>VDFB02058242.1:599924926-600622277 GCA_007258455.2 Sequoia sempervirens
TTTTGATCAACATAACATTTTGCGACAAACGGATTACCTGAGAGAAAACATCAGAACATTTCTTGATTTGAAAAAAAAAATCAAAAATGATAAGTTTAGGTCATCTTATGCATGTCGTACATGACAATTTTTCAAAACAACAAATCTGCCTAATAAAAAATTAACAAAAAAAAAAATATTCAATAAAAAATTACAAAAAAATATCAAGAGCAAGATTCAGTGAGTCATAAAACTTTCCCAAAAGGATTTAGAAAAATACGATAATTTAAGTCAAAATATGGATGTAGGTACGTGCATGGTATGGTACAAAAAATAACTTTTAAGCGATGGAACAGGAAATTCTATTGAAACTCAATTTGTGCAATGGGTATTGAAATAAATTACATGTTGGAAAACTAGACTCCGACACTACATTTTATGATTAGTGACTTTTTCAAATATTTCATCTCTAAGTGCTTCAAATTTTAAGGTCAAATGTGTCAAATTCTAAAAATCAGGGAAAACACTTCCATTTTTTGGCCAAAAGTGGACTCAACTTCTTGCACACATAAATGCGAACATTTTTTTCCACCAAAGTGAGCTCCCTCCTTTGGAAATGCAAAAACAAAATGATGCTTTCATGATAATAGTTATCAATAATAGGTTTGGAATAAAAATAAATCTCATTGGAAATGGCTTCACACTTAATGTGTGTAGTGTATTCCTTTTGGATAAGCTTGGTGTGGATAAATCAAAAATTCAATTTGACTCTATCTATTAAAGGATTTGACAATGTAGGAAAACAACCACTTGGAGTGATTACATTGCCTATTATAGTTGGAAAGGCCACATTAGAAACACTGATCCATGTTATGCCTCATGATATTTCATACAACCTTATTTCAGGAAGATCATGGATTCATGCAACGAATGAGGCACCTTCTACTCTTCATCATATAATGAAGTATGTCTACAACAACAAAGTGTACATAATCAAAGTTGATCCTAAACCAAACAATTGTTTAAACATTGAGAAAAATAAAGAGAATCCTTTGAAAACATTGAGACCAACCACACAAGTAGAACACATGAAATAGAAAGCTAAAGAAAAACATATTTAAGAGATAATTAAGTTATTGGAAGATGATTGAGGCTCCTTAGACTTCAAACCAACATTCATGGGAGAATACAAGATCATAAACAAAGAGTTTGAAAAGGGAAAAGAAAAACTAGTAATGTCAACCCAAATTTTAACATAAAATTTGAAAGCATTCACCTTTACTACTTTAGAAGATTAAATAAATTCCACAACAAACATTGAGGAAGTTGATTATGAACAACCACTCAACCCTAAAGAAATGTTCAAAAAGCTTTATGAAAGAGGTTATGAACTTATGAAACAACTTGTTTATAGTGGAAAAGGATGTGGTGCTAGAGAACAAGGTATATGTGTCCCTATAGAGCCTCACACACAAGAAAAGACTAGTGGTCTTTGTTATAGTCCCTCGAAAGAAACAAACAAGCCTTCGCTCAATATCAACACTCTTACATTTAACACCCTTCTAAGCCAACATTAAAATTAGTGCGTCCTGAAATGATAGAAACTCATGATCTTGATTATCATCCTTTGAAAGAAATGAAAGGAAAAGAGAAGTACTCACTTAACATTAATGTCATCACGCAAAATACTTATGCTTTGAATTTGATATATTTTACACAGTCCTGTAAAGGAGAGTACAAAACTTCACAATCTAAAGAGTCTTGTGTAAGTATGACACCTAATAATAAGAAAGAGAATGTAAGACTTTGAGTAACAAAATTCAACATCTTGTAAACAAAGATTTTGGTAACCCTATTGGACACTTGCCCTTCTAGGTTTTTCCACCTAAAAGGGAAGGAATAGGCGAAAAAAAATTGTGATATGCAAAAACACCTAAAAATGCAAGTAAATGATGAAATAAATGAACATAATTAGAGAGGTTCACCTAGAATTTGAAATCAAATGTGAAGCTCGATTCTGGAATCTTGGATAATTGACTAAAAATGTTGACTAGGACACTTATGCCAGGCTTGGCGACAAAGTCCTAGTTTCAGATAAAATTGTCCGGAACAAGAATCTACCAAATGGGTATCTAAAAATGTAGAAACCACTTTTTAGGCTTGGCAGTGGGACTAATCTGCAAAGGGTGGTGACTTAGTCCACCTGTAGATTTCAAGAATCTCAGAACAGGCTTTTGTAGCTTCAGGTCTGCACTTGCTTTTTTGATGTGGGTTTGAATCCAAATTTTCAAAAAATGACCTGCAGACTATCTTGAAGCTTGAATTAATGTTATGTTGACTTGAATAGCTTTGATTGATTGAAGACACCTTATCTCTCTTTATCCTTTGAAAAATCTACCTACAAATTCTACAAACACACTTTTTAAAGGAAAAGGGTTTTTAAAGGAGATTCTTAGCTTTCCGCGAATATAAATTATGCTTTACTTTGAATTTAATAAATAATTATTATTCATTTTCTATTTGAATTATGACTAAAGTATTGATTGATATGCTGATTGAAAACATCTATAGCTTTCAACGGTATCACATTTTTTGAATCCAAAACATGTCACATTCTATGCTCTATACTATAGGATTAAAAAAAATGAATTTCATGAACTTTGACCAAGTTAATGGTTAGACATACGAGTTTTTATATTTTTAAAAATTTAATAAAAAAATCATAATTAATTATTTACTTGGAAAAAATGCAAAAAATGCATCACATTAGGACATGAGTCCCTACTTATATCTAAAATCTTATACAAAAAATATTATCATTTTATTGTATTAGGGTGGTCAAACACACCTACTTATTTTTTCTCTGAAATTTAAATACTACTGATTGAAATTTCAAATTTTCACCAAATAGATTGTTTTTTTAAAAATAAAACTAGTAGTTTAGAAAATTTAGAAACTACATTCAATTTTCTACAGATTCTATTCATACATATTTTTTTTGAATTTTTTACCACTTAAGGGCTTGTTTTTCCCATGATGATCTTGCACATACCCAACACTTCACAACACCTTTACAAGACATCCTAGAAGTATTAATGATTCACAAGGGTCGAAGACCTAATGTGAATGTGATGGTCACATTACAACATTAAATCTAGGAAAAATCAAGCCAAAGTCCACTAGGAGGGCCTCGACATGAGAAAAAGTAGAAGGGTTACTTTTTCCATGTCCACATATCTTAAGGATCATGGCAGTCTTCCTTGTGTTGAGACACCTAGTTCCTCTAATTGATAGTTATTTTCATCCTATTTAGCTCATCCTTGTCCTGGACTAAGTGGGGGCAAGGGGTTAGTTAGCCTTGTCCTTATATGTCACTTTTTGTTGTCTCATTTAGCTAGTTGACCACCTCTCATGTAGATATAAGAGTAGGCTTGGGATGTGGACAACATGCCTTAAGTTAGCTCGCATGTTCCATACTTCTTCATGACGTAGTTTGGTTCAGAAATATATGACTTGGAATAGGGATTTTTGAATAAGCTTTCATGTCTTCTTTTAATTTAAAGCAATTGCTCACAACAATCATGTTAGCAACAGCTTTAAAGTGGGAGCATACATTGACACTCAAGTTTCATTGTGTGATTTTCTTTAGTTTTATGATGCATCCTTTTCTTGTTGGTGTCATTGTGTTTGATTTCCTCCATGTACGTGATATTTCTTTGACTTGTCCTCTCTTGGAGAATGTTCCATAAGAAGAGACCTTACATGAACTAAGAAAAATCCCTTTAAACAAACTTTTATTTTTCATTTACAATTTCAATTATATGACCACTTGCATAATACACTTTGTTTTCCTGTGGTGCCATCTTGTTTGTTCATGAGCTTCAAGCATATGAAGTGTTCAGATAGAAGGTCAAAGATCATTATTATGTGGCTCCCTATCAAAGTTATCAAGAGGTATAGCTTTTGGTATAGTTAGCGTATGGCCCCCAAGCAAGTGGTTGGCTTGAGGTTCCACTAGCCCTTGTGAGAAAGCATTTGGTTTACATACTGGACACTGTGTTCCATTTGTAAGCCATCTCTTTGGATTCTCACCCAGCAGATAAATTGAAGTTTTGTTGCCTTAGAGTGAGTGTGCATCTTTGGATAAGTAGCTTAGATTTGATCCACATCGCATTGGACAAATGGTCGAGGTTTGATCCACTTCTTTTTTATTTTTTTATTTTTTTTCATTTCCTTTAAGTCCTTGACATTGCATGATTATGTATCTTGTTTTGCTGCATATCATACACCTTGTGTGTTTCCTTTTGTGCTTATCTATGTTTGATGTAGGATCTTGGACCTTAGGGGCTTGACTACCTCCTTGATCTTTCTTATCCTAGGCCATCCACATCGGTATGCTTGGGTTGTAATGTGTTTAACGTGCATTCACATTGGATTTAGGGCCCTTTTAAGCTAAAAAGGCCTATTTTTTCCTTAATTTGATGTTGTAAAGTATATTTATTTACACTTTCACATTGAGTTTTGGGACCTCTTGCATTTATGGCCTTTATATAATCATTAATAGGCCCCTAAGACCCTATATTATGCATCGCAGGGCATATTTTAATAGAAATCATTACATAGACATCGAATAAACTTAATTTATTAACACATTGACACTTTTTCCACCCAAAAAGGCCATGTGGGACCCATACTCCGCCTTGGGCATATGAGTCCCAAGTAGGTGGGACCCATATGCCAAGGGTGGTGTATGAATCCCATTTGGTCCCTCTTTAGGGTTTTAAGCGTGAAATCTAGGTTTTAAGATTAAATTTCATGGATGTCAGCCTGTGGGACCTAATAAATGAGATATTAGATGGAGTTCCTATATAAAAAAGGTCTCAAATCATTATTTCATTAAGCCTTCATGATATCAATTCAATCAATCAATAGTTAAGAAATCCAACACTTCATAAGAGCATCAAGAGAGTTTACAAGAGCACTTCTAAGGCATTCAAGGGTAGAATTCTTCTTCAATTGTTACAAAAATTCAAGATTCATCATGTCAAGATTATTAGACATCAAGAATTTTGTTGAGCTAGTGTTGTGATGTAGCATTGGAGATCCATTTTCAATCATAGTTTCATATCCATACTCAAGATCTAGATCTACATTCTCTGTGGCTACTTCATGTTAGATTGTTAATTTACAATACATCATTCAAGGTATCATTGTTCATATTTGATGTCCTTATTTCATTGTTTCATCATTTAGCTTAATTACCTCAAAGGGGTTTGACTAAGGAGAACCCCCATTTACTAACAAATCAACAAGATTTTCTCTCTCTACATGTGTGATTGCACATATAGGTGTCTTCAAGCTTGAAGATACCTTGAAGATTAGGTTGCAAGCTAGGAGAAAGTTGTTAGAATTTTTGCCTCATTTATAAGGTTGTTATCTTTACAAAATGTCATCTACAAGTTTGAAATCAAGGTTTCAGGTCCAAAAACAAAGTGTGGCAGAGAGAGAAGAGATTGGATAGAAAAAGTGGGCATTAACCTTTAGAAAAATCACACTGGGACTAATATGCCACCTTGGGAATATGAGTTGCAGTACAACCAATTTTTAGGGTTTCTAGAGATTCAGAATCAATACTATCAGATTCTAGTTTTGGTGTAGAAAACCCATTTTGGGACTAAATCACCTAGATTGGCATATGAGTACCACTCAACATTAAAATCAACATTTCTAGCATTTCCAGTCCTCTTTCAAGCCTCTACAGGTTTATAGGTGCACACTTTTGATTTTACAACTTTCTATTATGATTTATATGTATTTCTAGGTCATTCATTCAAGCTTCATGCAACACTAGGTTTAAACATTAGATCTTTTATTTCATTAGTCTTTCCAAGCTCTAGCTTGGTGGTGAACTCCCCATTAGTTTATAATTGGACCTTAGGACAACCCTATTGTCAAATCTCTTTCCCCATTCTTCTTTCGATTGATATTTTTAGGGTTTCCTTGAATTTGGATTATAAAAGATTGTTGTTCTATGTCCTAAACCATGGCAATGATAATTTTCTTCCTTACAGTAATAACATTAACTCAATATGTAGGATCAATGAGAATTCCAGTCATGATGTTCCTATTGATACAAGTGGGAATGTACAGAGGAGAGGGTTCTCTATTAGAATCCATTGACAAGCCCAATGATGTAAATGTTATAGTAGGAGACCCATTCGTAGGATACATAGACATGATTGGAAGATGCATTAAAGAATCCATCTTCTAACATCGTAAATGACTTTCTTAGATGCCCTCAAGGGATTAATAATAAGATAGTGACTTATTCTAGGTTTTGCTTCACAATGTTGAGGGACTCTTCTAGCTACACTACTAGGGGTTGTAGGTTAGGTTGGAAGGTTAGGCACCCTACAACACACCTTGAACATGAGAGAAGATTCCTTCAACACTATGAAATGGAACCAAAAACGTTCACATTAGGTTCACCAATATGTAGAGGAGGGGGACTGACTACTCAGGACCCCAGGCGTAAGAGGGTATAGAACAATAGGATGCCATGAACCACCTCAAGATAAGGGATTACTTAAGATATATTTGATGTTTAAAGGGATGAAAAGGAAGGAAAACTTATTTTCCTCTTTCCTTCTGCCAACTCGAGAGCTCAAAAATTCAAGTGAGAAATTTTCTAGAGTTTAGATTGTGACTTAGGCATGTCACTGCCAGAGGACTCCAATGTGGGACATGGATGATAAAATGGCGTACTAGCATTGTTATTCCTTGCATAACCATCCCATTTTATTTTTTGTTAAAATGGGTCCCCCTTGATTTTGTTCATCTTTGGTGTTTTTTTTTTTCCCTTAGGAGTTGTTCTTTTTTTCCTCCTAAGGCTTTCTTTTGTTGTTCTGGTGGGTTCGGAACGCAGGATGAAACTAAACTTAAGAAAATTTTATTAGGTTCTCAGATTGGTTCTTGTTCCGGTTCCGGTTTTTCCCTTGGTTGTTTCTCTTTGTCGTTGTGTTCATGTTCGATCTTGGGGTTGGTTTCTTCCCTTTGATATTTCTTCGTGGTCCTTTTCCTTTCATTTCTTTGTTTGTTGTCAAAAGCAGAGTCGGGATGAAAATGGAATCTAGAATTTGATGAAAGTTCTTGGTTTGGGTTTTGTTTTGCTTCCACCCTGGTTGTGTTTCACCCAAATTTGGTCTCTGGTCCGATCATGTTTGCATTTTCATTTTTGTCAGTTGTTTTGGTGTTTGTCATGGAAGTGGGATTGGAATGGGGGATGAAGTTTGGAACTTGATTCAAGTTCTAGGTTTCGTTTTGGTTCTGGCTCCGCTTCTCATTTTCCTTTGTTGTGTTATCTCTTTGTTGCGAGACCAGACTCAGAATGGAAGTAGGGTATGAAACTTGTTGAGAGTTCCATGTCTTGGTTTGATTCTGGATATGTGCCTGCCTTACCTTAAGTTTGTTAGAGGGTTGAATGTACATTTATAGTTTTGAATTCGCCTGACCAACCACATTGATGGCGTTAATTTCCATTTCTCTTACACGCGTGAAATAGGTTTTTAAAGCCTTAATCATGTTTATTATTGTTCATAAGTATGTTCAAAATATTTTTGCAACATTGAACTATAGAGGATTCAAGAGGTGCGAACTTGGATCGTGGGTGCATGTCGAGATATGGTTTCTCATCGAATTTTCAACCTACCTTGGTGCATTTTGAGGTAGGCATTTTTCTCTTCTATTTGTGTTCGTCCTTTCTTGTTCGTGTTTGTGTTTTCTTTCTGCATGTACATGGATTTCTCCTTCAGGAATCTTCACTCATTTTGTTTTTTTTCTTTGCTCTCTTTCTTATTGGCTTTTGTTTCCTATTTGTTTGTTTTGTTTTGTTGCCCTTTTTTGGGTTGTCCTTGTCGTTTTCATTGTTGCTTTCGCATCTAGCAGTGTTCTCTGTTTTCACCATGTCTAGGTTTGATTAGGGTTTGAGTTTAGAAGGGTTTTAGGGCTTTTAAATCACCGTAATCTACTATTAAATCCTTCTAGTCTTAATTTTGCATTGATTTAGTGGTTTAATCATGGTTTTAGATGCCCTAATTTTGGTAAATCGATGTGCCATACAAATCAGGATTTTGTACGATCGATCGTTACAATGTCAAATTCTCTAGGTTTTGGAATTTGGTCTTCTCAATCATTGGTTCAAAGGTCATGATAAATCCATGATTCAGAAGGAACATTATCCATTTAAATTGTGTTTCAATTCGATTGATTTGGATATTTGATTTGAATGGTTGATGTGTTACCGATTGTGTGTGATGTTCAATATTGAGTTGCACTATGATCATTTTGTTTGTTGGGTTTTTCTTATTGCTATTTGTATGTTAGTTTAAGCTCAAAGTTTATTGCCCCTAGTGAGTTCAGGATTTTTCACCTAGTCTGAGACACGTCCGTGATGCCAAGATATGTACATTAAGGTTTCCGATGATAGGAAGAATGATGGTGAAAGTGAGTGGCAAAAGCGAATGGTTGACATGCTCAAATAGATAGAAAATATAATCTTTCACAAATAGCACATGTTGCCAGGTTTTCACTCTCGATCTTGTTGATTACGGGGATTTTCTTTCAGGACTAAGTCACCCACCTGAAATGTTATAGGGTTTAATCTATGATTGTAACTTGTGGATATCCTTTGCTGATAATATTTCAACTGATCTACTACATGCTAATGGCACTCATCCAATAGTTCTAACTCTTGTAGTCTAGACAATTTGTAATCCTCATCTGAGATGATCTCCTTTAATGACACACAAAGTGAGGGTAGCTCAACCTCAATAGGTAGAATAGCCTTTCATTCATAGACTAGATAATAGGGCGTTGCTTCTGTCGAGGTGTAGATACTAGTTCGATAAGCCCACAAAGCAAGGTTTAGTTGAACATGCCAATCACATCTAGCCTCATTGATGGTTTTCTTCAAGATTTTTAGGATAGTCTTGTTTGAGGTCTTTCCTTGTCTGTTTCCTTGGGGATAGTATGGTGTAGAAAACCGATGTTGTATATGGAACCTCTCATAGAGTTCTTCGACATCCTAATTCTTAAAGGGTCTACTGTTGTTCGTGATAATGGATTGAGGAATGCCTTACTGACAGATGATATAATTTAGGATGAATGATGAATTTTTCTTTTCCTATGATGGTGGTCAAAGGAACAACTTCAATCCATTTCTTAAAGTACTTCATGGCTGTGATGATAAAATTGTGTATCTTGGATGAAGATGGGTGTATTTTACTGACAAGATCCAATCCCCACTAACAAAAAGGCCATGTTGATGTGAAAGGTTGCATCTCTTGTGCCAGTGCATGTATCAAGTTTCCATGGATTTGACATTTTGTGCACCTTTTGAAATATTGAAATGAATCCTCCATATTTGGCCAATAGTACCCCAAATGTAGGAGTTTATTAGGTAAAGTTAGGCCACTTGAATGTGTGCCAAAGATACCCTCATGAACCTCACGTAAAGTGGTTTCAACTTCGTTACGTTCTAGACACCAAATGAGAGTACCATTAAGACCTTGTCGATAAAGCACATTGGCTATTAGGGTGTGTCGAGCTTCTTTTCAGATGAAATTTTGTTTTTGATTCTAGTATAAATTAGGTGGGAGGGTATTGTCTTTCAGATAGGTGTAGATTTTCCTATAGGTAGAAGTGTCAGCCTTGGCTAGATGGTAGATGACTTGGGATTCAGGGTTCTCATAGGATGGGTTGAACAGTTGTTCCACCATGAACTCATAATGGGTTTGTTTCTTAGGAATCTGTAAGAGAGAAGAAATGGTAGCCATGGCATCGACAACTTTGTTGTCTCCTCTAGGAATCTGCTCAAATTTTATCTCCACAAAGTACTTTTTGAAGTCATTGACCATTCTTTTATATGGCATTAATTTGTCATCTTTTGTTTGGTAATCATTGTTCACTTGATTAATGACTATTTGTGAATAACCATAGACATGTAACTTTGTGATCTTCCACTCGACTGATACTTTGATTCTAATGATCAATGCTTCATATTCGACTATGTTGTTGGTGCAAGGAAACATCAATCTATAGGACTTGGGAATGGTATGTCCTTGTGGCAAGATAAACAAGATTCATTTGCCTGATCCATGTTGTGTATAAGAGCCATCAAAGTACAACATCCATTGTTGTGTAGATATTGTAAGGACATGAGCATCTAGAAACTCAATGTTCATTGGATGTATGTCTTGCAATGGTGCTTCAACTAGTTGATCTGCTATGGCTCTACCCTTGATTGATTTTTTGTCCATGTACTAGATGTAAACTGATAGGGACAGGGTTGGATTGAGTCAATCACTGGCTCAATGCTCTCGGTCACAAATTGACAACCCCTTTGGTGTTACTTCATCCACCACTCAACCTGTAGGTCCTCTGCTATGTAGGCACCCCTAGTTCATTAGCCAACCCTGCTATCATCTTTAATTTGCTGCTTCCAAGCAATTCTTTGTGCTTTTCCTCACATTCACCATCTAACCTTAATACACCTAAAGACTAGCTAACCTCCAAATATTTCCTAACCTCATTTGGCAGGGGTGTGTTCAGGCTCCCATGGCTTCAAAACCATCAAGGAAGGGTTCTTGTTTAACCTCCATGCTTGGATTTTCCATCGCTATCACAAAACCCTAGTCTAGGGTTTGGGAAGGGCTACTAGGATTGAGCCCCTGTTAGGCCTCCTCAAACAAGAAAAATGCTTAACACCCCTCTCCTTCAAATTTTTAGGCCAAACACCCTTCTGACACCTTGGCTCAAATTCTGAGCTCTAACAGATTATTGAGGTTTTGGACTCTTCTTATGTCTGTACACAGGTGTACCCTGTTCTTGCAAAAACTAGGGCTTTTCTTGGCCTTTTCTTGGACTGTTTGTAACTTTCCAGCCTCCAGATGTTCAGTCAGAGGTTATTCCTTCTTGCCAGCCTTGGTGAAGGCTCCTACAACCACTTCACACCCTACATTTTCAGTCATTCAACACCCCTGCCACGTTTGGATTGTGCAAAGAATGTCTTTTCCAAGCCGGGCACCATTAGTCTCGCCTAGGAAAAGACTTTATGCATGCTCTTTGAACTTCTAATGACTCCTACTCCTAAGGTATATACAATGATGGAGTTTAGCCACATTCCCATTGATTCCATGCTTCTGGTACGGAGGAAATGTGATCCAAAACCCCATTTTATTCAATCTGCCAGTCAAGACAACACTAAGGAAAACAACACTGAACTTACAAAAGCAAATGAAAACGATGAACAACTAACTACTTGAACCAGAAAATGCTACAAGAAACTACACCATATGCCAAACAATCTAGTAAAGCTTGTCTAACGCATTTGTCTGCTGTAATAGCAACAAGAACAGGAAACTGTATTTTTCACACCAAAAATCACTGTCTTTCTTATTATTCTCCTAAAACTGCCAACATTCCAAAGCATCTAACCTTCTTCAAAGGTCGAGAGCTATCTTTTACAAACCTTGGAAATAGTTAGGGTTTCCCTTTCGAGCCTAGGAACAACCCAACATAAAGTGTTGGAAAACACAATGTGTTTTGCAACCTAGGTCTATTGTAGGAAAACTCCAACACAAGCTTCCAGACTTATTCCACTTTACCACTTCTCACCTAAGGAGAAAAATTCCTCAACCACCATTAAAATGATCCACAAGACCTTTACCAAAAACAACAAAAAAGAATTTAAAACAAAAACTTCAAAATAAGCTTGCACTTTGGCACTTTGGTAGGTGCTCCTGCACCAAAACTCTCTCAATATCATGACCCACTTGGCTAGTCTTCCTATTAGGGAAACTTTTCTGAGTAGATACTTTGGATCAATTTTAGCTATGAGTTTAATGGTGTGAGTCATCATGTAATTTCTTAGTTTCTGGGTAGCAAATACTACTGCCAAATAGGATTTTTAAATAAAGGTGTAGTTGATCTCGTAACCATTCAAGGTCCTACTGATGTAATAAATTTCCCTCTCTTTTCCTATAGAATCCTCTTGTGCCAGTAGAGCGCCCAAAGATACTTCAGTTGTTGTGATGTAGAGTATTAATGGTTGTCCTTCGATTGGTGGTACCAATATGGTTAATTTAGTTGATTAAAGGATGCTTCACACTTGTCATCCCATTTGAAAGAGAATTTCTTGTGTAGTAAGTGGTTGGAAGGGTGAGTTTTATTAGCCAGTTGTGCAAAGAACCTTTTGATAGACTAGAATCTTCCTTGTAAAGATTTGAGTTGATTGATATTTTTGGGAGGAGGTATCTCCATGATGGCTTTGACCTTTGTAATATAGACCTCAATTCCTTTGGCTGACACAATGTATCCCAAAAGTTTAGCTAATGTTACACTGAATACACATTTCTTGGGGTTCAACCTCACATTGAATTTCTCCAGTCTAGTGAAGATCTTTTCTAAAATTTATAAATGTCCTTCTCTTGTGAATGAATTTTCTAGTAAATCATCTACATAATCCTCCATAAAGTGTGCATCATGTCATGGAAGACGGTGGTCATCACTCTTTGATATGTTGCTCCAGTATTTTTCAACCCAAAAGGAATTACATTCCAGCAAATAATGCCCCAAGGACATGTGAAGGCTATTTTATCTCAATCTTCAAGTGCTATCTTTATTATATTGTAACCTAAAAATCCATCCATAAGTGAGATAATTTCTTCTCCAGCTATCAAGTCTACGATGATGTCAATGTTACGTAGAGGAAAATCATCTTTTGGGCAAGCCTTGTTAAGATCCCTGAAGTCTATGCGTATCCTAATACTTTTGTCTAGTTTCGAGACTGGTACAATATTTGATATCCATGTAGCTTAGTCAATAGGTCTAATAAATCCCACATCCAGTAGCTTCTTCAATTCAGATTTTACCAAGAGGGCGATATGAGGATGCATTTTTCTCAAATTTTTCTTTATTGGTTTTACGCTAGGTGGTAGTGATAAATGATGCATGATGAGTTCTAGATCTATGCCTGACATGTCAGCATAAGAACAAGAAAATTTGATTTGCCTCTCTTCAAAGAATTTAGTGAAATTGGGTTTTTCCTCCCCTGTCATGGATGTCGCTAGATGCAGGGTCCTCACTATTTTAGCTGTGCTGACATTGATGAATTGTGTAGGTTCAATCAACACTAAATATGTTCGAGAAGAGTGTCAAATCTTCCATCTCTTGATGCCTTAGAGAGGTTTTCACCTTGAGATGTGCTCTTTATTTTTACTTTTTCTTGATCTAATATTGCCATTAAATGGTTTTCACCATTAGATCAATTTTTGATATTCATTGTTTTGCAGCCGGAAGACTAGGCATTCCCCTTGTTTGAAGCTCCATTATGAGATTCAATGATGGAATATGTTTCAGGATTATCAGGGCAAAGGAAGTTCACAATGGCATCATTGTTTGGAAAGGTAGGTAGATCAAGTAGTTCAGTTTGGTCCTAGCCAATTAGTTCAGGATGTATCAATGAAAATGAGTCATTAGATTGGCTAAGGTCAAAAGGGGTAAGTGTCATGATGGAAACATCGTCAAAGTGTCTAATGGAAATATCAAGGTCTATGATGTTACTCTTTTGAAGTATCTATTTTGCTCGAAGTATGATCGTCTTCACTTGAGTCATTGATATACTATGATCCAATTTCAAGTGGTCTATAGTTCGAGCTCTATCCCTCCATATGTTTTGGTGTATACTTTTGTATCACATCAATCTCCTTATCATGACAAGACTCTTCAAAGAGGGAATCCCATTCATATTCATTGGAATCTGTTTCATGGCCATCACTAGCTTGTACTTGTAGGATTTGTAGACACTAAAAATTGTCCTAGGCTTGCGACTCTTAGATTCTTCATCATTTCCCCTTTCATTCTTAATAATTAAATAATTAAATAATTAAATAATTAAATGATTATTTAATTATTTTCTATAGTTATATGTCTTCTATTAATTAAATATTTTTTAATTATTTAATTAATTCATTTCTATCTTTATTTCTTCTTGATTAATTAAATAAATTCTTATTTATTTAATTTTTATGCATTTTCCACTATAATTAAATAATTATTTTAATTATTTAATTATTCGTTAGCCTTTTCTCTCATAAATTAAATAAATTTTATTTATTTAATTTGGTCCACTATCTTGAATTTTGAATTAAATCGTTATTTAATTCAAAATGATTCCCTTTCTCACAATCTTCTATAATTAAATAATACCTTCATTATTTAATTATTCACTGGCCACCTAAATTAAATAATGTTTATTATTTAATTTCTCCTATCACCTCTTTGTTTGTACCAATATTATCTTCCACATTAAATCTTATCTCTTGACATCTCATTTAATCCTAGCCCTTGATTGAATGATCTCATAATTCAATCTCAACCCTTTATCCTTATCATTTTCCCTAATTCTTCCCTAACCCTAGTTCATACTACAACTTTAAATCTTGGCCATTGATTAAGACATCTTATTGACATCCAATCTCAACCATTAATCCAAATTAGACCTTTCCTATAAATCAACCCTCTCATAAGCCATTAAGGGGGCTGATTCTTCAAGTATCCTTATGTTACCAAAATCATTCTTGGATCATTCATCCATTTCTATCTATCATCATTCATCTATCATCTCCATCTCAATGTTATGTTTTTGAATTGAGAAACTAACATATCAAATCAATCAACTAATTCATCCATCATTGTGTCTATTTGAGGTATTTGAAGATTTGGATTAGGTAATGCGTGTGTTATTGTTTTATCATTTCTATTTTATCCAAAATTTTCATATATAGGATTCTTTCAATAACCCTTTGAGTTGCTTCTTCTTTTGACACTTCTTTGTATCCTAGCCTTGTTTTTTCCTTGGAATTCATTGTGATGGGTTGTATCGGTTCTATGATGCCTTCCTTTCTTTTACCAATAGGACCTTTTCCCTCATATCCCATCTTTTCCAAGATTGTCTTCCCTTTGCCATACTATTATGTCCGTACATTTGAAGTGGATGCTTGTGATAGTTCTTCATCCTGGTACAACCAATTCAAAACCTCCTTGTCTTCTAATTCATCCACTAAGGTGCCTGCTCTTACAAATTTACCATCAAAGAGTGACAGTTGGTTGTGATGATTGTTTTCTTGATGTGGATGGTTGTCCATACAACTTAGGAGAAGATGAAAGTTGTGATAAACACAAGGATTGCTCAAATGAGTATTTCCCCCATGCCTTTGTATTTCAATTGGATCTTTTCAACCTTTTTTGATAAGGCATTGGTTGACTTTCATGATTCGATGGAGTAGACTATGTTAGCTCTCAAAAACACAGGTAAAATACCTCAAGAGGTTTCCAAACTCTTGGTACGTTTTAGGGTTACAGACAAGGTCAAAATAGTTAAACCTTCTTCTCTTCAGGTGCTGCTAGACCTAGGTGGGTATACCTATATGAATGAGGTAGATTTTATTTACACTTATTTCATTTAAAGTATTTTACCCACAATGGAAAATGGGAGTGGATGAATAAAATGTGGTTTGGTATAGATTGTATAGCAATATCAAAGCTAAAACTTAATATGTTTAGTTAAAAAATATAAATAATGAGTGAAACTAAAATAATGAAAATGTGGAGACTATTGCCTTATTGGGTATGTGGAGTCAAAAGAAATCTAAAATGAGTAACTTCTTTCTGGAAAGTACTCTAATTGTTTGGCATATATTTGAGTTTATAACTTGTATAAACATGCAAGAATATGATTACCAAGTTCTTAATGATCCAAATGAGATTCCCTAATTACTATGATCAACTAAAATGATTTAATCTTTTCTTGAAAGAACCAATTAATCAACCATATAGATACAAAAAATGTGCACCGATAAAATGAATATAAACTTGTTATAACAATTTAAATAACCAGAAAACATCAACCTTAGAGAAAACTTCAGTAATACTTTCAATGAACACAACAAAAAACTGATACCAAAAATACACCACCACATCAAATGACTTTCATTGATATCTCCATAGTTTTAAACATGCATCATAGTCTCATATTTATAAAACATTGTAATCTATTGTATCTTTCTTCTATATCCTATCTTCTATCTTGTTTCACTACCAAAACAAATATTTATACATCAAATACTTGAAAGGACGCATTCTTTTAGAAATGTCATATGTTAAAACAAAAATAGATTAAAAGATAATTAAGCTCTATTAAGCCATAAATGAGTCTTTGATAAGTGGTCCAAGTAATCCCGGTGCTTATGCATATCTGCATCTCCCATTGCATTCTGGATCATGATCTCCATTATTACCATCTTCTCATTTTGTTCGAATGCCTCATCCAATGTTGTATCTTCCATGGTAGCTATCTTCAAAATTTCTTGTAGCATCGATTCACTTTCACATTTCCACTTAGTAGTTTCTTTTAATCCTCCTTTATCATCAAATAATATAGTCAATCCTTTTCCGGTAGCATTTATCAATCCCTGTGCATCCCCTCACAATTCTTCAAAGAAGTCTTGATGTTTATTCACATAATGATTTTCAGCCTCAATTGCTACATTATCAGAAACATCCCTCTGGTTTATTTCCTGAAACCTCTCCAAAGTTCTGCTACTCATTCTTTCTTGTTCTTACAATGCAACAAAGTTATGTGAGTGTGTTCCCCAGAGCTTATTTAACCAAGTTGCTAGACTGGCTTGTCTTTTCTTAATCATTGTTACAAGTGCATCATATCTCCCTTGAGAATAAGCACTTGATCCTTCCCAGTGATCTTTTGCTTGTGAACTTTCACCATGAGTGAGTAGCTTAGTTGATTTCATTGTGACACTTAACAAATATTTTAGGTGTTCATTTTCTCTCAACATCCTCTCGTTATTCATTTTGTACATTTCCCTCTCCTTGATTAACATCTGAATTTGAGCTTTGTTTAATTTGGCTACATTGATTCCAATTTATGCAATTGTCACAGAATTAGCCTCTCCAATCTTTAAATTCATAACATGCCCAAATGCTTTCTTAGTATCAATGACAACTAATTTCCTGTGAGGTGGATATAAGGCTCAAATCATTAATGACCCTTCATCTAGATTGTACTTTGACCCTACATATACTTATGTCACCTTTTCTAGGTTGAGCTTGTGTGTAGCATTACTATCTTTCAAGAAACTATCAAAAACTAGTGTAGAATTGAGATCCAACCCTGGAAAAATCATAACACCGACACTTTCCAACATTTTCCTTCCCTTTTCAGGGGTCATACTTGCCATTTCTCTATCCACACACATCTTTAGGTCAGTTAGTAATTGTTCTTCATTACCTGGTGTGATATTGTCAACCTTTTCTCTTATTTCTTTTCCTTTTTGTTTGTACAGGAATGCCTTAAACTCTGGAGAGTTTACAAATTCATCATCTAATACAAACAATTTGTACTCCATGAGCCTTGCATCTGCATCTATATTCTCTTCAACACTCAATTCCCTAGCAGGGCAAGTGTAATGCTGAGTTCTCAATCTTGACATCTTATTTGATTGTTCATGTGGCACATTATCCTCAGATGCCTCCTCCCTAGAAGAAAAATTTATATCCTGCAACCCTTGATTATATCTTTCAACCACTATCTCTACTTCTTCAGCTTCCAGGTTTTGGATCATGTCATCAAATTGATAGGGCACATGATGATACCCTCCAAACTTTATCTTTAGTTTAGCAGAATTGATATACACTTCTAGATCAAAATTCTTTCTAGGTGGCCCTCTTTCCATATTGTATTGCAGTAACTTATCAAGGATCAAATTGTACCCTTCCTTGGCTAATATAGTAAAATCACCAAAGCACAATGTATTGGGCATAAAATCCTACTTACCAAAGGAGCTCAAATTCATAACACTAGAAAAGTCCATCTATCTAACAATTTCCAAGTATGCAATCCTGTCCGGGACTGTTTTAGGAAAAATGAATGGGGCATCTTCAAATCCATAAACCCTAATCATGGTAGAATCCTCCAAGTAATACCAATCCCCCTAGTTGTGATTGATTGGCCCATTGTAGTCCTTAGGCCTAAGAAACGTCTTTATATCTTCAGATAAAGAATAATCACATGGATGATTACACAATTTGTACAATGTCTTAAAAAAAATTCCTCAAAGTGTACAAAACTAGAGAACTAGCAGACCTATTATCCCAGACATCCATCCATAATTGAACAGGTAATGTTGTGCCTTGTCAAATTTGGAAATTCTCATCTCTCAACGCAACAACCCTAGTTCCTATCCAAAATACAACACTATGTGCATCAACAATGAATAATTCCTAAGATGTAAGATAGAAGCTCCGCCCTTTATTGCCATCAACCCAAAATCAAGCCCCTTAAAAATGTATGAGGCATAATCAAATGGTCTAGAATTATGATACTGGATATCTGTTGAGATTATCATAGGAACAATTGGCATATGTTCAGGGACTTCCATTCCCAATACTTGCCCTACCGAGAAATAAGTATACTTCATATAGGGTTCAAAAAGATCAACATGGAAAGGGGGTCCATCACTATCCTATAGAGGAACTAGTTTGCCACCTTGTCTAACTCTATGAATTGGAAACCTCCAACTCTTATAAATTGTTTCCATTCTCTTGAACTCCCTTTCTAATTCTTCACATATGATTCTCTCATTGAAAACCCCTTCCAAATTGAAACCTCACCTATTGCATCTTCTGATATATGTATTAGTGGTTTCCCAGATGGGTCACATATAGCTTTGAGTTTTGAATTATAACGGAAAACTAACAATTTTACCATTTTTGCATTAACAAATACATTAGGGCACACTAGCTTTCCAAAATTAAGCTTCCATGGGTTGCATACTGGTTCAAAACGATTTCTCCGATAGTAATGAAAGCTAAACAATTCATAACCTCTTATTGAAGTCCAAACATCTCCTATGAGTTTACAATTGTCATCCAATTTATCTATTTCTGCCCTAAGTTGTGCAAATCGTTTGGATTTAGGTCCAGAGCCAGGTAACTGGTCAAAGAGATCTTGATTTAGCTTCCATTCAGTGCCTTCATGTTCTATTTCAGTTTTCAGTTTCTTCTCTTTAGGCTGACTGCTTTCACCATATTTTCTACCTTTTGATTTTCCTGAGCTAGTGGATTCCATTCCTCAAAAGCTACAGAAGTCAAAAATTATATGAACTAAGGTGCAAAGAACTTACTATATCTCGCTCAGAATCTTTGGACTGAAAGAATTCCCTATTTCTTTGTTCACCCTTCTGCCTCCTCCGCTATCAATTCCACACTAATTTTTCCAATTGAATTTTCCTTAATTCATTTAGTTATTTGTGCTTCGTCGTGCCATTAATGTTTTAGCACACGAGTGTAGCAGGCCCTCTTTTGAAACTCTCACTGTCACATCATGTAATATTGTCAGTGAGACATTTTCAAATCTTGGGCGATCTCTTTATTATGGTTGTTACCAACATTCATTAAAACATCCACCAAGGCATCTTGTAGTTTCCCCGACACTTCAAGTCTCCCCAAGAGTTATCCCTTCAATCTCAAGTATATCGCTATAACTCCCATCGATGAAAATATGTCATTGTGACTTTTCAATTCGAGAAGATGTTCCTCCGCTTATTTCATATCTCGTCGAGATATATCTTTTGGTCTATTATCTGGTCACTGAGACACAATTATTTTCTTGCTGATGGAACACACTCGGTGTGACTTTCCTATCTTTCTCTGATGAAACTAGTATCATCGATAATCAATACCTACTGCACAGTCTTTTACTAACACAATCTTGTCGGTGTGACATATGGGTCAGCAAGACTCCTTGAATTCATCTCCATAATCATCAATAGAATCCCCTTCCGCTTTGTCAGAAAGATCAGATGAATGCTCTGGGACCTCTCATAGATGACTTATGTCTGGCTAACAAACATTTTGTGCTTCATCGGTGTAACATACAGGTGCTTGTTATGACTTATATCGATGAATATTTTCTCACCAATAAGATCCACTTTTCTGGGAAACATATTGAGAATATTTTAGATTCCTTTTGACGCTTCTAAATTGCACCACAATCGGTAAGACACAAATAGACCCGATATGACTCACCTCGATGCATATTGTCTTGCCGATAGGATCTTTCTATTGCTGAGACAATGACCTGTGTCTTGCCGATATGAATTATACATTGAAATATTCAAGGTTAGATGAATTCTATGGGACCACATGACAAAATATGGGAAAAAACATTATGAAAAGAGGATTCTTGTGCTTATGGTAAGGACTTATTTGGAAACTCATGAATATAAACAACTGTAAATTTTTTCAAAATTTTACAGTTCTAACAGACTCACTAATACCTTTTATCTTTTGATTGGATCTTTTCCTCAAGCTGATTTGATGAAGAACCAATTTGAATTTATTTGTTTAATGGACTAGGAGTGATGGCTTCCCTGTTATGCGGCATAAAAGTATCTTGGGTTGTTTTGAGTGTGTTGTAATATTGGGGGTTGTTGGAATTAGTTGCAATAGTGATTTCTTTCCTATTGAAAGGAAATTTCAAACAATGGCGATATGTAGATGGCACTGCTTACATCTCATGGATCCACAGACATCCCAAGAGTATGTTGTATGCTAACTCTTTATCCAACACTTGGCAGACTATATCATTGAAAAATAGTCCCACTTGAATTGGTAAGATAATAAATCCTTGGGGGATCTCTCTTCATCATCATATGCTTTTATTATGATTTTCCTTCCAGGATCAATAGCATTTTCAAAATATCCAAGTGCACAGATGAGTTTTAGAGTGCAGATATTTAGGCCAGCTCCACCATCTATTAGAACATGTTTGGAATGATATTTGTGAATTAGAACCTCAATGTGGAGGGCAATGTTATGTGGATGGGTGGTTGATACATCATCATGTTCAAAAAAGGATAAGCAATGAGGTGCGGTCAAGTGTCCCACCATAGCTTGAAATTGGAAAACTTCTAGATTATCTGGTACCGTGGTGGCAACTAGAGTTTGATCTAGGATTTCTTTGTGCACTCGTGAAATTGTGAGAAGCTCTAATGTGGATATTTGAGTAGGTATTTTCTGCAATTGATCAACTATGTTATATTGAGTTGCAGGAGCAACATATGCTTTGGACGTGGAAGGGGTAGCTCCATTCAATGTTACCTTGGCTTTTCCTCTTGTGGTTGCATTGATTAGTGAATTTTCTTGTTCTTTTCTGATTTTGATGACATTAATTTTATTGTCATTTGCAACAATGTTGGTGATGAAATTTATTGGCACAAGGTCATTGATATGATGTGAGGCAATGTTGATGTCATGGTGATGATTTTCAGTTGTAACAATGCTTTGTTCATTCTTCGTGGTGCCATCATCTATTGGATTAGCAATTGTAATAAGGTCTTGTTTACAGTCATGTGTTTGATCATCAACTACCTTGATATGAAAAGCCATGGAATCATAGACATAGTTTACATTTTTTCCTTTCGTGTTTGATGACAAGGACTCCCCCTTTTCACAGTTTGGTAGAGGGTTCTTGAATGCTTCATGATCATTTTTTTATTGGGTCATTCTACGAATAATGGATTTTTTTCAATCAATTCTTGTATCAAGTGCTTCAATTGGATGCAGTCATTGTTTTTATGCCCTTTGTTTTGATGAATACAATAGAAATGTGCATCATTCCACCATGGAGGCTTGGCTTGTGGTTCCCAATTTCTTGCCTCTGGTAATGTTATGACTTTAGCTTCAAGAATTTCCTTTAATTTTGATTTTGATGATTATCATAAAGGTGTGAACCTTCTTCAATTTGGGGATGTTTGGTATGGTGGTCTTCTAGATTCAACATTACCCTGATTGTTGTTTAGGTTGTTGGGTGGATTGTTGATCTGATTAGTTTTGGTGGCAACTATTGTTAAGTTGAATACAATTTTTATATTTTGGTTTTCAACTGTACCATCATTGTTACCCGCATTCTTGTTTCATTGTCAAAAATTTGGTTTGTCACCATTGTTGTAATTTTTGGATGAATTTGATAAAAAAATTTCATTGTAAATTTTGATGACTCCTCTATTGACCAAAGCCTCTTCAATATTTATTTTATTTTCAATCAATTTTTTGAATGTAGGTGGGAATTGTAATTCCAATCTGTAGCTCATCTCATCATTTAGGTTGTTGATGAAGATTTCTATCTTTTCCTTTTTAGGCATGAGATAAGAATATCTTGCAAATAATCTTCTCCATTTTTGCAAAAATAGGAGGAATGACTCACCTTTTTTCTATTTCAAGTTGCAAAGGTATTTCATTGTTATATCATGTTGGATGTTGTAAGAATATTGGGAGATGAACTTGTTAACCAATTCTTCCAAGGTGTTAATTGGTGGTGTAATTTTGGAGAACCATTCAAGGCATGTTCCCCCTAGACTTCATGGAAATAACCTCATCAAGTAAGTTTCTTCATGTGAAAATTCAAGACTCATGGTTCAAAATTCCCTCACATGATCTATTGGATTTGTTTTACCATTATATTTATCATACTTTGGAAATTCACAATGTTTGGGAAAAGGAATCATATTAATAGATTGATCAAAAGGGTATGGACAAATGTCTTGTATCAAGTATCATTTTGAGGTTCCACTTTGCATATCAATAATTTGTTGTTGAAGGTTCTTTTTTTGATGAGTTAATGCAACCACTTGTTATGTTTCCTTTTTAGGCTTTTTGGGAGGTGCTTTCAATTTATTAACATCAAAATCAGGTGGAATTTTGATACCTTGATTAGCCAACATTAGGAAGTATTTTTCTCCATCCCTCTAAAAAATATTTTCTAGGAACTTATGGAAATTTGGATCTTTTTCAACATGTTGGATGTCTTCTTTAGTTATTTCCTCACCTTCAGTGTTGTGGACATTATTAAATGGATTTTCTTCAGCTTAGCCATGGTGTTTTGAGTTTCACTATTTTGAGTTTAAATGTGTTGAGTTTCAATGCTTGGAGTTTTGATGCTTTGAGTTCCAATTTTTTGCTTTTTGATGTTTTTTGTTTCAAGTTCTTTTTCCTTGAGTTTTTGCTTTTGTAATCTTGTTTGAATGGGCATGCAAGTGTTATACTTTGACTAAACTTTGATCTTTGTTTGGAAGAGTGCCAAGGATTAACACTAAGTCAAATAGAATGAAAAATTCTATTAATGAGACTAAGTTTGATTTGATTATATAGCTTTGTTTCGTGAGGAAAGAATGATAAATCCTGATGATGAAACTAGGCTTAACAATCAAAGATATGATAAGTTTTATGATTTAGGCACTTTGAGATGTTTAGATCTAGGTTTACATTGGAGAATTCTACTTGTAGAGGTCAGTTTTAACAAGTTTAGACTTTGTTATACCTGAGGAATGATTCTGGGCTAAAAAAGATTATGAATTTTGGTTCAAACTATGAAATAGGGGACAAATTTAACTTTTATGTTTCACATTTAATGGATATGCTAAAATATTGTACAAATGTGTTCGAAGACAGCCTGGATGTGCTATAACAGAGAATGGATGCGCTGGAAGATTCCATAGATGCACTATAAGATTGCCTAAATACACTAAAACAAAGGGTCATTGCACTAAAATATGTAGTGTATGCACTATAACAGAGGGTAAAGGCATTGGAAGATTGTATAGATGCACTGTAAAACTGCATGGATGCACTAAGATAGAGGGTAAATGCGGGGGAAGATTGCATTGGTGTGCTAAAATAGATCATGGATGTGTTGAATTGGGAAAATGCCACAGTTTTATTGCAAGTTTATTTGATTTTTCTAATTTTCCAGTCAAAGAATTGGTTGTTTCAAAGGATGTTTTATGAATCAAGGTTTTCACTTCCAGTGTGTGGTGTTTTGTTTGATTTTTTTTTAAAAACACATTGGTAAAACACATCAAACATGTACAACTTAAGGCTATGTAGGACAATATTTATTGGATTCCCACTTGAATTTTACTCCAACTACACCTAGTTTTAGCGAATGATTAAAAGCTTGACCCCACTAGCTCCCCTCCAAGGAACTCACTTCTTGGTGTAGCCAAGCTTTAGTACCCATGAATCTTCCATGGAATGCTTTGCATCTCTACTAAAAGCCACAAAAATGTGGGACAACTTTAAAGGTTAGACCTTTAGTGCTAGTAAATAGAATAAGTATTTTGGCTTGCTATAACAGAGGGTTCTAGTATAGGCATTTCGTTCATGGGGGATCATCTATTTAGCAAGAGACCATTGCTTCCCTTCTTTTCGAAACAATCCTTGTTATACTTTAACTTTCCTCAAGTACCCACATTTATATCCCAGTTGGAAGTCGCTTGGATTTAGCATGTTACTAGTTGGGTCATTCCCTTGTGTGATTACTTTTTCCCACAAGGCAGACCCTTTATGGATAAAACATAAAAATGAATGGGTCTGGCCTTTTGGTCACCCATTTAAGGGGAGAGCATATTCCTACCATTCATCAAGTATAGAAAACATGGTGTGATTTAAGATTTTAATTAAGCTAGATGCCTATCTCAATCAAAAGAAAACATTTAAATAACTCTAGCCCCTACATAAATCATTAGTAGTTGTATAATTTTTTCTTTCACTGACGTATCACCCACCTACAAGCAGAAAAAACAATTAGTTTTCAGGATTTTAATATTTTGCAAATTTAAATAGATGTGCTAAAAAAGTCATCCAATTTGCTAAAAGATCATTCTAATGTGCTAAAACAACTACTCTATGCACTACAATAACTCATGGATGCACTATAAGAACAAATGAATGTGTTAAAAGAACTAATGGATGCATTCAAGTGTTGACTGAAAGCACTGAAATACTCCCTATATAGGCTAAAACAGTTGCCCAATGCGCCAAAAGAAATGGCGTATGCACCATAACAGAAGTCGAATGCACTGAAATAGTTGTCTTAAGCATTGAAAGAACTCATGGTCGCACTAAAATGTCACGTCCAGCCTATTCACAAGAATTTTCTTAGAAAATTGTTAAAAATGGGGTTGTGCCCCACGGTGGACGCCATTTTATGTGTGTGTGAAATGTGAGTTAGCAAATCAATACTAAAGAACACAAACACCAATGAGACATATTATATTAAAGATTTGAATCAAAGAACTACTCTAATTGTAGCAAAAAAAATCTCTAAAAATGCTCCATTGTTCTCTATTCTTAAGGATTCATTAAATCATTTGGCTCTCAGATTTTATATGTGCACTATGATTGTTAGAATGACAACTTGAGAAACGAGATGCTATTTAATATAAAATAAATCTAAGTTTCTACATGAAAATGCATGATGCAAATGATAATGATGATATTGAAAAATGGATAATGATGCTGCATAAAAAGCTAAAATGATCCTGCATATGCTCAAATATTAACCATTGATATGATAAACAAAAATGCAATTAAAAACTAAGACATGATTCTAAGTTAGAATGATAAAACAAGGTAACTTGCTAAATGCTAAATGAATCAAATTCAAAATGCTCCAATTCTCCAAAAGCTATTCCTGCATAATAAGTTTGCTAAAATATTTGTATTGATAATGTTGTAGCAAAGGGTTGTAATTATAGGATTTGCAAAGCATCTTGTGATGTGGCAGCAATCGATGGTCCAGATTCAAACATGAGGGATGAATGGTGGAGATGGAAGAGTTAAGGAGGATGTTCCCTTGACTAAGGGAAACATGCCAAATGGATGAAGGAATAAAGTGTGTGAGGAATAAGCCATGTGTTAAAAGTTTGTTGAAGATAATTGGTTGAAAATAGTGTAATTAAATATTAGTCATATTTAATTACATGTGAAATTTGATGGCATGGCCAAAAAGTGTTGTAGACATGTGACTAAATTTGAAATTGAAATTATTCAAATTTAGTGAGAAGATATTTAATTAAATAAAAACAAACTATAGGCATTTTTTATTTAATTAAATTTAGAAGAAAGTGGTTTACAATGAGGAATTTAGAAAAGTGTGAACTATATAAATAAATTGAGAATTTATTTATGAGTAGATGAATTAAAGAAATTGATTAATTAAATAGCTAGTATTTAATTAATTAATTGTCTTGACTGATTTTAGGTGTATACAGATATTAAAATGTCTTGTTAGATTCAAGGTTGTCAAAGAATTCGTTAAAGAACTCATTCATGCTAGCATCATCTTCTCCTATGATCTCAACATCATGAGGAGGACAATAATGAGGATTTGAAGGAGCATGAAGAAGCTCAAGGTCATTAGGATCACAACCAAAGGCACAATTGGACATGTAAACTAAGGATTTTAGTGATTGCAAAAATTTACTAAAGAAAAAGGCCATGATGCAAATGGATGAAGCAAACTAAAAGCAAGAAAATAAATAATACTGTAACTCTAGAAATAGTGATAGGGATGCAAATGTAGAAAACTAAAATGTATTAAATACCCAAAAAATGATAGAAAGTAGAATGCAGAATGTACAGAAGGACTAAGTTGTCCAGTGTAGCGATTTAGTGCCGATGATGATTTTTTTAATGTTTTTTTTTTTAAATTGAATGCAAATCTATGTGTTTCAGATGCATAGATGCAATTGAAAAATGAAAATATAGAATTTTTGTTGTTTTCAATGCAAAAATGATGCAAAATGCAAGCTATTTAACCTTTTCACTAATGCAATTTGTAAAACCCTAGGATGCAAGTTAAACAATGCAATAACTAATGCAATATACAAAGTATCACACTCTTGGAGGGAATCAAGCCCAATGACTCCACCAATAAAAGGACACATCACAATTAGAAAGAAATCATGCAATGAAATGTGAGATTCAATGTATGCCCCCACTTTAAAGTGGTTGCAAACACCATCACTATGAGTAATTTCTTCAAAGTAGAAGAAGAAGACATGAGAGCTTACTCGGAAAGCCCTAAGCCAATTAATATGTTTCCAATAAGCTAAATCATGAAGAAGGGAGTATGTCACATGTGAGCCAACTGAAGGAATGTCATCTACATCCTAGGATTTTTCTTATATGATCATGAAAGGTTAACGACTAGCCAAAAGAGGCAACAACAAGTGACATACAAGGGCAAGCCTACCTAACCCCTTGCCCAAAATTAGTGTAGGACAAGGGTGAGCTGAAATAATTAATGAAATGCATGTTAGAGTGAAAATAAATATCAATTATAGGAATTAGGTGCCCCCATAGAAGGAAAAATACCAAACTCCTAAAAAATGTTGGATTTTACTACTCAAAGCCTTACATTCATTAGTGGAGTGACCATGAACTCTATGATAGACACAAAATGAAGTATTGTAATAGGATTTATTTCTAGTTCTTGGAGGAAGTGTGATCAAGTTATCTTGGAGAATTCTTGACAATATACCCTCTCAATCAATGGTAGAAGGTGGTTCTGTAGTTTGTGACAAGGAAACTTCTAGCTTGGATGTACAAGATGCCATACTTATGCAAGACTGTTTAGATTGTGATATTTTTTTCTCTCCTTTACAGGAGGGTGAAAAACCTAATGAATTCAAATCATTAGTGTTTTGCATGATGACATTGACATTAAGCAAAGAGTTCTTTGTTTGTGTCATGTTTTGGAAAGAAGAACTTTCAAGACCACAAGTGTCTATTAATTCAGGGTGTACGACAGTTAAATTTGAATTAGACTGATGTTTTGTGATATTATTGATGTTGAGGGAAGGCTTGATTACTTCTATCAAAGGAGAATAACGAAGACTGTGAGTTTTTTGTTGTGTTATAGGATCTATAGGGTGGAAGATACCTTGTTCATGAGCACCACATCCTTTTCCACTATAGCAAAGTTGTTTCATAAGTATATAACCTTTTCCATAAATCTTTTTCATTATTTTTGAGTTGGGTTCTTGGTCATTCTTGTGATCATCAAATGTTGTCTTATAATTTTTCATGTTTTTATCTAAAGTGATTGAGGTGGATGCTTTCAAAGGATCATCCATGAGTGGTGGTGTGAAATCTAAGGAACCCTAATCATCATGTAATAACTCTTTGTGACTTGTTCAATATGTTGTTGTTTGTCTTTGTGTTGGATAGGTTCCACTTGTGTAGTTTTTGTCGATGTGTGTTAATGATTCACCTTGTTGTGCTCAATGTTGAAACAACTATTTGGATCAGGGTCAACTTCAAGGATGTGTATTGTGTTGTTGTGAATGTATTTCATTTTATGATGAAGAGTGGAAGGCACACCTTTCATTGCATGAATCCACAGTATGCCTAAGATAAGATTACATGAAATTTTATGAGGCATAACATGGATTGGTGCATTCCATGTGGCCACTCTAGCTATAAGAGGTATAATGATCACCCCAAGTGGCTTCGTTTCGACATTATCAAATCACTTAATAGATAAAGAATCAAGTTGAATGTTCGATTGATCAATACCAAGCCTATATAGAAGGCTCACACTACACACATTAACCCCTAAGCCAGTGTCAACAAGGGTTCACTTTATCCCTATTGTTTTGTATTGAGATATGATTAGGAAAACATCATTTTGTTTTTGCACTACCAAAGAGGGGAGTTCACTTTGTTGGAAAACAATTTCATTATTTATTCCCTGGATTATGGTTTCTATGTCAGTTTGTTGCACATTAGAATGGATACAAATTTTTTGTAAGGCCATTTGGAGCATAGTTTGATAGGTAGGTGAATTCTAAAGAAGGTCCCAAAGGGATATATTTGCGGGAGTATTTTTAAGTTGTTCAACAAGATCATACTCTCTAGGAGTTAATCGAAGAGCACTAGGAAAGATTGGATTAGGCAAAGGTAATAGTGTTTGAGTGGGTTGTTTTGGTCATGGATCGTTTCAAGTGTAGTGTGTGCGAGAAAAACATCATGCATAGGTGGATAAAGGGTAAACTCAGGTTTAGGTGGAGGTTGAGATTGATGTGAAGGTGGGTAAAGGATGGATTCAGGTTGTTTATATGAAGGTGGGCATAGAATTAGAGGGTTCTTAGGATGTCCCATGGGGTATGTATGAGGTCCATTGATTGCGGGGGAACTAATGGACACTTGGGCATTCATAACCTTAGCGGTCTTGGTTTGATGTATCTCTAATAAAGGGAAATCTAAAATCACCTTTTAATCTAAGGAAGACATGTTACTATTGTTTCCATGTTCTAGCATTGTGATATTCTCCCTAGGAGCAGATTTTTTAGGAGAACTACGAATGAAATTTTTTCAAAATTCATGGATTGGTTCTTCTAAAATGACTTCATCGCAAGTAGGGGAATGATCAATGGTGGAATTATCCTGCTTAGGTGAAATGGGACAAGTAAGATTCTCATGAATCTCATTGGTTGTGTTTTCTAGCATCAAAGCATCTTCTTTACAACTAGGGGAGATACTAGGAGAAGAACAAGTATGATTATCATGATCATTTATGACTTCATTGCTTTGTTCCCTAATGCATTCCAAAATAGGAGAGGTAAGTGAAGGATCATAAAGAGGGTTGTTTTAGACCAACATATCCTCATCACTTAGAATCTTATCTTCCTTGAAATCATTCTTACAATCCAAAGGAGAATGGAAAATAGGCAAGGTGATGTTTAGGAATGTGTCTATGATTTCATTCTTTTGTCATCAAATATCTTCCCAAAGGGGATGAGGAGAAGGGAAAAAAAGATCCTCATGATTCTCAATGATTGTATCATTTGCCGCCAAGATACCTTCATCATTAAAGGAAGAGGTATAGTGATAAGAACAAATATAATCATAATGGTTATCTATGCTTGTATGTTATTTTATCACATCATCCACACAAATAGGAGAGATAGGAGGGGTTGTAAGTTTAAGGTTAACATTGTCATTGTCACTCTCTTGCACTAAGAGACTTTCATAACTAGGGAATGCATTAATTGAATGACTAACATGCTTATTTACTAGCGTGTTCTTTGCAAAATTAGATAATATTGAAACTGACATTTATGAAAACTTGAAATGCAATGTAAGAATGTAAGATGAAATGTGATTTTTAGTTTTCAAGCAAGATGATTTTCTGATTACACAATGCAATGATCTGAAAGATGAAATGTGGTGAATGCAAAATTGAAATTAATAAATACATGAAATGAGCTAATTTGAGCTAGATCTATTGAAATGCATGATATAGAAACTCAACCAACTGATATATATGGGTAAGGGCAGCAAACAAAAGCTTAAAAACATGGTTTTTAGCTCTGTAAATGACAGTTTCAATAGGGTAGTGAATAAGTCCTAGTAGGGATTTTTTTTTTAGATTTTTTAGATTCTTTTGATGGATTTTGATGCTCTTTGTACTATATAATGCAGTCCTAAGATGTAAATGAAAAATTTCAAAGATTTTTAATGATTTAAGAGGCAAAAAATGCAACCTATATGCACTTTTACTAATGCAAACTTTGAAACCCTAGAATGCAACTTTAACTAATGCCACAAGCAATGCAAGATAATTCTAGGATGATGAAGGACTCCAAATCAGAAAAGAAAATTATTCTAAAGTTTAGTTCACCAAAATGTAGACACTGATTTTCGATGTCCAAGGGTTCTCTAACTCTTCTAGGTTTTTCACCTAAAAGGAGAGAAATGGGCATAAAATTCTAATGTCTACACTCAATATTAATGCAAGGATGGATGAAGTATGCCTAAATGCAATAAAATGATAAAAGGAATGACTTATAGATGCTAAATCTAAGAAATGTGAACTGTTGGAAAACACATTCTGATAGGTAAACATGAGATAAATGACCTAGAAATGCAAAAAAAACTAGGAAGAAATCTATGAAATAGAATGTGTGCACCTGGAGGTTGTGAAAGGATGGCATGAAGGTCTGGAATCTTGATGAAACTATTGCAAAAGTCAACTAAGACATTTGTGCCAATCTAGGTGACTTAGTCCCAGATATGGAGAAACTACTTTGGAGCCTATTTCGGCCAAATGGGTATCCAAATCTATAGAAACCTCCAAAAAATAACTTCATTGGGACTAATTTTCCACTGATGGTGACTTAGTCCACTTCTGAATTTATGAAAATTTGAAAGTGGAAACAAAATCCCTCGGTCTACACTTCGGTTCTTGACAAGTGTCCACTTCTGAAGCTCTAATTTCCAAGTCTGAAAGTAACTTTTAATGTATATTTTAGCTTTGCAAGCAAGGAGAGGTATTCAGAAATTCTTCAACCTAATCATCAATTATCTTCAAACAATCAAAGTGTCTAAATTTCCAAACTCAATGAAAGAGAAAGAAATGGTGAATGTTAGGGCATGGGGGTCTGCCTTGGTCAAACCCCTTTTTAGGCAATTAAACCAAAATGGAGAAATAATGTAATGAAGAATGAAACAATGGAGTTAGTACCTTTCCATGATGATTGCTCTTGAATTTTTGTAGCAAAATATGGAGAATCTAACCTTGAATGTTTGAAAAATGCTATCTTGATGTCTTAGAATGCTAAAACCCTAACGTGCTTGACTCAAGAACATGATGAATGATATATTAATGGTGATGAGTTATGAAATAGGGTTTAGAGACTTTTATTGATAGGAAATTCACCTTATTTGTGCATTAATTGGATCCCTCCAAAATTTCCTGCTCATTGAACCTTGAAAATAGGCCAAATTGGACTAAGTTCCCATGCTAGGAAACTTAGTCCCACCTAGAAGGGACTCATTCACCCAGATGGGTGACTTAGTCCTAAAGGGGTAATTTTGATAGCTGGAATGTTGGGGAATAAGGAATTTCGGTTCTTATATTGATTTCTTCAGGTATTTGATCAAATTATGCCTTGAGATGCACAATATGGGGCAATAGGGGCCTATTGATGTTGATGTAAAGGTCAATTAGGGCTAGGGACACAAAGTTCAATGTGAAAGTGTGATTAAATACACTTTACAACACTAAAATAGGGTCCACGGCCTAGAGAGGCATACCATCTAATGTGAATGCATATGAAACATTACAACACTAGATTTAAGTTAAGTTTAATTCAAAAGCCTTCTAGATTGATGTGATAATGCAATTAAATACGTTTTATATTATTGAATTAATGGAAAATGGGTTCATTATGTCTACAAAAGCATGAAAGTTTATTACAACACCTTCACAATACATCATTAAATGCATTTTATTGAATTTTCAAGGGTCTAAGACCTAGTGTGGATATGTAAAATACCTCACAACACCAAATCAAGGCATCATTAAGTCTGATTTGTATTTAATTATCCCCATATCAAGTGAAGTATACACTTTTTGGTGACACACCCCTCAACCCTCAATCATCAACCCTATACTTAAACCCTAAACCCTTAACCCTATACCTTATACCCTAAACCCTACACCCTAAATCTTCATCCCTATACCCTATACCCTCAACCTTATACCCTAAACCCTAAACATTATATGTCAACTCTATACCCTCAAACCAATACTTAAATCATAAACTCTACACTCTCAACCCTTAACCCTATACCTTATACTATCAACCCTCAACCATATACCCAATATCATAAATCGTAATCCCTATACACTATACACTTAACCTTGAATCTCAACTGTGAACGTTATCCCTCAACTGTAAGCCGATAGTATTGAACCCTATACTTCAACCCTAAACTCTAAACCCTCAAACCTCAACCCTCAACCCTCAACCATATACCCAATATCCTAAACCCTAATCCATTACCCTTATCAGTTAACCCTATACCTTGAACCTTGAACACTATTCCTCAAACCTAAACCCTATACATTAAACCCTAAACCCTACACCCTCAACCTATTGAATTCTCTTTTGTGCTATTTGTCCTTGTTGTCAAAACTGGTTGGATCTTGTTTTGGCATTGGCATATTCATTGTGGTTTGGCATTGGAAAATTATTTGGTGTATTTGGCTGATCATGTTTCAGTTCTTGGCATATTCATTGGCATAATCAGTGGTTAATATATAGACAATGATTTTGATGGTTTATCTTTAGTTTTGTGGTACTGATTATGTTGGATTATTGTGTGGTTGATGTTTAGGTGACTCACATTGTTGAAATTTAGTTTGATTCAATGTTATTGGTTGTTATCTATATTGGCATGTGTATTCTTAGTCTCTACTTGGTTTTGTTGAGACATATACAGGTGATAGCTTTTCATTGCTTAGGTTAAATGTAATTTGGTAAGCTTTAGTTTTCATGAAGACTCGTATTGCACATTCACTTTATTTAGTTTTTATGTGCTCAGTCTATATGATTGCATCATCTTTGACAACACAAACAGTTTATGTCATTTGTGGTATAAGTGTTCTTTGGCATTTACAATGCTAGTAATGAGAATATAGAATGATAGCTACAGGTTTGGTGCATGATACCTTGATCTTCACAAAGGAAATTCTTTAACATTTGCTTTAAAATGGTTTACATGGTGACATTCATAAATAAGAGGCAATGGAATATAGAATGGTTTTTATTTCTTGTAGCAAAATATACTATATTTGATGACTTTATGTTATAACCATTCATGGATTTGTATTGGAATATTTGGGCTCCTCACAAGTGATATAGTCTACATTATAATATTCCTCAAGTCTTATCCGAGCATAACATATTTCAATGGTTACAATGTTTGTTTCATCAACCTTTATTTGTGATTAAAATAAAATCCATTTAGTGGCTATTGGTAGTTGATCACATTGTCGGCTTCACCTTACACCAAGAATACTTTACACCATTGGGATTACCATGTTTTATTTGTATTGGCCACAACACATTACACTTATAAGGAAGTTGACTTTGCATTGTCACGAAGTAACATTTGTTGTCAAGTTCTATCAATAACCATCATTATGTTTTGTTAATCATGCTGCCAGACTTCAAGTGATTGTTGTTATTTGGTTAGAATCCTTTCGGATTTCAAATATTATCAAAAAGTAAAAAGGAATTTAATAGTCTTTGCTTCAAAACAATTTAAGGGAAAATTCATTATGTTTGTTTTTGATCTCAAGAGGTGTCACAACGTCACCATAGAGAATATGAAGCTACAGTTTGCAACTGGTTTTCAAGCTGAAAGATGGATGAGATTTAGTGACACCATTATGAAGGTTTTACATAGTCATTTGGTAATGTTTTGGCCACCATGATAGGTATTTGGTTTTCAATCTAGAAAATCTTGCATTGGTTTTAAGCAACTAATTTTTTGGTTAAGAAACTTCTTGAAGATTAGTAAATTTTTTGAAGATTAGTTTCAGCTTCTATTAACCTGAGTTTATACTCAAGGGTTTCATTATTACAGTGGCATTCTTCAAATTTTCATTGGTTATTACTCAAACCCATTATGGGTATCATGATTTAACTACATTATTTACAAGTTTATCAAAACCCTAGTTACTGTGGATACGAGTTTTTGAGAAAGATAATTTTTTTATGTTCATTGTATAAATATATGGCTCAACGCCATGAATCAAAAAGAGAAGAGAAGAGAAAAAATAGAGAAGAGAAGAGGAGTGTAAGGAAAATCAGATGCGGAAACAATTCTCCTAACATTAATACCTCAGAGAAGAATGCAAATTAATTTTAAAATTTACAATTACAATCCAATTAAGATGTACTATGAAACAAATAATAGAAACAAAGTATTTGACAATCACATATGAACACTAGATATACGTGGGAAAACCCTTACAGGAGAAAAACCCACCACAACAAGAGAAATCACTTTGTATTACAGTAATGGAGATTAAATACAAATGATAGACTTATCTTTCTTGTGTCTGTTTATAGCAGCATTCACCATGTACAATTTGTTTCAGGAACCTTCACGTTACAATCCATAGAATAGAATTCATCCACTAATTCAATCATGCAACAATCTATCGAACCAACTAACCGATCACAATCTGCAATCACTGAGCATATCCATGTCGATCTCTATTTGTAGAACTTCTTCATAGAACTATCACAATGAACCAACTACTAACGGTTCACATTCAGATCCTCATATTCGTCCATGAGATGCCATATTCAAAAGTCTCACATGGTCAAATGGCTTCAAGAGAAATCACACTGAGTTGGCATCTTGGTGAGACACTAACACTGTCTCGCCAATGCCACATAGAATTCATATTGACATCGCCAAGAGTTATCACAGTCTCCAAGATGTTTCACCAAGCTTACAACATGTATCGACTTCAGTATTGCTTTCGGAAAGACTATTGGTCTTGGCAAGACATCTCAACGAGTCTTCTAGTGTTACACCAAAGCACCAAGCAGTCAGTGAGACCTATCGCTATCGCCAGGAGATCATAGCAAGGTCCCAAAGTCTCATAGATATGAAATTATCATTTGGCAAGAGTATCGCTTTTGCCAGGACCTCACGCCGAGTCACCAAAGGTCATACCAAAGTCAATTGTCATACCAAGCTATAAAGAATAGCGGCAAGACATACCGATATCGTCAAGAGGTCTCATAGAGCAACAATGAGTTACACTGAAAGAATACAACTATCGGCAAGACCAAACACCTTCGCTGAGATGTTACGCTGAATACAGACAAGTCATACTAAGCTCCAATCACTAGTCAGTAAGGCTTAACACCTTTGCCAAGACCTTTCCCCGATTGCTTTGAGTTACTCCGATGAACGTTTGGATATGTCCCCATTGGTGTGACTTTCATTGTTCCCTAAGACATCACACCAGAATCTTTATGTTACAGCAAAGACAATATATGTGTGTGTGTGAAAATAGGATCAATTATAAATGAATTCAAACACATATTAATAAGACATTAGATCAAGAAAAATGAAAGGAAAATAGAATAAACAAACTGTTACTGGCAACTTCCATGAAGTCATCTTATTTCTCTCTATCTCCAGCATTTTGTTGTTTCCAATTGCTCTCAGATCCAGCAGATCAAGCTCAACAAAATGGACAACTGAAGAACGAGATACAAATGAAATGCATACTGTGCTAAATGAAATGATTATGCTATGATGAAAATATTGCTAGAATATAAATATTGTTGGAAGATTTCGAAGGTTGATTGTTGGAGGAATTTTGGTTGCTCAATTCTGCAGCATAACGATGTGACGAAGATGGTAGATGGTGATTGAAGATTGATTTTGACAGAGTGAAGATGCTAGAAGAAGATTCGATCCAAATGGCTTGTGAAAGGTTAGATTTATTGATTTTTCGAAGGCAAAAGCTTAGTTGGCAAAGATCAACGGTTGAGATTTAGTCTGGTAAGATGAACGGTAAGAGATTTTCGAAAGTTGAGAGAGAGATAGAAGGTTTACTTTTCCTCAATTTTTCTCATTTAGATCCGAAGAAAGGTTGCCATTTTGAAGAATGAGTTGAAATGAATTTCATAATTAAATAAATTAATTTATTTAATTATATGTGGGGATGAAATTAGAAGTTCGCATAATTAAATAAGTAATATTTAATTATGTGTGATAGATGATTTTAGAAGGTAATTAAATATTTAAAAATATTTAATTTATGTGCAGAGTGAGTAAAGATATTAAATTAAATATAATATTTAATTTAACTACAAGATGAAGGGGGTGTTTGGAGGAATATTCCATTATTTGAATTCAAATATTCAAATTTGGAATAATATGATAATTAATATAAATAAATTATAAAATTTATTTAATTTAATTAAGAGTAATATGGAAGATGGTAATTAATTAAATAAAGTTATTTATTTAATTAAGGTAGAAGAATTATAAAAGTGAACAATATAAATAAATAATTAAATTTATTTATATGTAGATGACTTTAGAGGATTAATTAAATAAATTGTATTTAATTAATTACTAGACTTATTATAATGTGACCATTTTTAGATGCATACATTTTTCCCCTCTTTGAGATGATGTTCGAGATGATGAGATTTGTTTTGAGTAACATAATTTCAAAGAAGTTAAGGTATGGATAGAGGAGAATGGATAATGATATAAAGATAGGATGATGGAATGATGATGTTCCCTCAAGAGGATAGGCGGGTTGAACAAACACGGGTAGGCTCTCGAAATGAAATGATAAAGGTAGGGATAAGACGAATGATGTAAGATAGGAAGTGGATGAAGGAGATGAATGATACATTATGCTGCAATGAAGGTGAACAACCATGATGTTTGATATAGCACTAGATGTTATGCACCAAGATATAAGGACCAAGGTGACGATGTGTCTCATGCCCTAGCGTAATACAACCTTGTCTAGATGTATGAGGAAGGAGACTTAGAGCATTAAAGTCCTAATGCACAAAAGGTATTATGTGACCTTAGATGCAAAGGATAGTGCAAAAGCTACTCCAACATACACAAGATATGAATATTAGCTAGAATGATATGGATTTCAAAAAAATGCAAGATAAAATTATAACACACACAAGCAAGCAAGCAAGCATGCACAAATGATACAAAAACAAACAAGGTAGTGCCCCTGTCAAGCTGTAAACTGTTGATTGATTGATTGAATGATGATGATGATAGTGTCGTCATTGTTGGGAAGTGATATATCCCTAGAGCAACACAAGGATGATCGATAATTGATTGATTGGTGGATTGATTTGGTTTACGACAAGATTAGGATCAAGACCAAAGGATGTGATTAGATAATTTGACAAGATTGATTGACTCGATTGGTATGGATTAAGGATTGACTTGCATTTGGATTATTGCCTAGATTAATTTGATTGTGTTGATTGGATGCAATGGTTTTGATGAAGATGATTGATTTGGTTGAATGGTTGAATGATTGGATTGATTTGAATTGAGATGATGGATTGATTAGATGACATTGGAAGAATTAATTGGATGGATTGATTTTATTGCTTCGATTTTTTTGTTGGATATTTCTTTTTTTGTAGTTTTGGGGATATTTTGAATTTTTTTGGAATTTTGAAATGTTTTGATTTGTTTAGACTTTTGAAATTTTTGATGTTTTTGAATTTATGAAATGTTTTGATTTTTTTTTGACTTTTGAAATGTTTTGATTTTTTGGACTTTTGAATTTTTTGATTTTTGGACTTTTTATTTTATTTTATTTTTGGACTTTTGAAATTTTTTGATTTTTTGATTTTTTTTCTTTACCGAGATGCTTGTTTGCCAGGTTTTCACCAGGGTAACCATTTTTTCAGAACTTTTTCTGCTTTTTTGGATTTCTTCAGGACGATTTCTGATTTTTTTGTATTTCTTAAGGACTTTTTCTAATTTTTTTTGTATTTCTTTAGGAATTTTTATGTGTGTGTGAAAATAGAATCAATTATAAATGAATTCAAACACATATCAATAAGACATTAGATCAAGAAAACTGAAAGGAAAACAGAATAAACAAACTGTTACTGGCAGCTTCCACGAAGTCCTCTTATTTCTCTCTATCTCCAGCGTTTCGTTGTTTCCAATTGCTCTCAGATCCAGCAGATCAAGCTCAACAAAATGGACAACTGAAGAACAAGATACAAATGAAATGCATAATATGCTAAATGAAAGGATTATGCTATGATGAAAATATTGCTAGAATATGAATATTGTTGGAAGATTTTGAAGGTTGATTGTTGGAGGAATGTTGGTTGCTCAATTCTGCAACATAACGATGTGACGAAAATGGTAGATGGCGATTGAAGATTGATTTTGATAGAGTGAAGATGCTAGAAGAAGATTCGATCCAAATGGCTTGTGAAAGGTTAGATTTATAGATTTTTTGAAGGAAAAAGCTTAGTTGGCAAAGATCAACGGTTGAGATTTAGTCTAGTAAGATGAACGATAAGAGATTTTCAAAAGTTGAGAGAGAGATAGAAGGTTTCCTTTTCTTCAATTTTTCTCATTCAGATCCGAAGGAAGGTTGCCGTTTTGAAGAATGAGTTGAAATGAATTTCATAATTAAATAAATAATTTATTTAATTATATGTATTCTTGTTGGCGAGACATTTTCACTTCGCCGAGACATCATAACGAAACAACCATTGTTACTCCGATGAACCAAAGTGCATTCCCGTCGGCGAGACTTTAACTATTCACTGGGACTTCTCATTGAACTGACATAGGTTATCCCAAAGCCCGTGGTTGTCATGAGTCTCCCCGATTTACGATTGAACAGCTTGTCGGCCAAAGAACTCCACACAATAAGAGGTCATAGTGAATACACTATGTCACAATGAAGGTTCCAAAGAATACGTGTTCAACAAGACTTCGGTAAGGTCACATCGACCTATTCAAAACATAATGTATCAAAGTTGCTAGTCGACCAGACATGATAGATGTCATACCGACTTTTCTCCAATGGAGGTTTCAGCCTGTGATGTTTGAGACATATATTTCCAACAATCTCCCACTTGATGAAGATCACACAAGCACCTCCAAAGCACAACAAAACTTACTGAAAATCATGGGCACTAAGGCCCATTGAATTGATGCACCACTTGACGAAGATCACACATTCTCAAGAGTATCAACCTTTTCCAAACTAACCTTTCCATCCTCCACCATATCTCATACAAAATGGTACTGTACATCAATATGTTACGTTTCTGGCATGGAAAGTAGGGTTCTTTGCCAGACAAATTGCACTTTGACTATCACAAAAAATTGTTATTTCTCTTGCATCAAAACCAATGTTAGAACACAAAATTTTTAACCATACTGCTTCTTTACAAGCATGAGTAGCTTCCATGTATTTAGCCTCCGTAGTGGAAAAAGCGACTATAGTATGTCGCTTGCTCATCCAACTCACTGCACCACCATTCAACATGAAAATGTATCCACTGGTGGACCTCCTACTGTCAATGTCCCCTACCCAATCAAAATCTACATAACCACGAATGCTGAGAGTCCTCTATGATTCAACCAAATTCCCATGATAACACAACATATTTTGAAGTCCCCTTCAAATATCTAAATACTTTCTTTACAGTATCCCAATGTATTCTTTCTAGATTATCCATAAACTGACTAAGTACTCCCACTGCTTGGGCAATGTCTGGCCTTGTACAGACCATTGCATACATAAGACTGCCTACAACACTAGCATAGGGTACACTGGTCCAGTACTCCATCTTAGTAGGATATTTTGGATAGTCCTCAATAGATAGCTTCGTTCCCTGCATGACTGGAACCACTAGCTATTTGCAATCATTCATACAAAATATCTCAAGAAAAGTTTTGATATACTTACTCTGACTGAGCCATAGTTTTCTATTCTTCCTGTCCCTAGTTATCTCCATCCCCAAAATATACCTTGCTGCACCAAGATCCTTCATTTCAAACTTAGCAGACAACTGAGACTTAAGATCAGAAATCATTAGCTTACTATTGCCTATGAACAACATATCATCAACATAGAGAGCAATAACAAGCACTTGATCACTTTCAGCTTTATAATATACACAATGATCAGATTTTGATCTCACAAATCCTAAAAACAATACAAAAGTATCAAATTTATGGTACCACATTTTAGGTGACTACTTTAACCCATACAAAGACTTCTTTAATTTGCATACCAGTTTTTCTTTACCTTTTTCAACAAAGTGCTCAAGCTGGACATATAGATCTCTTCTTCAAGATCACCATGAAGAAATGTTGTCTTCACATCCATCTGTTTGACCTCTAAGTCATATACTACTGCAAGTGACAAAAGAAATATGATAGACGTCAGTTTAGCTATAGGAGAAAAGATTTCCCCATAGTCAATTCCCTCTACCTGGGAATAACCCTTTGCAACCAATCTTGCCTTATACTTTTCCACACTGCCATCTAGACCTATCTTCTTTTTGAATACCCATTTGCAGCCAACAAATTTTTTTCCTTTGGGCAAGGGCACCAAACTCCAAGTTTCATTCTTATCTAAAGACGCCATCTCTTCGTTCATGGCTTCCAACCAAGAGTCTTAATCAGACATTTTAAATGCCTCCTTTACAGTCCTAGGTTCATTAGTGCTAGAAATAAAAGCATAGGCACAAGTAGATTCAATCAATGAGAACCCATACCTATCTGGTTGTTTCCTTTCTTGGGTTGAACTCCTCACTGGCTGAGGCTAAGGTTCTTCTTCTTCAGAACTTTCAGAACTGCTTGAGCTCTCCTCATTTTCAGGTACATTTTGAATCTTCAATTGCTCTTTCTCTGGTGTAAGAGGAATTGCTGCTACATCCTTATTGTTTTCTGACTTTGTCTCTGACTACAGATGCAAGGTGGAAGGTTTTAGCTCATGAAAGATTACACTTTTTCTGTATACAACCTTCTCCATATCAAGATTCCAAAGCTTGTATCCTTTTATGACAACACTATAGCCAATAAAAATACACTTGACAACCTTGTTCTCCAATTTAGATCTTTTCATATCTGGCACATATGCATATGCCTCATAGCCAAAACCTCGAATATGTCTAAGAGAGGGCTTCTTACTAGACCACGCTTCCATTGGTGTTTTCTCAACAAGAGCAAAGTTAGGAGACCAATTAATCAAGTAACATGCAGTAGCAGTAGCCTCAGCCCAAAACTTCTCCTCCAAGCCAACACTACTAAGCATACTTTGTGCTCTCTCCATCATTGTCCTATTGAACCTTTCTGTAACTCCATTCTGCTGTGGAGTATAAGGTGTAGTCTTGTGTCTTTTGATTCCATCGTCTTTACAGTATCTTTCAAATTCATCAGAATAGAACTCATCGCCATTATCAGCCCTTAAGAATTTTATTTTTCTACTGGTTTGATTTTCAACAAGATTTTTAAACTCCTTAAATTGACTAAACACTTCTGATTTACTTTTCAAAAAATAAACAAATGCTCTTCTTGAATAATCATCAATGAATGACACATAGTATCTTGATTTAGACAATGAAGGAACATTCACTGGACCAAACACATCTGAATGAATATAATCTAGTAAACCATAAGATTTATGAGGACTAGAATAAAAAGAAACACGGTGCTACTTTCCATATATGCAATATTCATAGAATTCAAATTCAAGATTACAGTCTTCAAGCCCCTCAACCAGGTTTTTGTTTTTCAAGGTTTTTAAACATTTTTCTCCTATGTGGCCTAACCTATGATGCCAAAGCATAGTCTTCTCTGCAGGAAGTTTTACTTCCGTAGAGTTTACATAATTAGGGATATTTCCCTCTTTACCTCCATGAACAACTTTTAGTGACTTCAAAGAGACACTGTTACATTGAAAAACTTGTGCATCTAGCTTGTACAGGGTACTAATTCGAGCACCTCTAGTCAGCACCATTGAACCTCTAGTCATCTTGCAGCCACTTCCAGAGAACAAGACTTGTACTCCAGTATCATTCAGCTTACTGACAGACAATAGATTTCGAGCCAGATCTGGTATGTGCATAGCATCATTGATCCCCTTTACTCTGCCATCAGGGAATTGGATTCTGACTCTTCCATGACCAACAATTTCCAAAGTTGAATCACTCGCCAAGTACACCTTTCCACCATTGTATTCTTCATACTTTGTGAACCATTCTCTGTGAGATGTCATGTGGAAAGATGCTCTAGAATCAATTAGCTAGACATCACCTGATGCCTGTGTAGCCAAGGATGCAATGAAGGCATTTGCATCACTATGAGAAGAGTCATTGTCGAAAGAATACTTCTTCTTCTTCTTCTCCTCTTTACAATCCTTTCAGACATGACAAAGTTTCCCACAGTTCTAGCACTTCACCTTAGACTTCTTGCCAGGAGACTTTGATCTCCCTTCTGATTTCGATTTGGACTTCTTGTCCTTCTTCTTGCCTCTGTCTTTTGACCTTCCTCTAACAGCAAGAGCTTCCTTTGCCATCTCAGAAGATTTCCTTCTCATCTCTTCTGATAGCAAAGAACCAACAACATCTTCCATATTGAAACTGGATGTTGTACTCCCAATATCCATCACCAGATGATCCCAAGAGTCTGGCAAAGAACACAATAGAAGCATACAACGATCTTCTTCTTCAATCTTTACACCAACAGATGTTAATTGTGCAAGCAACATGTTAAAAGCATTCAAATGATCAGCTACAGACCCTCCTTCCTGCATTCTCAAAGAGTACAACTTATTCACCAAAGATTTCCCCTAAGAAATAGACTCTAGTCTCTTTCACAAGGAAGAGGGAGTCTTCTCTTCATGCACATTGAGAAGAACTGAGTCTGCCAAACAGAGCCTTATCAGCCCCTTAGACTTTCTATCTGCAAGGTCCCATTCCTCTTGCTTCATGCCTATAGGTTTAGTTCCAGACACAACAAACCAAAGATCTCGATCAACTAATAGATCCTCCATCTTTAGTTTCCACAACTAAAAATTACTGCCGTTGAATTTCTCTATTTCAATCTTTCTTGATGTACTAGCCATCTCAATCTGTAATTAGAAATAACTAATTCTACAAGACTCCCACTGAACAAAATTGACACAAAAAACCCAACGTACCCACAAGGATAACATAATTGGCCAGGCTCTGATACCACTTGTAAGGAAAATCAAATGTGGAAACAATTCTCCTAATTTCAATACCTCATAGAAGAATGCAAATTACTTTTAGAATTTACAATTGCAATCCAATTAAGATGTACTATGAATCAGATAACAAAAATAGAGTATTTGACAATCACACATGAACACTAGATATATGTGGGAAAACCCTTACAGGAGAAAAACCCACCACACCAAGAGAAATAACTTTGTATTATAGTAATGGAGATTACATACAAATGATAGACTTATCTTTCTGGTGTCTGTTTACAATAACATTCACCATGTACAATTTGTTTCAGGAACCTTCACGTTATAGTCCACATAATAGAATTCATCCACTGATTCAATCACACAACAATCTGTCGAACCAACCAACCAATCATAATCTGCAATCACTAAGAATATCCATGTCGATCTCTGTCTATAGAACTTCTTCACAAAAATGTCACAATGAACCAACTACTAACGGTTCACATTCAGCTCCTCCTATTCATCCACGAGATACCACATCAAAAAGTCTCACATGGTCAAACAACTTCAAGATAAATCACACTGAGTTGGCATCTTGGTAAGACACTAATAGTGTCTCACCGATGCCACATAGACTTCATATCAACATCACCAAGAGTTACCATAGTCGCAGATGTTTCACCGAGCTTACAACATGTATTGGCTTTAGTATTCCTTTTGGAAAGACTATTGCTCTCACCAACACATCTAAATGAGTCTTCTAGTGTTACACCAAAGTACCAAGCAGTTGGCGAGATCTATCGCTATCGCTAGGAGATCATAGCGAGGTCCCAAAGTCTCATAGATATGAAATTATCATTTAGAAAGAGTATCGCTTTCGCCAGGACCTCACGTCGAGTCACCAAAGGTCATACTAAAGTCATTTGTCATACCAAACTCCAAAGGATAGTCGGCAAGACATACTGTTATCACCAAGAGGTCTCATAGAGCAACAATGAGTTACATTGAAAGCATACAACTATCAGCAAGACCAAACACCTTCACTGAGACGTTACACCGAATACAGACAAGTCATACTGAGCTCTAATCACTAGTCGGCAAGACTTAACACCTTCACCAGGACCTTTCCCCGATCGCTTTGAGTTACTCCAATGAACATTTGGATGTGTCCCCATCGGCATGACTTTCACTATTCGCTAAGACATCACACCGGGATCTTTATGTTACGGTGAAGACAACATATGTATTCCTATCGTCGAGACATTTTCACTTCATCGAGACATCATAACAAAACAACCATTGCTACTCCGATGAACCTAAGTGAATTCTCGTCGGCGAGACTTTAACTATTTTCTAGGACTTCTCATCAAACCGACACAGGTTATCCCGAAGCCCGTGGTCATCATGAGTCTCCCCGATTTACGATTGAATGGCCTGTCGGCCAAAGAACTTAGTATGATAAGAGGTCATAGTGAATACACTATGTCACAGTGAAGGCTCCAAAGAATACGTGTTCGACAAGACTTCGACAGGGTCACAGCGACCTATTCAAAACAAAATGTATCAAAGCTGCTAGTCGGCCAGACATGATAGATGCCATACCGACTTTGCTCCAATGGAGGTTTTAGCTTGTGATGTTTGAGGAACATATTTCCAACAAGGAGATGTAAAAATAGAGTACATTGTTGAAAAATGAAAGAGGGTTTATTATTGTGATATCATTTTGTATTTAAAAGAGAAAAGAGGGTTTATATTGTATATGTGTCTAGTTGTATTACAAAGATTACATTGATTTTTTTAGTGAGAGTATTTGTATTGTCATATACAAATACATTTTGTAGTGGGAATTATTGAAAATATTATTCTTGTATCCTATTGTGATTTTGTGACTGCAAATAATTAGTGCAGTTATAAGGTCCCAACAGGTTGCATTATCATGAGGATTTTTTTAAAAAAGAAGTTGGTGCTTCTAACTTGAAGTGGGTGCTTTAGTTTGTTATTGGAGTTGGTGCTCCACATTGTTATTGGAGTTGGTTCTCCACATTGTTACTGATTTGGTGCTCTAAAAAACATTGTAATAAGTTTGGAATTAAGCATGTAAGGCATTTTGGAGTGGTTTTTCTACCCCAAGAGGGTTTTCCATAGGCAATTTTTGTGTCTCTCTTTTGTGTGGTTTGTGTCTATCTTGCATAATATTTCTTTCAATTATTTATGTTGAGTTGGTTCATGCAATGCTATGATACTTTATCATTTTTCAAATTTTCCTAAAAGTTCAAGGTTCAATTTTTAATGTGCAAAGTTTGAATGCTAAATTTTGTCATTAGAAAGTTTGGTATCCTTGCAAAAGAAAGAATGAAAAGTTGTTCATTGAACATTATATGAACAATATCCACCATTATTTAACATGAATTATTAGGCATACATGTTGTATCTAATTAAGTCACTATTCCAATCATTCAAAGTTTAGTTTTTACATATCATATATAAAGTCACATTTTGTCTAAGATCAAAAAGAGTTTAAATTTGCATTTCATGTCATAAAAAGTTTTAAAATATATTGTGAGATGGGGTTAAAAAAAAATAGCATAGATAAAGTGACAACCAACACTTCTAAGCTGTAAACCCAATCCAAACAAGAGAATACAATGAAAGCATAAGGAAAATAAAACATCAAATCAAAACACATGCTTGAATCTTGAATCACTTCTCTTGCTATCGTATTTCTCCTTTTGCAATCTTAGCCCTCAGATTTGAAGTTGTGCTTATGCAAATACCTGCAAATTGTAAATAGAAAGTTGGAGACAAAATGGCTATTAAGGTGAAAATGGAGAAGGAAGGTTGCTTTTATAGACAACCTTTCGAACGAACGACTAAGATTAATCTTGTAGAAGGATTCTGAGATCAATGGATGAGAATGCATGAGAGGGAGATTATGAAATGGATGGCCAAGATTGAGCCTTAGAAAAGATGCCAAGATGAATGGTCCAAAATTGATGCACCAAGAATATGCTATTCTTGGAGGAATCATGATAGGAAGATATGCAAGCTATGACATGAAATAATGACAAGGTATCTTTGACCAAAATCAAGGGATAAATAATTTATTCGAAAATGGAGGAAAATGGAGAAAGGGGACAAGTGGAAAATAAATAATTTATTCAAATTATTTATTTGGAGGAAATAAAAGATGGAGAATTTAATTAAATTTATTCAATTTAATTAAATGTGTGGATGGAAATCAGACATTCAATAATTAATTTAGATTAATTATTTAGACATGTCGGTTGAAGGCTTATTCATTCCTGTTGATGAGACTTCTGGAGGTCATCGTGAGTTGGTGAAAAGTATCTTTGACATGTAGGTGGAAGTTAAGGACTCAGTGTCGATGTGATGATGCAAGTTCAGTGTGAGATTGTCTGATGTCTCTTCGACACCCAGTAACTCAAGCCTTGGTGAGTCTGATGGAGCAGTGACTTGCATGGCGGTAAACACTTATTGGTGGGAGATGAATTGGTGTCCCCCCAAAATGATGATGGTTGACTCAGTGACTTGTGTAGAATGTCTTAGTGGGACCCTATTGATGATTAACTGGAAAGTGGTGATTGGTTGCATTTCTGTGATGGTTAAGCTGCTCATGGTTGTTCATCTATTGCAGCTAGGGTTTCCCTAGAACAATTAAGAGCAGAATGCAAATTTCTTTGTTGGCTATTGTTGGACCAATTGAGAGGTTGGGTAGCCGAGAGGGAAATAGAATAGGGGTTCTGCTATTAGATATTCTCTAGAATGGAACAAGATGTAAACTATGTAAAGGATGTGAGCCTGATATTGTATTTGTAACTGTACTTTGTTGTTGAATAATACAATGGCGATCTAGGATTTTGGAGTGTGGATTTTTTTACCCAAAAGTGTTTTTCCCATGTATAACTTTGTTCATGTATTTTGTTTCATCTTTCATGGTTGTTGGTTTTTTTTGTTGAATGTATTAATGGTGTTGTTGAAACTTGTTAAGCACGAGTTTCTCTCAAAAGGATTAAGGTAGGAAATCAACTGTGTTTGTTTCGGATTTATAACATAGTAGTTGTGTCTTTGAGGCAATTTGAAGGAATTAAAATCACCAAAGACATTGTTATTCTTAGATGTTTTTATATGAGATGACCTGATTTCCCTTATAGCCTTGTAGAAACAATAATGAAAAGTGGCTTGATTTTCTGATCCAAGATGATCTATTGTTCAAAGGGGCACAATTATGCATTCTTAAATGTTAAATGAGGGATAATTTAATCAAAGAAAAGCATAGTGGCAGCCTTTCAAGTCATTTTGGTCTTGATAAGACCTTGGAGTAGTTGAAAAGACACTACTATTGACCAAAAATGCAAATGGATGTGAGAAACTTTGTGGATAAATGTACTATTTGTCAAAGGGATAAAAGACCTAGCACTAATACAGGGTTATATCAACCTCTTCCAATCCCTAATAGACCTTGGGAATCACTTAGCAAGGATTTTTTGATGGGGTTACCTAGAACCCCAACAGGTTTTGATTCAGTGTATGTTGTTGTGGACAGGTTTTCAAAGATGGCACACTTTATACCTTGTAAGAGCACTAATGATGCTTCATACATTGAAGGAATCTTCTTCAAAGAGGTGGTAAGAATCCATGATTTACCTCTTAGTATTGTATCTGATAGGGATAGCAATTTTTTTATTCATTTTGGATGACCCTATGGAAGAAACTTGGCACAAATTTTAGTTTCAGTTCTTCCTGTCACCATCAAACTGACAGGAAGACCAAAGTGGTGAATAGAAGACTTGGAAACCTTCTAAGATATCTAACAAAGAAGCACTCAACACAATGGGATCTAGTTTTTCCTCAAGCAGAGTTTGCATACAATGATTCAGCGAATAGAAGTGTTGGAAAAAGTCTTTTTGAAATTGTTTATGGTATGCAGCCCAAGGGTGTGTTTGAATTGAGATATGTTAGTGGGATAGAAAGGAGGAGTGCTGAAGGTGAACAGTTTGTTGTGGCAATGTAAGAAGTCCATCAATAGGTACTTAAGGAGAATCTTCAAAAGAATGTTGAGAAGTACAAGCACAATGTTGATCAAAAGAGGAGAGAGATTCATTATAAGGTTGGAGAATTGGTTTTGGAACATTTGAGGAAAATGCACATGAATTTGATCCAATGTAGGACATTCCCCTAGCGTAATGCGATAGACTACTTTGATACAGGTAGGACAAACTAACCTTTGAAGTGGGCTGAGTAGCTCTAGGAGGGATCATGACATGAACACAAGACCAAGCTATGATGCAGATGTAGATGGAAAGATGCAGATGAAATGTGATGATATGCGATGGATGAGTGAAATGATGCAAAACAAGTCATGGAGACTAAGATGGATGGAGAGTGCTTATTTACACATGGAACTTGTTTGCCAGGTTTTCACCAAGGTACTTGCCCAAAGTGCCACCGAAGTGGTTTTCAGTAGAGGATGATTTTTCTCTTTATTGTTTTGATCATTTTTCAATTTTTTTTGTTGTCACCAAGACACTTGTTTGCTGGGTTTTCATCATGGAGACCATTTTTTTCAGGACTTTTTCTAATTTTTATGTATTTTGGTTCTATACCTTGCAATATTAGGCATAAAACTTTTTGAGATGAGAGCTATTCATTGGCTCTTGGAGGGGTTCCCTTTTGGGTGTTGATAGCTGATATGCCCCTAATCTATAGCTCGGTGTGATAAAAAATGGTCCCAACCAGTTGGGTTCAAACTTTCCTTTACTGTTTGGATTTAGGACATTCTTCTGGTTCTCCTTCAGTACCAACTCTCCAACTTGGAAAGTCTTGCTTATGATCTTCTTGTTATAGCTCCTTTTGAGTCTATTTTGATAGACTTGAAAATGATTTAATGCTTCCATATGTCGATCATCCAGTAGTTCCAGCTCATTCAATCTTGATACTCGGTATTCCTCATCTCTAATGAGGTTTTACAATGATATTCTAAGAGATGGAATCTCAATCTTAATGGGCATGATGGCTTATGATCCATAGACCAGGGAGAATGAGGTGGCGTCGGTGCGTGTACGGATGCTAGTTCGGTAGGCCTAGAGGGTGAGATTTAACTGTAGATGTTAGTCATGACCTATGTCATTGATTGTTTTCTTGAGTATTTTTAAGATGGTTTTGTTGGTAGCTTCTGCTTGGCCATTGCCTTGGGGATAGTACGGGTTGGAGAAGTGATGTTGGATTTTAAAATTTTCACATAACTCACAGACATCTTGGTTTTTGAATGGTGTTCCATTATCTAAGATAATGGCTTGTGGAACACTGTATCGACATATAAGGTAATTTAGGATGAACTTGGATATCTGCTTCCCAGTTATGTATGTCATGGGTATGGCCTCTACCCATTTTTTGAAATACTTGGTGGCAGTAATAATGAATTTGTGGTTGTTGGATGAAGTTGGGACTATTTTTCCAATGAGATTGAGCCCCCGCTATGAGAAAGGCCATGGTGTAACAATTGGATGGAGCTCTTGAGCTGCAGCATGGATGAGGTCCCCATGCTGCTAACATTGTAGAAACTTTTTGAAATATTCATGTGCCTCTCTTTCCATAGTTGGACAATAATACCTAGTCCTCGACAACTTCTTGGCCAAGGTCATACCACTCAAATGAGAGCCGCAAATGCCACTGTGCACCTCAGTCAGAGCGGTCAAAGCCTCCTCAAGATTAAGACACCTTAGTAGGGTTCCTTCTATGCTTCTACGGTACAAGGTTTCCCCTAAGATGACAAAGCGAGATGCTTTCTTGACAAAGGTTCTCCTAAGACTTGAAGGAAAATCAGCAGGAATGACTCCTATCCTAAGGTAAGTGTAGATGTCATGATACCAATGATCATTGGGGCCAACAATTTCACACATGAATTATGAATCTGGTACCTCGAATGTTGGTACAAGAAGATGTTCTACCAAGAATTCATACTTTGGGATGTTGCCAGGGATATCCAAGAGGGATCTGATAATTTCCATGGCGTCCATTGCTTTGTTGTTGGTTCTTGGAATCTTGTCAAATGTAATATTGATGGACTCTTTTAGGATCTCTACCAACTTCTTGTAAGGAGTTAGCTTGTCATATTTTGTTTGGTATTCATTGTTGACTTGATTTATGATGAGTTGTGAGTCTTCATAAACTTAGAGAGTTATAATACGCCACTACACTACTATTCTGATGCCTATGGTTAAGGCCTCGTATTCCACTATGTTGTTGGTGCAGGGAAAAGCTAGTTTGTAAGATCTTGGTATGCAATCCCCTTGTGGGGTGATGAAGAAAAATCTAGCTCCAGACTTGAGCTGCATGTAAGAACCATCAAAATAGAGTTTCTAGTGATCAGCTATGTCGATGTTAAAGATGGATTCATCTGGAAAGTCTAATATGAGTGGATTTTCTGCATATATGGGCGCCTCTGCAAGCTGATCTGCAATGACTTAGCCTTTAATTTCTTTCCGCTCCACATATTCAATTTCATATTCTAATAGTATCGTAAACCACTTACCCATCCTTCCAGTAAGCATTGCCTTTGAGAGAAGATATTTCAGGGGGTCGATTTTGGCAATGAGTTTGATTTTGTGGGCCAACATGTAGTGTCTGAATCTTTGGGAAATGAACACCATAGCTAGGCATGCTTTCTCAATGAATGTGTAGTTTAACTCATGGCCAACCATCGTGCAACTAATGTAATATATAGCTCTTTCTGCTCCATTCTCATCATGTTGTGCTAAGAGAGCACCAAGCGCTGTCATTGTTGCTGAAATGTAAAAAATCAATGGCTTCTTTGGAATTAGTGACATCAACACTAGAGGTGTTAATAGATATTCTTTTATTTGATTAAAGGCCTTATCAAAATTGTCATCCCATTTGTATGTTACTCCCTTGTGGAGCAAGTGGGAATATGGGACCTACTTATCTACTAACTGTGCTATAAATCTGTGAATAGATTGAAGTCTACCTTGGAGACCTCTCAACTATTTCAATGTTCTAGGATCTTCCATCTCGAGAATGGATTTTACCTTCGCACGATCTATTTTGATGCCTCTCATCGACACTATGTATCCTAGTAGCTTTCCTGATTGTACGCCAAAGATGCACTTCTTCATATTCAAGCAGACTTTATACTCTTCAAGCCTGTCAAAAATGGCACCTAAGACTAATATATGATCCTTCTTTTTTCTGGATTTGTCTAGAATGTCATCAACATAATCCTCCATAGTTTTATGGATCATGTCATGGAATATTAGTTTCATTTCCCTTTGGTAGGTGGCTCCATCATTTTTCAAGCCAAATGGCATCACATTCCAATAGTACGTTCCTCATGGACAAGTGAAAGCAATCTTGTGTTGATCCTCCTTAGCAATTCTCATCTGATTGTATCCTAAGAAACCATCCATTAAGGAGAGCATCTCATGCCTTGCGGTCATGTCCACAATCATGTCTATATTTGGTAGTGGGAAGTCATCTTTTGGACATGCTTTGTTCAAATCCTTGAAGTCTATGCAGATTCTAATGCCCCCAGTGGGTTTTCAAATAGGTATTAGATTAGATACCCATTTTGGGTAGGTGATTGTTCATATGAATCCTGCATCTAGTAATTTCTTTAGTTCCATTTTAACTAGTAGAGAAATTTGCGGATGCATCTTTCTTAGTTTTTGTTTTACTAGTTTAGCTTTAGGATATACTGCTAGGTGATGAACCACTACCTCTGGATCAAGTCCCAGCATATTAGCATATGTCCATGCAAAGTTTATCTTTCTTTCTTTCAAGAAGGTAGCCAAGAGTTCTTGTTCCTTTGATAACAGTGATTCGACATAGAATGTGATGTGTGGAATTTCTTGTGTCCCCAAGTTCATAGGGTTACATTTCTCTACTAGAATTACTGGTTTCACTTGATGTAAAGCTACAAGAGGAAGATTGAATCCCCCATCTTTAGGTGCCTCAAAGAGGTTTTCACCTTCAGATGCATCCTTTATTTTTACGTTTTTAGGGTCAGAGAGTGCCACAAGGTGGTTTTCACTCAAGGACTTAGAGATTATTCTCAGTTTCTCATTTTTGCGACTGAGGGATTCAATTGTTTCCCTGTAACACACCTATGTGTCTAGCTCTATGATGAATCCTTCCTTGTGATCACCGTATGGAATGCTATCCTTGAGTCCCATGAATTATGAGAGTGCCTCATTGTTTTCGAATGTGTCAAGAATCAGTGGTCGTCGTTGGTCATAATAGATCAATTGGGGATAAACTAACCTAATTTCATTGACTTGTTTTTTGAATTCATAAGATAGGGTGTTGATCATGAAAATGTTTGTATCTTTGAACAACATGGGTAGACCTATCTTAGGGGATTCGTTGGTTAGATCTATGTGCATTCCTAAGTACATTGACAATTGAGGAGTAGCTATTTGTTTTTGAGGAGGCATTTGATTTCATCTAACTGGTGTGCGTCGACCAAGTACGGTTATCCTAGGAGTGGTATGTCCAGGGCCAAGATTTCTCATTCATGTCTCAGGAATGATGGGTATTAGAAGCCCATTATCATTTTTTCATAGTCTCGGATTTCTATCATATCCCATTGCAAGCAGCATTTGCAAACCCTTGTTGTCATCCATAGGTAAATCAGCTACCGATCTATCATCTTGATATAGTAGAGGAGATAGGTCCTCCTCTATTACTTCTTGGCTAAGATCTCCCCCACTTTTGAAGATGGAATATCATTCAGTGGGAGTTTGGGATGTGGAAGCTTCATTTGGTTGCGGTCCTCCCCGTGATCTAGGAGATTGTGGTAACTCTCCTACTGCAAAAGCACTTTTAGGCATTGAATAATTTCCACAACCATTGTCCTAGATGATGAACTTGATAACAGAGATGGTGGGGATGGTGGGAGTGGTAGGTGTCTTTGTCGTAGAAGTGGATGCAAGAGTAGTTGGGTCAATGTAGGGTGTTGATGGGCCTTCATCGTTTTTAGGCACTTGAGAGATTTTGTAGTATTTTGCCTCTAGGTTCTTATAGTAAGAGAATGGTTAAGGATCTCCATGGATGATAACTTCTTGACCTTCATGTGTGAACTTGACACATTGATGGAAGCTTGAAGCTACTGCTTGGATTGCGTGGATCCATGGATGTCCTAGGAGAATGTTATAAGGAAAGTCAAGGTCTAGGACCTGACAGGTAGTTTTCATGATAGCTGGCCCTACTTGCACAGGGAGTTGAATTGTGCCTTGGGACACTCTTTCTTGGTCATCACAAGATATGATTGTAATACCTTTTCCTTTATCAGTGGAATCCTCTGAGATTTTTAAGTTCTTCATGAGCTTGAGAGAGAAAATGTTCAAACCTACACCCCCATCCACCAAGACTCACTTGACTTTATTTTTATTAATGTAGACCTCTAGGTGAAGCACAAGATTGTGAGATGGTTGTGTGGGGAAATATTGATTAGAGAATGTAAGGAGGTTTGGAGTAATGATATTTTTGACCATAGCTTGGAATTGCTCTGCATCAAGATCTACGGGGATGATGGATGACACTAGGCTTCCTCAAGGATTTTCTTGTGGGCAAATGAAAATTTCAGCAACTCCATGATGGAGATTTGTGTAGGGGTTCTTTTCAACTAATCAAGGACATTGTAACCACTAGGGTTAGACCTTGTATTGGACATGAAATTTATGCTTGGTTGAGATGATCCTGTGATAGTAACTTTTCCACCTCTTGTGGTGACTCCACAATTGGCTTGAGCTCCTTTGATAATGATGACTCCATAGTACTCATCTAGGGAAGCAACGACACTTTCATACACATGATTCACTTTCTTGAAAGCTCCTTTTCCTTTGTCAGGATTATTGTTTCCTTTGCTACCATGATTGGGCATTGGATTCATGTAGATTTTAAGATCTTGGATTCTAGATGGTTTCTCAACATCTACGATTCTATCATCTATGAGGTCTTAAATCAAATTCTTGAGCTTCATACAGTTGTTGGTCGTGTGTACCTTGATTTTATGGAAATCGCAGAGGTAATTCCCATTGTACCATGGTGGTTTGACCAAGGGCTCTTGATAGTTGTCATGCATGGGAACTGTGATTAGCTTTTCATCCACCAACCTCTTCATGATTGCTTCAATGAATTCCCCAAGGGTTGTGCATTTTCGTTTGGGAGAGAATTTGTTTTGTTGTGGTCCTCTTTGATTGTTGACATCGTTTATGGTTTGATTGTTGGGTTTTTGGACCACAGTACTGACCTATCGATGATTTTGATTGTTGTTTTGTTGTTGCTATTGAGGTGGTGGTCGGTTGTTTTTCCATAGGGCATTGATGAAAACTTTGGAATTGATGACACCATCATTAGTTACATTTTGATTCTTCACCCACATTCGAGGTTTATCGTTATAGCTCTTGAGGATGCACAACTTTCTTGGTAAGATGAAGTTCCTCCCTGTGGAACAAGGGATCATTCGATGTTGAGTGCCTTAGGGATTAACTGATCATATGTGGTGATGCATTGTACTTTGAAATGGAAGGCCAAGGGCCCATCAAGGTTTGCAATTATAGTTCCTACTTGTTGTTCTTCAGGCATGGCCCACTTGCTTTTATTGCCCTTGGATCGCCAACGTTTCAAGAATGAAGCAAAGGATTCCCCTTTGGACTATTTCATTGCTGACAATTCTTCTAAGCTCACCTCCATGGGAGTCTTGAAAGCATAGTTTTGGATGAAGGCGTCTATGATCTCTTGGAATTTATTGATTCTTGAAAGATGGGAGAACCAATCAATAGCAGTACCAGCCAAGCTTAGAGGGAATAATCGCATCAAGTAGGGTTTGCCATAGGCTACTTCCATGCAATGTACTTGATGTGATCTTCAAGGTTACCAATCCGACGATATTTATCAAATTTTGGGATTTCAAATCCCTTGGGGAACGGTTTCATGACTATCCTATCAAACGGATAAGGGCATAGATTCTTTTGCGGTTTGGGTGTTTTTCTTGATTGGAGGTCTAGCACCCGTTGTGATAGAAATTTGATTTGTGCTAAGACGTCCTCTTGTGGATCAGGAGGTGGAATGAAGATGTTTTGAGGTGGTTCATTTGTTGGTGGAATGGGTAGTTGGATGGGTGGTGTCTGCGCATTTTTTTGTGCCAAGTATGCTTGAAATAACACTTGTTGTTGGCCTTCCTGTTGTTTTGCTAATAAGGCTTGTTGTTGTGCTTGTTGTTGTTGATCCACCAACACCTGTTGTTGCTCTGCTAATGCCTATTGTGCCACTTCTTGTTGCTCTTGGTATTTTTCTAGAACTTTTTGATATGCTAACTATTGAGCGGCTTGTTGTTGTGTGAAATATTGTTCTTGTGCTTGTGCTTGGGCAGCTTGTGCATTTTGGACAGCTTGTGCAACTTGGGCAGCTTGTGTAGCTTGTTGTTGTTGCAAAAAAGCTTGGGCTTGAACCACTTGTTGTGCTTATTGTTGTTATAGTAACATTTGAGCTTGCATTTGTTGTGCGACTTGAGAAGCGTGCGTAGTTTGAGGTGCTTGTTGAGTTGCTTGATATTGTTGAAGCACTTGTTGATAGGCTTGGTGTGCTTTTAGTGTGGTGTTGTATTGAGTTATTGCACTTGGTTTTGGTGGTGGTGGTGGTGGAATTGTAATCATGTTAGATATAGTGATGGGTGGTTGAGATACACTATGATCGATTGTGGTAGTGAGGGGTTGAGATATAATGGATGTGATAGGGGTAGTTGGAGTGAATGTAGTGAGAGGAATGGTTGAGATGAGCGAAGTGATTGAAATGGTTGAGGTGAGAGAAGTAATCGAAATGGTTGAGATGAGTGAAGTGATAGGTCCTTGGGAGACCGTATTTTTATTTGTTGGGATGAAGGTTATCATTTGATTAGATACCCTATGTTGGTTCGATGTTGATGGTATGTTCAAAGGATTTGATGCACAAACTTGGTTGGATGGATTGGTTTGGATGGAGTGATTGATGTTGGGAAAAGGTGGAAGCCTAGTGTTAGGTAAAGGGGGAAGCCCTAAACCAAGAGATGATGTTGATAGGGGTAATGATGATGAAATGGGAGGTGTAAATGGTTGAAAAGGTGGAAAGTTTTCTAAAGCAAATGAGAATACTGCTCCAAAAGGTCTCTCTATTATGAATGATCCTACTTGTATCAGAGGGCAAGACACTTGCGTGTCAAGGGCATATGATGAGATTGCTTAGAAAGATGTATCAAAGGTATCAATGAAACCTAATGAGTTATAGAGTTGGTTTTGATGTGTATTGAAGAAAGCACTTCCCTTGCTAACAATGGGCTTTATGGTGGAAATGGAAGTGGTGTATTGCAGAATGTTTTGAATGACGCTTTGTGTTAATTGGCTATTTGATACAATAATTTCATCCCCAATAGTGTTTATGTCAAGGTCCTTCTCAATATGTTGTGATGGATTCATTTTGATCATGGCTCAAACAAGTCTCTGATTCTTGGGATCTTTAAGCATCTCAACAATTTCATCTTGGTTCATTTCTATTTCAGTGATGTCTACCACTAATGCCTCCTCTTGTGGATTATGTGTGATGAGAGAGAGGTCAAGAAGTGTATTGCTTGGTCCACTTTGATAGGTTTCGGGAGCATTTTGACTAAGGTTACTTGTGGTAGATTTTTCTTGATTGTTTTCCATCTTCTTCTCGATTTGTGATCTTGTTTGAACCATAAAATATAGCTCAAAAGAGAGAACTAGGATAATAAAAGATCGAAGGTGTGGGAATTAAAAATGTGTGATAAGTGAATGATGATGGATGATTGAATTCATTCAAAAATCTTGATGGGATGCTAGACACTTTGGGATTTTTGGCTTGATTTGATTTGATTATTTTGGTTTGATGTTTGGATTGACTTTGATTCCTATTTTGGTGTTGGATTATCAAATTTTGATGTTGGATAATGTGCAAAATAGACCCCAAGATGTTGGATAATGATCTATGGGATAACTATGCTCAAAAGTGATAATTTAATTAGAGGTGAGAAGAAGGATGCATCTACTCACAACTAACTAAACAAAGTGATAATTTGACCAAAGGTGGGAGAAGAATGCATCTACCCACAACTAGCCAAACAAGATGATAATTTGATTAAATGTGGGAAGAAGGAGGCATCTACCCATAATTAACCAAACAAAAGGATAATCCAACTAAGCATGTGTAAAATGATTCATCTACCCATACTAATTTGAACAGGCTTGTTTTGATGTTTGATTTTCAAAGTCTCATGGATGTTGTTGCAAAGTTTGGATGCTGATTTGTTTTTCCAAAGAATCCTAGCATAATGATGGTATCAATATTTTCTAGAATTGTTTGTGAGATGACATGTTTGGTTTTCCGGATGATGGACGATTGTTTTGGGTCTTTGATCTTGAATAGACCTAGTTGGACTCTTGTTTACAAGACCAAGGTGATGAAGAACATGCTTTTCCCTAGACAAGATGTTTAAATTGTTGAAACAAACTTGGATTGTGAGTATAGTAAAATGAATATAGATTTGGATTATCTCTTGAAGCACGTCTGTAAAAGTTGAACAAAAATATTTTTCTAAATTCGTAAAGCTCCTTAAGATTCTTTTGGTGTTATTTTAGACTACGCTTTTTGATCTTGGGTTTATGAATTTTGATCTTACGAGAAATCATTGTGAAAGCATGTGTGGGGTTCAATTGTTTTATCTTTGCTTTAATGACTTCTTTTTACCAAAAGCACACTCTTGATTATGTGTCAAACTAAATTTCCAATGTCACAATTTCTTTTCATTCCACGAAGTGCTATGTGGAAGTTCCAAGAAATTTAGGCAAAGGTTTCCCTATGTTGACTTTAGTGAGAGCAAATGAAGATGTAAATCGAAGTGTTTAGAAAACTCTAAGGACATGATCCCAAGGGAAAGCAATAACACTTGGATTTCGTCAAAAGATATTTTCTCCTCCTAAAGGGTTTGAAGTTTTGATGACCATGTTTGAATGTTTGTTTCCAAATGTTTTCGAACAAGAAAAATGTTTTGTAACCAAGAGCAAGTACAATCCTATGAATGTGAAAGATTGTATTTGTTGAATCCCCACTTGGACAAGTCTAGCTACGCTTATTTTTAGCAAATGGTTAGATGGTTGACCCCACTGGCTCCCCTCCATAGCACTCACTTATATGGGGTAGCTAAGCATCAAAACCCATGAAACTCCCATGTCATGCTTTCCATTTCTACTAATAACCGTAAAAGTGTGGGGTGGCTTCAAAATGACCATTCTTGCACCAACAAATAGATAAAGTTTTTGGCCTTTCTACAACAAGGGTTTTAATTTGGACTTTCCATTCGTAGGAGTGGACCCATACAGAAAGAGTCCCTTTTGATCCATCTCATTGAAGCCAACCATGTGATACATTCGTTTACTCCAGTACCCACATTTATATCCCAACTGGAAATACTTTCAAGTTTAGAGTGTTATCGATTGAGTCGTTCCCTTGGGTGAGTACTTTTTTTCCAAGGCAGACCCTCTAAGATAAAAAATAATGAGTAAACATATTCATAGATCAATCAAACTTTATTTAGAAACAAAGGGAGAACACATGCAATAGGTTTACTCACACTCGCAAAGTTTATTGTTCAATTTTAGTTCCCAAAATAAAGTGTGGAGGAAATTACATTATCCCAACCTAAGACCACCAAAAATCCTTTTGATTCTCAAGATCATTGTGAGGCGTGAGAGAGGTGCATATATCTTTTCAATGGTGTTAGTTTGAGTAAGAAATTACAAAAACAAAGTAGCACATGTTCATTTTAAGTCCACAAAGCAATGTTTTTGATTCGTTTTAAAGCACCCAAATGAGATATGAAAGTTGTCTTGTTCAATTCTTAACCTCAAATGAAATCTAGTCAATTTGCCTAAAGCTCATTTTAACCCCTTTGCAATGAAAATTGAAATATTTTGTAATGTTCGTTTTAAAGCCTAAAAACAAGTGAGTTAGTCTAAAATAGAAAATTAAATCATAAGACGAAAGCTCCAAAAATTAAAAATGCTTTGCAAATATTAAGTTTCAATGCCCAATTCCTTAACTCCAATCTTTCTTTTGTTTTTCGCTTGATTCCAATGCTTGATTTCAACGTCAACCTTCACCTTTTTCTTGTAAACATTACAAAATAAAATCTTAAAAAATAAATTTATTTTAAAAAACCACTTGGAATATTTAACAAAATAAAACACAATTTCCCAAAATAAAGAATAAAATTTGGGTTCTACAATGTTAGCTCAATCAAGTAAGAAAGAAATGAAAAAATTGACATTTAATGCTTGAGATAGTCAAGATATATCTACACAAGATATTGAGTTGTCAAAGAAATATTTAATAATTTAAAAACAATTAATACTTTTATTGATGTTCAGCCCTCCAAAAAAGGTTACATTTGAGCAACCACTAAAGATTTTTCATTCTTTTAGAAAGATTTGATTGACAAGCTACCACACCACAAAGATATCAATTGTTGTTTATTGTATTGATCCACCATAAAAGCTTAATACCCACCATCTAGTTGATATATAACTTTTCATAAATAAAGCAAAATCTTTCATGCACCACACGAAATAATGAAAAGACTTAAATATTTTACTATTGTCAATTGTAATAGCAAACATACATATATCCTTTTGAAGTTCGTTCACATAAATACCTAAGGTGTACAAATTTGGGGTTCACTTGAATGAAAAAGCAAAGACTATAGGGCATCTTCATTTATGACCTTGAACAACAAACAAGTAAATGGTAGAGGGAACCTATTCACTTATTGTTGAGCATAAAGACTTGATTTTGGATATCCGTGTGGGGACGAGCGCCACAGCCTCTCACGTGGTCCACCCCCCACAAAATCTAAAAACAGTAAATATTAGCTTTTCAGCAACCAACCATAGATAAATTCTACACACAAATATTCCCTTTTTCAAACGTTGGTATTTAATGGTAGAAAGAAACATCGATAACTACGACCATACCATACTGAGTGATGTGATTGAAAGTAAACATGTATTAACTATGAATTGGACATATAAGCTGGAAAATGGTGGGTGATTTGTAGCCTTGAAAACATATTAAGTACACACTGGCATTATCTCCTAATTTTTGATTCCAAGTGGCTATAAACATTCTATTAAAATTTGCACTTTACTTACCTACTTTCATGCATAGAGGCTGAAATGGTCTATTCTTTCTTACTACACGCCTCCAGGTCAGTAATGGAAAAAATGAATCACAAGTGAGACAATTGGACAACCCAGATTCTTGATGCAACTCTTGACACATACATTACCATTACGCATATGGTTGTACATATTTTTAATATTTAGTTCAAGGTGGGATGCAAAGCAAGATCACAAAAAAAGTTTGGTGCATCATATTTAATTGTATAACTGTTGTATCTTCCACCATAGCATTTTGCATTCCTGATGTTATTGATGTTTATAGTATATTCCTGTAGATGCAGTCTACAATATGAAGCCTTCTTCAAAGTATGCAAGAGGGCAATCATGAACATAATAAAATACCTATTATTTTAATACAATGCTGACTCATAAATGAAACTTTAGAGTATTAATTTAAACCGCTCATTGAAAAGACCAAACTTTTTGACAAGCATCCAAATCTGAGTATTTAATGATTTCAAATGATAAGTTGCAGCTAAAAGACCATATTGATAATACCATTCTTCATTGAATACACCCGTAATTTCTAATGTCTGAATATACATAAAATAGATAAGCTTTTAGAAATTTTGTAACAAATGCAACCAAAAAGTGTAAAGCTAAATTTCACAACGTAAATGCAAATCTTGCACTAATGTAAATGCAGAATCTGAAGATAAATGGTTTGATGCCCTCCTTCTAGTGTCATATGTGAACAACCTACAAATCTGCACAAAGCTTAAACTCCATAACATGGGTTAGTTCATGCAATCTTACTAAGTGCTCCTATGAAATAATGCATACTATCTTTCAAACAAGATAACAAAACAAACTAATTATAAGAATGAAAGAAACATAATGCACACCTATTCCATAGTGGATTGGTGTCTTGTGAAAAGTGACCCTTTCCCAACCCTTAACAAGCCAAAAATGAAAAATGCAATGAAGTGGGAAAAATTAGTTCTCAATCTAGGAGAGTAACTTTGTATGAAGATTGTGGGTGCCAAAATGAGGAATGAGACCTCCGATTTATAGAAGATTTTGATGAGATAAGAAGTCAAATGGATGAATGTGGGACAAAGATTTAGCCAATGGGTAAGTACCACTTGTTAAAATGTGAGTGGATGGAGGATGTGCAAATTTTGGTTAATGTGCCAATAAATGAGATTAGTTGGCCTTTTCAAATTCAAATTTGGCTTGTTGGAGGGAGAAAAAGGGACTTAAATGTCAAATGGGGGACATGTAAAAGGGGAGTTAATGCTATGTTGGAAGGGACAAGTCAACTTGTTTTGAAATTCAAACTTGAGGGAATATTCTCCAAAGAGGCCTTGTTGAGGGAAAATGAGGATTTAATAAATCAATTAAAATCCTTTATTTGTGCAAGTGGGAAAATCTAGAGAAAGTGACATGCATTAGATTAGATTTAAATTTGATTTAGTTAATTTAAAGGAGGATTAGGTGATTTGACCTTTTTGCTTTAGATTTATGGATTAAATTAAATCAAAAGGAAATGAAAAGTGATTTCAGATTTAATTAAATAAAGGTTTGATTTATTTAATCAAAGAGGGATAATGATAGGCTTAAATTAAATAAAGTTTATTTATTCAATTTATATAGATGACTTTAGAGATAAATCAAATAGACTTGATTTATTTGATGAATGGTTTTAATGAACTTGATTTATTTAATAAGTGGATGAATATGAATTTAATTAAGTGCATGACGCTAATTTTGCATGTCTACATGTTTTAAACACATACTAGCAAAAACAAAGAACAGGTGCCTTCATTCATTCCAAGACTCCTCCCTCGAAACTAAGATTACTTATTTTATAGATAGGTCAAATGACTCTGCTAAGACTGAACTCCTGTGGCTTGAAATTGGTGACGAAGAGGGCATCGTAAAACCTATCTATCACATAAATCAAATAGACTTGATTTATTTGATGAATGGTTTTAATGAACTTGATTTATTTGATGAATGATTTTAATGAACTTGATTTATTTATGAATGGTTTTAATGAACTTGATTTATTTGATGAATATGAATTTAATTAAGTGCATGACGCTAATTTTACATGTCTACATGTTTTAAACACATACTAGCAAAAACAAAGAACAGGGGCCTTCATTCATTCCAGGACTCCTCCCTCGAAACTGAGATTACTTATTTTATAGATAGGTCAAATGACTGCTAAGACTGAACTCCTGTGGCTTGAAATTGGTGACGAAGAGGGCATCGTAAAATGCATTCCTTCGTGGATTCCTCTACAAAAACTGCGCTATTTATCTGTTTTGAACGTCGAAGAATTGTGGAGCACTTTTCAACAACAGATGCAGATTAATACTCAGGTATTTAGCTATTCTTTGTTGGAAATTAAGTATCCCGTCACGGCAGAGCATACATTTCAAAATACCAGTTCGGTGAAGACTTTTTTCTACTGAAAACTAATTTATTTTCTTAAAATAACAATGAATGCCAGGCCAGTTTTGAGTTGAGAATACTGGTGATTTCAGATTCTCCCTCCTTGCAAAATCTTCCAGAATTAATAGGAAAATTCAATCATTTGGTGGAATTATATCTAGAAAACTCCCTGGAGAAGACTGATATAACATCACTCGTATAATCACTTCAACAACTTAGTAATCTTAGATTATTGAGTGTGCTTGGGCGCGACATCTCTTTAAGTGGGAATTTGAATCTCAGCAAAGGTAGAGATCCAACTAATTTTGAGGCTTCTACAAGCACTCGCATGAATAGCCTTGAAACCATAGACTTTACTGATATTGATAATATGTCTAAGTTGCTAATTAGTGCAGAGATGTGCCCCAGACTTCGAACATTGAAATTTCTTTTCATGGAAAATTTAAAAGAAATGGGCTTAAAGCAGCTAGATAGACTAAATACTCTGAGTGTGTGGGGATGCCCCAAATTGGAAACAATATCAGAGTTATCTACTCTAGCAGGTCTTCAGTGTCTTTCACTGCGGAGATGTCCCAAATTGGAAACAATATCAGGGTTATCATCTGTCGCAGGACTTCAAGTCAGCTGTAAATGGACGAAATCATCGCAAAGCTTCGAACGTCTATGCAGTCTGGAGCGTATCGAGATTATTGAATGTGGTCAGCTGCAGAGCATAAATGGTCTGGAAGAGTTGCAAGGATTGAAAAGTCTGGTAATTCAAGTACCTGATTATGGAGATCCAAGTGCATGGAATTGCATTCGTGGGCTAAAGGTACTACTTACTTTCCCTCAATGGAAACAATTGATTTTGTGCGGGAAGCAACTTAATTCATTTTGAAAAGTGAATTTAGTTATTTTTTCGGAGAGGGCCATTTTAAAGTATTTTAAAAGTTTTTTTTGCTTTTCGTTTCTAATATTTCTATTAATTATTTAATGTTGAATCAATTTATACTGACATTTTGAATGTTTCAGAGGCTTCCGTCAGAGTATGCCTTTTTAATAGGGAGGGTCGTAGCTAAAGTGATCTGCAATTTGCATGTAAATTTGTTTTCTGAAGTGATTGACACCCAAGCAGTCACTAAGGTAAAGAGAGGAGAGTATGAACTGGAGATGACGAATTCATCAAGTGCAATTACTATATATGTTTTGCTTGTAACATCTTCCAAATATACTTATCTCGTCCCTGAACACAAGGATAGGCATCCCATAAATGAAGGTGACCGGATATTTACAGGCTTACTTTCCCCGAATAACAATCTTAGTCTAATCAACAGCAGAATAAAGAAGAGGTTTAAGGCCACGGTGAATGAAGGGGAAGAAGGAAATGTTTTAACTGTATTGCAAAGAATTGTTGACAGATTAAATGGAGAAAGCATGGTGCCAAATTTGGCAACATATGACGTGGTAAAGCGAAAGCGAAAGTATTGAGGAGTGTGATTAACTCTGGTTGTTTGCCATGGCTGTCTACTCTTGAAAAGCTCTTGCGATCTTTTTTTTATCAAATTCTTTGATACGTTAGATTTGATGTATGGAACACATTTTTTGTGTTTTTATTCAGTTTTGTATTAAACTAGTAATCCAAAATTAATTATCAATTTCATCTATTAAATTTTCTTAAAGTTTAGTTTATTCTAAATTTATATTATTTAAATGCATAAATACTATAAATTTAGATTGATTAATTAAATAGAGTTAGGTGTTGAAATATAAATCAACTAATTCATGTTATTTTAGGAATGTGGATAGAAAAATAAGGGTGTTTAGATCTATAATTATTAAATGTCCAAAGATTGATCAAGATGCTAAATCTTATATATCTTAGGATTTGAAATAAATGATCTCTCAAATAGTAATTTGTCTAATAATCAGATTTTTTTTTTCACTATGCAAAATCAAGTTTAAGGATTAGGATCAAGTTTCTAATCATATATTTTTCCTACACCTATGGATTTGATCTAGTAATTGGCATATTTCTACTCTTTAATTTGTAAGATGCATCTTAGCTTCTTTTCTCATTTTTATGTCAAAAGACTTGTGATATTTGTAAGCAATTTAATTTGTTTGATGTTATATCACACCCTAAAAAACAAAGAAAAATAATTAAAATAAGCATTCTTTAGGAGCACAAATGCTCCTAGGAATGATCATAAAGATTTAGATTCTTTTTGATGAAAAAGTTGGCATGTGAACATGTGAAGGCTATGCAATTTTAATGATCAAAATGAATGCATTGAACAAATTTAAATATAAGAACATAGCAATAAGTCCCATACAAGTGTACTTAGTTGACCCTTATAGGGATATATTTAGTGAGAGTTAGTTGAATTTGTATTTTAGAATTTAAAATTTAGGGAGTCAAGTCTAGGATTACCAAATCAACCTCACAATTGTGGACTTGACACATGACATAAAATGGGTCAAATTACTTTGAGTAATGTATAAATATAAGTTTGTATGTAGATAGATAAAATTATATAAGGGATTGAGAGAATATATGGATTTTTCACCATACAACTTAGAGAGATAAGTACATAGGAACATGTGTGTAATTGGTAAATGGATAGCAGGGAATAAGGGACCCACTTTTGTACAAACTTTTGCCATTTGACAATATAGATAAGGTAGGTAGATAAGTGCATAGGAACCTATGTAACAAGTAGATTGATATTGCATGAAATAGACTTCAATTTGCTTAAATTTATTGCATTTTCTAATCTATTAACTTATCAAGCTGCTTTACCCAAAATGGGTATAAAATTAAATGGGAAATGACATGGATATTCAATTTTTACAATAATTTTTTTCCTTCACTTTTAGGTGTATGTGAATCCTATAATGAATATGCCTATAATTTAGTATGTAGCACATACAATCATCCATGTAAAATAATATTTAGACAACAAATATATTTATAGTGTGTATATCAAGTAATGGACACTAGAAGGTTTCATTATGTAATTTTACCTTTAGTCATGTGCTATAAATGTAGAACTTGCAACACAAAAGAAAATATTTGATGTGTAACATTTGTGACACAAGCATGAATTTAAGAGAAAATGCAATTTCAAAAATAATTATCAAAAATAATAAAAGGAGAGAAAGGTGGTTTAGGTCTCACTTGGGAATCTATAAGTGATATGACACATTTAGTGCATGTCCTTCCACTTATAGGTAATAAGTGTTTATAGACACTTATAACTATTTAGAAAACTCAATTTGGGAGTGTTAGTGATAGAATATTCCCCTAGAATCAATTTTATCTATAAGGTACAAGTGATTGAAGAAGAGGTAAAACAATACATGAAATCATACAATTTTAAGTATAAAAATATGTAATCATGTAGAATACTAAATATGAGTGAAAACATCATATGATAAGAATAATTCATATATATTACCATGTATTGGTAATTTTACACTTCATCCACTGTAGAAAATGGTAATTATTGATCTTTGACTATTGAATTAGCTGATTTTTAAGAGTATCCATCACCTTCTAACCACCATAGGTCAACCATAGAGTTTTTCCAAGCCTACAAGATAATTTGCAAAAAAAAGACATAAACATCAAATTTAATTGTGGATCTAACTCTATTGAACAAAACATATTAATTTAATTAGACCAACCATTCCCCAAAAATTCTCCCATTATTTATAAAAATACAAAAATAATTTATTTAATTTTCATAAAATCCTTCTCATCATTAGTTTAATAAAAAAATTGTTTTCTAGAGAACTAGTTAATCATTTGCACATTCTTCCACCACTTTGTTTAAAATAAACAAAATTTAATCTCGCTTAAGGCTGAAAAAGGACCCTTTTTCATCTTCACTCTCTATTTCTTCTCAATCTTCATCCTAATCATGTTAACCAATTACATAATGCCACTTGTTAACTTTTAATTCTCCTTTGCATATGGATAAACCACATCACTCCAATGCAAAAAATTAATCTTATCTAAAATCTATAAATCTACTCGTCCACAATCCATTTTTTAAGATGAAGAATTTGATGCAAGACAATGTTATGATCCTAGATGAACAACAACCAACTTTCATCTTCAACAATCAATCAATCATCTTAGACACAACACTTTGTCAACAAGTTTTGTTTGATAAGAAGATTGTTCCTTTTATCATTTCTTTTAACTTCTTTACTCTTTTGGAGTTGTAACAATGAATAAAATAGGAATCTTGTTTTGTGTACTATTTCCTTTTTTTTCTTGTGTATTTTGATATACACATCAATAAAATTTATGTTATTATTTCATTGAAATTCTATTGTTTTTGATAAAGGAAAAAACAGGTTTTACAGGGACCCTTAACCGCAAAGTTTACAATAGCAAAGAGAAAGGAACAATAAAGTCCACTAGAAAAAATAGGCTGCAAAGAAAGTAAAAGCTAGAGAGAAACCATAGCCACCGAAAAAGGCCAGACAAGACCCTCAAAAAAGCCAACAAAATACCAAACCAAAGCCCAGCATCTGCTAATCCAAGGCTTTCAAAATCTTCTCTGCTTCAGCCTCCAGCTCCTGCATATCTTGTACCCCCTTTTTGAATGTTTGAATCATCTTTGGGGCTGGGGGCACTTTCCTTTTCAAGTTGTCTCTAGTTCTCTTCGATATCCCAACTTCTTCTTCCTGGTCTTTCTCTTCCTCAGATCCACAATCAACGAACCTTTCTGAGATTTGTCCAATTTTTTTGTCATGGCGTTGATTATGATAGAATTGTGTTTTGCAATTCTATGGTTTTGTTTAGTAGTTTTCTTCATTGTATCTTTCACTTTTCAAACTCAGAATCAAACCTCCTGTCCTTTTCCCCACTATCCCCACCCTCCTTCCTAGTTGAAGTCTGTATTTGCTCTTCATCCCTCTTACTTAGCACAGTAACCCTAGCTTCCAAATCATCCAATTTACTTTGAAGAGCTCAATTTTTAAATTTCAGATCATTGATTTCATGGAAAACCCATTTAGACATTCTAAAATGATCTATGGCATTACTCCTAGCAATCCCCAAAAAATCAGCCAAAGGTTCCCTATTAGAGTTGAGAAAGTTTTTTAACTGGAGACAAAGAGTTGACAACTTTAGCTTTGGGGTTTGAAAAATCGGGCACATAGGCAGAACAAGCTTTAACAGACTAGGGCTTATGAACTTGGGTGATCAAATCAAGCTGGATAAGAGGAGGTTCCGGAACCAAATTATCATGGCCAAAATTTTCTTTTTCTCCCGAGCAGCTGGGTTCAGTGTCATCTTCCTCCAAGGCAGAGGAGGCAATAGGATTAGAGAGGGTCGACATTCTTTGAAAGTGTTCATAAATTAACCTTATCAAGCCCATGTGTAAAATCAAATACCTTTTTGGGTTTTTCCTATGATCCTCCAAACTATTCCTTAATGAATAGAACAAATAGTAAGGAAGAGACACTTTGACCTTATGGTGGAAGTGATTTAGCAAGACAAAGTGGTACCCGTAGACCCTTGTGAAGCATCCATCCAGTGTAATGTACTCCATTATGACACACTGAACTTTTCTCCAAAGGGATTTAATGGTGTTCACCTCATCTTCTCTTTTTCTGTCTTCGAGAATCTAACCATAGCTTCATCGAAAAACTTTCTATCCCGGAAGAATTTATTTTTCTATTGTTATTGATGTATTATTTTATTTTATTTTTCTGCATGATTAAATAATCCTTCATTATATTCTCAGTTACATAGACTAATTCCAACAAACTAAAAACACTTCCAATATAAAAAATTTATCATTAATATTAATCACAAATTTAAAAGTGGTTACTACCAAACATTGCAACATAGAGTAAACAACAAATTATTAATATAACTAGTGGGAAGCCAAACTTATTAGAAAGTTATTAAAAAATAAAGGTGAGATAAAATTAAAAGAGAAAGAAAACATATCTATTATGAATTACAATGCCAATAATTTGAAGACGAGGAATAAAGTTAAAACATCAAAATTGGCACCATCATCTTAATCCTTTAACAACTGGTGATTGAGGCTCTCCTAATTATATAAATAGCTCCCAATGCAGGTTGTTTAGATGATTTGACCAACCGGCCATTTCATTTTTTGTTTCTCCTTGTTTTCTTTAGATATTTTACTATTATGTGATTTTGTTCTCCGTAGTTCAACATTTCCAACTCATTCCTCCTCGGCCCTATCGCCTTTGGAGTTTTATTTGACGTAGAAAATAAGCATAAAAACAAACATGATGGGAAACTAAGTGGAAATTTTGTTTGATGTACTCCTTTTGAATTTATCCGGCATGTTCTTGTACTCATATAAGTAGAGTCGCGAGGAAGAATTTTCCAATGAAAATGACGGCCTACTCTTATTTTTTCTTACGGGTGCTTTCGAAAGGAATTTTCATGGAAGATAAACTGTTGTTTGAGTAAAAACAATTGTGGATATTTCTGATGTGTTACGTCACCACCAATAATCCTCTTCGTGGAACACATCGTTTGTCTCTTTTTATCAGTCGGATAAGAAAAAAATTAACATTTTAAAATCTTTCATCGCTTACGGGTATGTGCAGGATCATGATGGGCCAAAAAGTGGTGATATGTAAGTGATATGATGGCCCATGTGGCTGACGACCTTTTTTTTACCAAAAATTGATGAACGAAAAGAGTTTTTAAAGGATATTCTCAGCTTTCCACCAATATAAATTATACTTTATTTTGAATTTAATAAATAATTATTATTCATTTTCTATTTGAATTACGACTAAAGTCTTGATTGATAGGTTGATTGAAAAACATCTATAGCTTTCAAATGGTATCACATTTTTTGATTCCAAAACATGTGCCACATTATATGCTTCACATACTATAGTATTAAAAAAAAATTGAATTTCATGAAGTTTTGATCAAGTTAAGGTGGTCAGACATACGAGTTTTTATATTTTTTACAAGTTGTAATAAGAAAATCATAATTAATTATTTACTTGGAAAAAAATTATAAAAAATTATGCATCACATCAGGACATGAGTCATCTACTCATATCTAAAATCTTATAAAAAAATATTATAATTTTTTTGTGGTTAGGGTGGTCATATAGACACCTACTTCTTATTTTTTCCATGAAATTTAAGTACTACTGCATTGAAATTTTAAATTTTCACCAATAGGTTTTATTTTTTTAAAAATATACCTAGTAGTTTGGAAGCTACATTCAATTTTCTATAGATTCTATTCATACATGTTTTTGAAATAATATAGATAACTTATTCAAATTTTTATGTCAAGTTTCCTAACTCTGATTTTTCTGAATTTTTTGCCACTTAAGGGTCTATTTTTTCCATGAAACATTAATGCATTTAAACTTAACAGTAACATCTTTGAATACTATTACATCTTGGATGTCAACATGGAGACGCTATTTTCAAAGGAACATGGGTGTAGAGAATTTAAGCCCTGTATGTCTAATCATCTCTATTTTTGTTGCGCTATCAAACTACATAATGTTGAACTCTAGACTAGGGTTTGGAGTGGGGCAACAAAATTTGCTATGACAATCTTGCTTGGACGAGAGGGGAACAATCTTTAAACTGAATGTATATTTGTACTTCAGGCTATATTATTGTTCAATCATAGGATTAGGATCATATTTCTCATAATCTGCTACAGACAAATGAGATTGTCATATAGCTGATTAAGAAAGCTTGAATGGAAATTTTAAATTATCTTTCACAAGTTAGTTGTAAATAAACATATAAAGTGATTAGAGAGTGCCAACTCTTCACCATAATTAGAGTTCATAAATACAACCCTATTATAAATAGATATAATTTGGATGATTGGTTTAAAAATGAATATTGTAAAAGTTAATGTTGCAACAAATTATAAAAGAAATTTAGCTCACATTTTCAGACACTAAAAAGTTACATTCCTTAGAATTATCGTGTTGTATAATTATTTTAAACCCTCTTAATCTCATGTCAAAAAGTGCATACAATTTTAACAATATAATTTGTACCTATTTTAGCATCCATTCTCATAGTTGTTTTAGGGTCAATTTTTAGCTTATTTTTGAACATTTTTCCTAATCTAGATGCCAATTTTACGTTCATTCTTATGTCCATCCTAATTGTTTTATTTTTATGATAATTTTATAACTTTTCTTGTTTTTGTTTATTTTAGGACAAAACCATAGTCAAATGGCCCCATCCTTGCAATTGTTGACCCTAATTTTTATAAATAGTTGTAAGACTACTTTCAAGCATCCCCATCAAATATGTTTTCAATTTAATCTTTGCATAATTTTTTTTTTGTACAACACCTCTAGAATTTGAAACCTACTAATTCTTTATGCCCTTTCCAAAAATAAGATGCGATGTTTGATAAATTTTAAAGGATTTTATCCCCCATCATTTTATGTCTCTCCAAATTCTAAAATTTTGTAGGCCCTTTCCTATAGGAGACGACAGCTCCTTCCTAGGATCCTCAATTTGCAATAGAAAATCACCCTCACACATACGAGAGAAGAAAACACATCTATTCTACCAAATATCAAGAATGATATTCAGATTGATATGCTAAATTACATATTGTACAAGCCTTTTAAAGGCACAAAAAAATAGACGGGTGAAAAACTACCTGATACAAGAAAAATCCACCGAGGTAATTAATGTAAGTTAAAATTTAACATTATACTAACACCCCACTTAAGTGCAAACTTAGGGAGATTATTATGTAAAATGAAATGAAAATGGGTCTCGACTACAAGGCCATGTTAGGTATCCATGCATAAATAATATGCAATGCAATGCAATCTCTCACAACCAAAGAAAAGGAGAAAAACCCTGTGGGAGAAAGGTCCTCTCCAAAAGAGAGAAAAAAAGATAAAAGAGTGAAGGGCTTAAAAAAGTGAAAGGAGGAGGACTTCACAAGACCCCCAAGGAAAACTCCCATCACTGATCTTAGCAAAATACAAAAGGAGAGAGATTATGTAGCCTCCCCATAGAAAAACGTAGAAATGCTGAAAATCCCCTCGTGATGAAGAAACTCTTGTGCTAATCTTGGAAGTCTGAAGAATATCCCATGTTTGCAAACAACATGTCTCCCTTTAGGGAGAAACAACCACTAATGAAAGAGAAACTCCAACTCTAAAACAAGAGAAGGGAGAGGAATAATCAACATGAAAGATGCCTCTAAAAATTGTCCCAGTACCTCCATGTAACCAAATGTCACATCATGGTCAGGTGCAACCTCAACTAAAGAAGGTGGATAAAAAAGACCATGTGGAATATCTAAAGCAACAATATCCAAACACACAAATGGTGTGACAAAAATGCAAATATTGTCATCAAAAGAAGGCATATACCCTCAAATGCATTATCCAGATAAAAAATCTGAGATTCACAAAACAACTCCATAGGACCTCTCAAGTGACTATCCCACAAAGAATGATCTAAAGGATCAAAAACATCCAAAGGATCACAAGCATGGTTTATCTTCTCTAAAGAATAACAAGGCACATTGGTATTGTAAAGAGGATTATCGAGAGTTGGCAGAGTATCATGATCTCCATATGAATCTCAAATGTAAGTCCAAAGAGCACAAGGGCAGTCAAAATGAATAAGTGATTCCAAAAGGTCATCATTTATATATATTCAAAAATAACTTTAAAGACTTTAGCCCTATATCCTTTCCAAATAATATACCCACTACGTGTGCTTGGAATAGGAATTTCATTATACAAATATTACAATAGATTTTTCTCACTAAGATGAGCGAGAATAAAATCACTCCATTGTCTAAAATTCCCTTTCTCCAAAGAAACCATTATAACTGATAATTATTCAAAATTTTCAAACATAGTTATAAAAACCTCCAAACAAGAATTATAAGATTAAAAAACTTGATTTGGTGCAAAAATTGTACCATTCAAGCAACATGATCTGTTAAATAGATGCAAGATAACTGAGAGGGTGGGTGAATCATTTGTCACAAAATTCAAACCTACAAACCTCATCACTTATCAATTCGACAACCACACTATTTTGTTATTGAGTAAGAGCATGAAACACAAATAACAGAAAGTAAATAAACACAATGAACACCATATTTTTACGTGGAAAACCCAATAAGGGAAAAAACACGTTGAGGGTTAACTCACAATATATAGAGTTTATAAAATTGAATACAAAGGCTCACTGCCAAGGGCTCACTACCCAGAAGAGGACTCACTATCCAAATAAAAAGGCTCACTACCTACAGAAAGGACTCACTATCCAAATTCAAAGGGTCACTGCCTACAGAAAGGACTCACTATCCAATAGGGAGGCTCACTACCTATAGATATAAAAGAGAACAAAAGATCCACCACAACAATTAACACACATCCACGTCCTTGAATAAGGGATTACAAAAACCTTTAGCTCACTGCCTTTAGGAATCCAGCACAATGAAGAATTTTTGTCTCAACTCACTCACACACTTTTTTTCCTAAGATTTGTGACTTACTTCGTCACTTTGCATCACACTGTCATACAACTCTTCACAATTTTACTTGCATTTATACCATCTTCAATCTTCAAACCTTTCTCCAAGGTTGGCCACAAATACCTCATTTCATAAATTCAAATTAGGTTGAAAACTCAACATTACCATGATAGAAAGGAATGAGAGTGGACTAGTAAAACATTTATCCAAGATAAAAAATAATATATCTTGAAACAACCACATGCTTAATTAAATTTTATTCTTTGAATGAAGTGTAAACACTAGGTCGTCCAAACCTAATGAAAACATAAATGAACATTGATGTAAACACTTCCCAACAAGAAGATGACATGCAAATGCTAAAACATGATTCACTATGCATGCAAATACATCTCAGTTTAATCAGATACATCCACAAGAAATGCAATATGCTTCAAACACTGAACACCTTTCACCAGTCCATCCAAACTGTTCAAACACACACTGAAACATTGAAACATGACTTTTAGACCACCAAACTTCAAACTTCTTTGTCAGAACCTAGAGAACATCATCACTAGACATATCCTAGATCTGCAAGATCTTAAACAAAATAGCAGAGGACTACGAAGTAGAAACATTTCTCCCATTCCACAGAAGACCAACTCTGCCATAACAGTTCAAACATCGATACCATCACACCAAAAGCTAAAACTTAGGATATATCACCACAAGATCACCATTGTCAAACCTTCAAATTTTCACAAGCATAGGATCAACATAGAACAAACATGGAGCACATACCGAAGCACATTCTAAACACATTCACCACTTTGACTTCTCTTCTTTATTAATTTTCTCAAAAGCACCTAGAAATTCAACAATTTAGCACATCTGCAACATTATAAAGATAGTTCCATGTACTCACAACATCTCAGTAGCATCTCAAATATACATGTACAATCTGCAACATACTCTACTATGTTGACATCAATGACAACATTAATGACAACACCACCAAACTATCTCATGCTTGCAACATGATCTTCAAGGCACAAGAATCCATATAGTTTCCAAGCATAAACCATTAGATAAATGTTTTCCACTATCATGTGAGGCTTTCTCATGGTTGATATGTGATGGAACATGATATATAAATTTAGCCAAAAAACATATAGCACCACCAGTGTGGGACTAAAGTCCCTACAAATTGCTTTGAATATATAACATGGACCCTCCTTCAAATGCTTTGAAACCCTAAAATGAAATATTTGCATAAAAATTTAGAATGTTAAGTCTTAAAACCAAAATATATGTTAGGTGATGTCTTCAAACCAAGTTTCATGCCACTGGCTTCTCCAAAATGCTTTAGCAAACCAACAGAATAGGATATAATTCATGCCTCTCCATGCAGCAAAATGATGCCCTCTCACAATGAATTCAAGCTTTAAAAAATGTGTGCCTCTAGAAAACTTCAAACAAAACTGTAGATTCAATCGTTGCTTCCAAATAGAGGAAATTATTGCCATCTTCCATAGGGGTAAATCACGAACAAAACTAGAGAGGCCACATGGGCCAGGAAAAAAATCCAATAATCATAGCTTAAACAGGCATAGGTAAATCATGCCTCTCTCAAGGAAATCATGGCCTCCATTAATGCAAATCAAGCCTCAAGTAGAATAGTCAAGAAAATCACACAACATATTTGTGGCCTGTAGACACAAAATTGTAGTCTCCAAGAAAAAGTTGTGCATCCCTTTTTGCATAAATTAGCTGAATCATGCCTCTCAATAACACTAGATCACAACCAAAAATGCAAGTTAATTCCCTATAGATATTCGCTAGCAATAATAAAATGAAGAATAATAAAAATAATGGAAATTGTGAAATTTAATAAATTCCAAATGTCAAAAAACTTTAGTAGGAAAAAATTGTTTAGATCTCCTTAGCAGAAACTCTCTAGGAAGGTGAGTAGAGGAGCTCTGATACCATGTAGGAGATGACAACTCCTTCTTAGGATCCTTAACCTGTAACAACAAATCATCATCACACATATGAGAGAAGCAAACACAAATATTCTACCAAATATTGAAAATGATATTCAGATTGAGATGCTAAATTACATATTGTACATGCCTTTTAAAGGCATGAAAAACCAAATGGGTGAAAAACTACTTGATATGGGAAAAAACCATCCAAGCAATAATCTAAGTTAAAAATTAACATTACACTAAAATTTCCAACACTTTATGATACTAAAACAACACTCTAGCTCTTTGTGCACTTTCTTTTCATATTGTGAAGCATAGATTTTGTTGAACTGCATGGTCTTTATTTTGTTGTCTTTTAGAACATTTTAAAAGTAATGGGTTTTCCCCTTTCATTTCCTTTTTTATTTTATATTTGATTATTTTATTCTACTCTTGGATTCTATATCTCCTCATTCATTTCCATTCAAACAATGATAATTGTAGTATAGGAAAAAGTATCCTTTTTTCACACTTAATTTGGGAAACAATATTAAATAAAAGGACTAAATTATGCCTTAATTTAGTGTTGTAATATGTGTTTTACATATGCACATTAAGTTTAGGTCCTTGCTAATAAAATGGACCTAATTGTTCCTTATTTATGGTGTTGTAAGGTGTACCTTTACACTTTCACACTAATCTAGGGCTTTATTAATTAATTGAGGTTAATTATTCCTTAACTGGACCCCTTAGTTTGAAAATCCAAGCCTAATTAAATGCAATTTCTGAAGGATAAAACTCAACATTCTTTGATGCCATATCATGACACTTAACATTGGAGAATGTGTGTCCTAGGCAAGTGGCCTAGGACCCATTTTTCCAAAGGAAAATGGGTCCCCACTTAGGCCTAGGACCTAAATTTCAAATATGTTTATGATAGTATTTCAATGATTTCAATTGTGTATTCACATGTCAGCTTGTGTTATTTGAATTTCAGGAATTCATGTTAACATATGTATAAATAAGAGGTCATTTCACTATGTTTCATCCTATAAAATCTAAGACCTTCAATAAATCAAGCAATTTTTGTGAGAGAATTATCAAGAGCATTTTCAAGGCATTCAATGGCATATTTATAGAATATTATTGCAACAATCAAGATCCATTATCATGTCCAAATCTCCTTACATCATGCATGTTACTTGAGCTAATTTGTTGATGTAGTGTTTAAGATTCATTCAAGCATTCAAAATCATTGTTTCAAATCAAGTATCATGATCAAGATCCACATCCATTGAAGCCATTTCATGCAAGTTGCAAATCCACATTCCAAGGTTCAAACAAGGGTTTGGTGAGTTGTGACATTGCATTAGTTCATTTATCATTCCTTCATGCTATTTCATTTCATTTCAAGCTTTAATTACCAAAATGGGGTTTGACCAAGGAAAACCCCCATTCACCTAAAAAACAAAAATTTTCACTCTTGATGTGTGATTGTAGATTTTAGGTGGAAGATCTCTTGAAGAGAAAAATTGCAAAATTGTCAAAGTTGTCATCATTCTTGCAATTTCACATAAACTAACCTATAGGATTTATTTCCATCTTTTCGACCATGAGATTCGAGAATCTAGGAGTGCAGACATAGCAGAAAAAAACCTAGAAATAGATTTTTGAGGAGCCCTAGCCAAGACCCATTTTCCATAGGGTGAATGAGTCCTTAGTTTTCTTTGAAAAAGAACTTTTGGTGATTGGTACACATCATTTTCCCATTATTATATTTGTAGTTTGGATTTTGGTTCCATCAGAATTGAGCTTAATCTTCAAGATGCACTTTATAGATCATAATTTGGAGTTTTTTTGCTATTTTTAATCTTTCTCCCTAAAGTGTTGTTTGACTCATACCCTCGTCCTAGAATAAAAGGGAAATTTGAAAATTCACACCTTGATTTGACTCATCTTTTGGTTGTTTGTCACTTCATTATTTTGAGCTCATTTCTTGAATGAAATAGTGGAAAATAGGGTTATTTGGTATCATTTTGGTGAACCCCCTTTCATAAACCCCCATTTTTCTATGGCTCGTTGTGGTGAACCTGAGTTTGATAATTGCAATTTTTTTATTTTGGAGTTCATTTGCACCCTAGATTTAGATATTGCATTAATTTTCATTTCATTGCATTGAATTGAGTCTCATTTAGGGTTGTTTAACTTGCATTGCTTTGCATTTCATTTAGGGTTTTAGGATTGCATTTTTGTATTCTATTGAAATATGAAAAATACAAAAAAATCAATCATTTTGCATATCATTTACATAGAATTTCATCAGCATTCACTTGCATTTGAAAATTGAAAGAAAATTGCATATCAAATTAGGTCTCCTGGTTTGTCATTTTATCATATTTTTTACTTGCATTCAACATTAAATTCACAAAAAAATCAAACTAAAACTTGATTTTTTATCAAAATTTCGAAACCACTAAAATCATCATAGAAATCTGTAAGAAAACATTTCAAAACCCTAAACTAGGACACATTTTCCCTATGGTGAATGAGTCCTTGATTAGGGTCATTTCTTGATTTTTTGGGCATTAAAACACCTATTTCTACATTTCATTTTGTTCTTTTTAGTTTTAGTTTACAATTTTTTTGTGAAGTGAAATTGATCATATTTAGCTTAATTTGATAAATTTAGTGAATTTTGTGATTTAAAAATTTCATTTACAAGACATCATTTTCAGATTTTTGCTTTGTGTAATCAAAAAATTACCTTGTTTAGAATCTAAAATTGCACTTACATATTGCATTCTAGATCATTATATTGCACCTTTTCCTCTTTACATTGATTTGAAGTTTGTCAAATATTGTATGAGCTTTACAAATTGGTGTCCTATCAACTATACTATTGTGAGACGTGGTTTGAGATTCATGTAATCCTGCAATACACCATTCACTATGGATCTTAGGTTCTCCAACTCTTTTACTAATAGTGTTGATAATCAACCCCCTATGGATCATAGTGATCATACCTCATTTCCAATGACTTCCTTACCTACAAAAAATGTGCAGCATGATGTTGGTCATATCTCATAAGAAAACATAAGAATGCTATATGAAGAATTAAAAAATGTATAATTTTTTTTGAGAACTGAACCTATTGCTAGTAATGTCATTCCTCTCATAGGGTACATACGAATGTTGCTTAACCACACAAAAGGAATAGATTTCATATGTGCCTTGTTCCATATCATTCAATGAAATTTTCCTCCCCCTCAACCACCTTCCAACACATCTCCCATGCATAAGAGAAAAGAAACCACAATTTCTAATAACTTTACTATTCCTAACACACTTTTTCTAAAAAAGGAGAGGGTTTGCAATCAGAAGAAGAAAGTGATGAAAATAGAGTAATCATACCAAAGAAAAAGAAATTGAAACTACATGCACATCAAATATTTCAACTACAAAATTTGCATGATATTATTGCAAATTCCTATGACCTATTACAAATGTCCAAGATTGAGAATATCTTTTATACCCATCTACATTGGAAAATAATATTTCCACCGAAACATGAAAATATAACTGAAAAGAAAAAATCTCAACATAGACCATCTTATTCCTACCGTATATTACATGGACATGACACTGATAATTGTTGGCCTTTAAAGAAAATATTGAAGAAATTTAGATCTAGGGATCCATCTTGACTAAAAGCATGCACTTTGCTCCTTGCCATGTAATAGTTGTGGAATCCTAGTATGCTCACTATTGCATGTTTAACATTCATTGCAAATCATTTTCTTTATCACAAGGAGCTCATTCTCATCACTCATCTCAGCTAATCCTTGTCCCGCACTTAGTTGGGGCAAGGGGTAAGATAGCCTTGTCCTAGTTTTGAAACTTTCCATTGTCCCTTTCGTTAGTTGTTATCCTTCCTCATACACTAAACAAGATCGAGATTTAGACAAATTGCTATTGGTTGACTCGCATGTGGCTTACTAGTTTTTTTCTTTTTTTTCTCTTGCATGTTTCTTTGTGTGATTACATGTATGTAATGTGATCTCTCGTACTATTTTGTTTGATGCATATCTCTCTTCATGTGCATTCCTCAATATGGTGCATTCCTCAATATGGTAAATTCCTCAATATATACCTACATTATTCTATATGTCATAAAAAAATATCATTTTTCTATTCTTGTGTTTTCCTTTTGGGGATGACACAAAGCATCGAGACATTTAGGTGTGATCCCACAATACTGGTTTACAATTTTTGGCTAAACTAGACACTGAAATATTTTTTTCTAACTAAATCTTCACTTTCAGACACTTATAGCGGCTAAACCGTGAGGAATTTGAAGATGATGCAAACTAGTGATTTGTGACTTTGTAGATTCTAAATATATTTTTTTCAAAAATTTTGGAATCAAATTGCATTTCCTTTTCCATCTACTTCGAAAATTAATTTTTTTCATAAAACAACATTTTTAAGGAGTGACACTCACCGTATAACGTTTGCATAAATTTTTTTCCATGAAGGATAAAATTCTAATTCTTTCAAATTTAGATTTTTAACTCTAATATCCAGTGCTTCCATTTGGTTAGATAGTGTTTTATTGAATATTTTTTCGTTAATCAAATTTTGAAGTCAAACCAATTACAGTTTAGACATAGGCAGACTGTATAACTCGTAACTTTTTTTGTATGTATTGAAATTATTATTATTTTGCTGGATCAAGGACTTCAATATCTGGTGCACTCATATTTTATAATTTTTTATTTTTTTTAATCTTCTATTTTTCCACGTGTAAAACAAAGAGCTTGATTTTCGGTGAAAAACCTATGTTTAATAAAACACAAAAATAAATACATAATAAAACCAAAAAATATTAAAGTTATAGTCTTTGGATAGCTTGTTCTGAGGAATACTTGATTCCTATTGGGTTTGTGAAATCTCCTCCATTTTCATCCTCAACTCGAGCTTTGAAGGGAAAAAATTCTAAAGCTTTTTGTGCGAGAGAGCAAGAAGGTGGGAAAAGGGGGGTTCACTCAAACCAAGGGGGGTTCAAGTGAACCCCCTTTCAAAAGGGCTTTCCCTTGTGTTTTTTGGTGGGAATGGTGGGAAATTTCATTAAATGGCCTTGCTCGAACCTAGGTTCCAACGATCCCTCCTTTGGCTCGTTTGAACCAAATAGTTAACTTGAACCCCAAAAATGAAATTTTTTGCCATGGGGTCAATTTTTTCAATTTTTCCTTCCTACAGTTCCAATTGTAAACCACTTTTGTGGGTTTACCCTTAGGTCTCTTCCATGTTGACCTGAAAGCGTTTTCTTTGATTTCTCTCTTTATGTTTCATTCTTCCTGTTCTGTGAGTATTTTGGGAATGCTGATGTTTTTGAGCTTTATAACCATATTGTGAAAAATATATACTAACCTTGAATCCATAGATCCCTTACGTGTTTTTGGATGAAACCTCTTCCCCTTTACATGATGTAGCTTCATTTGGAAACATATGATTTGGCATAGGTCTTTTCGAGTAAGCTCTCATATCCTCCTTGTAGTGTACAAAAATGTATCCCTCTATATTTTCACACTTTATTTCACCCTCCCTACTAAAATTGGGCTTCTTTATGCCTTATTTGGTCCTATTTTCCACCCACAAGCCTTATTTAATGCATCTTTTTGAGGATAATCCTAACACATATTTAATAACCAATCATAATTTAATGTTTTTGGTTTGTATGGCCTAGATTTACTGATCTAGGACTCATACACCACCTTGGGTGTATGGGTCCCACCTAAGTTTCATGGCCTAAACTTGAATTTTTGGCATAGAAATTAACAATTCTTGAAATTTGTGTGCCATGCTTAGGCTACTAGGACTCATATGCTTCAACTAGTGTATGAGTCTTGCTTAGGTTGGACCTAATTTTGAATTCAATTCTTGGTGGGATTTTATTCTCCTAGATCTAATGTTGGCTTGTAGTGTTGTAATTTTGGGAAATTTGGCATAAAAAAGTATAAATACAAGGTTATTTCACATATTTTCTCCTAGCAATTTTTCAAGTCTTCTAGCAATTTCAAGTATACAAGCATTATAACAAATTTGTGATCAAGAGATTTAAAGAGCATTCAATAGTTTATTATCAAGCATTTAGGATATATATTCAAGATTCGAACATTATGTCAAAGTCATCATGCATCATGTTTGTTTTTGAGCTAACATTTGTGATGTAGGGTGTTTATGATTCAAGAAAGCATTCAAGTCAAGATCCATAAGATTAAATAAAGGATCAACATATACATTCATGTTAGCCTTTTCATACAATATTGTAGCTTTTTCCAAGGGTTTGGTGAGTTGCAACATAGCATATTTGTTCATTCATCATTCCTTCATTCTATTTGATTTCATTTCAAGGTTTGATTACCAAAATGGGGTTTTACCAAGGAAAACTACTATCCACTAACAAAAAAACATTTTTCCCTCTCTTTGATGTGTGATTTTCAGATTTAGGTTGAAGACCCATTGAAGAGAAAGATTGGAGAAAGTTTTCAAAGTTTCAAAGTTGTCACCTACCTTGCAAAATCATAGAAAGTCATCCACAAAGCATAATTCAAAGTATCAGATTGAGAGATCTGATAGGAGAAAACCTACAAGAGAACATTAGAGGATATCAAAATTTTAGATCAACCCTAATAGTGGGACTAAAACACCACTTGTGGTGTATGAGTCTCAATATACCATATTTCAAGCATTTTCTATAGATCCTAGTTTAGTAGTTCTAGATTCTGGATTCAACTTGAAACCCTAAACTGGGACTAAATCACCCCTATTGGTGTATGAGTCCTAATGTGCATTAAAAAATAGATTTTTGGGAGTGCAGACCTTGTTCCAAGCTTCTTCAGTTTTCTAGGCCTGCCCCTCTACTCATTCTTAGTTCATTATTCTGATTTTCAGTTTCATGTCTTAGGTTGCATAGTTAGATTTACACATTGCATTCATCTTATTCTTTCCAAGACTTTTCTTGGTGGTGAACCCCCTTTTAGTCATTAATCAAACCCCTAGGACACCCTATTGCAAATCTCTTTTCCTAATTCCATCCATAGATTGAGATCTCTAGGGTTTCCTTTAATGAAACTTGAATGAAATAGGAGGAATCCTAATTCCCCTTTAGTTCCATCTTTGAAAAGGTGGAATCCAATTTTATTCTTTTCACTCCTTACGGTTAGCATTAAATATCAACTACTTTAAAGTTATTGCTCACAACAATGGTGTTAGCAATTTCTTTAAAGTAGGGACATAAATCGACATCCTCACATTCTTTGTGCAATTTTCTTACTTCTTGTGATGTGTCCTTTTCTTGGTGGTGTCATTAGTTTTAATGTCCTCCAAGAGCGTGATATTTCTTATCATATGAATTTATCCTTAGTGGTGATGCTATGCATTACATTCCCTAAGTTGTGAAACTTTAATCTTTGACTTTTCCTCTAGCTTGGAGCATTAGGCATGTTGATCCCTAAGAAGAAAACCTTACATGAACTAAGAAAGATCCCTTTGAACAAACCTCTATCTACATTTTTTTCGTAAGTGTTTAGAAAAATACAATTTGTTAACCCTGTGAAGCTTGAACCTATCCCTAAATTCAAGGCCACCAAGCATAATGCACCTTGCTTTCCACTGGAGCCTTCCCCATATTCATAGGCACTTAGGATAACGTAGCTTGTTGAGCCTTATGGAGCACAAAACTAAAATGTGTGTGGTACCTTATTGAAGTTATCATGAGGATATATTTGATATGGTATGGGATCCTAATAATATTCTCTCTTTTTCCACCTTCCCTAGGGGCTCACCTAATTGACAGCCTAAGGTTCCATTAGCCTGTGTGAGTGTACAAGTCATTTTCATAGTGCACATTGAGCTATGCTTGTGAACAAATAGGATAAATATATGTGTTCCACATCACATTGGGACAATTGTAGCTTGATCATTCCCCTTCCATAGACAAAAAATCATGTTCCACATCGCATTAGGATAGTCGAAGCTTGATCTACCTCCCCTTTTCTTCTCCTAGGCTTTGATAGTGTATGAGTGACTATCTTTGTCTTTACTACATAAACAACTATCTTGAATGTCTACTTTAGTGTGAGTTTGACATGGGTTCTTACTCTCACTAAAGTGGGGGCTAAAATAGAGTAGGAAAAAGTATTCCTTTTCACACTTAATTTGGGAAATAATATTAATTAAAAGAAATAAATTATGCCTTAATTTAGTGTTGTAATATGTGTTTTGCATATTCACATTAAGTTTAGGGCCTTGTTAATAAAATGGATTTAATTGTGCCTTATTTATGGTTTTCTAAGGTGTATCATTTCACTTTCACACTAATCTAGGGCTTTATTAATAAATTTAGGTTAATTATGCCTTAATTGGCCCCCTTAGTTCAAATCCAACCCTAATTAAATTCAATTTTCAAAAGATAAAACCCAGCATTCATTAATGCTACATCATAACACTTAACTTTGGGGAATGTGTGTCCTAGGTGAGTGACCTTGGAATCATTTACCCAAGGGAAAATGGGTCCTAACTTAGGCCTAGAACCTAAATTTCAAATATATTTTTGGTGATATTTCAATGATTTCAAAAGTGTATTCACATGTCAGCTTATGTTATTTGAATTTTGTGAATTAATGTTAACATATGTATAAATAAGAGTTCATTTCACTATGTTTCATCCTAGAAAATCTAAGACTTTCAAGCAATCAAGAAATTTTTGTTAGAGCATTTCAAGAGAATTTTCAAGGCATTCAAGGGTAGATTTGTATAATATTATTGTAGCAATCAAGATCCATTATCATGTCCAAGTTTCTTTGTATCATGCATGTTATTTGAGATAATACATTGATGCAATGTTTAAGATTCATTCAAGAATTCAAAGGAATTTTTTCAAATCAAGTTTCATGATAAAGATCCACATTCATTAAAGTTATTTCATAAAAGTTATACATCCACATTCCAAGGTTCAAACAAGAGTCTGGTGATTTTTGACATTGCATTTTTTCATTCATCATTCCTTCATTCTATTTCATTTCATTTCAAGGTTTAATTATGAAATTGAGGTTTGACCAAGGAAAACCCCCATTCACTTAACAAAAAACATTTTTCTCTCTTGATGTGTGATTGTAGATTTTAGGTGGAGGTGGTTGCGGTGGCTAAATTCCTTTTCTCTTTTTCCTTTTCATGTGATGAGGACTCAAGAATGGTTTTTTCAAATGGTCCTTGTATTTTTGGTCGTTTGACTATGGTTTTGTGTCCTTGGAAGCTAAGTATGGATTTATCTAAGTGTATTTTTCATTATGCTCAAGTCTAGGTTAAACGTCCAATTTTTTTGTTGGAATATTGGGATGAAAAGGCTTTTAAAGCTATTACAAATTGTTTTGGGTGTTTGAAATTCTCTATTGATAATGCAACCTTGTTTAGAAGGTGTATAGTTTCTACTGGACTCCATGTCATGATTGATCATGATGCTAACCTTTGAGATTCCATTCTCTACAACTCTAAAGTGGGAAGTTGGAAGAAATAGATTATTTTTTAATCATTCCCCTTTGTTTCTTTTAAGTGTAAAAAATCAGGCATTAGGCTAAAGATTTCCCTGCCAATGTTTTAGGACCTTAGCCTAAATTTTGGAAGGTGAAGGAAGTTAAGGATTCTATTATCTCCCATTTTGAGTAGGCTTAGATCCTAGGTATAAACTTGATCCCTATTGTAAATGTTGATGCTATTGTTGTTCCTCAGTCCTTTGTGGTTGAGGATTTAATACCTATTGTTAGAAATGTTGTTATCCCTTTTAGAGAGGAGGAGGTTGATCATGTTTTAGATTCACTCTCTTCTCCAAAGATGTTGGTTAAGGGTTTGGATGGGGCCTCATCTCCGCCTCTTGACCATACATCTGGCTTGTTGGGTGGAGATGCCAATGCCCTTTTGGTTAACTCTAATTTCCAAAATAAGGATGAGGAAGGTTTTGTTACAGTCAAGGGTAGGAAGAAGAAGCAAAATGTTCCTTCCCATCAAGGTCACAATAGGATAGCCACAAGGAGGTAGAAAAAATATTGTGGTTCTAAGTGTAGGGGACAAGGTAGGACTTCTTCCCAAAAGAGTAGGCAAAGGGAATGTAAGAAGGACATTGTGGATAGGGTCAAGAAAACCCTATTTGATTTGTTCTCCAAGAGCACACCTTATTCTTGTAAATAATGATTGTTTCTTGAAACATTAGGGGGTTAAATAATATGCATAAGCCTAACCTCATGAGTAATTTAATTCGAGATCATAAACCAAATAGTTTTCTTATCCAAGAAAAAAAAATGCAAATTGAGAAGTTGGAATTTTTTTGAAACTATTTAGTTAAATATTGTGGCTTTCATGGTGTTAAGTCTAATGGGGCCTTTAGTGGTATTGTTACATTCTAGAATTCTAGAATGGTAAAGGGTTTCCTATTTGTGGCAAGATTTTAACCATGTGGACACTTGTTTTATCCACCTCAATGATAATTCTTCTTGGGTTATTTCCATTACTCATGCCCCTAATATGAAGAGGGTCTAGAAAGGGTTATATGATAGGATTGGATCTTTGAGGTCTTCCTTTCTTGACTCCCCTAGAAATGATGATGAGAAGATGGGATGCTCTCAAATTCCTCCTAACAGTCTTCATGACTTGAGAATGTTTATTGACGATGATTCTCTCATTGATGTTGATATTTATGGATCCAAATACACTTGGTCCAACAAGAGATCTAGTTCTAATAATATTCAAATGAGGTTGGATTAGGCTCTTGTTTCAACCTCCTAGTTTGTGGACTTCTCTTGTTCTCTTTCTTCAACTACAAGATGTGGGTTTGATCACTTTCCCATTTCCTTTAAAATAGACTTGGTAGAAGAAAATGTTCCCTTTCATTTTGAAGCAAGGTGGTTGAGGGACCTTAGATTTATGGACTGCATTAGGGACTAGTGTTAGGTGAATAATTAGGGAAGTGCAATGTATAGAATTGCTAAAAAAAAATCTTTTGTTAAAATCAACCTTAGGAGATGGAATAAGGATGCTTTTGGGAAGATCTTTGATAATAAAAAATTATTGCTCAGTATTTGGATGTGGTCCAACTTGAAATTCAATCCAAAGGTTTATTTGATAATCTCTAGCTTATGGAAGATTCTCTTTTGGCTCAAATGCATGATATTGTCTCTAAAGAGTAGGATTTATGGAGGCAACATTCTCAGGCTATTTGGCTTAAATGAGGAGATCAAAGCTCTAATTTTTTCATCTTACTGCTCTTAGACATAAATCTTCTAATAATATTTCCTCTATTTTTCTTCATAGTGTACTACTATCTGATGTTGGTACCATTCAGAATGCTATTGTATCCTTTTTTCAAAATCTATTAAAAGATGATGTTGTGGATCAAAAAAGATTGGATACTACTTTAGAGGTCATTCCTAAATTTTTATGAGAATATCTTAATAGGGATCTCATCAATATCCCTTTTTCTTAAGAAATCAAGAAGGCAATGTTTTCCTTTGAAGGAAAAAAGGCTCCTACGCTTGACGGCTTTCCTCTCCTACTTTTTTAGGCTTGCAGGGATATTGTTATGATTAATGTTGTTAATCCAACTAAGGAGTTCTTCAAATATAGAAAGTTACTCAATGATTTGAATTCTATGTTTATTGTTCTTATTCAGAAGTGCTCTGATTCTAATGCCTTCGAGGACTTTAGACCGATTAGTTTATGCAACTCTATTTACAAGATTTTTTCAAATGTTTTGGCTCTTAGGCTTCAATGGGTTCTCCATAGTCTTATCTCCAAGAATCAAAGTGGTCTTGTGTGGGGCCACCAAATTTTGGATTCTAAATTATTACTATGCATGAAGTTGCCCATTCTTTGTCTTCTAGTAAGAAGTTGGGGTTTTTCTCTTGAAGGTGTTGGCTCAATATGATTTTTGTTAGAATTTTTTGTAGATCATGTAGTAGCTCATTTTTACTCCTTATTTTGTTGTGATCATTAATGGATACCACTCTCCTTTTTCTATAGCTCGAGAGGTATTAGGAAGTGGGATCATATTCATCTACTCTTTTCATCTTGATGGTGAAGGTGTTAGGTCAGAATATTCAAAAGGCTATTTCAAATGGTTCATTGTGGGGCATGATTCCCTCTTCTCAGTGTGCACCTATCATACACCAAAATTTTTCTAATGATACTATCATCATGAGTGAATCCTCAGTTAGAGAAATTAAGGCCATTAAGCTAGTGACTAATTGTTATGAGAGTTTATGGTTGATGTGTAAACTTTCCTAAGAGCCAAATTTTCTTCCTCAACACTCTAGAGTACCTTCTAATTAAAATTGAAAGGATTTTTTCATGTATCAAGGAGCTTTTCCTTCTTTTTATTTGGATTTTACCTTTGTGTGTGTCCAAGATTCTATACTCTTTTTGGCTTGGTATTTTGGATAAGTTTAATAAAAATATGATAGGCTAGAAGGAGGCTCTTCTCAGTCAAGTAGGTAAGGTGCAACTCATCTCATCTACTTTGTAAAATATACATCTCTATGCTTTGAGTTTATTCAGGATTCCAAAGAATTTTGAAGAAAATATGGAACAAATCATGATAATTTTTTTTATTGTTTACAGTGGAACAAAAATCTAGAATTTCTCTCCTTGCAAGTGGTATCATGTTTGTAAACCAAAGAAGTGGGATGTGCTTGGTTTGAGAAGTATTAGATCCTCTAATAAGGCTCTTCTCCTAGAAAATATTTGGAGGATTCTTAGTGGAGAGGTAGGTTGGTCTTCTTTGTGGGCAGATTTTGAGATTTTCTTCAAGTTGACTTCATTCATATTGGCTCCTACTTTTGGAAGAATATTTTTCACTATAGAGATCTCATTTTGAAGGGTGTTAAGTGGTTGTTTGGTGATGGCATTGGGATTTTTTTTTGGGAAGAAATGTGGTGTGATGGTGGCCTAATTATGAATCAAGATTGAGCCCCTCCTCTAAGAGACCTTTGTAAGTGAATATTTTGTAAATTGGTGGTAGATTATCTTCATAATAGATCTTGGAAGGACTTGAAAAGTTGGGATCCTTCCTTGGCAGTTCTCTTGAGTTTTGTAAAACAGATTTATATTCCTCAGTTCCTGAAACTTGATCATGTGATTTGGGCCCCTCAAATAAATGGATTCTTCTCTATCTCTTCTTCCTTTATCACTTCTCTTATGAAGCCTGATCCTTTTCTATTCTAGGGGAACCTCTAGAAGAAGTTTCTCATTCCTAAGGTTAAAATATTCTTTTGTCTTTTGATACAAAGAAAGATTCTGACTTTGTACACTCTGTGTAGAAGGGGATTTGCTATTCTAAATAGATGTGTGATGTCTGAGTGTGATGCAGAAAGTTATTTTCATCTCTTCCTTGTTTGTAATTTTTCCACCCTCATTTGGAGAAGGTTCCTCTCTTTGTGGAACATTGACTCGGTTTTTCCTAATTATTTGTAAAGTTTTGTTGAACAATGGCATTGTCCTTTTCCTAATCCTTCTCTTCAGGTGATCTTGTACCTTATGCCCCCCACATTGCCTAGGGCTTATGGAAAGAAAGAAATAATAGAGTATTTAGAGAAGCTAGAATGAAAGAGGATATTATTTTTCTTAAAATATGGAGGGGTGTTTCTAAAGTGTGAGTTATGGGTGAGTCCCTCAACATTTTCAAGTATTTGAATGAAAATCACAATTTGAGATGGATGACTGAGTCACTTATTAATGATTCTATCATGATGTTGAGGTCATTTGAAGAGACCCGTGTCTCTAATACTTATATGGAAGGGAATTCCCTAGTATATTTCTTTGCTAACGAGGTTGTCAGCCTTATGAATTTTAAGTTGTGGATAGAGTACTCATCCCTTTCTAAGAGGGATAAACTATTATTATGAGGTGATAGATAGAATTGATTTTTTGATAGGGGGTGATCAAGTAATTATCTCTCCCTCACTTGCCACATTCTTTATGGGTTTTGTTTGGTCCAATCTTGAGATTATTTGCATTTCTAGAAGTGTTGTTGGGCTCTATTTTCTACTATTATTTGGAATTGCTAAAATGGGAGGGGATAGGAGTAGGCTCGAACCCATATCCTATGACAAATGGAAGAAAAAAAGTAAAATCTACTAGATTCTACAACATAGGTATTTCATGCCTTATTTGGAGAGGCTTCATGGTAAAAGCCATGATGCCTTTGTTAAATTCATTTTTCTTTGGCATAATAGGTGCTTGAAGGTGGATGGGATTGAGTTTAACATCATCGAAGACTTCATTCCCTTCATTACTGGCTTATCGATGGAGGGGTTTAAATTCTACAAAGAAAGGAAAAGTAATGAAGATGTAATTGATCAATTTTTTAAGGGTATGAGAAAGATTACCTAGTGAAACTTCCCTCTTGGTGCTATGACTTTCTTTCACTTAAGTGCATTTGGGATGATGTTGCAGAAATTAAAATGATGTATGTAACCCTCGATGGTCGATTTATGCTATCTTAGGGCATCATTTCACTCTTCTCAATCACTTCAAACATAATTTGCATGTTTCATTTATGTTTTTCCTTCTCTACTCTTTGGAGGTTTTTGTCTATGCCCACATCAAGAATCATAGAACTCCTATGCTCCATGAAGGGATCATCTTTCTCATCATGGAGTATGTGAGAGATAACACTCCAGCCAAGTATATCAAGGGAAAAGAGAAGACCATTAGTGCTAACTCCTTTTCTACTAGTTCATTTACTAATGGTGATGGGGATGAAGAGTTGAAGGTGGATGAAGACAACAATGTTGTGGTCTCCTCATCCCTTGTTGACTCTCCCACTAAAAATGGAAGAAGGGGACACTGCAGAAGAAGGGTCCCACCAAGAAATTGGTCATTCATGGGAAGAATTTTGGTGGGTCATTGTCTAGAGAGGATGATTCTACATAGAAAAAGGGTGGGCCTCAACGACGGGCAACCAAAAAGAAGGCTACGTTGCATGGTCCAAATTTTGAAGATTTTGGGAAGGATGCAGAAGATAATTTAGTTTAGTTGGAGGACTATGTAGATTTGGGGATTTTTTTGAGGCTTTAAATGAGGCTGGCTAAGATGCATATGTTAGAGTCTAAAGGGTATGAGAAGGGTGAGCAAGAGGAATCAGAATAGGTGAAGGACAATGCAGACAATTTTGTAGTTGTGGAAGATTCTCCTACTCGATAGAAACCTCTTCATCATACCAACTAGTCATAAATTTAAGAAAATTCCTTAAAAAAAAATATAGAATCCTCATGAATATTTCATTTTTTAAGGAAAAATATGTTATTTTCTATTGGAAAATATTTCCTTTTTTCACAAAAAATATTAATTTTTTTGGAAATTTTTTACATCACTAAAATTTGTAGAAAAATTTGGTGAATCATGAAAAATAATAAGAGCATTAATTAATTATGATGGAAAATCCATCCAATCTAAAAAATAATTCTCATGGAAAACTAGGGTCCCAAGGGTGGAAATTATTAATGGGTTTAAGGGGTAGACTATAATATTTACTTGCCACCATTATTTTAAAATACAATATAATGACCTTCATTGTATTCTATAAGATAAAATATACCCACGATCTGTAATTCTCATGGGGCTTGAAATTTCTTTTAGATCATTGATCTAACAACCCTCATACTCTACGAGGTAAAATGCAACCATAATCTATAATGCTCATGAGACCTGAAATTGTGGGCACCATGAGAATTATAGATCATGGGTACATTTTACCTAGTGGAATACAACAAGTGCCATTAGATTATATTATAAATCTATGGTGGAAGCTAAAGATTAGAAATATCATCCTAAAGAGACTAATAATTATGATATATTATTGATGAATTGATATAGATTTCTATTATAATTTATAAAATTTAGGAAAATATGATCTAATCGTGTATTGAATATTGTGGAAAAATTTTGAGTTAAATTTTTTAATAAAATAAAATTCTTTGGCGATTTAAATAAGACAACAAAAACATTTTGTAAAAAAATTTCGATTCAAGTCCCATTATAGCTCAAACTATTAGCCAATTTTGAATTCCCAAATTTCAACTATTAGCCACTAAAAGAATAACTAATCCCAATGATGATGGACACAAGGTTATTGAATATTATTTGGTTGAGAAGGGTGTGAGGGAGGTCGTGGGTAAGAATCTGACCTTGGAAAAGCCAAAAGTAACAAATTTTAATCCTCTTTCTGAGGAATTCTCCTATCTTGATGATGATAACACTTCTATGTTCGAGCTACTAGACATGGCTAGAACTGGTGCCACATGTACCTTCAAAATTTCCAAATGGGTGATGAAGGATTTTAATAAGGTGAACATTAAAATTAGAAGCTTGAAGGAGAATTTTTCTAATCATCCAAAAGGGTCATCCTCAAATTTTCTCATTGAGAGGATGGTGGATCTAGAATGCTCTTTTTCTGATTTCAAAGTTGTGTGAAATTTGTCTTTGTGAGTTGGAGGGAAAGATCAAGGAAACCAATGAAGATATCAAAAATATCTTGTAGATTAGCCATATGTCTATCAAAAATAGTACAGGTTCTCAAGTTACTCCTTGAAAAAAATAGCCAACAATGAGAGGATCAAATTCATTTTTTAGAGATGTATGAGAAGGATTGGACTTCCGAGGGTAAGCGTAAGAAGAGTGCCAAAGAGGATGGTAAAGGCCCATGCACAAGAATGAGGGGTAGTTTGTGTTAGTGTAAATTCATATTCTAGGAGCACAATTTGCAATATAAACCTTCACAAATATGAGAGAAGCAAAGCTCTTTCACCAATGAGTGAATAATAATTGAGATGAAGAATAATGTACATTGTACTTGCCTATAAAGGAAAGGGGAAAGTAGATAAAAATGTAATCAACAACTACCAATTAATTAAATTCACTAATGAACTATAATTCATTATGCTTAAGTAAACTTAAGTAGGTAAATATCATATTTACTCTAACACCCCCCCTTAAGTGCAACTTAGGGAGATTATTATGCAATATGAGTCCCTGCTACACAACCATTTTAGGTACCCATTTACAATGAAAAATGCAATGCAATCTCTCATAAATGGAGAAAAGGAGAAAACCTTGTGGAAAAAAACTCCTCTCCAAAAGATAGAAAAGAAAAACAATATGCATGGATGGAGGACTCAATAACACCCCCAAGGACTACATACATCATGTATATATAATCAATGATCCTCCCATAGGAAGGATAGAAGGAGACTACATAGTCCCCCCCCCCCTCGCCAATATGAATAATGTCCTATAGAAATGGTAAGTTCTTGAAGGAAAAATATAGTCCAATACCCACATATAATATCTCTCCCTTTGGGAAGAAGACAAACCAAGTAAAAATGTAGGAATGCTTCCCATTTTGAATATAAATTATCAAGTGAAATCCAAATGTAGGATGATAATATCTCTAAAATCTGGTCATGTGTCTCCAAGACCTTTGAAGATTATGCTATGAACTAATCATGCACAATCACAATAGAAAGTGACAAACAAGGTACCACTAGAAACTGATTTTGAACATTCTCCAAAGACAGAGATGGAGTGACAAAATTTGTACCACAACTATCATCAAATAGGAAAATTAATCCTACAAATGTGTCTTCCAAGTCTGAAATGTGATATTCCATGAACAATGAACCAATGTTTGACAAATACGAATCCCAATCAAGAAGACAATGATAATCCTATTTTCCAAGAATGATGGAAGTGCTTAACAAAGGTGGATCAACTATCTCTGAAAAAGAATCAAGAACCTTTGAAGCAACTACAACCTCATCTAAAGTCTGTAACACTTGAGAGATGAAGTTCATTAAAGCATATAAAAAGCTCATTACCTTTCAAATAAAGTAAAAGTAAATGATGCAAATAATGAGAGATTCCCAAAAGAGCTCAAGAGTAAAATAAGTAATAAGTCTCATTTCATGCATCCAAATAAGTACATTGCATCTACATCAAGGATATTTACATCAATACATTTGCAAATGGTAAAAGTGTGTCAATGAGTTTCCATAAAATTATTTCATATTCAAATTAAATCAATAACTTTCAATCATTACATCTATTTCAATGTTGCATAAAAATATTTCATTCAATAAATCTATTTCAATGTTACAATAATGAATGTCAAATAAAGTTATTTGACATAAAAAAACAATACATCAATACATCAATAGCATAAGAAACTCTGAACCTCAACTGTTGTGACACCACTGGTCTTCTTGCAATTTGGGGCCAAGAGTGTGATTAAGGAGCCTTTCTTTCCCAACCACGAAGTGCATGAATTCCCCAAGTTCCTTCCTAACTCAAAGAAATACTTGACCCTACACGAGGAGCCTAGAAACCTAACACAACAAAAAAGGAGGGAACTCTCGATGCAAACCTAATTCCTATATGCATTCCTAACATGAGAATAACATATTTCTTGTAACAGGAGGTGGCAGAGACCTACATACATTTATTTCTAGGCTTTTATTTCCCCTGTTTCAATGGTACATGTGCTTGGCCAAGCATAAATAAAATAAATGATAGTTTTAGAAAAGGTAAAACTACCATCTCTGTGGTCCCACCTTCGGCATCCTGTCCCGGTTTCTCAAAATACAGTAAACAATTTGTTTTCCATCTATAGTTTTCTTTCAATTAAATACATTTCTACTTCAAAGGAATTCCATCACCATTCAATGTTCACACAAAGATTACCAAAATAGTTTTTCATACATACACTCAATATGAGAGATCTTTCTATACAATTTCTATTGAAAGTTACTACAAAATCTAAAATCAATCCTTTGTAAAGGGCTTACTTAAACCCACAAGTTCTATTTTCTAAAATATTTTGATCAAAGTAAGTAATTTTGATAGATTCAAAAAAAGAAAGCTACTCTATTCAGCCTTATAAGTATGAGGTAAAATCATAGTGCATAGATTACTTTCCTGTTTAATAGGAATATGTCTACATTTTTATGAAAAGAATAATAAGTTAAATTTAAAGATAAGAAAGCAATTTTGCACACATTTATTTAGAGAGTTAAAAAATTCAGGTTGGAAACTAATCACTCTCCCAGTGGTGATAATATAAATTATGCTATCATTTAATTAAGGTGTAATAATATTTTATATACAACTTTTGTGTTTTATATTTAGACAATTTACTAGTTTATAAATGCATTTTTTGTAGAAAATGTTTGCTAACCAAAAAGATTCACCTTCAGCTCTTTATATATAGTCTTATATATATTCCATTAAATTTTACTATGATGAATGGTATTTCTTACAGTGCACCACTATTCAGTAATAAAACAATTTTAGAAAAGAAGGGCAATATGGATATCTAGATTTGTTTATGAAAATATATTTCCTACTATAAACAAACTTATATATATATATATTTTACATCTCTCTAAAATTTATTGGATATGAAAAATTATTCGCCTAGATTTGTTCATGTATTTATTATATATATATACACATAATAAATTTATAAATGATTATGCTAAATACATATACACAATGTTGCATTTTCTGTATCATATCAATGACAGTGGGTAATGTTTTCTAAAGAAAAAAGAGATATATATGTTTGTGTATATATATGTTTAGTCATTTATATGTTTATATCTCACAACGCTACATGTCCAAAAGAATCCCAATGCAGATTAAAAGATACTCAAACCACAGTTTACACGCCTTGAGGGGGGTTGACACCTCTCCCCAAGGGGAAGGCGCTACCTGTGAGGGGGAAACACCACCTCCATAGGGCAAGGCCTGTGGAGGGCATTGTCCCTCCACAACACAACTCCCTTCCTTAGTTGGGATGGGGCTAGGGTTTATCCCCATTTCACAATTTCTTACTTTATAAGACACAAGATGCCAACAAAAATCATTTTGTCTACTGTTACAATCCTAGAAGATTTAAAAATTGGCTATATATATATTTATTACATGCACATAGAAATATGTGTGTGTGTATATATATTTATATTTTTGGAACTTCTGTGTAAAAATTTAGCAATCACAAAAAAAATTATGAACCACAGTTTGCTAAGGAGAGAAGCCTCAATCTGATAATGTATAAGTTGTGCAATTTCTTTAAAAAGCATGCAAAAGAATGGGAAATTTTCCCAAATTTCACAGTTTTGCAAAAAACCTTCAAACACTTGGTATTCAAATTCTTCAGCAGTACTATTAGATTTCAAACAAAATTCATCAAAAGAGAATTGAAAACCTGGATATTTCACTTCCAGTTGTAGTTGCTCTCCATTCAGTTCTTCTCTTTGCCTCTTCTAGAACTTTTTTTTTGAAACACTTCTTCTTCTTCCCTCCTTTCCTATTACTTTACTAACTCTTCTTTTTCTACTGTTTCCAAGAAAAAATCAATCTGAAACGTTTTTTTTTTTATAAAATCAGCATTTTCTTGGCGCCCATTAGAGCTAATTTGCAGAGCATTATTTCAAGAAGATTTCAAGAACCGTTGTTCTTCTTGAAAAATATTTTCCATTTAATAAAGCTTTCCTTTTTCCATTTCTAACCCTAATCTTGAAAAGGGTTTTGAAATAAAATTAAAATATAATTTATGTTTTACATTTCATATTCACAATTAATAAATATGCAAAAATAATCACCAATTATCGTTGCACAAGAAAAACCTTTCGAAAATACTTACCCAAAAATAATTACAAGTAAATATTTATCTAATAATTAAATAAATATCATCTAATTATTAGCTAATTTATTATCACAATAATTAACACAAGTTAAAAGAAAAATAGAATACTCACTTAGATTTATATCACGGTAATCATTCAAAATAAATAGTTAAATTGTAATTAAAATTATTTCTTTTACTTTATTATGCTTACATTTAATTTGACTAATTATTATTTAATTTGCAAATAATCAAAACAATCAGACTAAAATTTTCATTCCTAAATGCAATCTACATGAATCTAAGTGCTCATGTGTGATCGAGAGGACATCCTGCTTTATCCTATCAAGAAGCTAACCTCCTCTCCTTAATCACACCCTTGGTCTTCGACCACCTGCATCTCAAGTGCACTTGGGAACAAAACAATAAACTAAATTAGTATCCCATAAAGATATAAATCAAAACAATTTAATACTTTAATTCAAGTATTTCTATTCTATTCTATTTTTCTTCATCCTCAAAGTAAAACACATTCATTACTAAACAACATTTTTTTATATAATAAAGTAAACACTTTCATATTTCTTCACAACAGAGCACCATAGTATTTATTATTATTCTGCCACACACATTAGTTCATATAAAAAATCCACACAAAACCAAGAGCAAACAACATCAGAGTCTGAGACGTGACAAAGTCTCAAAAACCTCCAAAGAATCGCAAGCATGATTTATCTTCTCTAAAGAATAATGAGGCACATTGGTATTGGAAAGAGGATTATGGAGAGATGGCAGAGTATCATGATCTCCATATGATTCTCGAATATAAGTCCAAAGATAATAAGGGAACCCAAAATGAATAAGTGATTCCAAAAGGTCATCATTTATATGCTCAAGAATAACTCTAAAGACTTTAGCCCTATATCCTTTCCAAATAATATACCCACAATGTGTGCCTAGAATAGGAACTTCATTATATAAATATGGTAGTAGATTATGCTCACTAAGATGAGTGAGAATAAAATCGCCTTGTTGCCTAAAATTCCCTTTCTCCAAAGAAACCATTATAATTGATAATTCTTCAAAAAAATTAAAGATAGTTACAAAAACCTCCAAACAAGAGTTATAAGGTTAAAAACCTGATTTGGTGCAAACATTGGTGGGGACCATTGATTAATCTCCATGCCAACACCAAGAAAACTCCATTGAACCTAGAGAGAACAATCACAAGTCAGCAATGTACAAACCACCAATCACCACCCAAAAAATACATTTCATGGCCACATGAGCCTTCTCTCACAATAATGAAGGAAGTAAGAGGCTATATGAATAGAAAGAAACCGCATGACACAACCAATGTGGGATTAATGTTTTGTAGAAAGTTGATAAGGTGAAAAATAGGGTAGACCAAAATGCATGAGTAAGAGGATCTACCACTTATTTTTCTAGGCCCTTAATCACTTCAAATTATGGAAAATATGATGCTAATAACAGGGTATGTGCAGGATCATGATGGGCCCAAAAGTGGTGATATGATGGGTATTTTTAGGGTATGTGGCCGATGACCTTTTTTTAACCCAAAATTGATGAAATGAAAAGGGTTTTTAAAGGATATTCTCAGCTTTCCACCAATATAAATTATTCTTTACTTTGAATTTAATAAATAATTATTATTATTAATTTTCTATTTGAATTATGAGTAAAGTCCTGATTGATAGGCTGATTGAAAAATATCTATAGCTTTCAAATGATATCACATTTTTTGAATCTAAAAAATGCATCACATTCTATGTTTAGCATACTATTGGATTAAAAAAATAAAATTTGAATTTCATAAATTTTTGACTAAGTTAAGGTGGTTAGACATACAAGTTTTTATATTTTGCAAAAGTTGTAATAAAAAATTCATAATTAATTATTTACTTGGAAAAAAATTACAAAAAAAATGCATCACATCAGGACATGAGTCCTATACTTATATCTAAAATATTATAAAAAAATATTATCATTTTATTGTGGTTAGGGTGGTTAGACAGACACCTACTTATTTTTTCCCTGAAATTGAAGTACTACTACTTTGAAATTTCAAATTTTCACCAAATAGATTTATTTTTTCAAAAAATAAACCTAGTAGTTTAGAAAATACATTCAATTTTCTACAAATTCTATTCTTACATATTTTTGAAATAATATAGATAACTTATTCAAATTTTTATGTCAAGTTGCCTAACTCTGATTTTTCTATTTTTTTTGCCACTTAAGGGCCTGTTTTTTCCATGATGATCCTGCACATACCCAACAACTAGAAACACAACCTAATTGATAGACTGGTGGATCTAGAGCATACTCAAAATGAGTTTAAAGAAAAATGTGAAGACAGGTTGAAAGCCCCTGAGGATAAGGTGGATAGTCTAAATAATGACCTCAAAAACTTGTTGCGGGTAAGCCATGCTTGGGTCAAGAACAACATTGAGGTCCTCGAGGTCCTGTTCAAGAAGCTAAGATAGTTGAGGGAGGATTAGGTCTTCTTTTTTCAACTCATGTAGAAGGAATATGAAGGAAAAGGAAATGGTAAAAAATCCCTTAGGGATGATGACAAGGTGCTAGTTGCCAGAGGTTCGAAGGAGTGGAAAAAAATATTTGAGGCCGAAAAAAAGGAGCTACTAGACATGGTTGAAAAAAAAAGTCCCAGTAGTTTGATTTGGCCAATACTCTGGGTGGCCTCAATTAGTTTCTTTGTTTTTTTTGTTTTGTTGTTTTCTATTTTTTTGGTTGTTTTGGTTGGGATTGTTTTTCTATTGGGAGCCTCGGGTTGTTCTTTGTCTATCTACTGGCTAGCTCCTGGTTTGTTCAATTTTTTGTCAGATGGGATGTTGTTGGTGGTTTTTTGGGTCCCTTCAAAACTTGGTTTTCCCTTTTAATCAAAACAACTAGAAACACAACCTAACTATTATACCAACAATGAGGTATGTTTTTTGAGCATACAAAGCTATGTACTTGGCCAAAAAGCTCTTGTTTTTGAGCTATGGAGGACTCATTCGCCTTCAGTGGCGAATGGGTATTTTTAGGGTTTCAAGAAACTAATTTCAGGATCCTGTACCTTGATGTCTACACTCTTGAAATCTCTTTTATCAAGTTTTGGAAGACAATATTCAACTATGTAGAGATCTTTGTGTGATCTTACACTTTGAATGCCAACTTTTGTAACTTTGACAACTTTGCTCCAAATCTTTCTCAACTTGATCTTCAACCTGTAAATTTGCAATAATACACTCAAGGGAAAGAGAAACTTGTTGATTTGTTAGTGAATGGGGGTTTACCTCAGTCAAACCTCTTGTAGGAAATTAAACCAAATGATGAAATGAAGAAGTGAAGCATGAACATGAAATAATGCAAATGATATCACCTTGGATGATGTCTTGTGAAACAAATCTGCAAACTATCATGTAGTGGCCATGGAGAATGTAGATCTAGGATCCTTGAAAATGATGTGAAAAATAGTTGCAAGTAGATCTTCAATGCTACATCCACCTCTTAGCTCAAGAAAATGAATACATACATCAAACCCTTGAAATGATGATATGATCTTGAATTTTTGTAATAAACACTTGAAGTCTTCCTTGAAATTCCTTCGAAATTTTCTTGTGAAGTGATCTAATGCTCTTTATTGTGATCTCATGAAGTCGCAAAAAATTTCTAGGAGCAACAATTTGAATTAACCCCTTATTTATACTAAATTAGGAGATTAACCCTAAAATTCAAATAATTAAGGTCAACGCCAGATTTGAAAAGAAAGATAATTAAATTTCCACTAGAATGAAATTCAAAAATTAGGGTCTCATTAAGGGAGTACCCATTCACCACCAAATGCGAATGGGTCCTATCTAAGTTTCCAGGACCAAGCTTAAGGGAGTTGAAAGAAAGCCAATTCCAAAACAACTGAGAAAGGGGGGTCTTGTTAAGGGAGGACCCATTCACCATTAAGGGTGAAGGGGCCTTGGCTCAACTTACTAGGACCAAAATTTCCCCAATGAAATAATTTGATATTTAATTTACGATTGTCGGGAAACATCCTCAGGAGGTGTCAAAATTAAGGCCTAAATTTGAATCAAAAGAGGGTTAAAAAGTTCAAATAACCACAATGAATTAAGAGCACCTAAATAAGTGTGAAAGTGCTTTAAAATTATTTAAAACACCTAAACAAGGTACACATTATGTATAATTCTATTGAAAAGGGCACATTAGGCTTAATTAAGAAAATATATCCTAGAAAAGTGTGAAAGTGTGTTACAACACTTTATAACACCTTTGCAAAGGACCAATTGAGCCCTGTTTTAGTCAAATAAAGGTCCTAGAATAGTGTGAATCTGTACAAGACATTACAACACTACTCCAAGACACCATTAGTTCAGCTTTAATTTCAACTATCCAAATAAGCAAGGAAAAGGCTAATTTTTTGGTATTACATTTTTCCCCGACTTTAGTGATAGGATGACCCCATGTCAAAATCACACTAAAGTGGGAATTCAAGACACTTAAGCATGAAAAAATAAAAAATATACATGTTCATACCCTATCAAAGGCCAAAATAAACAAAAACAAAGGATCAAGGGGTTCTACCACAATAGTGGTTTACAATTTCTAGGAGATCCTATTTTTTGCTAAAATAACATATTTTTAGAAAATATCATGATTTAAGCCTTGAAATGTTCCATTTAAAGGATTCCAATTGAAGAGGGTTTGATCAAACCACCTTACATGAAGCCCCCTTGGATAGAACCCCGCTAGTTTTAAACCATACCTATAACAGAGTCTCCTTTACACCTATTAAAATGTTGATAAAAAACCACTTTTGATTTACCTTTTGGGGGATCAAATGAATTCATTTAATTAATTTATTTTTTTGTAAGTATGTAGTTTTTATTATAAGCTTCCAAAAAATTATAATTTTAATAAAATTTAATTTGATTATTATATTTATTTTTTATTTCTTGTGAATGTAGGTTTTCACCAAAAATTAAGCTCTTTGTTTTGCACATGTAGAAAAATAGTAGATTATCAAAAAAGAAAAAATATAAATATGAGTACACTAGATATTGAAGTCCTTGATCCAGCAAAAAAATAAAAAATGAAATTTTGATACATACAAAAAAAGTTGTGCATTATACGGTCGCGCTATGTAGGAATTGTAATCGGTTTGACTTTGAAACTTGATTAAAGAAAAAATATCCAATTAAAAACTATCTAACCAAGTGGAAGCACTAGATATCAGAGTTACAAATCTAAATTCAAAAAAATTAGAATTTTATCCTTCATGGAAAAAAACTTATGCATTATAGGGTGAGCGTCACTTATTAAAAATGTTGTTTTCTAAAAAAAACTAGTTTTCAAGGGAGATGGAAAAAGAAGTGCAATCTAATTCCAAAAATTTTGAAAAAAATATATTTAGAATTTCCAGAAAAAATGTCATGAAACTCTAGTTACATCATCTTGAAATTCATCATGGTTTAGCCGCTATAGGTGCCCAAAAGTGAAGATTTAGTTAGAAAAATTATTTCAATGTCTAGTTTGGCCAAAAATTGTAAACCGCTATTGTGGGATCACCCCAAGCACAACTGATTTAATGTGATGTCAGGCAGTGGCTATTTATCCATAACACTCGCTACTCACTTTGGGTAGTGGAACCTCAGTCTGTCCACCAGGTGAGTTGTTCCAAATATATATGCTCACTCTGGGGTAGCGGAACCTCAGTCTGTCCACTAGGTGAGTTATCCAAACGAGGTGGAAAATGAGAGAATCATATTAGCCTCTCATACCATACCGAAGTTATCCTCTTGAAAACTTCGATAAGGCAAAAAAATTAAAATGCTTTATGTAAATTCTTTTGAATTTCATGTAAAAAATTTGCAAAAGGGGATTTCACTTTGTTAGTGTAACAGTCTTCCTCTTAGGGATCATTGTGCCTAATGTCTCCAAGAGAGGACAAGTCAAAGGTGTTAGATTGTCACCCATGGGATGCCTCATTTGCATGAGGCCATGAAAGTAGATCATACATTCTTGGATGGCATCAAACCCAATGACACCACCAAGAAGATGGCACATAACAAGAAGAAAGAAAAATCATGCCATGAAATTTTCTAGTAGATTTCATCATTGTATGCCACCATTTTAGAGTGGTTGATACACCATCATTGTGAGGAATTGCTTTAAAGTAGCCAAATTTTTTGGTCCTAAGACATGAGATCTTTCCTCAGAAAACCCTATGCCAAGTCATATGTTTCTGAAGCAAGATGCGTCATGAAGTAGGAAAGGAAGGGTTGCCCCCACAAACACATAAGGGATCTATGGTTTTGGGGTCAGTATATCTATGCTACAATGTTTTCATAGAGCATGGGATTCTCATCATTCCCCAAATATTCATAGAACTAGAAGAATAACACAAAGAAAGTGAAAACAAAGAAAAATAATTTTGGGTCACCATGGAAGAAACATGAATGTTTCAACGCCTTGCATCATCCCCAAAAGGAAAACACAAGACAAATGAAGAAGAGAAAGAAAAATATTTTGGGTCAACATGGAATAGAGATAAATGTCTCGACGCCTTGCATCATCCCCAAAAGGAAAATAGAAGACAAATAGAAAAGATAATTATGACAGAGAAGAATGGAGAACTTATAGAAGAATGCACAAAAGAGAGATGAACATCAAATGAAACATCATGGGGGATCACATTACACACCTGGAATCACAAAGAAAAATGAAAAAGAAAAAGACTAGTAAAGAACATGTGAGTCAACCTAAAGCAGGTCCTCCACCTCCCAATCTCAGTTGGTATAAACGGTAGGCAAGAAACTAGCCAAAGGGACAAAAAAAATGCATTACTAGGACAAGGCTATCAGATTCTTTCCCCAATTGTGTGTAAGATAAGAATGAGCCAAGGTAGGTGACGAAAATGAGCTCCTTGCATTAGAGAAAATGATTTGCAATAAGTGTGAAACATGTAATGGTGAGAATGTTTTAAGATTCTAAAACTATTACATAGCAAGGAGTGGGGAGGGTATGTTATGCAATCAATCGATGGAAATAGTTTCCATCAAAGTGAAAGTTTCTCAATACTAATTTGAATGCACGACACTCATCAATACTATGTCTAAGAGTTATGTGGTATCGATAATGTGGAACATTTGCATCTTTAGGATATAGTATGAGCTTGTCTTTTATTGGTGGTAATGTTATAAGTTCTTTGTTTAGAAGTAGTTGTAGTTTCCTTTCACTTTTAGGTAGTGGATAAGGGAACTTTAGTTTCTGTAATGAAGGATTTTGGCTCTCAAATCCTTCTTAGCTCCTCCTAGGGTATTTCACCTAGAAGGAGAGAGAAAATGGGCCAAAATACACAATGTTAACACTCAAGACTAATGTATGAAAGGAAGAAAAGTAAATGTGGTGTGTGTGGATGTATTTGAATCATGAAAACCTAATGAAAATGTAGATTAAGGAATGCAAAATAATCTAATGAAAGATGTTGGAAAACATAGTGTAGAATGCAAGCATGACCTAGAAACCAAAATGAACGATAATAGAAAGGAATGAGATTGAACATAATGCACCTAGAGGGTTGAACAAGACTAAAAATGAATTTTGGAATGTTGATGTTGATGTTTTTCATGCCTAATAGGACAAATTTGCCACCTAGGGTGAATCAGTCCTTGTTTTGGTGAAAACTTCAAGAAATAGATTTCTAATTGACAAGAGCTAGATTATGAAAAAAATAATTTTTAGGCCTACAGATGGGACTAATTCGCCATGCTTGGTGAATCAGTCCTCTTGCAATAATTTGCAAAGTTAGGACATTATTCTACAGCTCCAAATCTATACTCTCACCTTTTGTAGGTGTCTGCTTGAGAAATTACTAGAATCAAGTTTGAAAATGACTTTTTATTGATATTTTGACTTGAATGATAAAGAGAGGACTCTAAGAACTTTGCAATTTGATCTTCAATGATTTCCAAGCTTCCAAGAGTCCTAAATCTACATACAAACAAGACAAGAGAGAGATTGTTGATTGTTAGGGCATGAGGGTTTTCCTTAGTCAAACCCCTTTAATGTAATTAAACCAAAATGATCAAATAATAGAATAAAACATGCAAAAATGGAATAAATTACCTTGAAATGATGATTGATCTTATAAGTCTATAGCGAAACATGTAGAATCAGCCCTTGAATGCTTTAGAAAGCTAACTTGAAGACTTCTAATGGAGAAATGCTAAGTTGCTTGACTTGAGATGAAAGATAGATGATGAATGAATGATGAGAGATCTAATAATGAATTGTTAGATATGAGATGGATGTAAAATGAGGGTAAAAATACTTATATATAGACAAGTGTGTCTTAGTATCCGATAATACCTCAACATAGGCCGACATGAAGTAAAAATAATTTTTAAATTTCACTTTTTCCCGCTCAAAGGTCAAAATGGGGGCCAAATAGGACTCATTTGCCACACATGGTGAATGGGTCCCACCTAGATGGGACTGATTCTCCATGCATGGTGAATGAGTCCCACAAGAGCCACTCTGACATCTAAGAGGCCAAGGGATAAAGAAATAAGGTTTAAAATGCAACTTTGTTGGGTATTTGATCAATTTATGTCATGGGAAGCACAATATGGGTTAAGAGGGGAATTTTAAAGATGATGTAAATATCAAATAGGGATTGGGACACATAAATCAATGTGAAAGTGTAATTAAATACACTTTACAACACTAAAATGAGGTCCAGATAGCCAAGGAAGGCACAAGAACCAATGTGAATGTGCAAGACACATTACAACACTAGTTTAACATTAAATTATCTTTAAAATCCTTCTATATTGATGTGATGATGTAATTTAACATGTTTTATAATTTTGAACTAAGGAGAAATAGGTTCATTAGGTCTAGAAGAGCATGAAAGTCCTTTAGAAGACTCTACAACACCTTTACAAGACATCAATAAACATATTTTATTCAGTGTAGAAGGATCCAAGACCTAGTGTGGATGCATAAAATTCCTTACAAAACCTAAATCAAGGCCTTGTTAAGTCTGATTATCATGAATTATCCCATGGCAAGCAAAGGGTCCTTTTTTCTACGGCACATTTAGCCCCCACTTTAGTGAGAGGAAGAACTTGCTTCAAACTCACACTAAAGTAGACATTCAAGAGAGATTCACATGTATAGATATAGATGATGAAGAATGACAAAGATCAAGGAGGTTGCGCAAGCCCCCAGGATCAAAGATCCTAAGTCAAACCATCAAGATAAAAAATCATGCAATGGCCATAACTAAAGGAAAGAAAGATGGGGTGAAAAAGATGTACTCACTCTGGGCCCACATAACTTTAGGTCATCTATGAGGTGAGAAGGCCACAACATACTCACTCTGAGGCCATAGAACTAAGTTAGGCTATCCGTAGGGTGAGAAATCTAAAAAAGAAGTGAAATATATACACTAGTTGGTATGCACTCATAAACACAAAAGGTGGCTATGGGAAAAGTCATGCCACTAGGTGGACTTCTCGCTCAACCATGCCAAAGTTATACCTCCTAATAACTTTAATAAGGAACCATAAAGATTTTTGAGCTCCATGAGGTAAGAAAAACTTCGTATGCTTGACACTCATAGACATTGTTAATGCAAGATAGTGTAAGGATTGTTTAAAGGGAATTTTCTTTGTTCATGTAAGGTCTCATCTTAGGGGATATTGTGCTTAATTCCTCCAAGAGAGGATAAATGAAAAAGAAGTATCATTCTCTTGGAGGGAATCAAACCCAATGACTCCACAATGAAAATGACGCATCAAAAGAAGAAAGAAATCACACAATGAAATGTAAGTGGTGATGTATGCCCCCACTTTAAAGCAGTTTTGAGCACCATTACTAAGATAAATTGCTTTAAAGTAGGAGAGAAATGTTCGAAAAGTGTGCCTCAATATTATTGATGTGAAACCTCTTTGAGAGAAAAGTCACTGAGACATTACTTATGTTTGGCCGACTAGTAGTTTTGAAACCTTTTGGAATGTTCAAGTCACTGTGACCTTGTCACTGTCTTACTGACTAGAGATTTCAGCCAGACATTCTGATTGGTATGAGAATTTCTAATTCCTACCACTTGGGAGATCTCTTGCTGACTAGAGTTATTGACATGACTTTCCTATTGATGTGAGTTTCCTAACTCACTCCGCCAGGTGAATCTTTGGGTGATGATCAGATGCCTTCAAGGAGACTCTCGATGAAGGCTGACTTCGTGGTGACATTGGTCGTTCGGTGTGCTCATTCTGACTATTGAAGTCTTGCTGATGTAGGACAGATCGGAGATGTGACATAAAAGCTCATTGGGGCTCTTAGCGATAGAGGAAGTCTCACCGACGGGTGAACTCCTGCTAGTCTTCGAGGTGACATGGAATGTTTGGTGTGACCTCTTTGCAAAAGTGATAGTCTCTTCAGTGGTTTGTTGATAGTTATATGCTCGGTATGTCCTCTAGTCAATGATCGTTGGTCTTGCCGCTGGTCAAGTCTGTTCGGTAAGACTTAAGGGATGAGTAGGACTCATAGTGATAGGTGAAGGTCTTGCAATGGGTCTACTATGGACATCAATGAGAGGTCTCACCGATCTCATTGATGGAGTAACTCTTTCCAATAGCAACTGTGGATCATTGTGGCATCGGGGAGACATGGATAGTGTCTCACTGACATGTGAATACAGTTGAACATATTCTGACCGATTGACTATCCAACGTGGCATGGTCTAAAGCAATCAGAGAAGCTGAATGCAAACCATTGGTGGTTAGGCTGTGGCGATATTTGTTGTATGGAGATGAACATTCTGAGAGGGAAACCTTCTATGCAGGAAATGGAAAAATTTGTGTAGAATGATTGTTGCTGAGTGTGAAGATATTGAGTATGGTATTTGATCAGATGTGTAACAGTTTTGTTTAAGGAGAATATAGATTGATTTGAGAATTCGGTTATAATTGCTAAGAGCAATTCTGAGAAGGTTGATCAGAAAGATAAAGATTTTGTGTAAAATTGACATTAGAGAGTTGAGTTTGACTCTGTATGTAAATTTTTTTTTACTGTAATACAAAGAGACCTAGCTTGGTGTGGTGGGTTCTTTCCCAAAATGGTTTTCCCACGTAAATCTGGTGTTCATTTATGTTTGTGTTATTTTTCTGTTTTTGTTAAATTTTCATGTGTGTCTTAATTGGACTGTAATTTGAAAAATTAAATGTATTTTCTACATTCTTCCTTGAGGTTTTGGCATTAGGAAAGTTGTTTCCACACCTTTTCTTTCCTTACAAGTGGTATCAGACCCTGACTAGTTGTGTTATCCTTGTAGATTGGTTGGGTTTTTTGTGTCAGTTCTATTCAGTGGGAGTCTTGTAGAGGTCTGGTAATTTGAATTACAGATTAAGATGGCAAGCACATTAGGAAAGATTGAAATTGAGAAATTCAATGGCAGCAATTTTTAGTTGTGGAAACTCAAAATGAAAGATCTATTAGTGGACCGATATCTTTGGCTTACTATGTCTGGAATGAAACCTTCAAGCATGAAGCAAGAGGATTGGGACCTGGTAGATAGGAAATCAAAAGTGTTGATAAGGCTCTATTTAGTAGACTTTGTTCTTCTGAATGTGCATGAAGAAAAGATTGCAACCTCTTTGTGGACAAGACTAGGAGCTATTTATCAGGGCAAGTCCCTGGTGAACAAGTTTTTCTTGAGGAAGAATTTGTACTCTTTGAAAATGCAGGAATGAGCTGCTATTGTTGATCATTTGAATGCTTTCAACATGTTTATTGCTCAGTTAGCATCTATAGGTGTGAAGATTGATGAAGAAGATTGTTGTATGTTGTTGTTGTGTTCTTTGCCAGATTCTTGGGATCACTTGTTGATGGATATTGGGAGTACAACATCCACTTTTAAGATGGAAGATGTTGTTGCTTCTTTTTTATCAGAAGAGATGAGGAGGAAATATTTTGAGATGGAAAAGGAGGATCTTTCTGTCAGAGGCAGATCGAAAGAAAAAGGAAAGAAGAAGGAAAATAAGTCCAAATCAAAATCAGAGGGGAGATCAAAGTCTCCTGGCAAGAAGTCCAAGGTAAAGTGTTGGAATTGTGGGCGACTTGGTCATGTCCAAAAGGATTGCAAGGAGGAGAAAAAGAAGAAGAAGAAGAATTCTTCCGACAATGATTCTTCTTAGATTGATGCAAATGCCTTCATTGCAGCCTTGGTAACATAGGCATTTGATGATGTCTGGCTGATTGATTTTGGAGCATCCTTACATATGATGTCTCATAGAAACTAGTTCATGAAGTATGAAGAATACGATGGTGGAAGGGTGTACTTGGCAAGCGATTCATCTCTGAAAATTGTTGGTTGTGGAAGTGTCATAATTCAGTTCCTTGATAGAAGAGTGAAGGGAGTCAATGATGTAATGCACATAACAGTTCTGGCTCAAAACCTACGTTCTATAATTAAGCTTAATGATATTGGAGTGCAAGTCACGTTCTCTGGAAATGGCTGCAAAATGACTAGAGGTACAATGGTGCTAGCTAGAGGTGCTCGTATTAGTACCTTGTACAAGCTAGAAGCAAATGTTGCTCAATGCAATAGTGTCTCTGCAAAGTCACAAAAGGATGCTCATGGATAAAAGAAGGAAAACATTCCTGATGGTGTAAACTCCATGGAAGTTAAACTTCCAGTAGAAAAGACTATGCTCTGGCATCATAGGCTAGGCCACATTGGAGAGAAAGGTTTAAAAACCTTGAAGAATAAAAACCTGGTTAAAGGGCTTGATGATTGTAACCTTGAGTTTTAATTTTGTGAACATTGTATATATGGAAAGTAGCACCGTGTTTCATTTTACTCTAGTCCTCATAAATCTTCTGGTTTACTTGACTATATCCATTCAAATGTGTTTGGTCTACTAAATTTTCCTTCTTTGTCTAAATAAAGATACTATGTGTCGTTTATTGATGATTATTCAATAAGGGAATTTGTTTATTTTCTAAAAAAGTAAATAAGAAGTGTTCAGTTGGTTTAAGGAATTTAAAAACCTTGTAGAAAATTAGATTGGTAGAAAAATAAAATGTTTAAGGACTGACAATGGCGGTGATTTTTGTTCTGATGAATTCGATAGGTACTGTAAAGATCATGGAATTAAAAGACATAAGACTACACCTTACACTCCACAACAAAATGGAGTTGCTGAAAGGTTCAATAGGACAGTGATGTAAAGAGAACGAAGTATGTTGAGCAGTGCTAGCTTGGAGGAGAAGTTCCAGGCTAAAACAGTATCTACAACATGTTACTTGGTAAACTATTCTCCTAACTCTTCTCTTGTTGAGAAGACGCCTTTGGAAGCATGGTCTGGAAAGAAGCCCTCTTTGAGACATATTCATGTCTTTGGCTGTGAGGCATATGCATATGTGCCAAATGAAAAAATATCTAAGTTGGAAAACAAAGTTGTCAAACGTATTTTTATTGGCTATAGTGTTGGCATAAAAGGATACAAGCTTTGGAATCTTGATACAGAAAAGGTGTTGTACAACAAAAGTGTTATTTTTCATGAGCTAAAGCCTTCTTCTATGGATCTGCAGTCATAGACTAAATCAAAAATTAATAAGGATGTAGTTGTAATTCCTTCAACACCACATAAAGAGGAATTGAAAATTCAAAATGTACCTGAAACTAAGGAGAGCTCAAGTAGTTCTGAAAGTTCTGAAGATGAAGAACCACCTCATCCTCAGCCTGTGAGGAGGTCAACACATGAAAGAAAGCAACCTGATAGGTATTGGTTTTCTATGTTAGATACTACTTGTTCCTATGCTTTAATTTCTAGCACTAATGAGCCTAGGATAGTAAAAGAGGCATTTAGAATGCCTGACTCAAACTCTTGGTTGGAAGCCATGAATGAAGAGATGACATCATTAGAAAAGAATGATACCTAGAGTTTGGTGCCCTTGCCTAAAGGTAGAAAAGCAGTTGGCTGTAAATGGGTATTTAAAAAGAAAATTGGTCTGGATGGTAGTGTGGAGAAATACAAGGCGAGGTTGGTCGCAAAAGGGTATTCCTAGGTAGAAGGAATTGATTATGGAGAGATTTTTTCTCCTATAGCTAGGTTGAAATCCATTAGATTTCTTTTGTCACTTGTAGCAGCGTATGACTTAGAGATTGAATAGATGGATGTGAAGACAACGTTTCTTCATGGTGATCTTGAAGAAGAAATTTATACGTCCCAGCCAGAGCACTTTGTGGAAAAAGGTAAAGAAAAACTAGTTTGCAAGTTGAAGAAATCTGTGTATGGTTTAAAGCAATCTCCTAGAATGTGGTACCAGAAGTTTGATGCATTTTTTTAATCATTGGGATTTTTTAGATCAAAATCTAATCATTGTGTGTATTACAAAGTTTAAGGTGATCAAGTTCTTATTATTGCTCTCTATGTTGATGATATGTTGTTCATATGCAATAGTAAGTTAATGATTTTTGATCTAAAATCTCAGTTGTCTACAAAGTTCAAAATGAAAGATCTTGGTGTAGCCAGGTATATTCTAGGAATGGAAATAACAAGGGATAGGAAGAATAGAAAAATTTGGTTTAGTCAGAGTAAGTATATCAAGACTATTCTAGAGAGATTTTGTATGACAAATTGCAAGCAGCTAGTTGTTCCAATCTTACAAGGAACAAAGCTATCTATTGAAGACTATCCAAAATCTCCTACTAAGATGGAGGACATGGCTAGTGTGCCTTATGCTAGTGCGGTTGGTAGCTTAATGTATGCAATGGTTTGTACAAGGCCAAAAATTTCCCAAGAAATGGGAGTACTTAGTGGGTTTATGGCTAATCCAGGAAGAGAACATTGGGACGCTGTGAAGAGAGTTTATAGATATCTGACAAGAACTTCAGACTATGCTTTGTGCTACCATGGTAACTTGGTTGAATCACAGAGGACTCTCAGCATTCGAGGCTATGTGGATTCTAATTGGGCAGGGAACATCGATAGCAGAAGATCCACCAGTGGATATATTTTCATGATGAATGGTGGTGCAGTTAGTTCGATGAGCAAGTGGTAGGCTGTAGTCGCTTTGTCCACTATGGAGGCAAAATACATGGTAGCAACACATGCCTGTAAAGAAGCAATCTAGTTAAAACATTTGTGTTCTAACATTGGGTTTGATGTAGAGAAAATTACAATTTACTATTGATCCAGGTGGATCCAAAAGACCTCTAAATTTAACACTCTCATAATCTCACAAAAACAACACCGATGCATAGAGTTCACCGACATCATCTTGATGCAATTTGAACGGGCTCAAAAGGAGTTCGTATGCAGAAGTTATGCTTGGTCAAAGGTTTGGTCAAACAAGCAAATCAGGTGTCCAAAAAGGTGAAAATTTGATTGTCTCAAATCTAAGTAAAATTTACACCAAGTCATAATGCTCGTTGTGGTGATTCCAGAACTATCTTCGATTTCAAAAATGGAGTCCGTATGAGCAAAATAGAACCAGTTAAAGTTTTAGTCAAAAATGATGATGTCAGCATGTGACATGGTAGTTGACTGGATGGTGACGTGGGAATTATAGGTGATGTGGCAAAAATCTCACAAAAATTCACGTACCATGTTTCATTTTTGAAAATAAAGTGTGGAGGCTTATTTTATCTCACAAAAATCCATCGGATTTTGTGGGATCCCAAGAGGATTTGGTGGGATCGGATTTTGTGGGATTAAAACAAAATCTCATAAAAATAAAAGACAACTAATGAATAAAAACAAATACCAAACCAATATAGCCTGTAAATGGAGAAATGGCATGGGCATCATAAACAAATTAAAAATGGATTTTAAGAGGGTTGTTATTATTTGTTGTAAATGAGGGGTATTTGTTAGTAATTTGTTGTTTTATTAATTATGGTGGTTTTGGCCACAATAGCCAAATTTATGTATAAAAGGAGGTGTAGGTGATTGATTTTTCAATTCAAGTTTTTTGAGAGAATTTTTGTGCCTTTGTAAGAAAATTTTGGAGAGTGTTTGGAGGAGAATTTACAAGTTTTTTTATACACCAAAAATTGTAAAGTGTGAGTGAGATTGTGAGGAGATTATTGGAAGCTTGGAGAATTGCAAGAAGGAATTTTTAGGTGCTTGGCAATCTTAATAAAGCGGTCCAAAGTTGAGAAGTGGACCCGGAGACATAGCTCAAATTGAGCGAACTCCGTTATCAAGTGTGATCTCTCTAATTCTTCTTTGTCTCATTATTTCTTTCTGTGTTTTGATTCCTTTAATTTTCTCAGTTTATGTTCTTTAATTTGGTTGAAGTTAAGTGTTATTTCTTGTAATAATTTCAATGGTTTAGACGCAATCATGCATTACTGCTGCGATCAGGGTTTAAATCTATATATGATTAAGTTTTTGAATTACTTTAATGTCCTAGTTTACAGATCAAGTTGGTATCAGAGCAGTTTAACAGGAAAATTGCAAGTGGTGAATGTTAACCATGTTGAAATTAAAGCAAGGAGAAGGTGCACTTACAGAATTCAACCCAGAGATTGGGAAACGAAGGACTATTCCACGATCAGAGATGGCAGGTGAACAAAGTTCTATAGAGTTTGATGAGAAAGCTTTCCAGAAAGCTTTTCTTGAAATGAAAGCTATGGTGGAAGTTCTTTTCCAAGAGAGGCAAGAACGACAAAAGAGAAAGGAAGATAAGAACAAAAAGGAGGAAAATGAATCTACTTCTAAAGAGGAGAAAGGTAAAGGAGTAGGAGGTGGTGGTGACCCTCCTGAACCTCCATCCCCATCCTCTTCATCTTCTTCTTCGTCTAACTCTTCTAAAAAGAAACAAGTTGTGCAAACACCTTTGTTAAAACTGGATGTTAAATTTGAGTTGCCTATGTATAATGGTGAATTGGATGCAGAAAATTTGGATAACTGGCTTAAGCAGATTGAAGTGTATTGCAGGGTTCAACAGATCTTGGACGAATCCTCCAAAAACCAGCTAGATACTCTTTGAATGGGAGGCACTGCATTGGTTTGGTGGGAGAGTAAGATTCAAGATGATCTTGCTAATCACGGTAAAATCATTTCATCTTGGTATGAGTTTACTTTTTCTTTAAAGAAACAGTTTTATCCTTTGGGTTATATGCAACAAGCTATTATGGATTGGCAAAATATAAGACAGGGTAAAGGACAAACGATTCAAGATTATACACAAGTGTTTAGGAAGAAAGCACTCACTCTTGGAATTCCTCTTTATACACAAGAAACTTTATTAAAGTATATAGGTGGTTTGCATTCACATTTGAAACATACAATCTTGATGTTTAATCCATATAACTTTGATGAAGTGTGTGTACAAGCAACCCATATTGAAGCAGGTGGAAGGAACATAAGTTTCAGTTCAAAGAAGGAATTTGTTCCTCCAACTAAAGGCAATAAAAAGGGAAAGGAGAAGAAAGTAGCCACCATGAAGAAAGAGGAAGGTGAAAAGCCTACTTGTTCACATTGTCAGAAGAAAGGGCATACAGATGCGAAGTGTTGGAAATTGCATCCAGAATTGAAGCCAAAGTGGTCTAAGGATCATAAAGGAAAGCAAAAGGCTGCAACTGTCATTCAAGATCTTGGATCAAATTCTGATGACAAAACAAAGATATCAGTTGTAGGTTTGAAAGGTAAAGCTTTTGTTGGTAGTGATTATGCCACTAACATTTCATGTGCTCCTACTTCTAAGAGTATAGTTCCTGAAGATAGAAAAAGAAGTGAATTATTTCATATAAGGGTGATTTCTAAAAACACTAAGATTAATGCATTGATTAATAGTGGGTCTCAAGTTAATCTAATTTCAGAGGAAGTTGTTAAACAATTGGGATTGGAAACAAAGCCACATAAGAAACCTTATCCATTAGGTTGGGTGTGCAATGATAACAAATTGCAAGTAACTAAGCAATGCAATTTAAGATTTGCAATAACATCTAAGTTCATAGATGAGGTTGAATTTGATGTGGTTCCACTTGATATTTGTGGCATTTTGTTGGATAGCCCATACTTATATGATAGAAAGGAAATCTTCTACAGGGAACATAATCAGTATCATTTATTTAAGGAAGGAATTGAATACATTGTGCATTCTCATCCAATTAAGTCTGATAAATCTTTTGTGACAATGGGACAATTGAAAAGGGTAGTTAATGCAAGCAATAATTTGGCACTTAATTCTGTACCACAAGAAGTTTCATTGCATAAAAACTTATCTGATTAGATAGGGTTGTTCCAGTTATGAGAGATAAGTATGATGTTGGTACATTCTTTTTCTCGTCTGCAAATTTAGTTTTGTTATTCAGCCTTCTACTTTTCAGCAGTATTTGGTTGGTAACAACAACACTGAATGTGGATGTGTATATTGCTAATTTACTTAACAATATCAATGCAGTCTTGGTTGTTGTTGTGATGAGTCAAATGCACAGGTTTCAAGAAGGATAGTTGATACTGGGCAAGTGAGGCAAAAATGTCCTCACTTTAATTTCATGTAAAAATAGACCTTTTGGAGGTCCAAAAGCTTCTCAATGGGGAGGAATGATCTAGGTGGATCCAAAAGACCTCAAAATTTCACATTCTCGTAATCTCAAAAAAAAAACAACACCGATGCATAGAGTTCGCCGACATGATCCTGATGCAATTTGAACGAGATCAAAAGGAGTCCATATGCAGAAGTTATGCTTGGTCAAAGGTTTGGTCAAACAAGCGAATCAAGTGTCCAAAAAGGTGAAAATTTGATTGTCTCAAATCCAAGTAAAATTTACACCAAGTCGTAGTGCTTGTTGTGCTGATTCCAGAACTATCTTCGGAAAATGGAGTCCGTATGAGCAAAATAGAACCAGTCAAAGTTTTAGTCAAAAATGATGATGTCAGCATGTGACATGGCAGTTGACTGGATGGTGACGTGGGAATTACAGGTGATGTGGCAAAAATCTCACAAAAATTCACGTACCATGTTTTATTTTTGAAAATAAAGTGTGGAGGCTTATTTTATCTCACAAAAATCCATCGGATTTTGTGGGATCCCAAGAGGATTTGGTGGGATCGGATTTTGTGGGATTAAAACAAAATCTCATAAAAATAAAAGACAACTAATGAATAAAAACAAATACCAAACCAATATAGCCCGTAAATGGAGAAATGGCATGGGCATCATAAACAAATTAAAAATGGATTTTAAGAGGGTTGTTATTATTTGTTGTAAATGAGGGGTATTTGTTAGTAATTTGTTGTTTTATTAATTATGGTGGTTTTGGCCACAATAGCCAAATTTATGTATAAAAGGAGGTGTAGGTGATTGATTTTTCAATTCAAGTTTTTTGAGAGAATTTTTGTGCCTTTGTAAGAAAATTTTGGAGAGTGTTTGGAGGAGAATTTACAAGGTTTTTTTATACACCAAAAATTGTAAAGTGTGAGTGAGATTGTGAGGAGATTATTGGAAGCTTGGAGAATTGTAAGAAGGAATTTTTAGGTGCTTGGAAATCTTAATAAAGTGGTCCAATGTTGAGAAGTGGACCCGGAGACGTAGCTCAAATTGAGCGAACTCCATTATCAAGTGTGATCTCTCTAATTCTTCTTTGTCTCATTATTTATTTCTGTGTTTTGATTCCTTTAAGTTTCTCAATTTATGTTCTTTAATTTGGTTGAAGTTAAGTGTTCTTTCTTGTAATAATTTCAATGGTTTAGACACAATCACGCATTACCGCTGCGATCAGGGTTTAAATCTGTATTGGATTAAGTTTTCAAATTACTTTAACGTCCTAGTTTACAGATCAACTATGATAGTCAGAGTGCTATTTGTTTGGCAAAAAATCCTACTTTCCATGCCAAGACGAAACATATTGATGTGCAATACCATTTTGTACAAGATATGGTGGAGGATGGAAAGATTTCTTTAGAAAAAGTGGATACTCTGGAGAATGTTGCAGATGCATTGATGAAGCCTATGAGCACAAACAATTATAGGTGGTGTGTCAGTTCGATGGGAATCAATGTCCATGAATTTCAGTAGTTTTGTTGTGCTCTGGAGGTGTTAATAAGATCTTCATCAAGTGGGAGATTTTCAAAAAAGTGTGCCTCAATCTTACTGACGTGAAACCTCTTTGAGAGAAAAGTCATTAAGACATTACTTATGTTTGGCCGACTAGCACTTCTGAAACCTTTTGGAATGTTTAGGTCGTTGTGACCTTGTTTCTATCTTACCGACTAGAGATATTGGCTAGACATTCTGATCGGTACAAGAATTTATAACTCCTACCACTCGGGAGATCTCTTATCGACAAATTGATCAGGTCACCGAGACTTCGCCTCTATCCTGCTGATAGAAGCTATTGGCATGACTTTCCTATCAATGTGAGTTTCCTAACTCACTCTGTCTGGTGAATCTCTGGCTGACGATCAAATGCATTCGGGGAGACTCTTAGTGAAGGCTGACTTCGGGGTGACATTAGTCATTCGGTGTGTTCATTCTAACTATTGAAGTCTTGACGATGGTAGGATAGATCAGAGTGACATAAAAGCTCGTTGGGGCTTTTGGTGATAGAGGAAGTCTCATCAATGGGTGAACTCCTGTTGGTCTTCGGGGTGACATGGAATGTTTGGTGTGACCTCTTGGTGAAAGCAATAGTCTCTTCGATGGGTCGTTGATAGTTATATGCTTGGTATGTCCTCTCATCGATGATCATTGATCTTGTCGATCGTCGGGTGTGTTCGGTAAGACTTAAGGGCTTGGTAGGACTCATAGTGATAGGTGAAGGTCTTGTGATGGGTTTGTTGTGGACATTGGTGAGAGGTCTCGCTAAGCTTTCCAATGGAGTAACTCTTTCTGATAGCGATTGTGGATCATTGTAGCTTCGGGGAGACATGGATAGTGTCTCACCGACATGTGAATGCAGTTGAACATATTCTAACTGATTGACTATCCAGCGTGGCGTGGTCTGAACCAATCAGAGAAGTTGAATGTAAACCATTGGTGGTTAGGCTATGGTAATAGTTGTTGTATGGAGACAAACAGTCTGAGAGGGAAACCTTCTATGTAGGAAATGGAAAAATCTTTGTAGAACGATTGTTGCCAAGTGTGAAAAAATTGAGTATGGTATTTGATCAGATGTGTAATAGTTTTGTTTAAGGAGAATACAGATTAATCTAAGAATTTGGTTGTTATTGTTGAGAGCATTTCTAAGAAGGTTAATTAGAAAGATTAAGTTGTTGTGTAAAGTTAACATCAGAGAGTTGAGTCTGACTTTGTATGTAAAATTGTTTTTACTGTAATACAAAGAGACTTGGTTTGGTGTGGTGGGTTTTTTCTCAAAAGGGTTTTCCCACGTAAATCTAGTGTTCATTTGTGTTTGAGTTATTTTTTTGTTTCTGTTAAAATTTTATGTGTGTCTTAATTGGACTGTAATTTGAAAAATTAAAATTACTATCTGCATTTTTTCCTGAGGTTTTGGTGTTAGGAAAGTTGTTTCCGCACCTTTACTTTCCTTACAAGAAAGAAGAAGACATGAGAACTTATGCGGAAAGCCCTGTGCCAAGTCATATGTTTCCAATAAGCTATGTCAAGAAGGAGGAAGTATGTCATATGAAAACCAACTTGAGGCATGTCATCCACATCCCAAGGTTGCTCTTATGTATTCATGAAAAGTTAACGACTAGCCAAAGAAGGCAACGACAAGTGACATACGAGGACAAGGCTACACAACCCATTGTCCCCATTTAGTGCAAGACAAAGGTGAGCCAAAATTATTAGTCAAATGCATGCTAGAGTTAAAATCAAGAGGAAGTAGATGCCCCCACATAGGGAAGCATACCAAATTCTTGAACATATTGTATTTTACATCTTAAAGCATTACATTCATTAGTGAAGTGACCATGAACTCTATGATATTTGCAAAATGAATTCTTGTCATAACACTTCTTTTGAGTTCTAGGAGGGAGGGTGATCAAGTGATCTTGGAGTCTCAACAAGATACCCTCTTGATCAGTGGTAGAAGGGAATCCTATGCTAGGTGTGGAAGGTACATCTTTCTTAGTATTGGATGTCATACTTAGACAAGTATCTTTATATTGTGATCCCATTATAGGAAGGTATAAAATCCAATGAATTCAAATCATGTGAACTTTTTGTGAGATAACATTGACATTAAATGAAGGTGTAGTTGTTTGTTGCATAGTTAAAGGATGTTGTTAAAGACTACTAGGGGAGAAGGATGATTTAGGAGGGTGTTGTGTGATAGTTTTGATGTTGACTAAAGGCTTGGAAATCTCTATCACAAGACAATAACCAAGACCATGAGTTTTTTGTTGTGTATTAGGATGGATAGGGTTGTAGATACCTTGTTTGTGAGCACCACATCATTTTCCACTATACCCAAGTTGTTTCATGAGATCATAACCTTTTCTATAAAGCATCTTCATTGCTTTTGGATCAAGTGATGATTCATTATTGTGTTCATAAAAGGTTGTGTAATTTTCTTTGTCTTCTAAAGTGGTCGAGGTGGATGCTTTCGAAAGGTTGTTCAAATTTTGTGTTGAAATGATGGCTAGTTGTTCTTGTTTCTCATCTTTCGTTTTTGTGAATATGTATTTTCCCATAAATGAAGGTGTGAATTCTAAAGATACCCAATCATCACCAAATAATTTAGATGGAAATTCCTCATCATTGCATTCAATTTCTATGTTGGATATTGGAATTAACATTCTCAAAGGACTTGTCACTCCCTTTTCAAGGTGCAAGCAACTTTCAGGCTCAGGATCTACTTCAATTTGATAAATGTTATTCTTGTAGACATATTTCATTATACAATGAAGGGTTAAAGGCACTGCATTCATCTCATGAATCCATTTTCTGCCTAGAAGAAGATTATAAGAAAGATCATAAGGCATGACATGAATAGGAGTTTGAAAAGTAACCACCCCAACTGTAATAGGAAAAGTGATTACACCAAGCGGTTGCGTTGTTGTATTATCAAATCCTCAAATAGGTGTGGAATTAGGTATTATTTTTGTCATGTCAACATTTAATTGATCAAGGAGACTCACACTACACACATTAACCATAGAACCATTATCAATAAGAGTTCTCTTTATCCTTGTCCTATTGTATCAAGCAATGATCATGAAAGCTTCATTTTGTTTTTGCAACTCTAAAGGAGGGAGGTCATGTTGATGGAAAGTAATGTCAAGATTATTTTTGTGTATAAGAGTTGCTACATCATTCAGAGTTGTACCATGAGGATCTTCAATTTGTTTTAAGGTTATTTGAAGAATATGGTTGTAATTTGGTGAGTTCTGAAATAAATCCCAAAAGGAAATCTTTGTAGGAGTATTCTTTAATTGTTTTATAAGGTCATACTCCTTTGTTTGTGGGAGGTAAGAAGGAACATTAGGTAGATTGGGTAAAGGTAAAGAGGGTGGGGTTCGTTGTGGCGGTTGCAGGTTGTTTTGAGTGTTATATGTATGAGCAACAGTATTAGTACAAGATTGTTGTGATACATTAGAGGGATGAAGGGGATGTGAGGGTGGGTAAAGGGTAAGTCTGAGTTTATTGAAAGGATGAAGAAAATGTGAAGGTGGGTAAAGGATAAGTTTAAGTTTAGGTGAAGTTTTATGTGAAGGAGGATAAAGGGTGAGTTGAGGTTGAATATTGTTAACATCCCTTATCAAGTGATATTTTTCATTGTCTTTGAAGGGGCTATGATCTTTGTCTTGGGTTATAATGTCCTCCTTATAAGGAGAGTGGGTAGGAGAACAAAAAACAACATGTTCATGACAAGTAAGGTTTGGTTCATCCAACATAACTTCATTACAACTATGGGGGGTATTAATGGTTGAATGTGTTTGATTATTGATAGTGGGGAGATTAAAGGTAGAGTCTATTTGATTGTTTGTGTTTTCTAAAGTCTCATTCTCTTGTTCCATATTATCTACCCGACTAGGAGAGCTTATAATATATTCATCTAAGGGTGAAATTTGAAAAGTAGGTTCGTCACAAGCAGGAGATGTATCAAGAGAAAGACAAGTATGATATTCATGAATGACTAAATTCTTTTGGTCAAAGAGGCCTTTCCAAATGTTAGATACATTAGGAAGGAGAGAGAGAAGGTTATTACTTTAAATCCATATGTCCTCTTGATAAATATGATGTACATGATCGTTCAAGAATGTATCCTCTTGTACTAAATTCTTCTTACTAGTAGGGAGGGTATTGAGAGATTGATTTGGGATAAGCAAAGTGGTGTCTATGATTTCATTTTATTTTTGTCTAATTTCTTCCAAAGGGGGATAAGAATAGGGACAATCAAGATCCTCAATTCTTGTGTCTTCTTTCACAAAGATACCTTCGTCACTAATAGGAGAGGTATTGGGAGAAGAAAAAGTGTCATTGTTATGATTGTCAACACTATCATCCACACCAATGGAAAATGTAATATTAAGAATTGTATCAATGGTTTTATCATAACTATGACTACCAGTGTTCTTAATGACCTCATTGTTGTAATCAAAATTGAACTCATAAGAGGGAATGTTGTACTTATACAATCCACTATTAACGAAATCAAAGCCACATATTTTGAAAGAAAACATGTTATGAAGAAAAAGGAAAGAAAATACAATGCAATGGCTAAAAAGGAAATGCAACTTTTAGTTTTTTAAGCAATCTAATTTTTTGTTTACACAATGTAACAATTTGAAAATGAAATGTTGTGAATGTAAAAGTTAAATTAAACAATGCATGAAATGAGCTATTTTAAGTGAGATTTAACAAAATGCATGCTATAGAAATGCAACTAACTAATATATACAAGTTAAGGTACCAAACAAAAGCCTAATTTTTTTTTCTAAGATCTATAAAATGTTGTTTTAGGGGTCAAAAGGGGCTGATTCGCCCAAGGTGGTGAATGAGTCCCAATATGGACCTTTTTCAAAATTTTCAGAAATTTGAGACTGATTTTTATGAATTTTGAGAGCCAATATGTAGACCTAAGTTAAAAAGGCAGAATTTTAGAAAATGTAAAAGAATTTAGATGCCTACAATGCAACCTAAATACACTTTTATGAATGTAAATTTTAAAACCTAGCATGTAAACTAATGCAAATCCTACTGCAAAATGAAAGCAAGACTAGATCAATGATGAATGGAACTGAATTAAAAAAGAGAAGTATTCAAAAATTCTGGTTCACCAAAATGTAACGAAGGATTTTAGCACTCAAATCCTTCTTAGCTCCTCCTAGGGTATTTCACCTAGACGGAGAGAGAAAATGCGCCAAAATGCACAATGTTAACACTCAAGACTAATGTATAAAAGGATGAAAAGTAAATGTGGTGTGTGTGGATGTGTTTGAATGCTGAAAACCTAATGAAAATGCAAATTAAGGAATGCAAACTAATCTAATGAAAGATGTTGGAAAACACAATGTAGAATGCAAGCATGACCTAGAAACCAAAATGAATGAAAACAAAAAGGAATGAGACTAAATAGAATTAACCTAGAGGGTTGAAGAAGACTAGAAATGAATTCTAGAATGTTGATGATGATGTTTTTCAATCCTTATAGGACTCATTCGCCACCTAGGGCAAACCAATCCCTATTTTGGTGAAAACATCCAGAAACAGATTTTTGATTGATGAGAGCTAGATTCTGAGAAAAATAATTTTTAGGCCTACAGATGGGACTAATTCACCATTCTTGGTGAATTACTCCTCCTGCAATAATCTACAAGGTCAGGACTTGATTTTGTAGCTCTAGATTTGTACTTTTACCTTTTGCATGTGTCTGCTTGAAAAATTGCCAGAATTGGGTCTGAAAATGACTTTTTTTAATATTTTGACTTGAACGATGAAGAGAGGACTCTAAAAAATTTTCAAATTGATCTTCAATGATTCGAAGCTTCCAAGAGTCCCAAATTTGCATACAAACAAGACAAGAGAGAAATTATTGATTGTTAGGGCATGGAGGTTTTCCTTAGTCAAACCCCTTTTAGGTAATTTAACTAAAATGATGAAATAATAGAATAAAACATGGAAAAATGGAATAAATTACCTTGAAATGATGATTGATCTTGTAATTCTATAGCAAAACATGTATGATCAGCCCTTGAATGCTTTAGAAAGCTAACTTGAAGACTTCTAATGGGAAAATCCTAATTTACTTGACTTGAGATAAAGGATAGATGATGAATGAACAATGAGAGATGTAATAATGAGTTGTTAGATATGATATGGATGTAAAATGAGGGTAAAAATACTTATATATAGACATGTGTGTCTTAGTACACGATAATACCTCATCACAGGCCAACATGAAGTCAAAATAAACTTTAAATTTCACTTTTTACTACTCAAACATCAAAATGGGGGCCATATAGGACTCATTTGCCACACATGGTCAATGGGTACCACCTGGATGGGACCGATTCACTATGCATGGGAAATGGGTCCCACATAAGCCATTTCAACATCTAAGAGGCCAAGGGATAAGGAAATAAGCTTTAAGATGCAACTTTGTTGGGTATTTGATCAATTTATTCCTTAGGATGAACAATATGGGTTAAGAGGGGCCTATTAATGATTATGTAAATTTGAAATAGGGATTGATACATAGAATTCAATGTGAAAGTGTAATTAAATACACTTTACAACACTAAAATGAGGTCCGTATAGCCAAGGCACAAGAACCAATGTGAATGTGCAAGACACATTACAACACTAGTTTAACATTAAATTCTCTTTACAAGCCTTCTATATTGATGTGATGATGTAATTTAATAATTTTTATAATGTTTAATTAAGGAGAAATAGGTTCATTAGGTCTAGAAAAGCATGAAAGTCCTTTATAAGATGTCAATAAACATTTTATTCAGTGTAGAAGGGTCCAAGACTTAGTGTGGATGCATAAAATGCCTCACAACACCTAAATCAAGGCCTCATTAAGTCTAATTATCATGAATTATCCCATGTCAAGCAAAGGTTCCTTTTTTCTATGGCAAAGTTTCTATAAATTGTAAGGCCTCTTGTGCTTGCTAGATTCACTAGTTCTTCTCTAGATGGGATTAGAGTAGGAGGTCCTAAGATGATCTTTTCCTTGTTACCCTTATCCTTGGGAGGTATGGGTTGCTTTTTAGGAATGAGGACACTTATATCAGGAGGAAAATCTAAAACAACCATACCATCAAGTTATGAATCCTTAGGTACTCTTTAAGATCACTTATGTTGAGAGGGGGATTTTGATATCCTAACCCTTTGGTTTCTTTAGTTGGTATTTTCTCTGGGATAGTTTGATGAATTTTATGTTCACTTGTTGTATCACATCCTTGTTTTTGTAAGATTGTAAATCCTTTTCCATATGTCTCTTCAATGTTGATTGATGTGTTAGTTACTTTGTTGATGTAAGATGGTTGAATATTTTCTTCTTTAGAGGTGCTAGGTTCACCTATGGTGGGGAACTTAGTTTCAACTTGTGACTTAGCTTCAGGATGTAAAAATTCAAACATTTCAAGTTGTGTTGGTTTTTTTATTGAAGGATAAAAGGATGCATTGGACTCAAGGTTGTTAAGGAAATCATTTATGAATTTATTTATGCTTGCATTGTCTTCTCCAATGATGTCAATATCATGAGGTGGATATGCATTATGAGTTGTATGAGAATGAGTACATTCAATGTCATTAGGGTCATTGCCAAAAAACACAATTTGAAACATCAAAAAAAGAGAACAAGGACTTCCACACATTGCCTAAACAATTCTCCATTTTTTAGAATTTCAAACCTAAACATGGCAATTCACTGTTTACACAATGTAATAAGTTGAAAAGGAAATGCTTTGATGCAATTTTGAACTTTTAACAATGCACTGAAATGAAGAAATTTAAGCTAAATGTAATGAAATTGATAAATTAACAAATCAAGAAACTAAAACAAAAAGATAAATGCACAAAAAAAAATCTAAAAACTAAGATTTTAATGTCCTTAAATTGCATATTTGTAGCTAACTAGGACTCATTTTCTAGTAAGGGTGAATGGGTCCTGGTTAGGTCTTTTTGGGATTTTTCTGTGGAATTCAGATTCAATTTGAAAGCATTTTGAAATGCCAAAAGGTACAGATCCAACCCAGGTGATCAAGGACTTATTCACTATTAAAGGAAAATGGGTCCTGGTTAGGTCTTTTAAACTATTTTTTAATGATTTTCAAGTTCTCAAATTTATCTTTCAATTCCATCTTGTAGATGGGTATGCATAGGATCATGATGGGCCAAAAAGTGGCGATATGATGGCTATTTATATTGTATGTGGCTGATGAATTTTTTTTTACCCAAAATTGATGAAACAAATAGGGTTTTTAAAGGAGATTCACATCTTTCCACCATTATAAATTATGCTTTAATTTTAATTTAATAAATAATTATTATTCATTTTCTATTTGAATTATGAGTAAAGTCTTGATTGATAGGATGATTGAAAAACATCTATAGCTTTCAAACGATATCACATTTTTTGAATCCAAAACATGCATCACATTCTATGCTTCAACTTGCAACCCTGATCACTTCACAAAAAATCCTTTGACAACCATACTCCGCTATCATCATTCAACATGCCAGTAAATTTTATGGACTCTACGGGCATGTTTAGTTAGTTTTCTAGGGCAACTCCAGAGGCTATGTGACTCATTTTGTCACAATGAAAAATGTTAGAAAATAAATTTTGACAAATACCCACTTCATTTTTCACCCTATGTCCATACAAAAAGAAGCAAAGTTGAAGGCATGACCTCAATGAAGAATTGGCTAAGTATATTTTTTCACCTTGTAAGAAAGGAGGAGGAAAAAAGTCACTAAAGAAATAATAAATAATGTTCACTGCTCATCTAAATGTATAATGAAGAACATTGAAATGGATAAAAAATCTCTTGTGGGGTAGTTAATTGTAGTAAAGAAAAGTGAGTAAACTAAACTCTTTTGAATAATGGTACTAAAAATGTATTAATGACAGTAGAGAAACTATAAAGGGAATAAGGATAGTTCACTTCAAAATTATTTCAAGTCAAGGACATTGCATGTTGAAGGAGTTCCAATGATAATGCTTTGAAATTTCCAAGAGTTTTTTTTTTTGAGGAAGCCATTTGTGAAAGCAAACAAAGGTACCATCAAAAGGATTATGATACAAAACTTCTTCAAGCATATCCCTTTATTTGACTTTGGAAGACAGGAAAATCTGAGATAGCAATGAGGGAAATTCAATATTAAATTCTAAAAAGATAGTTCTTAGCATCTACTCATGATCACTTCATAAATTTCAAGGATAATATTTTCAAAGATATAGGTGTGCGAGGTGCTATCTGATGGATATATCAGAACTCTACCCAAATCTATTTTGATAACTCCAAAACTAAAGCAACAATACCTTTTCAAACCATAAGAAACTATAGATTCTTCCTCATGAAGTAGATAAAATGAAATTTTATTATCATGCACTCATTAAGAAAGATGCCTACATAGGTGATTGTGAAGGGTATTTCCACAGAGGAGAACACAATCATTAACCAGGACAAAGGAAAGTCCAATCTATTAATTGAAGGTATAAATCTTGCAACTATGAAAGGAATTGATGGAGTCGATGGAGAAAACATCAAAAGTAATCATTTTATTGAAATTAAACAAACACTCAGAATAGAGGCAACTAGAACTATCATAATTGAACAAATAAGAGTATACCATGAAGAGCTATAAGATGAGCATTGATACTCGATATTGTTTCTTATGGACTTTATGACTTTCAAAGGGTGAAGTGCTAGGATGAAAGACATTGTTTTAATGCTTGCATCCTACCCATATATTCAGCTTTGAAAGTATGGCATGGTAGATATTAGAAAATCTATTTTTACACACAAATTTTTCCTTTAAGGGGTCACAGTTAACAAATGCCAATACAATGCATTGATTTTGGGTGAGAGGACAACAATAGTGAGATTGGTGGAGATAAATCAGAGGCGTGAAAAACCTTCAAAGACTAAATCAAATCAAAGAAGGTGTTCAAAATGATGAAGGAACCCTCAAATTATAGGCTACGCTTTGATGTTGGCATTGTTATGTAGAAATTTTTGACTTCAATAGTTCAAAAGAAAAACATATTGTTGATGAGATTTTCCAAGCAGTGTCATAATTAATAATGTGCACTCAGCCAATAGTCAGTTGTAGTGAGCCCTAATACATAGAGCTTTGAAGCGAAGAAGATAGAGCTGCATATTGACCAATGTAAACATTTGCTTGACACTACAAAAGTTCATAAAGAAGCCAAAAATCTTCACAAGAAACTGAGGAATGCTCCCAATTTATACTAGATTCCCTCAACATAAGAAGAATATCTGCTATATTTTGGGTCAACAAGAGGTGACAATGGAACTAGACAATGAAATGACAAAAGGCAATAAAAGAGAAATCTTGTAGAATAGGGAAGAAAACCCTAAAATGTTCACATCAAATGAATGAAGCATTGGAGGGACTCTTCAATATCGGAAAGAGTGATGTGGATGTCTCTCTAATGGCCCAAAAAGAGTAAAACAATTGACTTGAGGATTTCATTGGAGAGACCAAGCCATATCATTGGGATTCACTTCAAAGTATCATCGATGGAATGATGAAACAACATTGCTATATAAATATCAAGGTGAGTGGCATACACCGGAAGAACACATTTAATTGTCCCTTCGATCCCCAAACAATGATAAAATGTGCATAAGATTTTACTTGCATAGATGTGGCAGGCACTGTTAGAACTGTAAAATTTTGAAAATTTTATGGCTGTCTGTACCCATAAGTTTCTTAAAAATTCCATGCCATAAGCATAAGAATCCACTTTGCATAAAATTCCATGCTTTATTTTGTTTTAATCATTTGGTCCCATGGAATTTGTCTATCCCTGAGTATTTCACTGTATGATTCATATCAGCAAGATTTTGGGAATGTCATACTGATATGATTTCATCTGAAGACACATATTGGCAAGACACACTTCATTGTCTCAAGCGACCAAAAGATTCTCGGAAAGATACAAGTAGTTGAAGGAAAGTCTCGATGACCCTCTATGTCACAACGACAGGATTTCATAGGTAAGAGTCTTTGCGATGTTTTTTGGATGGAATGATCATCGGTGAGATAGATTTAAATGGCCAAAGATGAGGGCAGATCAAATCATAGTCGTCCCTCGCTAACTCCATGCATTAAGATGAAGGCTCGTTAATTCATGTGAGCCTAGTGAGAAGCTGCCACGTGGCAGTGGGCTCAAAGGAGAAAATGAATGCATGACAAATGAGATTAGGGAAAATGGAAAAATGAAAAAGAAAAGAAACACATATCAACGAATGTGATTAAAGGTGAAAACTCCAGCAAGATCTGATCCCTTCCCCGCCAGCTCGTGGGTTGAAGGTGCTCACTTCTTAAGACTGGCAAGATGCACATAGTAATGACATGTGGCTTGTGGGGCCTAGGTAAAGTCTCGGGTTGAGAGCTTCAAAGGAACCCATTACATATTTTTAATATTTTATTTGCTTTATCAAAAGAAAATCAATGCAAAGCATAAAAAAAAAAATTCAAGAAGAAGAGATGAAATCTCCACCGCTTCTTGTTGAATCACCTGAATCAAATGCTCACCAATTAATTCAAGCAAGATTGGTGAAACCTTGCCACATGGTAGGTGGGGTTCGAGGTGAATTCTTCCATGCACATGATCAAATGCAAGGTCGAGATCAACGGCATGAAAAACAAGATGAAAATGCAGCTTGATCTTGGTTGTTCCTCGCGAGATCGCTGCTTCAAGATGCTCACATTATATTTCCTATGAAATCAGCATGGTGTTGACACGTGACAGTGGGGCCTAGTTTAACTTCATGTGCATGTGACTTAATATTTCAAAAGAAATCAACGGTCAGCCAAAAGGGGAGATGAAATCTCAGCCCTTGCTCGTTAGCTCACAGATAAAAAATGCTCGAGGGTTAGAACCGGTGAGATCAACGAGGATGCAACACATGGTGATAGTGGGCCCTAGAGGGAAGTGAAGACTAAAGGGATAGAATTGTCAGGGAGACTCAAGGCATCAACGAAACTACAAGATGTCTTCGCAGGTGTCTGATGAACGTTAGTAAAGTTCAAACAAATGAATCATTGCGATTTGAATACGAAAGGATGCATCGTTTTGTGCTATTTGATGTATAAATATCTATTCTTCTCAGCGGGTGAAGATAGATATATTTTTTTAAAAAAATACAGTAGATTAGAATGTTTGTATTGAGACTATGATGCATGTAAAGAAAACAATGGAGATTCTAATTGACTTCATTTGATCTAGTGACATTTCTCTGGTTTCAATTTTTTTTTGTGTTAATTAAAATTATTGCTCAAGTTATCTCCAAGGCTGGTGTTTTCTAATTATTTACACTGATTTATCCAGGATATTTCTTAGTTTTTTAGTGCACACTTGTTGTATCTGTATGATTGGATTAATTGGTTCTTTCAAGGAGAGATTAAATCCTTTTAGTCAATCATAGTAATTAGGGAATCTCATTTGGATCATTAAGAAGAGCTTGGTAATCACATTCTTGCATATTTATACTAGTTATAAACGTAAACCTATATGCCAAACAATTCGAGTTTCTGCCAAAAAGAAGTTACTCATTTTAGATTTTCATTTGACTCCGTACACCCAATAAGGCACTAGTATATATTACTCCATTGTTTAATTTCATTTTATCATATGAACACATTAGATTTAGCCTTGATATAGCTTATAAAATGTAGGTCAAAATAAAACTCATTTATCCACTCCCATTTTCCATTGTGGGTAAATCACTTGAAGGAACAAACATAAGTCAAGTCTACTTCATTCGATAGGTATACCTGCCTAGGTCTAGCAGCACCTAAAGAATAGAAGGTCTAAACTATTTGGCCTTGTCTGTTACCCTAAAATGTACCAAGATATTGGCAACCTCTTGAGGTATTCTTGCATTTTTGAGAGCTAACAGGCACCTTAAGGGGAAATTTATTAAATTCATCTCCCAATGAAGACTATAGGAAAAATATCATCACAAGGTAAATAAATGCACAAATTACAATCAATTAAAGGTGAAAAAAATTCCAGCAAGGGGTAAATGTAGGTGTGAAATCATTAGCAAAGGTAATTACAAAAATACTTTTCACTGAGGGAATTAAAGAAAACATAAAAACATGGGATGGGTAATTATTTACCCAAAGAGCATTTTTTTGGATGAAAATGCATGAAGTAAATATGAAGTGAAAATTTCTAGAAGAATTATAATAATCATTGAAATTATTTTCATGGGAAGGCAATAAAGTTAAAATTAAAGTATTTTAATATTCTGAAGATAATTAATTGAATGAAGAGCTACAACAGACAGACATACAAAGAGTCATAACCCTTAAAATGCTATGTATATATGTAAAATGAAATCATCAAAGAAAAATTATTAGATAGTAGGTTAGGAAAAATCATCAGTAGTAGTAGATAGGTTCATTCATTAGCATATTCCACTCATCCATTTCCATATTTCAGAAACTTTTGTTATTAATGCATATATTTTAAAGCAATATAATGGAGAATACTATTCATAACTAGTGATTTACTTCTAGTATTCAACTATTGTGTTAATATTCATTCTTATATTTTGTTGTGTTGTCTCTAAAGTGATTTTTCTAAATTATTCAAATTTATACAATTTTTCAGGACACATTTGTTGTTGCTATGTGATTATCTTGATTAGGTTTGGCTAGAGTGAATTAAATTCCTTTCAAGTAACTCATTTTAATTGGTTCCTACTAGGGATTAAAATCCTTTTAAATTGATTATTCTGATTGGTTTCCCTAAAGGTAAGAATTAAAAATACTTTCATGATATCATAGTAATTTGGGAGAATAACATTGGGATTCTTAAAGAAGAGTATTGTAACTGACAAACCTGGACATTTGTACAAGGTGCAAACATCCAAAGTACTCAACAAGTTAGAGTTAAGCTAAGAAGTAGATACATCTATCTTACATATCTGTCTCCATCATCATCATCCACCCCTCAAATCAATTCACCCAATAATATTAGGAACTAGTCAAATTTAGAAAATTTTATACAAACTTTACTTATACACTCCATTCTTGAAAAATCTACAGTAGGAACTAGTCATTAAGCTTTGCATCTACTTCACACCCACGTGCCATTGTGAGTAGATTTCCCAAGTTAGAGATCATATTCAAAACTTCAAATATACCTTATCATTTCGGTACACCTGCTTAGGTTTAGTAGAACCTAAAGAGCAAAGCGTTATCAATCATATTTGCCCCATTCATTATCCAAAAACGTACTAAGAGATTGGCACCCTCTTAAGGTTCAAAACCTACATTTTTGAGACCTAACAAGATGTATTAAAAATTTTGACATATATATGTGAGCACATGTGGATTTTATGTTTGTGTTAGATGGCAATGTGATTTATTAAATAATCTGTGTTGGACTATTCAATAAATATCTCCATGATCTAACATTTATTTTCTTTAAGTTTTCTTATATGATGTAGTATTTTATGCTGAATTAAATGCACAAGTGATCTAATTGTAAAATATTAAATACCAATAAGGATTTAACATAACATAACATACACCATAAGGTCTGAATAGCATGATACCTAAAGTAAGAATCCAAAACCACATTGGACCCGCTACCCCAAAATTCAAGACACAAAGAACTATCTTTCATACTATCCATAAACTCTAACATCACTACTTTAAAAACTCACACTATTCAGAAAGGCTAGACATAATACCAACACAAATGCATAGAATTAATAGGTTCTCGAAGAGGTGTACCATCCATTTTAGATATTAGGCATGCTCCAAACCCATTGATTTCTTCAACTATATATATAAGTTCCTAACCAATTATGGCTAAACTTTCCTTTTTCTATCAAGTTAGCATTGATATTTCAATGATTTTTGCATGGCACCAAATCACCCTTATTGAATGAATGAGGGATGACATGATCATTATAACTTCGTTGCATTTTCTTATGATAGGCTTGAAGATGTTTGAGGGTTTTGATGCACCTTTCAACAATCATTTCAAGTTGGTGTAATCATTGTCCCCTATAACTATTGACATCAATTAACCCTTGAAGAGTGATCCTTAAGGAGGGAATCTCTAACTCTAGTAGCATAATTTCCTTATCACCAAAAACAAGTTTGTAAGGTGTGTTTCCTATTGAAAATCTGATACTAGTATGGTAAGCCCGAGTATGTGCAAGATCATGATAGGCCAAAAAGTGTTGATATGATGGGTATGTGTAGGGTATGTGGCTGGCAACTTTTTTTACCCAAAATTAATGAAATGAAAAGGGTTTTTAAAGGAGATTCTCATATTTCCACCAATATAAATTATGCTTTACTTTGAATTTAATAAATAATTATTATTCATTTTCTATTTGAATTATGACTAAAGTCTTGATTGATAGGTTGATTGAAAAACACCTATAGCTTTCAAACGGTATCATTTTTTGAATCTGAAACATGCATCACATTCTATGCTTTGCATACTATAGGATTAAAAAAAATGATTTCATGAAGTTTTGACCAAGTTAAGGTGGTCATACATACATTTTTTTATGGTTTTTAAAAGTTGTAATAAAAAATTCATAATTAATTATTTACTTAGAAAAAATTACAAAAAAATATGCATCACATCAAGACATGAGTCCTCTACTTATATCTAAAATCATATAAAAAATATTATCATTTTATTTTGTTTGAGGTGGTTAGACAGACACCTATTTATTTTTTCCCTAAAATTTAAGTACTACTACACTGAAATTTCAAATTTTCACCAAATAGATTTTTTTTTAATAAAGCTAGTAGTTTAGAAACTACATTCAATTTGCTATAGATTATATTCTTACATATTTTTGAAATAATATAGATAACTTTTTCAAATTTTTACGTCAAGTTTCCTAACTCTAATTTTTTTGAATTTTTCGCCACTTAAGGGCCTATTTTTTCCATGATGGTCCTGCACATACCCTCCCATAATGTGTATGTTAATTGCATATTCCAATCTTTATTATGTTTATTCACTATCTTTCTTAGGATTTGCTCAAGAATTTTGTTAGTTGATTTGGCTTGTCCGTTAGATTGCGAGTAGTAAGGCGTTGAGAATCTATGTTGTACATTAAATTTTTCCAAAGAACTTCTTCACATAATTATTATTAAATGGTGTTCCATTGTCTGAAACTAACCCTAAAGGAAGTCCAAAGTGAGCAATAATGTGTTCTATTATGAAATAATATATTATATCAACTGTTGTTGAATGGAAGGGGATGGCTTCTACCTATTTTGTGAAATAATCTGTTGTGATTATAAATGTATGTCCTGCAGATGAGGGTTGAGATATTTTTCCAATAATATCAAGACCCCATATACCGAGAATGGCCAAATAGGAACTTGTGTACGAAGCTCAAAAGTAGGAGTGTGGATTAAGTTATGATGATCTTGACACTTGTGATATTTCATAGTGTATTCAAAGTAATCTCATTTCATATTCTTCCAGTAATACCCTATGTATATTAACTTTTGAACTAATGATCTTCCTTGAAAATTCCCCCTACAAGCACCTGCATGAGCTTGTTCAAGTGTTATAGGGATTTCAATTTGCGTAAGACACCTAAGCAAGAGGCGGTCAAAGGATTGCTTATATAAGATGTCTGCTAGGATGATATATCTAGATGCAAATTTGTGAAGTTGAGAGCATTTTTTTTATTTGTTGGCTCGGGAAAGGTACCATTTTTCAAATAATTGAATATTGTATCATACCATTCACTTGAGTTTTTGATTATTGTTGTTAACACTTCATTTTCTTTATCATCAATCAATGGTTTCATAATTGTATGCACAATGAAAGTGAAGTCTTTTGAAGGATCTTGAGGGGAAATAAGAGAAGCTACACTTGTCATTGCATCCACATGATGATTATCTTTTTGAGGGATGTTATCAATGGTGAATGATTCAAACCTCTCTAACAGTTTCATTGTGAGATGCTTATATTTCAATAATTTTTTATGTTTCATTTGATATGTTCCATTTATTTGTTTGATGACTAATTGTGAATCACCAAATATCTTAATGTCTCTAGCACCTATAACTAGAGTGACATGTTACAAAACAATCATTAACTCCTCATATTCAATAGTGTTATTTGTACATAGGAAATTTAACCAATATGATAAGGGAATAGGCTCTTATGTGGAAGTTTTTATTATAAACCCCCACCACTGAAGCTAGTTTTGCACTTAGATCCATCAAAATACAATTCCCATGTATCATCTTTGATTGTTAACATGTTATCATTAGGGAAAGAATCATTACTAGGTAACAATAAAGGAGAAGGAGAATCAGCCAACTGGTTGGTCAAGGCTTGACCATTAATTGCTTTTTGTAAGAAAAATTTAAGGTCAAACTCAGTCAACAACATTACCCACTTAGCTAAGCATCCAGATAAACCTATTTTAGTGAACAAGTGTTTTAGAGGATCAAACTTCATCATTACTTGTATTTCTATGTTCAATAAGTAACGCTACAACTTACTGGTAGTGAATACAAGAGCCAAACATTTTTTTTCTATTTTTGTGTATCATTTCTCATAATCAATCAACATTCGACTAATGTAATAAATAGGATGTTCTTTACCTTTGTCATTTTGTTGAGCCAACAATGTTGCAAGAGCATGGGATGAAGCTGATGTGTAGATAATGAATGGTTTGTTTTGTATAGTAGGTTGTTAAAAAAGTGGAGTGATAAGTTAATCTTTCAAACTCCTAAAAGCCTATTTACAATCCTCATTCTAGTGAAAGTGTATTCCTTTCTTGAGAAGATGTGTAAATGGTAACATTTGATCTGCTAAGGATGCTACAAATTGTCGAATGGCTTGAATTCTTCCTTGTAAGGTACGCAATTGAGAGATATTTCTAGGAGGTGGTATGTTTACTATAGCATCAATTTTCTTTGTATCCACCTCGATGCCTCTATGAGATACGATAAAACCTAAAAAATTTCCACTATCTACACCAAAGAAACTTTTTTAGATTCAATCTAATGTTGTATTTTTTAAGTCAGTCAAAGATCTTCTGAGGAACATTCACATTATCTTTTCACGTTAAATATTTAGCGAGAATATCATCAACATAATCTTCCAAGATCTTGTATATGTAATCATGGAATATTGGTTTCATAGCTCATTGATATGTTGCTCCTATGTCTTTTAATCCAAAAGTCATCATAACCTAGCAAAATGTTCCCCAAACAATTGTAAACATTTTTTTGTACTGATCTTGAGGGTTGATGAAAATTTTATTGTATCAAAAAAATCCATCCTTGAATGAAAAAAATCATGTCCTATAGTCGAAGTCAACTACCATGTCAATATTAGGAAGAGGAAAGTCATCTTTTAAACATGCTTTATTCAGGTCACGAAATTGTGTAGACATCCTAAAATGATTGTCAAGTTTTACGACTGTGATGATGTTTGAGATCCAAGGAGAATAGTCTGCAGGTCTTATGAATCTAGCCTCAAGGAGTTTTTTGATTTTGTCCTTAACTAGCAAGGCTATTTTAAGGTTCATTTTTTAAATCTTCTATCTAATGGGCTTAGCATTTTTAGAAAGGACTATGTTGTGTGTTACAATATTAGGGTCAATTCCTGGCATGTTTGAATAAGTCCAAGCAAAGAGTTTAGGAAATTCATGAAGCAAGGTTGCAGTATATTCTTGTTCACCATCATCGAGACATTTTCCTATCTTAATGACTTTCTCTTTATTCATTGGTGTCCATTGCTATTTCTACCATATCCCCTAAAGGAAGTGTGTTTGATCTTAGAAATTTAGGATTGTATTCTTCATTATTCATGTTTGTTTCACTATTCTCTTTTTTTCCATCTACTTGTTTGGTGCTTACCATAGAACATGTAACCTTGTTCTTGTGAGGAAGAGAATTTGTTTTATCATAAACTCTGAGCATTTGTTTCAAGGATTCATCATTTTCAAAGTATTCCCATGATAGTGATAACTCCATATCAAGTAATTCAGGATGTTTCAAAGTGAGATTGATTTTTGGTTTGCACATAATGGTGAACATGATGTTTAATGATGATCTTTTCTTTGCTTGTGTTATCTTAGAAGGACAGTATCCCATACCATTTTTTGTCTCTTGCATTTTAGGTTCTATGGGGACACGAATTCCTTGCTCTTTCTTTCCACATCCTTTTCCACTATAACCTAATTGTTTTAGAAGTTCATAACCTCTTCCATAAAGTTTTTTCACTTCCTTTAGATTTGGTGGTTGTTGATAGTCTATCTCAGCAAAATTTATTATGTATCTAGTGTCTTGTTCAAGAGTAGATGTTTGTGAGTTGTCTCCTAAATTTTTTGTTAGCATAACCATTGGTTGCTTTTGTTTTCATCCTCTCTTTTTTTATTATATATTCCCCCGTGAATGAAGGTGTGAACTCCAAGGAACCCCAATAATTATCTACTAATTTTGACATTGTTTCCATCTTTTGTGTTTCCTCTATGATAGGTTCTATTTTTTATGTTGGAATTAATGTTTTTAGAGGACGTATAGTTCCATTTTCAATATGCAAGCAACTTTCAGCCTCAAGGTCCATTTCCGTTTGGTAATACTTATTCTTATAAACATACTTCATGATACGGTGTGATGAAGAGTCAAAGGCACTGCATGCATCTCATGAATCCATGGTCTTTCTAAAAGAAGATTTTATGAAAGTTCATGAGGCATAACATTGATAGAAGTTTGTAAGGTATCCTTTCTGACTAAAATAGGAAAGGTAGTCACACTAAGCAATTGCTTTCCTATATTTTCAGATCCTAAAATCGATAGGGAATCATGTTTTATTTTTTATTTATCGACTCCTAACTTATCTAAAATATTTACACTGCACGCATTCATAGCTGAGCCATTATCAACAAGGGTTCTTTTTATTCCCATGGTGTTGTATCTGGCTATTATCATGAATGCATCATATCTCTTTCAAATTTCCAAGGGAGGGAGCTCATGTTGATAAAATTTAATGTATACATTAATTGTATTCATTCCTTGTATTAGATCTGCCACATCATTTGCATTTGTATTAGGAGAAACCACAACTTGTTACAGAGTTCTTTGAAGCATGGTGTGGTAACTAGGTGAAGTTTGAATGAGATCCCATAAAGAAATCTTAGTGGAAGTATTCTTAAGTTTTTCAACAAGATCATAATCCTTTACACTTTGTGATGGTAAATGAGGAGCATTAGGAAACACAAGATTCAATAATGGCAGTGAAACAAGATTACGTTGAGGTTGTCTATTATTCCTTGTGTTATATGTATGAGCAATAGTATTATAATTTGATTGCTACGATACATTCTTTATAGGTGTGTCAAGGATAAGGATAGGTTTCTTTGAAGGTTGAGGTTTTTCTGAAGGTGGATAAAGGATAAGTTGAGGTTGAATAACATTTACTTCATTTTTCTTAGATTTATTTGAACAAGCCTTAGTAGATGAGCCTTTCGAGAGGAAGTCCTCAAGGGCTTCATCTAACATGTGAAAGTCATCACAACTAAAAGGCTTGCATTTTTTAATAGGCTGAGGTTGGATAATGTTTACTTCACTTTGATTAGGTTTGTTTGAATAAGCCTTAGTGGGTGAACCTTGTGAGGTGAAGTCCTCAAGGGCTTCATCTAACATATCAAGGTCATTATCACTAAAAGGCTTGAGGTTTAAGCCAAATTTGAAAATGATGCAGAGAAAGGAGGGTAAAAGGCCATCAAAAAAAATTTGAGTAAATTTGAATCACATTTGTGCCCTTACAACCTTATCACATTAGGTTTTCACTCTTTCACCTTTCTCTTCTAGTAGGTTTCCAACTAGTCAAAATGGAACCTATCTTCCTCAAAACTCCTCTCACCCATAAGATAATTGGTGTTCTAGATACCCATTAAGGCTTAATAAAACATATCTAAAAATTCCATATATGTGTATTGGAACATCAACCTCAAAATGTGAATGTCCTCAGTTTTTAAGGGTGAATAAGCCCACTTTTCGAAAGCAACACCTATCTAAACACACCACCAACCAATAAACTTAATTGTAACACTTTTCTCAAGTATCAAAACCTATTATTTCACAAATTCTACTCAAATACACTCTTCCCAAGAAACCCTATCTTGAAACCATCACTTTTAGCAAATTTACAAGGGTTTTATTGAAATTTAGCCTTCCAAACCTCTAGAAAATCTATCAACACTTCAAACATGTCCCATTATATCCACATATGCTTAAAAACTCATAAAAAAATGTTTCCCCCAAGGATTATAGCATCTACCACTATCAAACCTCTTATTTTCACTCAAAAACCACTCTTTCCACAACTAGGGCATCATGCCCAATCCCTCATTTGGCCTTCCCTACTCTCAAGAAAAATTTTAACACCTAAATACTATCTAATTAGACCCATTGCACTGACTCACAGGGTATACAATAGGTGGAGGGTATGTGCAGGATCATGATGGGCCAAAAAGTGGTGATATGATGGGTATGTGTACGGTATGTGGCTGATGAAATTTTTTTACCCAAAATTGATGAAACAAAAAGGGATTTTAAAGGAGATTCTCAACTTAATACCAACATAAATTATTCTTTACTTTGAATTTAATAAATAATTATTATTCATTTTCTATTTGAATTATGACTAAAGTCCTGATTGATAGGTTGATTGAAAAACATCTATAGCTTTCAAACGATATCACATTTTTTGAATATGAAACATGCATCACATTCTATACTTCACATACTATAGGATTAAAAAAAATGAATTTAATGAAATTTTGACCAAGTCAAGGTGGTCAGACATACGATTTTTTTATATTTTTAAAAGTTGTAATAAAAAATTCATAATTAATTATTTACATAGAAAAAAATTACAAAAAAATATGCATCACATCAAGACATGAGTCCTCTACTTATATCTAAAATTTTATAAAATTTTTGATCATTTTATTGTGGTTAGCATGGTCGATAGACACCTACTTATTTTTCCCTGAAATTTAAGTACTGCATTGAAATTTCAAATTTTCACCAAATAGATTTAAAAAAAATAAACCTAGTAGTTTTGAAACTAAATTCAATTTGCTACAGATTAGAACTATTTTTACATATTTTTGAAATAATAAAGATAACTTATTCAAATTTTTACGTCAAGTTTCCTAACTCTGAGTTTTTTGAATTTTTCATCACTTAAGGGCCTATTTTTTCCATGATGATCCTACACATACCCTAAAAAGGCCAATTAGTTCATTTTTCAGTCTTCAAAACCCTTATTATAGAAATTTTAGACTGTAGTAAAAAAAAATCACCAAACTCTTAAAACTTGTTGGATTTCAGTGCCACAAAGAGTAAATTGGTGCTAGTTCATATGTCTATCAGATTCAACTCAACTTGGATAAAAAAATCACTATACGGATTCATACAACACTCTGTATCAGCAAACTTATAGAAAATTACAGAGAATAAGTGTCTTTTCAATTCATAAATTTCAAACTTATAAACACCAACCTTCACCCAACATTCCAAAAGGATTTTTAAAGCATTACATAATGATACCAATTAGTTCAAATACCTTTCCACTGAGAAAAAATACCTTCACCCTGAAACTTCTAGATTTTGCACCTTTTGCAACTTTTTTTAAACATGACAACATTTTTGGCAAGTTTTGCAATTTTTTTCATCTTTTGATCAAGATAACTCTAGCAAGCCTATGACATTGAGAAATGGTCTAATATGACCTTATTGGACACAAAATACCCAAATAAGACTCAAACACTAACATACCTAATACTATACCATGTTTCCAAAACTTGTAAATTCAAACTATCATGGTGCCCCTGCACCAGAAAAAGGGTGTTGACATGCTTAAGTAACCATACATCTATGTGTGTTTAAGTTTAATTTTTTTGGTTTAATGTTTTTATTTTCTAATGAATGAATTCTACAATAAACAATATGGAAATATAACAAGCTATCTTTATCAAGCAAGTGTAAACATAAACTATGAAAATGCATACAATAGTAAACTGGAAAACTGAACTAGCAAACTAACTAGAGAAAACGGGAGCAAAAAAATGCACTGTTTAACCCTAGAAATTTTAACCTCAAACCAAACAAGGACTAAGATGGCAGGAAGGGTTTTTTGGTCCTCTTGATGAAATTCAGAGATTCTAGACACTAGAACATACAACACAGAGATCAAATAGGATTTTGAATCAAAAACCTTGAGAGCGACTAAGATGCCAGTAAGGGTGTTTTAGTCCTTGTAAATTTTCTTTCTAGAAAAAAAACAAGATCTGAGCTGATAACCATTTTCCCAGGTTGCCTACCCAGGGATCTTATGTTTGGAAACAAAAAACTATGCAAATGGATGTAAGGAAAAGCAACTAATAACAATCAATTGAATGCAATGTTTTAATGCATTTTTTTTCTTTTTTCAATTTTCAATGCAATAACATTGTATCTAAACCCAATTAGGATGAGTAACAATGCACTTTTCAGTTTTTGAATGATGCAAGAAAGTAAAAATGCAACCCATATGCACTTTCACTAATGCAAATGCAAGAAACCCTATATGCAATTTCACTAATGCAAGATGCAATGCAAGAATGAATGCAACCTAGATCTATGACTTTAATGGACTCCAAACCAAAAATTGAATGCTTAACAAGGTCGTGTTCACCAAAATGAACCGCCGATAAAATGTAGGTGGGTGATTACCTATTATATCTTGGTCATTCAATTATGTCCTAGGAGTCCTAATTGGATTGACTATCAACCTCACAAGGTGAGTCAATTCTCAATGAGGAGGACCTAGGAGAGGGTTCTTTAATCTTTTAGGGGTTCACCACAAATAAAATGCTTGGAAAAGACAAATGAAAATTCAACCTACAAAACCTAGTTATGCAAACTCAATGAGAGATGAAAATAATTAAAATATACAATAGGGAGTTAGGATGTGTGTACCTGGGAAGTCTGGAGATGTTGTGAGGATTTTGCAAATGAAAAAATTTCTAGATATGTGGGAGGAAAAATATTCCTTTACTATTGTCTTACTCTCACTGTTAATTTTTAGGGAAGATGTAGATCTGAAGGAATATCTAAAAAATATTCTTGGGAGGACTAAGATGCCCAAGGTGGCATATTAGTCTCATTCTAAATTTTTGAAAACTCTGAATGTTGTCCCAAAGCTTAATTTCTTCACTTCCTTCTTCACCAAGTCTTCATATTTAAACCTATAAAAATCCATGCAAAACAAAGGAAATTGGATTGATTGTTGATGTGGGTTTTCCTTGGTCAAACCCCTTGTTTAGTAGTTAAACCTTGATGAAAAATCATAGGTCTAAAAATGGAAATGTGTTGTGTTCCCTAATATTAAGTGTGTCTAATATTATGTAAGCTCGAACATGAAAAAACCTTATTCAAATGTGTTAGAATAAGATTCCTAAGAGGAAAAATATAAATGACCTATAAAGGAGATCTCTAATCACCCTAACAAGTCACAAACATGAAATGTACCTTCCTTAGGTAGAAAATAGAGCAATAAGGGAAGATGGGATCAATCAAGAAAAAATTCTTTAGACTTGGATAAATGGCTAGTTGAATCTCCAACCTAGAATCTCTCATGATCCACAATAGGAATCCCTTACTAATCCTTGGAAATGCAAGATCTTGGCTTGAAAATAGACTTGAAAAACCTACAAAAACACTAGAAGGCTGCTTCAAAACTTTGAAACTTTCCTTCAACTTGCTCAACTTATGTCTCTTGTTCAAAAATTATTCACTTATGTCAACTTATATGGAAAATGGGTGTGTGTCTTACTTTTATAGGCATTCCTACCTAATAACATGATTATTGGATCTCAAAGGCCAACAAAAGGTCAAATAAATTCAAATATTTTTATTTCCCACTGTTTCTTGAAAATAAAGCCCCCAGAACTAAGATGCCCTAGGTGGTGTCTTGTCCCACAAGGCTTAATTTTTCAATTCAAAAGGTGGGTTACCAAGATTGATGGTTTATGGGTTTTGGTCAGGTTTAAAGTTGCAATATGCATCAGGATGCACAAAAAGGGGTCTTAGGGGCCCATATTAAGTGACCTAAAGGGAAATTAATGCAAGGGGTGCTAAAATAGGTCCAAATTAAGTGTGAAAATGCAATGGTATGCATTTTTCTACACTACAATTATTTCTAAATTAAGTTAAAAATGGATACATTTTTTGTTACTACATTTTGCCCCTACTTTAGTGAGAGTATGACCCCATTTCAAACTCACACTAAAGTAGACATTCAAGACACTTATGTATGCAACCATGACAAATATTCACAATCATAAACATCAAAGACCATGAAGATCAAGCCTAAATTGTCCAAGGCAATGTGGAACACATCTAAAGTATCATTTTGCACTCACTCCAAGATAGTGGAAATTTAAGTTTTCCACTAGATGAGTCTTCCAATAGGGTGGCTTAGTGAGAAATTCATGCCTTTGTGTCATATTCTCACCATACAATGATAAATTCATGCCTTTGTGTCATATTCTCATCATACTGATCATACTAAAGCTATCCTTCTGATAACTTCAGTAAGGTGCCATAATGCTAGGCAAGGTTCCATAGGAAAGCAAGGTGTGTTATACTAGGTGGCCTTGAATTTAGGGTTCAAGCTTCACAAGGTTAGCAAGTTACATTATTCCAAACACTTATGAACGTTATATATATAGGTTTTTGCTCAAGTGGATCTTTCTTCGCTCGTGTAAGGTCTTCTTCTTAGGGAACATCATGCCTAATGTCTTCAAGAGAGGAAAAATCAAGAGTAAAAGATTCACAACTTAGGGAATACATAGCATCACATCACCACTAAGAGGAAAGTTGTATGCTAAGAAATATCGCATTCTTGACACCACCAAGAAAAGGACACATCACAAGAAAAAAGAAAATTACACCATCAAAAATGAAAAAATGTCAAAAGATATTATCAATGTATGCCCCCACTTTAAAGTAGTTGCTAACACAATTGTTGTGAGAAATTGCTTTAAAGTATCCAATTTTTACCCCTAATACATGGGGGATTCCTTAGAAAACCATATGCCAAGTCATATATTTCAAAAATAAAGCTACGTCACAAAAAAGGAGGGAAGAGTTTCCCCCAAAAATACATAAGGGATCCATGGATTCGGGGTTAGTATATCTATTCTACAATGTTGTCATAGAGCTTGGAAATGTCATCATTCCCCAAATACTCATAGCATTGGAAGACTGACACAAAAAGAGTGAAAAAAAAGAAAAGTCCTTTTGGGTCAACATGGAAGAGAGCTAAATGTCTCGATGCCTTGCATCATCCCTAAAAGGAAAAAACAAGACAAGCAAAAAATGATAAAATATTTATGAAATATAGAAGAATGTAAATACATGTAGAGAAATGCACATAAAGAGGGAGATACACACCAAAAAAAATAGCACAAGGGATCGCATTATGCACATGCAATCACATAAAGAAACATGAAAAAAAAATCATTGCGGTTCTTTTTTACATTGCGGTGAAGGTATAGAATCATCATGAATTTATTTAGGTAAGTTCAGATTTTTATTTTCTATGGTGCTCTTTTCTTCTTTAGTTTGTAACATACAAGCAATAGCATGACGTCTATGCCTACGCTCTCTAGCATTTCTATTTTGTTTCAATCTATTGTAAATTTTGTTTTGTGTAGGAGTGGGTTTAGGTTTCTTTTCTTCTCCTAGGGGAGGAATGAAAGGAACCATAGGAGGTTTTTAGACCACTTTATCTTTAGATTTGTAAACTTGTTTGATTTTAGGAGGAATAATGGAATTGTTTTGATTGTCTCATGGTCTCTTATAGGAAATGGTAGGAGAATTTTTCATAGGTTTCTCTTGGATATTTGGAAAGAATTTCGGTTCAATCATGGTTTCTTCAAGTGTATGTGCCTCAATCACAAGTTGAGGCATGTTTCTAAGGGATAATTGTGTTATATGCTTTGCTTTAAACTTTTGATATTCTTTGAAAAGGTAGTCCTCATGAGGTCTAATAGGTTCAATAGGCTCAGGCCAAAATAAATCAAATGAAAAATTCCCATAGGAAGACACATGATTAAAGCCACTATGATGTACAGTAAAGATCTCATTTCCACAGGGAAACTTTAAACATTTATGCACAACTGATGGGACAACATTCATGGAGTGAAGCCATGGATAGCCTAACTTCATAGGAAATTGGTCCAATGATGGGATGATGGTCAATGAGACATTTAATGTTTTTGGTCTAACTTTTAAAGGGAGATTTATCAAGCCAATCATAGGGCAAGAAAAACCATTATGCAATTTTATCCATGCTTTCAGTTTGTCATATGTATCTTGATAGAGTTCATGCTTTTAGTTTGTCATATGTATCTCTACATAGACATGATCAATTAATATCCCATTAGTAGGCTTGTCATTGATTCTTCCAGCTATATAAAGAGGACCATTGGGTGCATGTTTGATTATGTCTTTTTGTGAGAAAGCAATATCAAGGGGCATTTTGGTTGATCCCTTACGAGGTTTAGCTTCAATGAAGTTGACTGAGGCATGTATTTTATTATTCTCTTGATTATTTAAGTTCTCATGAAGGAAGTAGTTGAGGCTATTGAAATTTTGCATTTTGTTTGTTGTTTTAAGCATTTTCCTTAGATTTTGTAAATTAGGAATAATACTAGTGTTTATGCTTTCAGTAAGCACAAGCTCTTGTAACTTCTCTAGGTCTTCATCTATTAATTTTATATTTACTTGTGAGATATGAACAACATCATGCACATTTTTTGTAGGTACAGAAGTCATGGGAAATGAAGTATGCATGCTATGATCCATAGGGGGTTGATTATCAATAGTATTAGAAAGAGGGTCCACGGTGAATGGTGTATCATAGGACAACATGAGTCTCAAACTAGGTCTCACAATAGTATTGCTAATAGGACACCAAATTGTAAATCTCATACAAGTTTTACAAACTCAATGCCAACCCAAAATGGAAAGAGGGTAAAGTGTAATGTACTGACCTAGAATGCAATTTTTAGATTTTAAACAAGGTAATTTTTTTTATTACACTATCAAAAAATATGAAAATGAAGTCTTGTAAATACAATTTTGAAATCACACAATGCAATAAATTTACCAAATTAAGCTAAATATGATGAAATTAATGAAACAATTTTTTTGCAAACAACAACATAAATCTAAAAGCAACAAAAAAAATTGTAGAAATGAAGATTTTAATGCCTAAAAATTTATATTATGATCTGATGAGGGACTCATTCACCCTATGGCAAGCGGGTCCTAGATGAGGTTTTTGAAATAATTTTTTATAGATTTTCAAGTGCTTTCTAGTGGTTTTCAAATTCAAGTTTGTTACAAGTTTCAGTTTTAGTTTTTTGTGAATTCAATGTGAAATGCAAGTACAATGTATGACCAAATGATAACCTAGAAGACCTAGTTTGATATGCAATTTTGTTTTAATTTTCAAATTCAAGTTTATATGAGGTAAATGATATGTAAGATGACTTCTTCTTTTTTGTATTTTTCAGATTTAAAGAATGCAAAGAATGTAATCCTAAAACCCTAGATGCAATGAAAAGTTGAATGCAAACTAGACACCCTAAATGAGACCAAATGTAATGCAAATAGATGCGAATGAATGCAAGATATAAATCTAGGATAACAATAGACTCCAAAATCATAAAATTCAATGATCAAAAAGTCAGGTTCACCATAATGAAACATAGAAAAATGGGGGTTATCAAAATGGAGACTAATGATGTACCTATTTCTCTATATTCCATTCAATATATGTGTTAAATAATGTGTAAATGGGAAAAATAAAATAAAATATAATGGTATGTACAAGATCATGGGGGTCCAAAAAGTGGAAATGAGGAAGAAAACATATTTTTACTTCACCAAAATCACAAAAAAAAAATGTTGACTTTTTGTATGGGTCGGGTACAATATCCATTTTGGTTTGGTAATACCAAACCAAAACAGATATCCATTTATAACGGATATCCATTTCTTGAAATTAATTTTCATCAATTTTTACAAAAAAAATGGATGTCCATTTTGAAAAGCCCAAAAAGCACACTTCAGTAAAAATGGGCATAACTTTTGCATTATTGAGGGAAATTTTGACTTTTTATAGGTGTTGGAAAGGTGATTCAGAGCTAAATGCAATGGATAAGACTATTTTTATAGATTTATCTCAAAAAAATATTTTTTATCATTTTAAGCCCCTCCTTAAGTTTTAAAATTTTAAATACTCATAATTCTTGTATACAAAGTTTTTTTTCATTGATTTTTTGCAATAATCATCCTAAATGACTTGAAACATTAAAGAAGTAATAAATCATGAAAAAATATATTTTTTTACTAAAGATCAAAAAAATTCATAAATCATCATAGAATTCCTCATTGTAGTGTTTGATCCTATGCACACCTTTACCCAAGTTGAACTAGGAGAACATATATATCTCTCTATCTATTTAGCTATCTCTCTAGTTTTTCATTTCTCTACCTTTATCTATTTCTCTCTTCTCTCTCTCCCTCTCTACCTAGCTCTCTCCTTTCTCTTCTTCTCTATCTTTCATAGGTTATATGTATATACTCTTTCTATCTATATCTCTACCTACCTCCCTTTATCTATGTCACTCTGTATTTATATATCTCTCTACCTCTCTCTCTCTATGTCTCTCACTCCCTCTCCCTCTCCCTCCCTCTATATGTTTATATAATCTATATTTTCATCAATTTATCTCCATATCTCTCTCACTCACACACACCCAATTTATGTCTCCATATATTTATCTTTTTATCTGTATCCCTCTCTCCATATCCCTCTCCCTATCTCTATTACTTGTCTCTATCACCTCCTTTCTCTCTCAATATTCCCCCCTCTATCTATATCTCTCTATTTCTCTATTTATATCTATCTATATCTCATTATCTCTACCTTTGTCTCTTATTCATACTCTCTCCCTATCCCTTTCTATCCATATATTTCTATACCTCTATCTCCCTATCTCTTTATCTCTCTATATCTCCCTCTATCATTATCTCTCCCTCTTTCCCTCTCCCACTATATATTGATATACATGATTTTTTCCCCTCTTCTTCTCTCTCTACCTATCAACCTATCTCTCTCATTTTCTCTACCTCTATCTCTCTATCTCCCCCCTCTCTATCTCTCCCTCTTTATCTCTACCTCTTTATCTCTCTCCTTTTCTCTACCTCTATCTCTCTATCTAGGGTACCTAGAGAGATATGTAGGGAGTGGGAGATACCTAAGAGATAGAGACCTAAGAGGGAGAGAGACTTAAGAGGCATAGATAATTCAGAGGGAGAGAGAGTGAGAGGAAGAGAGAGAGATATAGAGGGAGGGAGGGAGAGAGAGACTCAAGAGGGAGAGAGAGAGATAGAGGGAGAGAGAGGGAGGGAGAGATGGAGGGAGGGAGAGAGAGAGAGAGAGATGGGGGGAGAGGGAGAGAGAGAGGGAGAGAGAGGGAGTTATCTAGTTATGGTGGGAATGAGACACCTAAGAGAGAGAGGAAGTGGGAGAGAGAGAGCATAGACAGACTAGAGTGAGAGGGAGTGGGAGAGACTTGAGAGAGAGGAAGTGGGAGAGACCTGAGAGGGAGAGAGAGGGAGAGAGGGAGATAGAGAGTGAGAGGGAGATGAAGATGGATAGGGAATGGGAGGGACCAAAGAGAGAGAAAGGAAGAGACTTGAGAGAGATGGAGAGGGAGAGATGGAGAGAGAGAGAGAGAGATATATTTGAGAGAGAGAGATATAGGGAGGGATAGGGAGAGAGACTTGAGAGGTAGAGAGGGAGGGAGAGAGGGAGAAGAGAGAGATGTGAGGAAGATGGAGGGTGAGAGAGAGAGAGAGAAAAGGAGGGGGAGAGAGAGAGAGAGAGAAAATGAGGGAGGGAGAGAGAGAGAGAGGGAGAGGATACTTGAGAGGGAGATAGAGGGAGGGAGAGAGGAAGAGAGAGAGGGAGAGAGAGACTTGAGAGGGATATGGGGAGAGAGACCTAATAGGGATATGGAGAGAGAGAGTGGGAGTGGGAGAGACCTAAGAGAGAGAGACCTAAGAGAGGGAGAGAAAGAGAAGGAGAGGGAGATGAAGAGGGAGAGAGATAGGGAGAGGGAGTGGGAAGGACCTAAGAGAGAGAGAGAGAGACCTGAGAGGGAGATATAGAGTGAGAGACCTGAGAGGTAGATATAGGGTAAGAGAGAGAGAGAGATATAGAGACTTGAGAGGGTGAGAGGGAGAGAGAGGGAGAGAGAGAGAGATATATGGAGGGAGAGAGATACTTGAGAATGAGAGAGGGAGATAGAGGGAGGGAGAGGGAGAGAGACTTGAGATGGAGATAGAGAGTGGGAGAGAGAGAGACCTAAGAGGGAGATGGAGAGTGTGTGTGTGTGAGAGAGAGAGAGAGAGACTTGAGAGAGAGATAAAGAGAGATATATAAAGAGGTACAAAGAGAATGAAGGATGGAGAGAGGTAGATACATAGGTATAGAGCTCAAGGAGAGAAAGAGTGAGAAAGATAGGTCTAAAGAGGGACAAAGAGATAAGGAAGGAGGGAGGGATGGAGAAGTAGATAGTTAATCCTAGAGTTCAATAGATTGATAGGGGGAGGTCTAAAGAGGTAAAAAGAGAGGGCTAGAGGGAGGGAAAAACAAGTGGAGGTATAGGTCTAGAGCTTAAGGGGAGACATAGTGAAATATAGAGAGGTAGAGAAACAGACAGAGAGACCTAAGAGGGATATGGAGAGTGTGAGTGTATGTGTGTGTGTGTGTGTGTGTGTGTGTGTGTGTGTGTGTGTGTGTGTGTGTGTGTGTGTGTGTGTGTGTGAGAGAGAGAGAGAGAGAGAGAGACCTAAGAGAGAGAGGGGAGAGAGGAGAGAGGGAGTGGGAGAGACCTAAGAGAGAGAGAGAGAGGGGGAGTTGGAGAGACTTGAGAGAGAGAGAGAGACATATGAGGGAGAGAGAATTAAGAGGGAGAGAGAGAGAGAGACAAAGGGGGATATGGAAAGTGACAGGGAAATGGAGAGAGAGAGAGATATCTAGATAAAGAGATATATAAAGAGGGACAAAGAGAGAGGGAAGGAAGGATGGAGAGAGAGGTCTAGAGCTCAAGGAGAAAGAGAGTGACAAAGATTGGTCTAAAGAGTGGCAAAGAGATAAGGAAGGAGGGAGGGATGGAGAAGTATATAGTTAAGTCTAGAGTTCAATATATTGGTAGGGATAGGTCTAAAGAGGTAAAAAGAGAGGGAGGGAGGGAGGGAGGGAGAAACAAGTTGGGGGATAGGTCCAAAGCTTAAGGGGAGACATAGTGAAAGGTAGAGAAAGGGACAGAGAGATATGATGATTTATGAAGATTTGTTCATCTCCTTACTACAAAAAAAAGAAATATTTCATTATTGATTAATTTTCCTAATATTTCAATTATTTTGAGATGAGTCTTACAAAAAAATCATAAAAAGAGACTTTGCATGCAAAAGTAGTGAGCATTTGATGTTTCAAAAATGAAGTACGAAGTTCAAATGATAATAATTAATTTTTTGTGTACAATATAGAAACACTACCTATTCCATTGTGTAGAGCTCTCAATCACCTTTCTAAAACCTATAAAAAATCAAAATTTTGATAAGAAACACAAAAGTTATGCCCATTTTACTAATGAGGGTTTTTTAGGTCTTCAAAATGGATATTGATTTTGTTTTTCAAAATGGATTATCCATTTTAAATATTTCAAAATGGATATCTATTTTGTTTCTCAAAAAATGGGCACCCATTTTATTTCTCAAAAAATGGGTACCCGTCTTCCAAAACAGATATTTGTTTTTTCTAAAAAAATTTGTAGCCTTGGGATTTCCATCGGATTTGCCTTGGTTTCTTGCTTGGGATCAGAAAACCTGGAAATTCAACTAAAAAAACGTGTTTACAAAATTTCCTTAGTTTTCTTAAGTTTTCCCTTGTGGCTGACAACTTTTTTTAATCCAAATTTCATGAAATTAAAAGGGTTTATAGAAAAAATTGTTAGCTTTCCACCAATATAATTTATGCCTTATTTTCAATTTAATGAATAATTATTATTGATTTTCTACATACATTACGACTAAAGTCTTGATTGATAGGATGATTGAAACACCTCTATAACTTTCAAACTACTTAACATTTTTCAAACCTACAAGATGTGTCACATTCTATGCTTCACATACTATAGGATTAAAATAAAATTTAATTTCATAAATTTTTAACCAAGTTATGGTGGTTAGACACACACATTTTAATAATTTTGAAATTCTCTAATAAAAAAATCATAACTAATTATTTGCATGGGAAAAAATTACAAAAAAAAATCCAGCACATCCAAGCATGTTTCCTCTACATATACTGAAAGATTTAGAAAAAAAATGTTATTTTTTTCTTGTACTCAGGTTGGTCAGACATACACCTGCTTCTTATCTTTTTCCTGAAAATTTGGTACCACTACATTGAAATTTCAAACTTTTGCAAAACATATTTACCTTTTTCCAAAAAAGGAACTAGTAGCCTAGAAGCTACATTCAATTTTCTACAACTTTTGTTCTTACATATTTTTCAAATTGTATTAATAATCTATTCAAATATTTGTGTCAAGTTTCCTAACTTTTTTTTTATAATTTTCATTGCCACTTAGACGCCTAGTTTGGACCCCCATGATCCTGCACTAACCCATAACCCAACTACCAATCAAAAGGTAGATCTAGAAAGGGTCAAATGTTGTGTACCTTTCAAAAAAGTGATTTTTCAAACCTCACTAAGGACTCATTTTCCAAATGGCGAATGAGTCTTGGCTAGGGATACGAAAAATCAGTTTTTGGGTTTTGTTGTTCTCACCCTACACTTCCAAATTCTAGTCGAACACTATCATAAAGCTAGAAATAAATCATGTAGCTTAGTTTCCATGATTTGAAAACTTTTATTGTAACTTTGACAACTTTACAAATTTCTCCAATTTTTCTCTCCAAATGATCTTCAACCTAAAACTTGCAATCACACATCAAAGGGAGAAAAATGTTTTGTTAGTGAATAGGGTTTTACCTTGGTCAAACCCCATTTTGGTAATTAAACCTTGAAATGAATAAGAACATGAAGGAATGATGAACGAACAACAAAGTGTAGCAACTCACCTATAACGCTTGGGAGATGATGAGCATTAAAGCATATAAAGAGTTCATTTCATTTCATTTCAAATGGAATTCAAGTAAATGATGCAATTAAAGAGAGTTTCCTAGTTGAGCTCAAGAGTAAAAGAAATATAAATTTCATTTCATGTATATAAATATATACATTGCATCTACATCAAGGATATGCATATCATAAAAGCACATCAATGAGTTTCCATAAATATTCATTCATATTCAATTGAGATCAATAACTTCAATAAATACATCTATTTCAATGTTACATCAAAAATCTTTAACCTCAACCATCGTTGCACCACTGGTCTTCTTACGAGCTAGGGCCAAGAGTGTGACTAAGGTGCCTTTTCCGCCTAACCACGAAGTGCATGAATTTCCTAGGTTCCTTCCTAACTCGAAGAAATACCCAGCCCTGCATGAGGAGCCTAGCAACCTGACACAATAAAGCAAGAGGGAACTCTCAATGTGAGCCTCGTGCCTATATGCTTTCCTAACATGAGAATAACATATTTCTTGCAACAGGAGGTGGCAGAGACCTACATACATTTATTTCTAGGCTTTTGTTTCCATCTATTTCAATGGTACATGTGCTTGGCCAAGCATATATAAAAAAAAGATAGTTTTAGAAAAGGTAAAACTATCGTCTCTGTGGGTCCACCTTCGGCATCTTGTCCCAAAATTTTCTCAAAATACAATAAATAATGCATTGTTCCATCTAAGTTTTCATTCAATTATGCACATTTCTAATTCCAAAGAAATTCCATCATTTTCCATGTTTGTACAAAGATTATCAAACAACTTTTCATACATAGTCGCAGTATGAGAGATCTTTCTTTACAGTTCAAATGAAAGTTACTATACAATTTGAAAACAATCCCAATTCTATTTTCTGATTAGTTGATCAAAGTAAGTAATTTTGGTAGTTTCAAAATTAAAAATAAATCTACTCTTTTCAGAAAATTCACAAGTGTTAAATGTTTTTTCTCCAGATTACATTTGCTAAAAGATTTATCTTCAACTCATAATGTAACTGGGTGTATATTTCACTAGGTTTTTGGTTTTCAATTGTATATATGCTTATACACCATGTTGTGTTTTTTGTATGTTATCATTGGCAGAAGTAATGTTTTCTGTAGAAAATAGTGATATTTATGTCAGTATACATATGTATATATATATGTATATATATATGTATATATATATATTTATATATATATATATATATATATATATGTCTGAGTCTATATATATATAAATATATATATATATATATATTCATCAATATATCCAAAATAGTTCAAACATATTTAAAATAAAACACACCACTGAGCTACCTTTCCTATATCATGCCATTGAAATTGGTAGAGGTTTTCATAAATGAAAAGAGGTATTGACACATCTATGTGAATATGTATACAAATTTGTTGGTTTATGTATTTATAATTATACATACATACATACATACATACATACATATATATATGTATGTATATTTATTTATTGACAGTCAGAAGTAACAACAAGGTTTCCACGAGATTCTTCTTAGATTAAGTTCTATACATAGCCGCTTATGACAAAGGCTTATGCCTCACCCAATGGGAAAGGCGCTGTTGTGAGGGGGCAGCACCTCCTCCACAGGCCTTGGCGCTATCCCTCCACAGCGCTGCCCTTCCACCATGGGTCAGTTGGGGTATGTATCCCCAATTCTCAAACTCATGCAATATTGAAAAAAATTAACAAAGTTCCCAAAGAAAAATCATACAACTTACTGTTACATTCACTGGATTCTCAAATAAATGTTTTGTAAATGTACATATATATATATATATATATATATATATATATATATATATATATATATATATTTATATGCACAAGAATATATGTGTGAATATATATATATATTAGATTTAGCATCAAGAGAAGTAAAAACAAGACCTACTGTTTGCTAAAGAATGAAGCCTCAATCTTAAAGGGGGAAATTGTGCAATTTATTTTAGTGCACACAAAAGAATGGAAGGTTTTCTCATCTATCACAATTTTGCAAACAATTTCTAATACTTGCATTCAAATTCTTCAGCAGTATTAACTTAATTCAAACAAGATTCATGGGGAAAGAATGGAAAACCTGGTTATTGTGCTTCCAGCTATAGATGCTCAATACTTCCCTTTGCCTCCTCTTGAACTAGTTTTCTGGGAAAGTTCTTCTCTTCTCCTTTCCTGATTCCTTATTTTCCTACTAATTCCCAAGGATTCATTCTAAACCCTCTAATTTGATAATTAGAGCACTTTCTTGGTAGCCACTTTTAGCAAAATTGCAGAGCTTTTTCTACACCCTTAATATTGGTCTACATCGGGTTATGAATAGTTTTCTTGTGGCTATATTAACTCCCAATTATGAAATGTTATCATTATTATATTATTATTTAGTTGTTTGGGTCGGCCTAGGTCTAATATAGGGGTGTCTAAGTCGGCCTGGTTGATAACCTAGGCATAAATAGGTATATATAGGAGGTTCCGAGTCTTATTTTCATCATCAATTGTGAAGTGTGTTCTTATTAGAGATATTTGGAGCTTTTCCCCCTTGAAGTGGCTTGTTATTTGAAATTATTAAGTATTTGTAGCATATTTCATATCATATTCTTCTATTGTGCAAGTTATTTCATAACAAGTGGTATCAGAGCATGATCTTGGCACTGTAGAGGCAAGGTTTTTCTCAATTTTGAAGGTGAATTTTGGAAGAGCATATCTTTCAGATTTTGGAAAATGCTTTTCTAATTTTAAAGGGTTTTTGAAGAACATATTAAAGAAGCTATAGTACAGATTTTAGAAGAATTGGAGCTGAATTAAGCAAATTATTGTAGAATTAGGGTTTCTACAAAATGTTTTTTGAATCTACGTATCTCACACATATTGTCGAATTTGAGACTGGTTTTTATTGGGTTTTTTGAAAAAATACTAAAGGAGATTACAATAAAAAAATTGGAAGAATTGGAGCAAAAATAAGAAAGTTATTGAAGAAATAAAATTTTCAAAATTATCACTCTCCATGCTAGAAATCTGCTTATTTTTTGGATATTTTTCTAGGTGAGAGTTATTTTGGCCCTAGTAAGTTACAGTAAAAATTTTAAATAATTTAAGTTTCATTTGTATTATTTATTTCAAAATTAGTGGTTCCCATCATGACAAGGCTTGCAACAAGGGGTAAAAAGAATCTTGTCACTCTGGGGAAGACTCCTAATAAAGATGGGGTAACAATAGAGGATATTAATCTTAATGAGGAAACTAGTAAGTTCAAGGAATAAATTTCCTCAATGAAGATAGATACGAGTGACCTAAGAGGAGATATATAGGACATACAAAACATGTTAAGCACCTACATGGTTGAACCAAGAAAGGAGTTCTCAAGCGACCAAGGTGAAAATTCTAGGTCAGCTAACATTGACACAAGCTTTAGACTCCTATGGGATCTAGGAATTTATTTCAGAAGGTGGATATGCACAAGTTCGATGGCAATGATCCTCTAACATGGATAAACCAAATGGAGAATTTTTTTGAAGTACACCAAATTTCAAATGGACAAAAGGTCATGATGGCTTCCCTATATCTAGAACCAAATCAATTCATTTGGTATCATTGGCTTTGCACTCATTGAAGGAAAAAGGGGCTCACCATCTCATGGTCAATTTTTACAGAGGAACTCCAAGCACAATATAGGAATAGCATGACAAACAACTTCTTCAGCTAACTTGCTAAACTTCAACAAACATGATCAATTAAGGATTATATTCAACAATTCCAAAATCTATCCTTAAGAGTGGATATAATTACAGAGGAGAACTTGAATGATTTATTCTTGGGGGGTCTCAAGGATCACATTCAGCATGAGGTACGCATGTTTATCCCTAGCTCTATAAATGAGTCTTTCATCTTAGCACACAGGGTAGAGGCGAAGTGTTTTATTCCTAAGAAGCAAGGGGCTAATGTGACAAGTGAGAAAGGATATTCAACACAACCTCCTAGGTTGACTCCACAAAAAATTGAGGAGAAAAGAGAAAAAGGATTGTGTTTCAATTGTGATAGAAAATATAGTAGGGGACATAAATGTAGTGAAAATAAATTGTTCTATATTGAAGGTCCAAGTGAGGAAGAAGAGGAGGAACCCATACTAGAGGATGAAAGGGAGTCAAATGAGGAATCACATGATTCTCAACCAATCATTTCTTGTCATGCACTCTCAGCTTTCAGTGCTCCACAAACTCTCAAGGTGGTGGGGTTCTTAAAGAAGTAGAAGGTAACAGTGTTGATCAACTTAGGTAGTACTCATAATTTCATCAACAAAAAGTTAGCTACTCATCTAAATTGTTTTATATATCCAGCTCTAGAGTTTCAAGTTTTGATTGCAGATGGTGGTATAGTTAGTTGTTTGGGGAAGTGTCATAGCATTAAAATATCCATGGTAGATTATCAACTTGATTCCCCAATGTATGTGATATCCATGGGTGCAGCTGATATTGTTTTGGGAGTACAATGGCTTACTACATTGGGAACAATTGAGATGAACTTCCAAGAACTATTCATGAGATTTCAATTAGAAGGAAGGGTAGTAGAGATAAGGGGGTTGAAGGAAAAATCCCCAAAAATGGTAAGCTCTCATCAAATGCAAAAGTTGCTTAAGAAAGGAGCAGATGGATTTGTGGCCCAACTATGTTCATTAGAAGTCTCTCAATCTAGTGTTCCTACTCATCCATATTTGAAAACTACAATTGATCATCACTCAGTTGTTCTTGGAGATATGCATAAAGGACTTCCTCCTAAGAGGGATCATGATCATTCCATATGGTTAGTTCTAGGGAGCCAACCACCAAACATTAGGCCTTATAGGTATCCACACATACAAAAGAGTGAGATTGAAAAAATTATTGAGATGCTAGAGGCAGGAATTATTAGGTATAGCCAAAGTGCTTACTCCTCGGCAGGAATTATCAGGCATAGCCAAAGTGCTTACTCCTTGCTTGTGGTGATGGTACGTAAGAAGGATGACACTTGGTGCATGTGTCCAGATTATAGAGTGCTCAACATGTACACCATCAAAGATAAGTTTCCTATTCTAGTCATTGATGATTTGCTAGATGAATTGAATGGAGCTATGTATTTTACCAAGTTAGATCTTAGATCTGGTTATCACCAAATTTGGATTAAGGAGGAAGATATTTGTAAGACAACATTTCAAACTCATGAGGGTCAATACGAATTTTTGGTGATGCCCTTTGGTCTTACCAATGCACCATCTACTTTCCAAAGTTTGATGAATTCCATTTTTAAGAAGTTCTTGAGAAAGTTTGTGTTAGTATTCTTTGATGATATTCTAATTTATAGCAAGACTTGGGAAGAAAATTTGCAACATGTGGATCAAGCATTACAAATACTTGAAGATCATCAACTCTATTCTAAACCATCCAAGAGTGTTTTTGGTCTTAAGGAGGTGGAGTATATGGGACACATAGTTTCACATGGAGTAAAGGTGGACCCTAACAAAATTAAGGCTACCATGGAATGGCCTATTCCAAAAACCATTAAAAAACTAAAGGGTTTCTTGAGATTGACAGGGTACTATAGAATATTTGTGAACAATTATGGTCACATAGAAGCACCCCTCACCACTCTATTGAAGAAGGATTCTTTTCATTGGAACAAGTCCGCTAATACAACATTTGAGAGATTGAAGGAGGCTATGTGTACAACTCCAGTGCTTGCCACTCTTGACTTCACCAAGAAATTCATTGTGGAATGTGATGCTTTTGGAAATGGGATAGGAGTAGTTCTCATGCAAGAAGGTCGACCAATTTCCTTTGAGAGTCATCAATTAGAGGGTAAGAATCAGCTAAAACCTATTTATGAGAAGGAAATGCTAGCAATCCTTCATGTAGTTAAACAATGGAGGCCTTACCTTATGGGTAGACATTTCAAGGTTAAGATAAATCATGATAGCCTAAAGTATTTTTTGGAACAAAGACTATCTTCTGAAGAGCAACAAAAATGGGTCACTAAGATGCTAGGATATGACTTTGAGATTATGTATAAGAAAGGGAAGGAAAATATTGTAGCAGATGCGCTTTCAAGGAAGGATGAGAAAGATGAAGTGTTATTGTGTGCCCTTTCAATATTACAAGAAAATTGGGTGGAGGAAGCCAAGGTAGAGTGGAAAAATGATGTTGCGACAAGTAATCTCATCCAACAATTAAAAAGTGATCATAGTAGTTCAGATAAGTTTTGTTGGAAGGGAGATACTCTTTGGTATAAAGAGCATTTGTATCTTTGCAAGAATTCCACTCTTAAGCACAAGATTCTCACAGAGCTGCATGAGTCTCCAGTTGGTGGTAATTTAGGATTTTTGAATACATATCATCGAGTCAAGCAATATTTTTTTTAGGAAGGGCTAAAAGGTGATGTTCAAAAAATTATGGTTGAATGTTTGGTTTGTCAGAGGAATAAAGGGGAGAAAATTAAGACATCAGGTCTCTTTCAGCCCTTATCTATTCCTAGCTAGTGTTGGGAAGAGGTGTCCATGGACTTCATCATAGGGCTTCCCAAATCTAAAGGTCATAATTTCATCATGGTAGTAGTTGATCACGTCACTAAATATGCACATTTCATTGCATTTTCACATCCTTTTCCAGCAAGTGCAGTGGAAAAAGCTTTTTAGAAAATATCCAAAAGCTACATGGTACACCTAAGGTTATTGTTAGTGATCATGATCCTATCTTCACTAATCACTTTTGGAAAGATTTATTCTCATGTTTGGGTACTCAATTGGCTTGTAGCTCTTCATACCATCCTCAATCAAATGGGAAAACTGAGGTTGTTAATAAGTGTTTGGAAGGATATCTATGTTCTTTCACTTCAGAGAAACAATCTCAATGGGTAGATTGGCTACCACTTGCAGAATGGTGGTATAACACTTGTTTTCATAGCTCATAAAAAATGTCTCCATTTTTTGAACTTTATGGATATCATCCTCCTTCCATCACTTCATCAATAAAGGTGTTTCCAAGAGTTCAGGCAGTAGAGGACCACTTGCTTCATCAACAATAGGTACTTTCAGAACTCAAGGAGAATTTAGCCATGGCACAAAATTGAATGAAATAATAGGCAAACCAACATCGTAGTGAAAGAAGTTTTGAATTTGGGGATTGGGTCTTCTTGAGATTGCATCCTTATAATAAAATCTCACTAAAGCAACAAAAAAATAATAATAAGCTATCTCCAAGGTATTATGGGCCATACAAAATCATGCAAAAGATAGGTAGTGTTGCCTACAAGCTAGAGTTGCCACTAACAACAAAGATACATCTAGTTTTTCATGTTTCTTGTTTGAAGAAGGTAATTGGGCATATTATTCCAACTCAAACAACACTACCAGAGCTTGATGAGGAAGGAAGAATCATTTTGGAACCAAAGTGCATTCGTCAAACACACACAAAGAAGTTGAGGAATAGAACTCTCACTGAGTATCTCATCCAATGGAAGAATTTACCAGTTGAAGATGCCACTTGGAAGGATGAGGAGTTCATTAAAAAGAATCCAAACTTGATTAGCATTAAGGACAATGCTTCTTTAAAGAAGGGGGGCATGCTTCTTCCTTAATATTGGTCTACATCAGGTTATGAATAGTCAGCTTGTGGCTATATTAACTCCTAATTAAGTCATGTTATTATTATTATATTATTATTTAGTTGGTTGGGTTAGCCTAGGTCTAATATAGGGGTGTCTAACTCGGCCTAGTTGATAACCTAGGCATAAATAGGTATATATAGGAGGTTGTGAGTCTTATTTTCATCATCAATTGTGAAGTGTGTTCTCATTAGAGATATTTGGAGGTTTTCCCCCTCGAAGTGGCTTGTTATTTGCAGTTATTATCAACTATTTGTAGTATATTTCATATCATATTCTTCTATTGTGCAAGTTATTTTATAACAGCTTTATTTTTCAAGAAATCATTTTCAAGAACCATTGCATTCTCGGGAAGTTTTTTCCCTGTTAATAATATATTCTCTTTTCCACTCTCAACCCTAATCTTGAAAATGGAATTTAAGAAAAATGTAATTAAAATATATAAATCTTTGTGTTTTTCACTTCAAAATCATAAATAGGAGATATGTGAAAAATGATCTACAATTACCATTTGACAAAAGATAAGTATTTTGAAAATACTTACTAAATTACTCAAATTTAAAGTAAATATTTATCTAACTTTTAAATAAGTATCATCTAATTATCAATAGAATTTAACACAAAAATAGGATTTGTAACACGAAAATAATTTAAAACTAAAATTAATAGTTAAATTAAATTAAATTCTTTTATTTCATTATTTATTTAATTTAACTAACCATTACTTAATTTTGAAATAATTCAAGACAAACACATTAAAAGTGACATTCCTAAATGCAATCTACATGAGTCTAGGTGCTTTGTGTGTGATCGAGAGGACTTCTTGTTTTACCCTGTCAAGAAGCTAACCTCCTCTCCTTAATCACACCCTTGGTCTTCGACCTCCTGCATCTCAAGTGCACTCAGGCACACAACAACAAATTAAATTAGTATTTGATAAAGGTATAAATCAAAACAATATAATACTTTAATTCAAATATTTCTATTCTATTCTACTTTGCTTTATCATCAAAGTAAAACACATTCATTACTAAACAACTCTTAAAATAAAACATTTTCATATTTCTTCACACCAAAGCACCATAGTAAATCATATTATTCTACCACACACATTAGTCCATAAAACAAATCCACACAAAGCCAAGAGCAAACAGCATCAGAGTTTGAGACGTGACATCCTTCCTCACTTGGAAGAGACATTGTCTAGATGTCTTATAACAAATCCACACAAAAAAATCTAATAATCAGTGTATCATAAGTCTCTACATGCAAGAAAAGAAAAATATTCTAGGATCTCAAATGAGGAAAAGCTCTATCAATGTCCTCATCATTCTCCTAGGTGGCATTATCCACTGAATATTGATCCCACTAGACCCTATACTGCATAATGTCCCTATTTTGCAACTTAAAGTTGTGCTCTTCTAGTATCCTGACGAGCTCCGCCTGCATCACTCCTAGGTCCTGAACCTACAACGCATGCCAATCAAGGATATGAGCAATATCTGGGTGGTAGGGCTTAAGCACTGAGACATGAAAAAAATTATGAATCTGGGATAGAGCCAGTGGCAGAGCAAGCCTATAAGAAACTAGATTAACCACCTCCAAAACATCAAAGGGCCCAACAAACCTAGGGGCTAGCTTAGAGTTCTTGCTGAAAGAGATTGAACTCTTATGCGGGTGAACTCTAAAAAAGACCTTGTCACCAGCAGAAAAATGCCTGAAACTTTTGTTCTTGTTTGCAAGACTTTTTGTCAATCTGAAGCTTGTTTAAATTTTTCTTTGATGAGCTTCATTTTTTCTTCCATTTCCCTCAGCATCTCAGGACCAATCACAATCCTATCTTCCATCTTGTCCCAACTAATGGGTGTCTGACATTTACGTCCATACAGTGCCTCGAATGGTGCCATACCCAAAGAAGCATGATAGGAGTTGTAAGAAAACTCCATCAAAGGAAAATACTCTTCCCATTTATGTTTTTGCTCCATATAATACATTTAGAGAAGATCTTCCACTATCTAATTCACCCTCTCTGACTGACCATCGGTCTGAGGATGATAAGTAGAACTAAAATTTAATTTGGTTCCCAGGGAAGAATTCAAAGTAATCCAAAATCTGGAAGTCATCCAAGTGTCATGATCTGAAATGATCATTTCTGGCACTCCATATAGTTGAAAGATTTCCTATACAAATTTCCTCACCAAAACCATTGAACCATCCTTGAGATTCCCAGGAATGAAATGGGCGAACTTAGTAAATTTATCCACCACAACTAGGATGGTATCATGTCTATTCCTAGACATCAGCAATCCTTGAATAAAATCCATGGCTATCACCTACCATTTATACTATGGCACCCTATGAGGGTATAAGAATCATATTGGATGCACATGTTCAGCCTTGACTGGCTGACACTCTAAGCATCGGGCTACAAATGCAATAATATCCCTTTTGAGTCCTAGCCAGAAGTATAGTGGCCTAAGTCCTTCCATCATTTTAGTAACACTAGGATGACCTAAGTATGGTGCATTATGGAATTCCTCTAGCACCAACTCTCTCAATTTTGCAGAGTTAGGAATATACATACATCCTTAATCTCAAGAGCCCATCTGACTCAAATACATAACCAACATATCGGCGATCTGCTAGATTCATCCCTAGGGCTTGATTCACCCTTTCATAATGCTCATCCCCGGGTAAAGCTTGAATTACCTACTACCTGAAATTTGATTTTCTAGTAACCATGGCTATAAGGTGCCTCCTCCTACTCAAGGCATCTTCTACCCTATTTTCTTTCCCCTTAATGTATTCTATGCCAAATTCATATTCACTCAAAAATTCCAACCATTGCCTTTGACAAGCATTTAGGTTGGGTTGAGTAAAGATATATCTCAATATAGCCATGTGGTCTATTTTTAATTCAAAGGGTTTCCCCAAGAGATAGTGTCTCCACATCTGTAGAGCTTGGACTATGGCCGCCAACTCTAAGTCATGTGGTGCATAATTTAATTCATGTTGTTTCAACTTTCTTGATTCATATGCCACCACTTGCCCTTCTTGCATGAGAACTACACCTACCCCTTCCCCTAATGCATCAGTAATCATTGTAAACTGACCATTCAGGTCTGGCACAACCAAAATAGGTGTAGAATTGAGTTTTTCTTTAAGCAACTGAAAAGCTTTTTCACATCTGTCGCTCCACTCAAATTTCTTTCCCTTTTTCTAGAGTGTGATAATGGGCGATGCTATTGACGAGAATCCTTGAACGAATCTCCTATAATATCCTGCAAGCCCCATAAAAATTTGGACTTCAGAAACATTCTACGGTACTGGCCAATCCAAGATTTCCTTAATCTTTTATGGGTCCACTGCTATCCCCTCTGCTGAAATAACATGTCCCAAATAGTGCACCTTAGACTAGAAAAAGGTACATTTGGACATCTTTCCATATAGCTTATGTTCCCTCAATCATTGCAACACAATTCTCAAATGCTTTTCATGCTCTTCCTATGACTTAGAATATATCAAGATATCATCAAGGAAGATTAAGACAAATTTATCTAAGCAGTCCCAAAAGACACTATTCATTAGATTCATGAAAGCTGCAAGGGCATTGCTTAGCCCGAACGGTAGCACTGTGAATTCATAGTGCCCGTATCTTGTCCTAAAAGAAGTTTTGTGAATATCATCCTCTCTTATCCTCAATTGATGGTACCCCGATCTCAAATCAATTTTTGAGAATACCTTGGCATCTTTCAACTGGTCAAACAAATCATCAATGCGAGGGAGCATATATTTTTTCTTGATAGTAACCTTGTTAAGAATCCTATAATCAATGCATAACCTCAAGGTCCCATCCTTCTTCACAAATATAATAGGAGATCCCCAAGGTGACACACTTGGTCTAATGAAACCCTACTTCAACAATTCCTCCAATTGGTCCTTTAGCTCAAATAACTCCATTGTGTTCATCCTGTAAGAAGCTTTAGATTGAGGTTTTGCTCCTGGTAGAAAATCAATAGAAAAATCAAATACATCACAAAGCTCCACATGGTTTCCTTGATCATCAAGACACTTTATTGATTTCTCTTCGCAATCAACAAGTTCCTTATGTTCAGAGATCCCATTTATCCCTAATATTACATTGTAAGACCCTAGTGGTGCTACATATAAATTAACTTGCATTTGGAGATTAGGGAGTTCAAGTTCGCTGCAAAATAGGCATTGCTCTACCTGGTTCCCGTACTAAACTTTCCATGAATTTTCCATATAGCCTGGTCTAACTGATAATTTGGTTACAACATGAGGATCCACAAAACTATCAGTGGCACTAGTATCAATCAAAATATAAAACGGGACATCCAAACAATTTACCTGATAGCTGGATAGGAGTGGCCTAATAATCTGCTTGGCGATTGTCAACCGCTGCATGGATATGATGTTGATTCCTACTATTTTATCTGTTATTCCTCTGGGGGCACACATTGGCATAGTGCTCACCACCACAACTATAACAACCCCCATGAGGTTCTTTAGACCTGTCAGAAAAGTCTCTCCTGTTATTTTCATTCTTTTTATTGAAATTATCCCTCTTATTATTATTTTTGTTTCCATCATTATGGTCTTGAGGGCTACCATCCCTTTTTAGATTTTTGATCTGCCTATTATCATTTCCTTGATTATCTTGTTTGCTATGGCCACCTTGATTACTGTTACCTTGGCGATTTCCTTTGGACCTCTTATTGCCATACTTGGCTTCCCTGCTTTTCTTGTAGTTAGCAACCTATTGCAACTTATGCTCCTATTTTACTACCAATTCAAAGGCTTCATCCATGGTGCCAGGATTATGCATATCTATCTCATTCCCAATTTGAGGTCTAAGCCCCAAAATGAATTTTTGAATGTGAAACCTCTCATCATGCTGGTACTGGGATGCATACTTGAGCAAGTGAGAGAATTTCTCCCAATACTAAGCCATTGTCATACCTCCCTGAATGAGAACTTGGAATTCTATCATTTTCTTATCAAAGTTGGACTGCAGTAGCCACCTCTTTCTAAACAACTGTAAGAATTGATCCCAAGTCACCTTACCATGCATAAATTTCTTATCTTCCATCTTATTCTCCCACCAAGTAGCAGCCTCACTAGTGAGCTGGTATGAACCCCATTCAGCCTTAGTTTCATTAGAAAAAATTTGTAAGGCGAAGCACTTTTCCATTTCTATAACCTAAGCTTCTGCTCCATCTCCAAAAAAAATTCCATCAAATTTTGGTGGAACAACCTTCTTGAGGTCTTTCCCCAACTCCTCATCCACCTTACTTAAGTTTCCTTCATTCCTAGGTGGTTCTATATTTGTATTTCTCTCAGGTTCATTAGTATTCAGCCCTTGTCAGCTGGCTTCCCTTTCCTATTCTAGGCTCTCAATTCTAGCCTCTTGTCTACTAAGCAAAGCCAAAATTTGATCCAACTTATCATTGGGATCTCCATGGGATCCTCCTGCCCATTCATAAACTCTACCCTCCATTAGGGTTACCCTGATTAAAACATAACATCATGAGTAGTTAGACATAGGTCCTAGAGTTGAACCTTGTCGCTCTGATACCAAAATATAACGCTTGGGAGATGATGAGAATTAAAGCATATAAAGAGTTCATTTCATTTCATTTCAAATGGAATTCAAGTAAATGATGCAATTTAAGAGAGTTTCCTAGTTGAGCTCAAGAGTAAAAGAAATATAAATTTCATTTCATGTATATAAATAAATACATTGCATCTACATCAAGGATATGCATATCATAAAAGCACATCAATGAGTTTCCATAAATATTCATTCATATTCAAGTGAGATCAATAACTCCAATAAATACATCTATTTCAATGTTACATCAAAAATCTTTAATTCAATACATCTATTTCAATGTTGAAATAATGAATGTCAAATACAATTACTTTTACAAGTGCACTTTACCAACCTTTCAAGATGATACATAAGTACATCAATAGAAAAATAAAACTCTAAACCTTAATTTTCATCACACCACTGGTCTTCTTGCGAGTTGGTGCCAAGAGTGTGATTAACGTGCCTTTTCCGCCCAACCACGAAGTGCATGACTTTCCCGGGTTCCTTCCTAACTCAAAGAAATCACCAGCCCTACATGAGGAGCCTAGCAACCTGACACAATAAAATAGGAGGAAACTCTCAATGCAATCCTGGTGCCTATATGCATTCCTAACATGAAAATAACATATTTCTTGCAACAGGAGGTGGAAGAGACCTAGATACATTTGTTTCTAGGCTTTTGTTTCCATCTATTTCAATGGTACATGTGCTTGGCCAAGCATATATAAAAACAAATGATAGTTTTAGAAAAGATAAAACTACCATCTTTGTGGGTTCACCTTCGGCATCCTATCCCGAAAGTTTCTCAAAATACAGTAAATAATGCATTGTTCCATCTAAGTTTTCATTCAATTATGCACATTTCTAATTCCAAAGAAATTCCATCATTTTCCATGTTCGTACAAAGATTATCAAACAACTTTTCATACATAGTCGCAATATGAGAGATCTTTCTTTACAGTTCAAATGAAAGTTACTATATACAATTTAAAAACAATCCCAATTCTATTTTCTAATTAGTTGATCAAAGTAATTAATTTTGGTAGTTTCAGAATTAAAAAGAAATCTGCTCTTTTCAAAAAATTCACAAGTGTTAAATGCTTTTTCTCCAGATTACATTTGCTAAAAGATTTATCTTCAACTCATAATTTAACCGAGTGTATATTTCACTAAGTTTTTGGTTTTCAATTGTATACATGCTTATACACCATGTTGTGTTTTATGTATGTTATCATTGGTAGAAGTAATGTTTTATGTAGAAAACAGTGATATTTATATCAGTATATATATGTATATATATATATATGGTTGACTCTCTCTCTCTATATATATATTCATATATACAACATAATTCAAGCAGATTTAAAAGATGCATATACTATAATGCTATGGTTTCTGGGTATAATCAATGATAGTGGGTAATCCTTTCTTAAGTAAACAGAGATAATACTTATATAAATCTATCTTTAAATATATATATATATTCATCAATATATCCAAAAGAGTTCAGACATATTTAAAAGAAACAGACACCACTGAGCTACATTTACTGTATCATGCCATTGAAATTGGTAGAGTTTTTCATAAATGAAAAAGAGGTACTTACACATCTGTGTGAATATGTATACAAATTTGTGTGTTATGTATTTATAAACATAGCCGCTTATGACAAAGGCTTATGCCTCACCCAATGGGGAAAGGCATTGTTGTGAGGGGGCAATAGCTCCTCCATAGGCCTTGGCCTATGGAGGGCGTTGTCTGTCCACAGCACTGCCCTTCCACCACGGGTCGACTAGGGTATGTATCCCCAATTCTCAAACTCATGCAATATGTAAAAAATTTAACAAAGTTCCCAAATGAAAATCATACAACTTATTGTTACATGCACCAGATTCTAAAATAAATGTTTTGTAAATGTATATATATATATATATATATTTATTTATTTATATGCATAGGAATATATGTGTGAATATATATATATATATATATATTTATAGGTTCTCAATGAAAATATTTAGCATTGAGAAGTAAAAACAAGACCTACAGTTTGCTAAAGAATGAAGACTCAATCTGAAAGGGGGAAATTGTGCAATTTCTTTCAGTGCACACAAAATAATGGAAGGTTTTCTCAGCTATCACAGATTTGCAAACAATTTCTAATACTTGCATTCAAATTCTTCAACAATATTAACTTAATTCAAACAAGATTCATGGGGAAAGAATGGAAAACCTGGTTATTGTGCTTCCAAATGTAGATGCTCAATACTTCCCTTTGCCTCCTCTTCAACTGGTTTTCTAGGAAAGTTCTTCTTCTCTTCTCCTTTCCTGATTCCTTATTTTCCTACTAATTCCCAAGGATTCATTCTAAACCCTCTAATTTGATAATTAGAACACTTTCTTGGCAACCATTTTAAGCAAAATTGCAGAGCTTTATTTTTCAGGAAATCATTTTCAAGAACCATTGCATTCTCAGGAAGTTCTTTCCCTTTTAATAATATTTTCTCTTTTCCACTCTCAACCCTAATCTTGAAAATGGAATTTAAGAAAAATGTAATTAAAATATATATATCTTTGTGTTTTTCACTTCAAATTCATAAATTGGAGATATGTGAAAAATGATCTACAATTACCGTTGCACAAAAGATAAGTATTTTTAAAATACTTAATTACTCAAATTTAAAGTAAATATTTATCTAAATTTTAAATAATTATCATTTAATTATGACTAGAATTTAACACAAAAATAGGATTTGTAACACGGAAATCATTTAAAACTAAAATTAATAGTTAAATTAAATTTAATGCTTTTATTTCATTATTTATTTAATTTAACTATCTATTGCTTAATTTTGAAATAATTCAAGACAAACACATTAAAAGTGACATTCCTAAATGCAATCTACATGAGTCTAGGTGCTTTGTGTGTGATCGAGAGGACTTCTTGTTTTACCCTGTCAAGAAGCTAACCTCCTCTCCTTAATCACACCCTTGGTCTTCAACCTCCTGCATCTCAAGTGCACTCAGGCACACAACAACAAATTAAATTAGTATTTGATAAAGGTATAAATCAAAACAATATGATACTTTAATTCAAATATTTCTATTCTATTCTACTTTTCTTTATCATCAAAGTAAAACACATTCATTACTAAACAACTCTTAAAATAAAACACTTTCATATTTCTTCACACCAAAGCACCATAGTATATCATATTATTCTACCACACACATTAGTCCATAAAAAAAATCCACACAAATCCAAGAGCAAACAACGTCTATTCTACCACACACATTAGTCCATAAAAAAAATCCACACAAAGCCAAGAGCAAACAACATCAGAGTCTGAGATGTGACATCACCAAACCTTAATTGCAACCTTGGGATACAAATCTACAAACTAGCATAAAGTGTCCTTAATGAATGTAGATATTGATCATGAAACTTGATTAGAAATAATTCCTTTGATATGATTGATAGATATTGAATGCTACATCACCACATTAGCTCAAACAAAATGCATGATGAAATGAATCTTGATTGTTTCAATAACCTTCTACAAATCTTCCCTTCAATGCCTTATAAATGCTCTTAAATGCTCTATCAATGCTCAGATTGTGAAATCTTAGGATGCTTAAATAAAAATTGCTAGGATTGCTTAGATAAAAAAAAAATTGTGTAAATAAATTCTTGTACCTAGTAAATCCATTACTAGGGTACTAGGGGACTTATTTCATGTTAATATTACTTAGGTCATATAAATATTTCTAGAAGGTGTTAGTTGTCAATAGTTGTTATCCTATCTTTTAATTTGTAATGAATTTGATCTAGGTAGTTGTGATAAGTTGTCTCATATCATAAGATTAAGAAATTTTTCATAATCATATGTTATCTTATGTCTCACCTTGGCTATATAACCAAGGGGTCTCTCTTACATTGTACAACAACATTGAATCATATTATCTTTTTGTGCTTTCCATTTGGTCTCTAAATCTTGGTAGGATATCTCCATAGCCAATTCTACCATGGTATCAAAGTGGGTTGGGTACCTTGGACAGTCTTTTTCTGAAGATATTTTGGTAGATCTTAAAAATTTGAGTATGCTCTTCTCTTGCATTGTATGATGATCCAGAGAATCAGAAAAACTTAATAGAAATAGCATATTTGGGGGTTCCCCTTTATGGCTATTTATTGTAGGTTCAAATTGGATCTCGTTGGTGTAAATTTTAGCTCACCATTGAGTTTAGAATGTTCGATAAAGTTATTTTTTCTTTTTGCTTCATCCAAATCGGACATATGAGGCCAAATCTATGAGGGTTTGAAGTTGAAGAGTGGTTGCAAGATTTGGAAGGTAGCTGCATTTTTGGAGCATTTTGAGTCAAATTCACCCCTTGTATCACATCCTGAAGGGCCAAAAACACTAAGATTGACTTTCAAATCATCCAAATCCAAGAAATTGTCTACCGAGGAAAAAAAATTAGCCTAGTGAACTATATGGCCCCCCAAGTTGTAGGTTGTTCTATCACCCATTCTTTTGGATTGGCTTATCCAATCACCAGTGGATCCTTTTCTTCCCAAGGGGGGAAGTGTTATTTACAGGTAGTGGATCATGTTTTATCTTTAGGAATTCATCATTGGTACTGGAGAGCACTTTCTTTATGGGGGGGATTCATACATTCATTTACTCTCTCTTATTGGATGGACATCTATTGTACTTGCATGACAGAAGCATTCCTTGGGAGTCACATTGAGTCCTCATTCTATCCTTCTTTCACTACTATAGTTATTTCATTTTTCTCTCTTTTGGAGAGGATTTTTTCCCATGAGCTTTTCTCCTTCTCTAGTTAGAAGAGATTGAACAATTGCATGTTCATGGGTGCCTCATCAAGCCTTGTAGTTGGGACCCATTATGCTTTCATTTAGCTTCCTTTTATCAATTATTTATTTTCTCCCTAATTTGAACTTAAGGTGGGGTGTTAGAGTAAATAAGTCATTATCTGATAATTAATTTATCATCTATTAATTATTAGAGGCTTTAAGCTAAACTTAGGAGCTGATGTTTAATCTTTAGTTTGATTCTTATTATTATATTGGAATAAATTTAGGATAATTCTCCTCATTGCATAAGATTAAAACACTTGTCACTATCTTGTTAATCTATATGTAGGGTTTTCTTGTGCATTGCTTATATAAGCATGCGCATTCATTTGTAATATTCATCCAAATTAGTTGCATCAATAATAATTCTTAGGTTATTGAGCATAATCTCACTTTTGATCTTCTCTATTGTGTGTTATGAAATAACTTGCACAATAGAAGAATATGATATGAAATTTACTACAAATACTTTATAATAATTGAAAATAACAAGCCACTTCGAGGGGGAAAACCTCCAAATATCTCTAATGGTGTTGGTCTACTTGTTGTTTCATTCAATTTTGTACCATGGCTAACTTCTCCTTGAGTCCTAAAAGTACCTGTTGTTGATGAAGCAAGTGGTCCTCTACTTCCTGAACTATTGGTGACACCTTTATTGATGAAGTGATGGAAGGAGGATGATATCCATAAAGTGCCAAAAATGGAGACGTTTTTGATGAGCTATGAAAAAAAGTTTTATACCACCATTCTGCAAGTGGTAGCCAATCTACCCATTGAGATTGTTTCTCTAAAGTGAAACAACGTAGATATGCTTCTAAACACTTATTAACAACCTCAATTTTCCCATCCGATTGAGGATGGTATGAAGAGCTATGAGATAATTGAGTACCCAAACATGAGAATAAGTCTTTCCAAAAGTGACTAGTGAAGATAGGATCACGATCACTGACAATAACCTTAGGTGTACCATGTAGCTTTTGGATATTTTCCAAAAAATATTTTTCCATTGCACTTGCTGTAAAAGGATGTGATAATGCAATGAAATGTGCATATTTAGTGAGGTGATAAACTACTACCATGATGACATTATGACCTTTAGATTTGGGAAGCCTTGTGACGAAGTCCATGGATACCTCTTCCCAAAACTGGCTAGGAATAGATAAGGGATGCAAGAGACCTGGTGTCTTAATTTTCTCCCCTTTATTCCTCTGACAAACCAAACATTCAGCAACAAATTTTTGAACATCACCTTTTAGCCCTTCCCAAAAAAATTCTTGCTTGACTCGATGATATGTCTTCAAAAATCTTGAATGACAACCAACTGCAAACTCATGCAACTCTATGAGAATTTTGTGCTTAAGAGTGGAATTCTTGTAGAGATACAAATGCTCTTTATACCAAAGAGTATCTCCCTTCCAATAGAACTTATCTGAACTACTATGATCACTTTTTAATTGTTGGATGAGATTACTTGTCGCAACATCATTTTTCCACTTTGTTTTGGCTTCCTCCACCCAATTTGCTTGTAATATTTAAAGGGCACACAATAAGGTTTCATCTTTCTCATCCTTCCTTGAAAGTGCATCTACTACAATATTTTCCTTCCTTTTCTTATATACAATCTCAAAGTCATAACCTAGCATCTTAGTGACCCATTTTTGTTGCTCTTCAAAAGATAGTCTTTGTTCCAAAAAATATTTTAGGCTATCATGATTTTTCTTAACCTTGACATGTCTACCCATAAGGTAAGCCCTCCATTATTTAACTGCATGAAGGATTGCTAGCATTTCCTTCTCATAAATAGGTTTAAGCTAATTATTACCCTTTAATTGACAACTCTCAAAGGAAATTGGTCGACCCTCTTGCATGAGAACTGCTCCTATCCCATTTCCAAAAGCATCACATTCCACAATGAATTCCTTGGTGAAGTCAGGAGTGGCAAGCACTTGAGTTGTACACATAGCCTCCTTCAATCTCTCAAATGTTGTATTAGTAGACTCGTTTGAATGAAAAGAATCCTTCTTCAATAGAGTGGTGAGGGGTATTGCTATGTGACCATAATTCTTCACAAATCTTTTATAGTACCCTGTCAATCCCAAGAAACCCCTTAGTTTTTTAATGGTTTTTGGAATAGGCCATTCCATGATAGCCTTAATTTTGTTAGGGTCCACCTTTACTCCTTCATGTGAAACTATGTGTCCCAAATACTCCACCTCCTTAAGACCAAAAGCACACTTGGATGGCTTAGCATAGAGTTGATGATTTTCAAGTATTTGTAATGCTTTATCCACATGTTGCAAATGTTCTTCCCAAGTCTTGCTATAAATCAAAATATCATCAAGGAATACTAACACAAACTTTCTCAAGAACTTCTTAAAAATGGAATTCATCAGACTTTGGAATGTAGATGGTGCATTAGTAAGACCAAATGGCATCACCAAAAATTCATAATGACCCTCATGAGTCTGAAATGTTGTCTTACAAATATCTTCCTCCTTAATTTGAATTTGGTGATAACCAGATCTAAGATCTAACTTGGTAAAATACATAGCTCCATTCAATTAATCTACCAAATCATCAATTACTGGAATAGGAAACTTATCTGGTTATGTGCAGGATCATGATGGGCCAAAAGTGGCAATATGATGGGTATTTGTAGGGTATGTGGCGACTTTTTTTTACCCAAAATTGATGAAACGAAAAGGGTTTTTAAAGGATATTCTCAAATTTCCATCAATATAAATTATGCTTTACTGTAAGTTTAAGAAATAATTATTCATTTTCTATTTGAATTATGAGTAAAGTCCTGATTGATAGGCTGATTGAAAAACATCTATAGCTTTCAAACAGTATCACATTGTTTTAATCTAAAACATGTGTCACATTCTATGCTTTGCATACTATTGGATTAAAAAAAGAAAAATTGAATTTCATAAAGTTTTGACCAAGGTAAGGTGATCAAACATACGAGTTTTTATACTTTTTAAAAGTTGTAATAAAACTTTCATAATTAATTATTTACTTGGAAAAAAATTACAAAAAAATATACATCACATCAGGACATGAGTCTACTTATATCTAAAATCTTATAAAAAATATTCTCATTTTATTGTGGTTAGGGTGGTCAGATAAACACCTACTTCTTATTTTTTCCCTAAAATTTAAGTACTACTGCATTGAAATTTCAAATTTTCACCAAATGGATTTAAAAAAAAACCTAGTAGTTTAGAAATGACATTCAATTTGCTACAAATTCTATTTTTACATATTTTTGAAATAATATAGATAACTTATTCAAATTTTTATGTCAATCTGCCTAACTATGATTTTTCTAAAATCTTTGCCACTTAAGGGCCTGTTTTTTCCATGATGATCCTGCACATACCCATTTTTAATGGTGTACATGTTGAGCACTATATAATCTGGACACATACGCAAAGTGTCATCCTTCTTACGTACCATCACCACAAGTGAGGAGTAAGCACTTTGGCTATGCCTATTAATTCCTGCCTCTAGCATCTCCTCAATAATTTTTTCAATCTCACTTTTTTGTATGTGTGGATACCTGTAAGGCCTAATGTTCTGTGGTTGACTCCCTAGAACTAACTGTATGGCATGATCATGATCCCTCTTAGGAGGAAGTCCTTTAGGCATATCTCCAAGAACAACTGAGTGATGATCAATTATAGCTTGCAAATATGGATAAGTAGGAACACTAGATTGAGAGACTTCTAATGAACATAGTTGGGCCACAAATCCATCCACTCCTTTCTTAAGAAACTTTTTCATTTGATGAGAGCTTACCATTTGTTGGGATTTTTCCTTCAACCCCCTTAGCTCTACTACCCTTCCTTCTAATTAAAATATCATGAATAGTTCTTGGAAGTTCATCTCAATCATTCCCAATGTAGTAAGCCATTGTACTCCCAAAACAATATCAGTTGCACCCATGGATATCACATACATTGGGGAATCAAGTTGATAATCTCCCATGGATAATTTAATGCTATGACACTTCCCCAAACAACTAACTATACCACCATCTAAAATCAAAACTTGAAACTCTGTAGCTGGATATATAAAACAATTTAGACGAGTAGCTAACTTTTTGTTGATGAAATTATGAGTACTACCTAAGTCGATCAACACTATTACCTTCTACTTATTTAAGAACCCCACCACCTTGAGAGTTTGTGGAGCACTGAAACCTGAGAGTGCATGACAAGAAATTATTGGTTGAGAATCATGTGATTCCTCATTTGACTCCCTTTCATCCTCTATTATGGGTTCCTCCTCTTCTTCCTCACTTGGACCTTCAATATAGAACAATTTCTTTTCACTACATTTATGTCCCCGACTATATTTTCTATCACAATTGAAACACAACCCTTTTTCTCTTTTCTCAATTTTTTTGGAGTCAACCCAGTAGGTTGTGTTGAATATCCTTTCTCACTTGTCACATTAGCCCCTTGCTTCTTAGGAATCAAACACCTCTCCTCTACCCTATGTGCTAAGATAAAAACTCATTTATAGAGCTATGGCTAAACATGCGTACCTCATGTTGAAGGTGATCCTTGAGACCCCCCAAGAATAAATTATTCAGGTTATCCTCTATAATTGTATCCACTCTTAATGATATATTTTGGAATTGTTGAGCATAATCCTTAACTGATCTTGTTTGTTGAAGTTTAGCAAGCTGGCTGAAGAAGTTTTTTGTCACACTATTGCTATATTGTGCTTGGAGTTCCTCTATAAAAATTGACCATGAGATAGTGAGCCCCTTTTTCCTTCGATGAGTGAAAATCCAATGATACCAAATGAATTGATCTGGTGAACTAGATATAGGGAAGCCATCATGACCTTTTGTCCATTCGAGATTTGGTGTACTTCAAAAAAAATCTCCATTTGGTTTATCCATGTTAAAGGATCCTTGCCATCGTGCTTGTGCATATCCACCTTTAGAAATAAATTCCTAGATCCCATAGGAGTACTAAAGCTTGTATCAATGTTAGCTGACCTAGAATTTTCACCTCAGTCGCTTGAGAACTCCTTTCTTGGTTCAACCATGTAGGTGCTTAACATGTTTCGTACGTCTAATATATCTCCTCTTAGGTCACTCATATCCATCTTCATTGAGGAAATGTATTCCTTGACCTTACTGATTTCCTCATTAGGATTAATATCCTCTATTGTTACCCCATCCTTATCAAGAGTCTTCCCCAGAGTGACACCATTCTTTTTGCCCCTTGTTGTAGGCCCTGTCATGATGGGAACCACTAATTTTGAAATAAATCACACAAATGAGACTTAAATTCTTTGAAATTTTTTCTAAAACTTACTAGGGACAAAATAACTCACCTAGAAAAATCTCCAAGAAATAAGCAAATTTGCAGTGTGGAGAGTGATAATTGTGAAAATTTTAATTTTTTCAATAACTTTCTTATTTATGATCCAATTCCTCCAAATTTTTTTATTTTAATCTCCTTTCTAAGTAGTTCTTCAAAAACCCAATAAAAATCAGCCTCAAATTTGACAATATGTGTGATATATGCAGATTCCAAAAAACTTGTGTAGAAACCCTAATTCTACAATAATTCACCTAATTCTACTCCAATTCTTCTAAAATATGGATTTTAGATTCTTTAATATGTTATTAAAAAACCCTTTAAAAATTATAAAAAAATTCACCAAAATCTGAAAGATATGCTCTTCCAAAATTCACCTCCAAATTTGAGAAAAACCTTGCCTCTATGGTGCCAAGATCATGCTCTGATACCACTTGTTATGAAATTACTTTCACAATAGAAGAATATGATATGAAATATACTACAAATACTTAATAATAACTAAAAATAACAAGCCACTTCAAGGGGGAAAACCTCCAAATATCTCTAATGAGAACACACTTCACAATTGATGATGAAAATAAGTCTCAGAACCTCCTATATATACCTATTTATGCCTAGGTTATCAACTAGGCCGACTTAGACACCCCTATATATAATACCTAGGCTGACCCAACCAAATAAATAATAATATAATAATGATAACATGACTTAATGAGGAGTGGGTGTAGCATTGTGATAAGTGAAATGTAGAAAAAGTGGTATGGTGCTATCATATGGTTTTAGGACATAGAGCACACCCACTTTCCAATTGCATTCAAGGATAACCCTGGAGATCTCAATGCAAAGGAGAAAGAGATCTTGCAATAGGGTTGTCCTAGTGGTTGAATGTAAAATAATGAGGGGTTCATCACCATGCTAGGGCTTGGAAGAATGTATGAAATGCAAGATCTAACGATTGAACTCAATCATGCAAGAAACTTCACTAAACGAACTATAAATGCAAATAAATTAGAATAGAAAACTGGAAAAGGTACAAAGGAGCACCTAGAAACTTGAGAGAGATTGAATGGATGGTTGAAATGCTAAATAACCTAAAATTTAGACCTACTAGGACTCATTTTCCAATCGGGGTGAATGAGTCCTAGATCAGGGTTTCTACACACAAACAGGTTTTTGGAAAAAGAGTATCCAAAACTGAAAAAATATCAAAATTGACCTAAATTGGGACTCATTCACCCAAGATGTTGAATAATTCAAGTTAAGGTTTTATGGAGCTTTAAAATCTGAATCTATTCTTCAATGTCCGCTCTTTCTATTCCTCTTTGTTTCTAGATCTAAAACCCTGATTTCAAACTTGTAGATGACTTTTTGGTGAAGATTATGACCTTGGAAATGGGTAGACAATTCCAACAACTTTCTCCAAGCTTGTAACCCAATCTCCAATGATCCTTCAAGTCTTCAAAGCACCTAATTATTGGATGATGTCTTGTAAATTTGCAACTCAACATGAAATGGCCATGAAGGATGTAGATCTTGATCTTGACAATAGGTGTAGAACAATGCCTGATCTTGGATCTTCAATGCTACATCACAACACTAGCTCAATAACATGCTTAATGCTTGATATTCTTGACATGATGATGGATCTTGAATTGCTGCAACAATTGATGAATGCTTTAGAAATGATCTTGAATGCTCTCTAACTGATCTTGTGAAGTCTTGGAATGCTTAACACTTGAGTTTTTGACTTGATATCATGTAATATTAATGAAATAATGATTTTAAAGCTCATTTATATTGGAAATACATATAATTTCCATGTATTAGTTTTCTTTCTCAAAACCTTGAAAATAGGACAAATGGGACTCATTCACCAATTTGGGAAAATGGTTCCCACCTGGATGGGACTCACTCACCCAAAGTGGAAAATGGGTCCCAAGGGGCCTATTTTGATTGCTAAAGTGTCGAGGAGTGTGTAAATTAAGCTTATTTGTTGATCTTGTCAGGTTTTTGATTGAAATATGCCTTGGGATGCACAATATATGGTCTTAGGGGCCTCTTAATGATGATATAAAGGACATAATGTAATAAGGCCCAAAATCCAATGTGAAAGTGTAAATAAATACACTTTACAATACTAAATTAAGGCAAAAATAGGTAAATTTAGCTAAAAAGGACCTTAAATCCAATGTGAATGTGTAGAACACATTACATCACTAGATTAGGTCCACTTAATTTACAAGCCTCCTAAATTTAATGTGAAGGTGTCAATAAATACACTTTACAACATTAAATTATGGAAAAGTTAAGTTTATTTAGCTTAGAAGGGCCCAAAACCTAATGTGGATGTGTAAAACTCATCAATATCAAGTCCAAATTATCATTAATTATTCCCAAATTAACAAAGGAAAAGGTGTACCCTTTTTTTTATTACATGTAGGCCCCACTTTAGTGAGAGAATGAACTTGCTTCAAACTCACATTAAAGTAGACATTCAAGAGGGTTCTAAGTGTACCGATGCAGATGGTCTAGGATAACAAAGATTGAGGAGGCAATCAAACCCCTAGGATCCAAGATCCTAAGTCAAACTGACGTAAGCATGAAAGGACACACACAAAATGTATGATATGCAACATCAAGATACACAGACAAGCAATGTCAAAAATGAAAGAAAAAGAAAGAAATGATGGATCAAGCTTTGATAAATATGTGCTCACTTTGGGGCCACAATACCTCAAGTCATCCACAGGGTGAGTAGTCCAAGAGGGTGAGACACATACACACATGGCCAGTATGCACTCACACACACATGAGTGGCTAAGGGAAATTCATGCCTTGGATCAACTTCCCGTCCAACCATACCAAAGTTATACCTCTTGATAACTTTGATAAGGCACCACACAACAATGATCTTCGAGCTCCATGAGGCAAGAAAAAAATCATATGCTTGAAACTCATGAACAAACAAGATGGATCCACAAGCAAGCAAAGTGTCTTGTGGAAGGTGGCCATATAACTAATGTTGTAAATACGAAATAGTGTAAGGTGAATTCAAAGGGATTTTTCTTAGTTCATGCAAGGTCTCTTCTTAGGGAACATCATGCCTAATGTATCCAAGAGAGGACAAGTCAAAGAAATATCATGCTCTCAGAGGAAATCAAGCCCAATGACACCACCAAGAAAAGGATGCATCACACGAAGAAATAAAATCACACAATGAAACTTGAGTGTCTATTTATGCCCCCACTTTAAAGTGGTTGATAACACCATTGTTGTGAGAAATTTCTTTAAAGTAGAAGACATGAGATCATATTCAGAAATCCCTATTCCAAGTCATATGTTTTCAAATTGAACTACATCATGAATAAGTATGTCACATGCGAGTCAACTTAAGGTATGCCATCCACATCCCAAGCTTTCTTTTATATGTGCATGAACGGTGATCAACTAGCCAAAAGAGACAATGGCAAGTGACATACAAGGTCAAGGCTACCTAACCCCTTTCCCCCACTTAGTGCAAGACAAGGATGAGCCAAATAGGATGAGAATAAGTTTCAATTAGATAACTAGGTGCTTTAACACAAGGAAGAGCACCATGATCCATAAGATGTTTAATTTTGTCACTTAAAGCCTTACATTCATTAGTTGAATGACCATGAGCTCTATGATATGCACAAAATGAACTATTTTAGTAAAATTTCTTTAGTGTTCTTGGAGGGAGGGATATCAAATGATCTTTGAGGAGTCTCGACAAGATATCTTCTTGATCAATAGTAGAATATGTTGCTTTATTTTGTGACAAAGATATCTCTTTCTTAGTACTTGAGATGTCATACTTACACAAGAATCATTAGATTGCAATATTTTGTCCTCTGCTTTGTAGGAGGGTGTAAAATCTAACAAACTTAAATCATTATTGTTTTTTATGATGGCATTTATGTTTCTTTGTTTTTTTGTTTCTTTCAAAGGGTAACAATCAATACCACTAGTGTCTATTAGTTCATGATGCACTAATGCTAAATTTGGCTTAGAGGAAGCTTTTGTAATAGTGTTGATATTAAGTGAAGGGTTGTTGATTTCTTTCGAGGAATAGTAACCAAGACCACTAGTATTTTCTAGCATGTGAGGCTCTATAGGGACACAGATACCTTGTTCTCTAGCACCACATCCTTTTCCACTATATCCAAGTTTCTTCATAAGTTCATAACCTTTTCCATAAAGCATTTTCATTTCTTTTGGATTCAACGGTTGTTCATAAAGGATTTGTTGTGTAATTTTTTGTCTTTTGTTCTAAAGTGGTTAAGGTGGATGCTTCCAAATTTTTTGTTGACATTATCACTTTTTCTTTTCCCTTGTTTTAATCTATGTTTATGATCTTGTATTCACCCATGAATGATGTGAAATATAAGGAACTCCAATCATCTTATAATAGTTTTAAAACTTTTCCATCTCTTGTTTCTCTTTGTTTATAGGTTCTATGTTTGAAGTTGGAATTAGTGTGTTCAGAGGATTTGTCCTTCAACTTGGTATACCTTATTGTTATAGACATATTTCATGATATGATGGAAAGTTGAAGGCACTGCGTGCATCCCATGGATCCAAGGTCTTCCTAAAAGAATATTGTATGAAAGATTATGAGGCATAACATGAATAGGATTTTGTAAGGTAGCCTTTCCAACTGTAATGGGAAAAGTAATCACACCAAGTGGTTGCTTTCCTATTTTGTCAAATCCTCAAATTGATAAATAATCAGGTTCAATTCTTGATTTATCCACACCAGTTCTATCCAAAATTTTCACACTACACACTTTCAAAGTCGATCCATTATCAAAAAGGGTTCGCTTTATTCTTATCCTATTGAATTTAGCTATTATCATGAAGGAATCATTTTTCTTTCTCATTTCGAAAGGGGGTATCATGTTGATGAAAAGTAATGTCTACGTTGTTTGAAGTTATGGCTTGAATTTGGGTTGTCATATTGTTTGAGTGTGCATTAGGATGAGTAGGAACTTGTTGTAAATCACTTTGAATCATGTTTTGTTAATGAGGGGGGGTGTTGTCACAATAGTGTGTCTCACTTTTGAGACGTTTTTTTCCTGAAATAGCTTTTTTTAAGAAAAACTAATCGTTTTAGCATTGAGAGGTTCCATATAAAGGGTTTTAATTGAAGAGGGATAGATAAGACCCTCTTAGGTTAAGCCCCCTTGGATAGAACCCCTCTATTATTAAATCATACCCATAATGGAGTCTCCTTCGCACCTATCAAAATGATAGCAAAAAAACAAGGTTTATTTACATTTTGATGGATTAAATAATGTGATTTAGAAATTATCTTTTACAAGATTGTAGCCCTTGAAATGAGCTTTCCAACAAGTATAGTATTGATATATTTTAATTTTATCTTGTATTTGATTTTTAATTTTTATTGAACATAGGTTTTACTCCAAACATCAAGCTCTTTGTTCTATAGAGGTGGAAAAATAGTAAACCATTGTAAAAAAATTTCAAAAATACCCTTTCGTTAGGTATTGATGTCCTTGTTTCACTAAACAAAGAAAAAATAGATTTTGATATATACACAACAAGTTAGGTTGTACGACACACATGCATGTCCAAATTATAGTTACAGTAACTTAAAAAATTAATTAAAAAAATATATGTAACAAAAAATTATGAAAATATATCCTTTCCCTATATATTGATGTTGAGAATCTATATTTCAAAAATTATGATTTTATCCTTTATAGAAAAAATTTATGTTGTACGACACAAATGTTACTTTCTAAAAACATTATTTTTTGTTTAAAACTTATTATTAAAGGAGATGTTGAAATATTCATGATTTCTTTCAAAAGAAATTAAAAATATATATATTTAAAATCTAGACACAAATTTCCACAAATCACTAGTTTGCATCATCTTCAAATTCTTAATGTTTTTGTTTCTATAGGTCTTAGAAGATGAAGATTTATAGGTCTTAGAAGATTAAGATTTATTAAAAATATCGATGTAAATATCCATCTTGGGAAAAAAGTGAGACATGGTATTATGATTTCACCTGGGGAGACTTGAATAAGGTCCCATAATGATATCTTAGCAGGAGTATTCTTTAATTGTTCAACAAGATCGTACTCCTTTCCACTTTGTGGAGGAAAATGAGGGGGGGCTAGTAAGATAGGGTTAGGCAATGGGAGAGATGTTGAAGGTGTTTGTTTTGGTTGTGGATTGTTACTGGTGTTATGTGTTCGAACAATGGTATTATGAATCAGCTACTGCAAAATATTATTCTTGGGTGGGTAAAGGATACTTAAGTTTAGGTTTGTTTTATTTTGAGGTTTGTGTGAAGGTAGGTAAAGGATGAGTTGAGGTTGAATAATATTTACTTCCCTTAGTGAAGGAGATTCTAATGTTACTTCATCATCATCATCTAAGGAAACTATATCACTATTGTCAATGTTATCCTTTTCTTGCACCATGATATCCTCTTTAGGAGGAGAGTTTTTTAGGATAATGACAAACAAGATGTTCATGAAATTTAGAGGTTGGTTCTTCTAAAATGACTTCATCACAAGTAGGTGAATGATCAATGGTATTATTTTGTTCAATATTGTTTTCTCTATGGGGAGAGAGGTAAATAAGATTCTTGTGACTCTCATAGCTTTGATCTTCTAACACTAAAATATCTCCTTCACAACTAGGAGAGATATCAAGAGAAGGATAGAAGTGATCGTCCTGATTGCTAGTGATTTTATTCTTGTTTTCTAGGGTAACATTCTCTTGTACCATAACTTCTACCCTAGTAGGAGAGCTTTTAGTAGAGAGGCAAACAAAAGGTTCATCACTCTCCATTATTATGTCGTGTAAAGTAACTTCATCACTAATAGGGAAAGCATCAAGAGAAGGACTACTATGGTTTTCATGATTTCAAATGGTTAAATTATTTTGTTCAAATAGGTATTTCCAAATGTTAGGGACATTAGAAAGGAGAGAGATATGGTTATCACTTTCAATCCACATGTCCTCCTAACAAATGTGATTTTCATGATCGTTCATGATTGTAGCCTTCTTACTATTAGGGGAGGTGTTGAGAGATGAATTTGGGATAAGAAAATTGGTTGAAATGATCTCATCTTCTTGTGTCATACTATCTTCCCAAGGGGAGGAGGAGAGAGAAAATCAAGACTCTCATGATCCGCAATGATTGTGTCTTCTTTCAACAAGATACCTTTGTCCCTAGTAGGAGAGGCATCGGGAGAAGAACAATTATGGTTTTCATGATTGTCTATGCTTGTGTCTTCTTGTATTATATCATCCTCACCAAAAGGTAACACAATATTAAAGACTATATCAATTGTTTGTTCCTTTTTCTCTTAGATATTCACATAACTATGAATGATAGTATAAGAATGGCTAACATGTTTCTTAATGACCTCATTGTTGTACTCTAAATTGAACTCATAGGATGGGATGTTGTACTTATGCAATCCATTTTTAACCATATCAAACCCACATATCTTGAAAGAAAACATGTTATCATAGAAAAGTAAATAAAGTGCAATTTAATAACCTAAAGTGAAATGTTTAAATGCAATTTTCAGGTTTGAAACAAGGTAATTTGTTGGTTACACTATGCAATAATTTGAAAGTGATATGTTGTAAATGTAAGTTTGGAATTGAGCAATGCATGAAATGGACCAATTTAAGCTAGATTTTTTGAAATGCATGTAACAGAAAGTCAACCCACTAAAACTAATAACCAATGGCAACAAATAGAAGTGAAGAAACAAAATTTTTGATGTTGTAAAGGTAGTTCCAAATGTGAACTCAGACTGAGTTTCCCAGAGGGGCGAATGAGTCCCAATGAGGGTTTTTTCAAAAAATTTAGAGAATTTTAAGTGATTTTTATGCTTTTTGGTTTGGATGATCTTTAGACTAAATGAAAATGCAATTTTCAAATGTTTTTCAATGATTTGAGATACAAAAATGCAACCTATATGCACTTTCACTAATGCAAAAATTGGAAACCCTAGAATGCCAATTAATTAATGCAAACCCTAATGTAATGTTAATGCAAGCTAGATCTAGGATGATGATGCACTCCAAATTAGAATTTTAATGTTCTAAATCTAGGTTCACCAAAATAAAATGTAGAAGTTGTATCGTACTATCATATAGTTTTAGGACATAGAGCACACCCACTTTCCAATTTCATTCAAGGATGACCCTAGAGATCTCAATGCAAACGAGAAAGAGATCTTACAATAAATTTGTCCTAGGGGCTGAATGTAAACTAATGAGAGGCTCACCACCAAGCTAGGGCTTGGAAAAATGTGTGAAATGCACGATCTAATGATTGAACTCAATGATGCAAGAAACTTCCCTAAATGAACTATAAATTCAAATAAATTAGAACAAAAAAATTGAAAAGGTACAGAGGAGAACCTGGAAAATTGAGAGAGCTTGAATGGAGGCCTAAAATACCAAATAACCTAAAATTTAGACTTATTGGAACTCATTCGCCAATCTGGGTGAATCAGTCCCAAATCAGGGTTTCTAGAAAAAGGGTATGTGAAACTACAAAATCTCAAAAAAGACCTAAACTGGGACTCATTCACCCAAGGTGGCGAATGAGTCTAGTTAGGGTTTTTTGGAGCTTTAAATTTTGAATATGGTCTTCAATGTCCGCTCTTTCTATTCCTCTTTGTTTTTGAACCTAAAACCCTAATTTCAGACCTGTAGATGACTTTTTGGTGAAGATTATGACCTTACAAATGGGGATACAATTCCAACAACTTTCTCAAAGCTTGTAACCTAATCTCCAATGATCCTTCAAGTTTTTAAAGCACCTAGGTCTTAGATGATGTCTTCTAAATCTACAACTCAACACGAAATGACCATGAAGGATGGAGATCTTAATCTTGACAGTAAGTGTAGAACAATGCTTGATCTTGGATCTTCAATGCTACATCACAACACTAGCTCAATAACATGCTTGATGCACGTGATATAGTTGAAATGATGATGGATCTTGAATTCCTACAACAATTGATAAAGAATTATTCTCTTGAATGCTTTAGAAATAATCTTGAATTCACTCTAGATGATCTTGTGAAGTCTTAGAATGCTTAACTCTTGAGTGCTTGACTTGATATCATGTGGGATTAATGAAATAATGATTTAAAATCTCATTTATATAGGCAATCCATCTAATATCCCATGTATTAGATTTGAAAGGTTGACATACATAAAATTTGAACTTAAAACCCATTTTTTCTTGCTCAAAACCTTGAAGATAGGTGTGTCGTACAAAAATGGCCCCTTGTCATTTCATGGCATTTTAGGTATTGTTTCATTGTGTTTTACATATTTTTCCTTGATTTTATGTTGCAACATGGCTTGAACATGCTTATTTATGTACTAAAATTTAAATATTGAAGTCTTGTGAATGTTTCATGAAGTGTTGTAAGACATTTCCACATTATTCTAGACTCTATTTAATATAATTTACCTAAAAATCACCCTTTTACACATCAACAAGTCCTATTTTCAAGTGTTGTTAAGCCTTGTAATCAAGATTCACACTTTTCTAGGCCTATTATTGAAGTGTATTCTTGAATATACTCTCGAAACACAACATTAAAAGATAGTTAATTCTTGAAACCTAAATTCATGTCCTATGTGAGACCCATTCGCCATGGGTGGTGAATGAGTCCACCTTGGTTCCAAAATTCAAAATATTTCAAATTTATTTTAGGATTTATTCAAAAATATGCTTGATGTCAGCCTTTGATGATGTATGAATGGTAACTAAGGCACAAGATTGATATAAATAAGTTATTTTCACCTCATTTTAAAATCTCCTACAATCCAACACATCTATTCAAGCATCCAAGCATCCAAGCATTCAATCAAGCATCCGAAATACATCATCAAGCAATTATTGAAGCATCTTGAAGAAGCCATTGACATTGATTCAGACTTGCATTATCAAGGATCTTGGTAAGTTTGTAACACTTATTATTTTTTTCATCTATCATTTCCTTTTCATTTCATTTATTTCTATTGGTTTTGATTACCAAAGTGGGGTTTGACCATGGCAAACCCCTATTTGCTAACCCTCCAACATTTTCCCCCTTTTTGCATGTGTATTTGTAGCCTTTGTTTTGAAAATTTGACAAGTTTAAAGGTGTTGAAAAGTGGAAATAAAGTAAACTAGGTTCTTCAATTCAACTTATTACTTTTTCAAGCTTGTTGAGTGATTTTTGTTTGTTTCATGTAGAACTGACTTTGACAACCTGACATTCAGATATTTTCAGATCTGGTGTTGCAGAGTTGCTATCTGATTTTCTAGAAATCTAGGAGTGGACTAATTCACCACCCTTGGTGAATGAGTCCCACTTGAAACCTGAAAATCTGTATTTTTTTTAGATTCTAGATCCTGACAGTCAAAAATCAGTTCCTAACATTTTTTCATCAGTAGGAGGATTGATTTGCCACCCTGGGTGAATGAGTCCCACTATGAATTTTTAGTAAATTCATTCAGCATTCTAGACATCCCAAAATTGGAAATTCACATCCAGGTGCACTTAGATTCATCCCTGTGTTCTTTGTTTTGCATATTTTCTTCAATTTCTTCATTGTTTACATATCAGACTGTGTTTTCAAACATAGCTTAAATATTGGTTTTGCATCCATTTAGATTAGTTTCATTCATTTAATTAAATTTATTTTAGTTCATTTAGGAATTAAATCATCTATCATTGCATATTTGAGTGAACTTGTTAGATTCTTTGGCCCCTTTCTCTCTCCTTTTAGGTGAAAACCCCTATAAGTGCTAGAGATACCTAGAGTGCCAAAAATCTACAGTTCAATAGGCCAAATAGGACTCATTTTCCAAGTAATGAAAATGGGTCCCACCTATATGGGACTCATTCTCCTAAAGTGGTGAATGGATCCCATATGGCCTATTTTGATTGTTAAAGTGTCGAGGAGTGTTTAAATTAAGCTTATTTATTGATCCTATCATGTTTTTGATTGAAATATGCCTTGGGATGCACAATATAGGGTATTAGGGACTATTAATGATGATATAAAGGTCATAAATGAAATAATCCCAAAAGTCCAATGTGAAAGTGTAAATAAATACACTTTACAACACTAAATTATGCCAAAAATAGGTCTATTTAGCTAAAAAGGACCCTAAATCCAATGTTAATGTGTAGAACACATTACATCACTAGATTAGGTCCACTTAATTTATAAGCCTCCTAAATTTAATGTGAATGTGTCAATAAATACACTTTACAACATTAAATTTGGAAAAATTTAAGTTTATTTAGCTTAGAAGGGCCCAAAACCTAATGTGGATGTGTAAAACTCATCACAACACTAGATCAAGGTGATATCAAGTCCAATTTATCATTAATAATTCCCAAATTAAGCACGGAAAAGGTGTACCCTTTTTTTGTCATTACAATAGGTAACTGCTTACGGGTGTTTCATCGGAGCTGTGGGTTGAATCAATCAATTCCTAAAGAACCCAAATTATGTTTTCCAACCTATTTATATATTTTGCATCATTTTTGGTTTCTCCAAATTTGATTCCACAACTATTTCAATTGCAAAAAATAAATACATGTTGGATTTTCACAGTGGGTTGTCTATTATTTCATTCTACTTCCTCAATAAGTTCTATCCCATGAACATTAAAATCACAAAATTAAAAAAACCGCAAAAGAAAACACATAAACAACTCTGCATATCAAATGAGAACCCCTTTTCTCAAGGAAAACCCTTAAAAACCCATCGATGAATACCCCTTTCACAATGAATACTTGTTTCTTCACAATCCCTAAGAAGAATGGCAAAATGACATATATTGTTGATACATATACATACTTGCTAGCTAGTTGCCTATGCCTATCACGTGTTTTCATAGGGAGAGTGGTTACGTTGCTTTGACCTTCAAATGCCTGCAACTCCCTTTTGACATCCCCAACAACCTCCAAAATGTGAATGTTGAAAATGGTGACATTTTGGGCTTTTTGGCTCTCCAAATAAAGAAATTTAAAACATGTCAATGTGCCATATTTTTTATGACAGGACATGTGATGACACTCGAAATGGAATGTGCCTAAATTTCCCTCAACATCCATCCATTAGTCTTATATTGTAACAATGCCATCATATGGGGAATGGGGTATTATGTTATCATGTCTAAGACATGTTAGGGTAAATAGGATTTACTTGCTTAAGTTTACTGAAGCTTAATAGTGCATTTAATTATCCAAGTGGTTTTTTCCCATTTCAAGTAGTTTTCTCACTTGTCACATATTTCTTTCCTTTATAAGGCACAATTTTACATTATGCTTGAATTATCTCATCTCATTTTTTCTTCTCTAGTGAAATAGCCTTGTGTTGCTTCTCTCATCTCTGAAGATCTATTTGCAGGTTGTGCTCCTGGGAGGTGGTTGACACCAACATGGTATCAGATCCTTCAAACTATGCCTTCTTCCACCATTGAGAGTTTTCATTAGAAGAGTTTGAGGTCATTTACTTGCTAGAGATTATTTGGCATTTAAAATTTGTTAAATTTAAAAGTCTCCTATTTCCATTTTTTCCTGATTCTTCAAGAGGCTTGTGATTGTCGGCACAATTTTCTTCATTCTAGGAGAATTTGGAAGAGTAATTTCCCTACTAGCAGGCTTGTGTAGCGTTTGAAAGGTGAGGTGTTGAGGATTTTTGAACACTGCAAATGAAGCAAAAACAACTTCAAATCACTAATGATAAACAAATCAATTAAGCTTTGGCACTGACTAAAGGAACAATTACCTTCATCATTGGTGTTAGCCCCCCGTACCCATAGACACACCTTGCACTACATTTTTTTCTCAAAATATTTGTTCAAGGAGGGATCGATTGACCTGTTGTAGGGAAGGATCTGTTGAAAATATGATTTATGCAAGATCTCGCGACACGATTTGCATTGAAGAACCCAAAATTAGCATTGGAGGTACTAAAATTTGTAGAGAGAGCACATTTTGTATTGAAGAGGTAGAAATTTTTGCAGCCCAATTTCCTTTTTGGAGATCGAAAATCATTTCCTATGTAGCACTTATCAAAGGTGATTTCATCTATTTTGAAGGTGTGATTTTCCCACTGGACCCATGATTCTTCCTTGCTATAGGCCAACGTTTTATCTAGAAGCCACGATTTGAATCAAGGTTGCATTTTCTTTGTTGAAGGCTCATTTCTTCACTGGAGGATATACCTTTTTTTGAAACTTTATATTTTATAAAGTTCCCCCTAAATATTTCATTTTAGGGTTCCAAAGTGTGCATCAAGGAAGTGGACCCATGTTCTTTTCAAGTGATTTTTGGAAAAATAATCCCACATTGGCAGTGTGATATTCTTTTGCTATTTAAATAATGTTGCAGTGCCTTTGATTGTTGTGAGAAAGTCTCACAAGAGGCTATTCTTCTTGTGTGCTTAGTAGAGTTTTATTGGTGTTGTCATGGAGATTAGGAAATGGGCCTCACCAATTTTTGCATGAAATTAGGTTTAATTCATTTTTTGGAAGTTTTTGAAAGCATTATCTTTGAATTTTTTTGAAGAATTGTTAGTCATAATGGTTTCTTTGGAGAAAGGGAACTTTAGGAAATGGAGTGATTTTATTCTCACTCATCTTAGTGAGCTCAATTTTTTGCCATATTTGTATAATAAAGTTCCTATTCCAAACACACACGATAGGTATATGATTTGGAAAGGATATAGGGCTCAAGTCTTTGGAGTTATTTTTGAGCATATAAATGACGAGGACCTTTTGGATTCACTTGTTCATTTTGAGTGCCCTCATGATCTTTGGACTTACATTTGAGAATCATATCGAGATCCTGATACTCCACCATCTCTTGATGACCCTCCTTCCAATACCAATGTATCTCTTTGTTCTTTAGAAAAGATAAATTGTGCTTGTGATCCTTTAGAGGTTTTTGAGACTTTAGATGAGGTTGCAGTTGCTTCAAAGGTTCCTGATTCTTTGTTAGAAATGGTTGATCCACCTTCATTGAATACTTCCATCATTTCTAAGCAATCGAATTTTTATTGTCTTCCTGATTGGGATTCTTATTTGCGAAAAAATGGTTCATTATTCATGGAATCTCACATTTCAAACTTGAAAGACACATTTGAAGGATTAACTTTCCTATTTGATGATAGTTTTGGTACAATTGTTGTCACTCCATCTCTTTCTTTGGAGAATGTTCAAAATCAGTTTCTAGTGGTTCCTTTTTTTCACCTTCTATTGTGATTGGGCATGTTCCTGATTGGTTTGTGGCATCATTTTCCAAGGTCTTGGTGACACATAAGCAAATTTTAGAGACATCATCATACATCTTCATGCTTCCTTCTTTCAATTCCTATCTGGAATGGGAAGCATTCATGCATTTGTATTTGGTTTTGTTTCTTCCAAAAGGGAGACACGTTCTTTATTGACATTGAATTATTTTTTATCTTCAAGAATTTACCATTTTTATAGGTGATTACACATTGTGGGGGACTACATATTCTCTCTCTTTCCCTCTTGTGGGGGGTCATTGATTGTATATACATGTTGTATGTAGTCCTTGGGGGGGTGTTATTAAGTCATCCATCCATGCATCTTGTTTTTCTTTTTCTCTCTTTTGGAGAAGGGTTTTTTCCCACAAGGTTTTTCTCCTCTTCTCTAATTGTGAGAGATTTCTTTTTGTAGTGTAAATGGGTACCTAACATGGTTGTGTAGCCAGGACCCATATTGCATCTTCATTTTGCATAATAATCTCCCTAAGTTGCACTTAAGGGGGGGTGTTAGGGTAAATAGGATTTACCTGCTTAAGTTTACTCAGGCATAATAGTGCATTTAATTATCTAGGTGGTTTTTTCTCATTTTGGATAGTTTTCTCACCCATCACATATTTATTGCCTTTATAAGGCACTATTGTACATTATGTAAATTATCTCATCTCAATATATTTTTCTTTGGTGAAATAGCCTTGTGTTGCTTCTGTCATCTATGAAGATCTATTTGCAGGTTGTGCTCCTAGAAGGTGGTTGACACCAACAAGGCATGTGTTCTCATAGGGAGATTAGCTTCTACCATTTTTATATGGTTATTAAAAAAGACATTTTCCATGCATTAATAAAATAAAACAACGTAAAATGTCAGTTTTTATGTGTTAATCAATTTAAATATGACTAGTATATTCCTATTTAATTTGTAAATAAAAGAGGAAAGAGACAAAAAAAATACTGCGACTTTTTGTTGCCCTTGTGTTGGGGTATTCTAAGTGCAGCCATGTTGTTGCTATTAATTTAAATATATAAAAACTGGTGTCAGGATCTTACTAGCCTTGTAATAGGTGCAATAATGTCACTACTTTCTTTTTCTCTTCGAAGTGGGTAACAATTAAGTAATGAAGAGATTTTTTTTCCCTTTTTCAACCACCAACTCTTTTAAAAATGATGATGAGTTTGAACTTTTCGCTTCGGATTTGGGTTGATTTTGGCGAATCTTTTTGTTTTGGGGTAATAACTAATTTTTTAAGTCATTTATTTTTCTTCTTTAACCAATTTTTAGGAGCATTGGGATGGATTTTTCGCCATTATACTATAGTTAGACTAATAAAATCATAGGAAAGCTTTCTATATAATAAACAATAGTGATTTAATGTTAAGAATTATTTAAAGGAAGGTTTTCATATTCACGGATTTTTCACACTTTCTTTATATAATCATATAATTGTATTACCTAATGGTAAGCACTAAGCTCGTGAATTTAAAGACTACTATTGACTGATCGATATGATATGGTTTGTTGAACTAGCATCTCGGGAGGTTAGGAGGCGGCTTCTCCAAGCTTGCCAAATGGCCATGGCCATTCTTCACCAGGAACGCCATATTCAATCCCCATGTTAGATGATCATCAAAATGGCAATGCACAAACCAAACACCTGCACAAATCATGCACATTCACCAACTTTCACATATTCTTCAGTTTTAATTTCAAAGCTATGTATCATTTAATCATGATAAAAGAAATGAAAGCTAAATGCTTGTTACCTGGATTATCAGCTTTGAATCTGATAGCAGACCACCCACTGACAGGAACTCCCACGGTATTTCGTTGTGGCGGATCAACCAAATTGAACGTGAGAGGATCTGTTCGAGCATTATTGTTACCAAAACCCTCTCCCACCACATAAAAATCATAACCATGAATATGCATTGGATGATCGTCAGGCTGAAAGATATTCGTTGCTTGGAACACCACCTGAACTGTACTGTTGTAATTTAGCACTTTTACATTTGTACCAGAAATTGGTGACCAGAGACTTCTGGGTATATTGTCGCTTGTATAATTAAACACAACTGGTGGATTTGAAGGAAAGTCGGTAGTAAAGACGCCATTAATACCAAAATAATAAGCTTGAAGGATGGCGATATCTGGTAGGACAAAAGATACGTTGTTCATACTAGCAGATATTCTGGTGTTGTTAGGACCTTCACAGGTTTTGCCAGTTTGACAGGGATGTAAACCGAGTCCTATGGTTATTAGGAGTTTTTCATCAATGGTCTGGGGAACTTCCACTGGGTGCTCTGCTGAAGCTAGGCTTCGTAATCCTTTATTAAATTTAGTCACAGTTGCAGTGTCATTGTATGTTGGAAGCCGTGGAAGGGATGGGGTGGCAGATGAGTGAGAACCCACATAGTTAAGAATGGCAGTTGTTGTGGTGTTATCAAAGAATCCACTTGCTTGAGTAGTGTATACGCTGGCAGCTATGTAGTATTTGGCTATGGGTTGATTGGCTCTGAGAATAACATCTGTAGTCTGGCCAGGGGATATAAGCATTACGTCTGTTGTGTATGGCTTTGTATAGGAGGCATCTACGGCCACCACTGTTAGATTGTGTGATGCAATCTTGAAAAAGAGGTGACTATTGACTGCAGCATTGACAATACGTAGAAGGTATGTTTTTCCTTTTTCTACAGAAATTTTAGTTGTTCCTGCATTTAAACAGTTAGCTTATCAATTCCATGTCGCTAATATTAAAGGTCGTCTGTGACTTAAAAAAACTATATACCTGATTTTGAGCAAGGATAGAGATCTCCTGGCTGACCATTGATGAGAAAAGCATCGGATATATTTGGTGCACCTCCTGTTTGAATTGATAGCCTTTCAACTGCTTCAGGATCTCTGTTCCACCATTCACCTGTTTGATAAAGGTCGGTTATGTTGTGGTTCTAAGACAATTATTCATTAAAAAAAATATATAAAAATGAACTAAAATAATCATTTACAAATTCGGGTCATTTCAATACGTGAATAATTCTTTCGAACTTTCTGTTTAGTTCTTATGGAAAAAAAAAACACTTCACATTTCTTTTCACCCAATCAAATTCAATTATTATTCTTGTTCTATTTTCTTATAAGCTTTACATTAATGTTAGATTTATTTTAATAATTTTATGTATCTACAAGTGGAAGTTAACAAAATTGTGTTTGAAATTGTCTGTTTACAAGTGTTTCTTGATCACTAAAGTGATGCACCTTCTATGATTGTCAGTCATACTAACTTCTCCATCTCATGAACATTAGTCCCCTTCTTGAGGTTGTTGGCATCAACATAGTCACACGGCTTGTGGACAAAATTCTCATGATTTTTAGCTACCCCAACATAGAACCTTTGGGCACAATAAACATGGTTGGTTTGCATAGTTTCAATTGCCTTTTATTTTATTTTTTTATTGAAAATAAAATAAAATTACAAAGATCCAATACGCTATATCAAAACAGCAAAGAGGGCTCCTAGTTAAACAGCCTTCTATCTTATCATAGCCTCATTAAAGTGGGGCTCCTAATTGACTAGCAGCTAGACAAATATTTTATCACGTAACACTTTTCTATCTCCTATCAAGATTAAAAGTTAACTATCAGATAAAGAACACTTTAATAAAAAGTTAACAACCCCATTTTAATGACCATGACCTACCTTTTCTTATTCAATTTATAACTTTAATTACTTACTAATTTAATCAGTTATATGTTCTATTAAAATTTAACTTTGTAATTAATTTTAAAATTTGACATCTTTCTATCTATCCTTTCTCATGTTAGATTTTGATGCTATTCTCAATGTTTTTCTATGTCAATATAATATAATAAAAAATATAAAAACCAACAAACTAATTTTTAGCAATTAAAATAAGATGAAATTGAAATGAAAGCTTGTTTTTTTTATCACTCTTTGAAAAAGAAAGGGACATATGGTCCATATAGAATATGACAACCTGAACTCAGTTTGGGGTAAAGAGTCAGTAAATTAATGCTTAATATCTAACTGGAAAACACTTTAATTTATAAAGTACACAAACTGATCAATCATGTGATGCCACATCAGCATACCAATAATACATGACTTAGTGACCCACTATCCCTTTTTGACACATTTTGGCTCAACGAAGGGGTGCCAACAAGATTGCGAAGGACGTCTGCAAAAAAAATCGATCTACTTGAATGCTGTTGACATGGACCCTACCCACCACTGCACTTTTTTTGGGTTGGAAACTTGGAAATTGATTATTTACGTCGAGCTTGAATTTAGAGATTGCAGATTGTCAGAAGTGCATTGGGATTTACGAGCTACAGTAAAGGGTAAAACGACTGATGCGTAGCTTGCGGAAACACCAAAACTACTTACCAAGAAAAAATGTGTCTATTTTATAGCATTGGGTAACTTGAGAGTAAATGGTGGTCCAGTTATACGAAACACTTTACAGTGTCGTGGGGTTTCGAAGACAACCATCGTACATGTGAATAGTATATGGAAACGAAAAAGGTGAACAAATGACCTTTTAAATGTGACAAATGTGCAGTGTAGTATAAAATTAAAAGAAAGGGCATTGAGAAATAGAAGGGAGACATTCTGCTTGGAATTGGTGAACAGTCTGGTAAAGTATTTGTTATAATTTTTTGGATTTTAAAATTTTTCTATAGTTGTGCAGTAGGGCATGCAATGAATTGCATTAGTATCTTTTAAATCATATAATCCATAACTGGTAAGTCTATCAACAGAATTTTGGCAAGGTTCTCTGTTTCTAACGCCTATGGCATACTCGATACCTACTGAGCAATCAGAGTAGGGTATTTGCTGCATGATATTAGGCTAATAATTTATGTAGAATTTACATCTTAATATATTTTTATATAATCAAGATTTAGCCAGAATTAGTTAGAGTTGAAATTAGGATCTCCTATTTGTTGATGAGATGTTCTAATATTATATTAACATTTTTATGTACTAGTTAGGAATTGAACCTATGACTTTCTATTTTCTACTAGAGTGTTGTACTATTAAAATACCGACCCTAATGGTGGTTGGTCCATCTTCAATTCAGGTGACTCGTTATCTAACACACACAGTCCCTAAACCATTTTAATTTCATTTGTTATCTCAAGTAAGTATACATATGAAGAAAACATGTTTCTAAAATTGCACACATGATATTTGGTCAGAGTATATTTTTCCTTTGAAAACATTTGCAAATTTACTTCTATCATAGTTGTAACAATGCTTGGAGTCATTTCAAAGAAATGTCTTAATTTCAAAGGATGAAGAGTTTTAAAAGTTTGTTGATACATACTTTTAGTAAAAGACAATGTTACAATTCAACAACTAGTTTTCAATCATAAATTGATTAGGAAATTACTTTGCACAAAATATAGTATATTTATAGTCATTAAATTCAATAATTTAAAATTACTTTATGCATCTTTTATATAGTCAAGTGAAAACAAGTAAACCTTACAAAACTAGAAAAGTAACATATCATCTAATCAATAAGCTAGTAGTAAGTAAAAATTTGTGTGACACTTTTATAAAAGAAATGACCAAAACAAATTAAAAAATCAACTTCGACAACATAAAAGTGCTTTATATTTTGAACCTTAGAATGATGTAAACTAATGAAATGTAAAACTGAAGTTTATACTTGTAATTTTTACAAAAAGTCAAATTTTGGTTTGACATATTTTAAATTTAAAAAAAAAAGTGAAGTTGATGGCACATCACAAAAAAAAGTATGGTCAATGGCATGTCACAAAAAAGGAGCAATTTTTTCCAAATAAATAACTTCAATATCTAGTACATGGAAAAAAAATTGATGAATATATTTTTTAATAACATTTTAGTGTGAAACTTCATTAGAACATGATAGTTTTCATGAGAAGTCAACTTTTGTGTAATTTTTGTATCATTTAAAAAAAAAAATTGTACCCTTTTGAAAAAGAATTGTATCCTCTAATGTATCATATATTTATTTTTTTAAATAAAATGTTTTAATATTTATTTTTAATTTCTAATCATCATCTCATGTGTGATTATAAAAACTTACTTATAATTTTTTTAAAAAAAGTTATAATAAAACTAACTAATATATTATAATAATATTTTTTGGCTTGAAGACTTTGAGCTCTACAAATGGGTATTTTTATATTTTCATAAAATTACTCCTAGTTGGAAGAATTTAGAGGTGAATTTGAAGTTTTATAAATTTTCTCCAAAATAGAGGTTAAGCTACCACATAGGAAACCACATAGGGGAGAGGGGCAATAATGGAGCAGGGTCCAATACTAGGGATAGAAGTAGTCCTAGTGGGTCTTATAGTGGAGCACCCTAATATTCAATTGTAAAACACTTTTTATCCATTGAGTACACAAACTAACAAATCATGTGATGTCACATCAGCGCACCAATAAAACATGACTTAGTGCGCCATTGCGGTCTCACCTTTTTTTTGGGCTTTTTGGGATACCTCAACAAAAAGCATGCTGATGTGGCCCTGAAATGAAATATAAAAACACATAAGTTGTCATATAGCCTACTGTACAAAATTGGGAGTGATTTGAAATTTCCACATAAGATTTTGAGAAATGCAAAGTTAGGGTGCTCCACTATAGACCCCTCTCCCTAGATAATTTCAATCAAAAGGGTTTCAAATCTGATAGCACACCGAATCACAAAGACAACCTACAGTAATAGGTTACTGGAAACAGCAGCATACCAACAAACAATCAAGAAGTTCTACAGATTATTAATTCTAACAGTTGCTTGATTCACCATCAAAGGCGCGCAGGAAATAATCACAATTTCATACTTTAATCAAGCAACAGAAGATCGCAATTAAAACACTATAAATTCCAATCTTGATCTTTAGAGCAGTACACCCCAACCCCTATGAAGAACCGTTTCTTTCAAAGCCAAAGAATTGTCAATACACCTCTATGCAAGGAACAACTTAGATTCCATTGTTGCACTTAGAACAGTAAGTATATATCAAACGCTGTCCTCTGTTCTCAGCCGGTAACAAAACCAAACAGCCAGTAACAAAATCAAACACTGTCCCATCCCTTTCACAGGTATACACTCTTTAATCGGCTACATACCAAGAAGATAAAAACAATCGATTCCTCTCACTTCAGAATCGGTTTATTACAAGAACCATCCCTTTGGCTGTGCTCTTCCATTTTTCCCTCAGAACCGTCCCTTTGGCTGTGTTCTTTTGAATCGACTCTCCCTTTCTTTCTGCATTCTCATAATAGTTTCTCTGGCAGCAACTACCTCCAGCATCGGCGATGCTCCTTTCTCATCCCCTCTTCCACAGGTAGAACTCTCTCTCTCTTGGAATCGATCCCCTCTGCTTTTTCTTTCAAGAACAGTTCGGAGCCTCTTTCTTTCGCACACCAAAATAGCGATGCTCCTGCAACAAAATCCCTTTCACTCGAAAATTCACACATAGATTTATTCACATTTCAAATTTTCAATGTGAAGTTTCAAGAAAAAAGGTTTTGCCCAAAATTATATCCATTACGTATATACCACACAATTTTGGGTGAAACTATTTCATTCCTAATTGATCAGAAGTGTGACACAAATTTATACTTTTACACTACAATATTAAAGTGATTATAAATATTCTTACTTACGATTTACATCTTTAATGTGAGGAGTCTATTGTTATTATTTTTTAAATTGTTTGGGAAGGTAGGTTTGAGGTGTGCTTCCATGTGATCCTTTCTAATGTGTTGAGAATATCAAATTTAAAATAATAATAATAAAATATTGTAGAGCCTTGAGTAATTTGTTTGAAGAAGAAATAATAACAAAAAAGTGTTGATTACTTGATTAAGATACACAATAGAAGATATAAGATTCAAAAGGAAATGGAAATCAAGTAGCTGATTTATTGGTGATCTGCTTGTTCTAGACCATTGTGCTTATCTATGCTGCTAGTGATTTGTGGGTCCCATAGGTTATTTGGTCTTGTGGATGATATTAAAAGCCTTCTTCCTCTCTATTTTTTGCTAAATCAGCTAACTCATCATCAATTAACAATGGATCCACATCAATGTATCCTCATGCTCAAAAATCCAATTAGAATATGAATCAATATCATCAAGTTCAAGCACATCATAGGTACCCTAACCATGTACCATATTTTCATGCAACTAGAGGTTGTATTGCATATAAACGTCATTGAAGTGGCTTTGAGTCAATTTATTGTGTTTTTTTAATACATTTTAAATACTAAATTTTGTGTTCATCTTTCCATCCAATAGTGAAAACCCTTGACATTTCAAAAATCTTGAAGGATAAAAAACCTCTTTTACATAAGAGTTGATTTTACCTAGGGGTCACATTTGTTCTCAAGAAGTTGAATTCATTTTCAATTGGCTACAATGTCACCACAATGAATTATTGAATATTTCAGTTTGTAGAGGATTAGATTGAATTATACTTGCAAGCAAATCATTTCTATTTTAATGTAACTATTTCTAATAATTCTAAATAATTAGAATAGACAATCTTAAATGAATCTACTTAAAAAATGTTAGATATTAAAATTATTTAATTTATTTAAGTGTAGTTTTATTTTACTTTAAAATTATCTTATTTATTGAATACAAATATAGACACATACAAGTTAAATTACTTGCGACTTATTTTAATTTATTGTTGAACTATTTGAATTTTAAATATATATTAGTTGTATTTTAATATTTATGTATATGATCACTTCATGTCTTATTGCCACTAAATATTTTTTAACATAATAACTAGAAAAATGTTAATTTTATAAATTGGAAAAAAGTGAGTTGTAGCATCGATAGCTACAAAATCATTTTCCAAAACTCTTCAAATCTATATCTATGTAAGAATAGTACAAAGAGAAAAAATTAAAATATAAATACAACATAAATACGAACTCTTATTTTTTATTAAAATATTATTTTGTCTCATGTTCTTTTTATAATTATACCAAGGAATATACACCTAAACCTACAAGAGAATTTTATAAATAGAACACTTTAGAGCATATTTATTTGCTTTAGAAGCTATTGGACTATTACACAAACTTTCTTTGTTTAGATTTTTTTTGGAAATGCATACATTTCGTATAAAATTATTATTTTTAGTAGATTTAATGAATTGAATTAAGGGAAGTATTTTTAAGGTGGTAACAAAATTTTATGAAAGATTCTTATATTAGTATATAATATATTTGTGTATTATTCTTTGTGTTTCAAATATTTTCAACAATACTTTGATAAAATAAATAATTAGTTCAAAAATTGTCTATTATTAATCTGAAATAGAGTAGGCACATCAATTTTTTTTTAAATGGTATCAAAGTCAATTCATTAATAAATGGATTAAAACCTTTTTGGACCTTATTTGCAATGGTAAGTGTGACCAATAATCTTAGTCAACCACAAATTTGATAGTTCAAAGAGAAGTATAATAATTATTGGAGCACTAAGATGAAGATATTTCTTTGTTCACAAGATCAATGGGATTTACCTAGTGGACCAAGCAACTTTTAATGGCCTAAATCAAGTACAAAATGGTCTTTCTCAAATAAATAGGAAGAGATATGATAAAATCATGTTTTCCATATAATAAGAAATGGATGAGTCAAATATAATTCTAAGAGTTATAGTGATAACTAAGTCTATGAAATCGTATTATAATTATCAAGATATTAACAAAGTAATATTAATAAGTTTAGAAATGTTCAAAAGAAAATTAAAATACATACAAATTAAATAATTCATAATTATTAAATGATTTTTCCTCAAACTAAATTTGATCCAATTTAATCCAATTGTGGTTGCAATAAAAATAATGAAAAGAATCATCAAAAATATATATTCTAGAGCTTATGGAACCTTTAAAATATCATGTAAAAAGAATTAACATAACAAGAAGTACCTCATCTATAACAAGAATTTAAATTTCATATCATTTTCAAGGATAGAAAGGATAAATGTATAACGTGCAAAATTTTAGAAAGGAACATATCTAATAATGGATAAAGCAATACGGAAGAGGATTTACAAGAGATAGGACCAATAATAATGAAGGAGAAAGGAATAATTGTAACTTCTATGAAGAATGAAAAAAGGAAGGATCAATATTTATACATAAAAAAGCAATCAAAGATATGACAAATCAAACATCCAATACCATTATTATATAAATATGGTTATTATCGTTATGAAAGTATGGAGAAGACATATTCAAGTCAAATAAATAAAGTACAAATTTTTAAAAGAAAATGAAAATGAAGATCATGATTGTATGCTCGTTACTTGTAATAATTGAACGAACTACAAAATATTTGTTGTATTTGGATGATGGTTGTAAAAAACATAGGTTAAGAAACAAAAGGATGTTTTCAAACATTAATGAATTAATTAAATTAGAAGTGTATCTTAGGAATAATTATATATTGTCATAAATAAAAAATTGTCAAATTTCAATATGAACCAAACAAGGTGAGAAAAAAATATTACTAATGTTAAGCACCACGTTATTAATATTAGGGGTTATAGATTTTATTTGGTATAGAAGATGTTTTATTTATTTTTATATAAAAATAGAAGTAATAGGGTGATTGTGAAAGTGTTAATTATGAATAATATAATGCTTTGATTAAAGATATAGAATGAATTATCTATTAGATTTGAAGTTGTTATAAGAGACCAATCATGGTTGTGACATTTGAAAGTTTTCATTTAATTTTTAATGCACTAAAATTGTTATCCAAGAAGAAAATGCTTAAAGAATCACCAATGAAAAACTAAACCATATTTGTGAAATATGTACTTTTGGAAAATAAAATGGAGATACATTTTCCATTGAAAAAATGGGGGGTGGGAGAACCTCTCAAGTTGGTACATTTTGAGTTAAGTGGACCAATATGAATACGCTCAATTTTCAATAATAGATATTTTTTTATTTTCAATATTCATCTTAGCAAAAAGAAATTACTAGTTTTTAAGTGAAGTTTCGAATTATTTATTATTTTACACGAATCAAAATCCTTAATGGAGAATAAAATTGAATATTATGTGAAAGTGTTGAGAAGAAAAAAATGAGGAGAATATTATTGCAATCGAAATGAAATCATAGAAGAATTTACAATGAGGTATACACCATAAAAGAATTGTTTCGCAAAGTGGAATAATAAGACAATAATTAAAATGACATGTACCCTAGGAGAAAATAAAGTAGTTGGATGATAAAGAATAAAAACACATATTCATGGGTTATAGTGAGCAAGTGAAGGCTTGAATACAATATAATTATCAAAGATATTAAAATTGATAGAGATATTATTTTAGTGAAAATGAAGCATGACAATAGATAGAAAATATGAAGAAAAAAATTTGAAATAGAAAAATTGCATTAAAAGGGCACAAATAAGCCATCTATACCCAGTAATAGCTCCACCACAACCAACAACCCTTTCTCATCCTCAACCCCATCATCTAATGTGAATACAAGGTCTAGTCCCACCTCATGGATACTATTGAATACAAGGATCTTGAAGGAGATATATGAGCTAATAAGAAATATAAATGAAGATTTGAAATTTATTTTATAAATATAACCTATTTAATTTGAAGATGCAATTAAAAATAACAAATAGGTAAATAAATTGATGAATCTTCAAGTAGGGAATAAAATTATTTTCTCATCCTCAACCCCATCATCTAATGTGAATATAAGGTCTAGTCCCATCTCATGGATACTATTGAATACAAGGATCTTGAAGGAGATATATGAGCTAATAAGAAATATAAATGAAGATTTGAAATTTTTTTTATAAATATAACCTATTTAATTTGAAGATGCAATTAAAAATAACAAATAGGTAAATAAATTGATGAATCTTTAAGTAGGGAATAAAATTATTGATATGAAACAAGTGTAAGGAAAAGGCCAATTGTAAATGGTGATGTTAAAAAATACAAAGTAAGATTAGGTACAAAAGAGCATTGAAAGAAGCCTAATACCAAATTCAATGAAACTTACCTAAGTGTAACAAGGCTTGACACAATAAGAATGATTCTAGTATTTGTAACTTTGCAAAAAGAAAAAATCTATTATATGAATGTTAGCTTTGCATTTCCAAAGGAGTTGTTAGAAGAGGATATGAGTTGGAACAATAATGAAAGGAAAAGACAAAAAAAAGTGTATAAATTGAAGAAATACTTAGATATGGTATCAAGTGTTCAAGTGTGCCTACTCTTTATATGAAAGTAATTAAACAAAGAGAAATGTGGATAAGTTTTTTGTGTATTGATGATTTAATTTATAATAGGGACAATAATATTATAATTAATGAATTCAAAACTAATGAAAAGAGAATTTGAGATGATTGGCTTAAGTCCAAGATGATAAAATATTTTATGAAAATTAAACTTTATTGAATAAATAATGAAATTTTATTTCACAAAGTAAATTTGTCAAAAATATTTTAAAGAGATCTAGAATGGAGAAAATTAAGTTTGAACTTGTTGGATATATTAATAGTGATAGGGATTGAAATATTGATGATAGAAAAAACACTTCTAACCATATAATTCATAAAACTTACTGTCTTACTTTCAACTATTAAAATAGAATATGTTGTAGACACATAATAACCCTTCATTTATTAAAAACTATTTAAATTAAAATAAAGTAAACAATGTAAATAAAATAGAATATTTTTTAGTAATACTAAATAAAATACAATAAATCTGAATTTAGTTAAATAACTTCTAACTAAATTTAAAAAAATAAAAACAATATAAATAAATAAACAACTCTTAAATAGTCTTAGAATAAAATAATTATATTGAAAAAGAAAAAAACAACAATTTATAAAGCTTTCTTTATTAATATAAATAATATATTTTTTAAACAATGTAAATAAATACACATTTTTAAATAATTTTGAAATAAAATGAAATAGCAATAAAATAACTATATTAGTGAAAAACATATGTAAATGTAACAAATAGATGAAAAGGAAAAAAAAAAGCAACCACAATTTATAAAGCTTAAAATAATCCTTGTGTTTTTTCATCCTAAACAGCAGTTCATTTGCAGCACTTTTTTATTCATAGAAACAGGGGACTGGTATAAAACAGAGCACACACAATTTCAACAATTTTGATTACCTAGCACGATGGGAATCTCTGAATATGGTTGAGGAAATGGATAAGAGCTTCCTTTCTTTGGATAGATAACAATTGCTCCATGAACTGTTGCACGGAGCCACGAGACATGTGCATGCCACCACAAGGTTCCTTCCTGTTCAACAATGGTGAATATGTATGTAAATTTCCCTCCTGTTTGAATGGGGCATTGGGTTATATACCCGGGTCCATCAGCCCATGCAGTGCGAATCTGTCTCACTCCATGCCTGACAATCAAACGTTTGCAGTGAGTTTCCATCACACTCTACCTATGATACCACAAACAGAAACGTGAAACTGTAACGGCAACGAAACAGAATTTGGAAAGGTTATGCATAAAAAACATTCTATATATAGCAGAGTATTTATATACAATCAATTATATTAATTTCATTTACTATTGATATTATAAAAGCGTTACCATACTCCAAGAAACGGCCGTATGGCAGCCTACAAGTGTGATGTGTCAATATGAAACGTTGAGATAGAAGATTTACCAGTGGATGGTGGCATTATACTTGGATCTCTTGATTACTTTAATTCTAACATTGTCGCCATTGTGCACATACAGAGTAGGACCAGGGAACTGCCCATTCACAGTGATTATTCTATGCGTCTGAGCGTAGTAATACGCGTCGCTTCAATCTGCCCAAATGGGTGATCCCATAATAGTGGTTTACAATTTTTGGCCAAAATGGACATTGAAATTATTATTTTTAACTAAATCTTCACATTCGGGCACCTATAGCGGTTAAACTGTGAGGAATTTGAAGATGGTACAAGCTAGAGTCTCATCAAATTTTGTCTGTAGATTCTAAAATATTTTTTCCAAAATTTTTGAATCAAATTGCACTTTTTTTCCATCTCCCATGAAAATAGATTTTTTTCAGAAAACAACATTTTTAAAAAGTGACGCAACGCATAACTTTTTTTCCATGAAGGATAAAATTCTAATTCTTTCAAGTTTAGATTTGTAACTCTGATATCTAGTGCTTCCACTTGGTTAGATAGTTTTTATTGAATATTTTTTCCTTAATCAAGTTTCAAAGTCAAACAAATTACAATTCAGACACGACGATTGTATAACACGTAACTTTTTTTGTATATATCAAAATTTAATTTAATTGTTTTTGTTGGATCAAGGACTTCAATATCTGGTGCACTCATATTTTTCAAATTTTTTTTTTGATAAGCTTCTATTTTCCACATGTGAAGAACAAAGAAATTCATTTTTGATAAAAAAACTTATGTTTAATAAAACTTAAAAAACAAATACATAACAAAACCAAAACATATTAAAATTATATTCATTGGATAGCTTGTTCTGAGGAATATCATAATCATTTGAAATAAATTTTAAATGAATTCATTTGATCCCTCAAAATCTAAATCAAAAGTGACTTTTTATCAGCATTTTGATAGGTGTAAAGGAGACGCATTTATAGGTATGGTTTAAAACTAGCGAGGTTCTATCCAAGCAGGTTTGATCTAAAGTGATTTGATCAAACCCTTTTCAATTGGAATCCTTAAAATGGAACTTTTTAAGGCTTAAATCATTATATTTTCTAAAAATATGTGATTTCAGCTAAAATTTGTTCCTCTCAGGAATTGTAAACCACTATTTTGACAACACCCAAATCCAAACCAAAACGTTTATTTCAGTATCACCTAGCAAAATAATCTGCAACAGAAATCAGCTATGATCTGTCTTAGTGAACAAGATTTGGATATGATCAAAATTAGATCGACGTATCGGCGATTGGAAACTCAATAACAAAAAATCAAAGAAATAAGATGAATTTCAAATTTTTTAAGTTTTTGGATACAACTGTGTATGTTTTTTTTCCACTTTTTGGATTACTGAATGATCTGATACATTGAACAAAGAACATACACTGTTCTATCCAAAAACTTAAAAATCTAACTTCATATAAGTGTGAAAATCTAATACCAACTAATGATGAATCTCCTTAGCTTGCCTAGGAAAATAGCTCTGCATTCTGTGTAATTATTCTGGGCTACAACTTAAATTCTAAGAAAATGTTCAAAGCAGCTACTTAATTCACAGAGATGCGAAGGACATACAACAAACGTGTGATGAATCTGTGGTGTTGCTGAAGCAACAAATGTAAGGAGCAGAACTGCGGACACCGTCAAATAATATGCTGAGTATAACGACATTCTGAAAACCGAATGTCGTCTACTTTTTCGTCTCAGCAACAATGTAGGAAGCAAATTTTGCAGTAATCATATGCAGAAAAACATATATTTTGATACCGACGACTTCTGAGAAAACCGAATGCTGCTTATGCAAATCAGTATTAATATTTATAAGCCAATAATAGCTGTTACTGGGGGATGGGATCACACATCATGGCTGAAATAATTGTTTACCTATTCTTGGTTAGTGCGGTATGCAAAAAGTCTTCCCACCATCCATAAAACTGTCCCAATTCAAGCACGGATCGCAAGACTGAACATTTCAACCAAGCAGCTTTTGCCAAGAGGTCGAAAAATGCTGCCTGTGTGTTAAATTTTATTTAATGAAAATTTCGGGACGTGAAAGGTGCAGATTCATCCCAGCGAGCTTGGAGTGCATGTACGCCGTCCCGTAGTAAAGAGCTGACACGAACTTTGAGCCGAGTCTGGGCAATTATGTCTTATTTCTTTTTGGCCGGCTTTTGTTATGTATTATTTTATTCTCTTTTCTTCAATTGAAAAAAAATTATGTTCTATTAATTTTTAAACAAGTTTAGTGATTCTATTACTTGTATTGATAAGGAATATTTTATTTCATTTTTAAAAAGTTTGATTCTATGATGTTAGATGAGTTTAGGATTTAAGGAACACTTTATTTCAGTTTTAAATGTTCAATTTTAATGTGTTAAACAAGTTTAGCAATTTTATGCTCTCACAATCTATTATATTGATAAGAATGATTTATGTAAAAAATACTCATTTATCTACACTCTTATCTTGTGTCTTTTATTTGTTTTGTGTGGATGTAATAAGTATATGTTTTGTTTTTATTTAAATAGGTATGTTAATTAATTTTAACTTTTAATTTTATCATTCATAATTATTTTATTTGTTGTTTCAATTATGAATGGTCCATATTCATAGGATTTTTTTTTTTTGGATTAGGCTACACTAACAATTTTGGCCCAAAACCTAGTTCTATCAATTTAAGTTTGAAATCTCTTGCTTCCCAAGTTGTATTCCTAGAGTATGATTTCTATTAGGTAGACATCTTTGACTAGGGATTGTATTTAAGGACATCATTCTAGGTCATTTAGAACTATTGATTCATATCACAAAGCATTTGCATTTAAATAATTTTATCCATTGTTGAATTATTCTTAGTTTTAGTTATATTAGTCTCGATTGTATTTGCATGTTACACACTACTTGTCATATTTTCAATCTTGTGCATCAACAACAAAACTTGATTCCTATCAAGGAAATCAACAATCTTTTCACTATCTATGGTAGTTATTAGAGTAAATAGAAAATTTCCTAATAATTAATTAATTATTTGGCCCCTTTACTTTATTCCCTTAAGTTAAACTTAGGAGTGTTTTTATATTATTAGATTGGACTAATTATAGGTCATGTTGTCTTATTGTATAGGATGATGACACTTGTCACAGTCTAATTTAATCCTCACGTAGGGTTTGATTTAGAGTTTCTTTCTCCTTTCCATGAGGATTTTTTTTCATTGTAATAATCCATTCAAGTTATTGCATCAATACAAAAGTCAGGTTGTTGAGAAAATTCATCTTGTTTTTTCTCTCAATTATGACAGGTTATTGATTGCAGATGATTTTTAGGAGTTGTGGGGTTCATTATCAACTCCAACATGATATCAAAGCACTAGATTTTCATCCTCCTGTTCAAATTTTGAGAGATTCAGTGATGGCACCCACCCACTTGTTGGTGCCTAAAATTCACTTTAAATCAAGAAAAAGGGTGGAAAAGGAGAGGTTGTGTTGTTGTAAGCAACTCACACAACCTCTATAGAGGTTTAGACACGTGATGCAGTCCAAATAACAAGTATAATTGGCATAAAATCAATTGCAAATGCATAAACTAACTTGCTGTAAAAAATAGACTATTGTTGCGGGTACCTGTAGTGCTAGCTGTAGGTGACTGTTTAGACTTTCAGCAACATAAAATACTCAAAACTTGCACACAACATTTGATACTTCCAAAATAGAAAACTCATAACCCATATAACTCATAGACACATGCACAAAGACAACAGCTACAAAAAATAAAATATTATATTATATATTTAAAGTTCAACTTTTGCACACTTTACATGCATTTACATAAGCATTTGCAAAAAAAGAGCTCTCTTTTCTCTTCTTCTTCTTTCCCTTTTTTCTTTTACGATCCTACTACTATCCTCTATAGTTTCTTCTTCATCTATTCTCTCCTTTATTCCCTTTCTCTCCTCTTCTCTTTCCTATGTGTTGTTGTTCTGCACCTCTTTTTCCTCTATTTTTTTTTCTAGTTTTCTATTGTTTTGTTCTTCTCTTCCCAACTGCCAAAATTTGGAAGCTTCTTTTCAAAAATATCCCAAAAATCCTACCTAAACAATTGCAACATTCAAAATTTGGCATTAATTCTTCCGCCTACTTGTTTTTTTTTTCAAAAACTCTCGCTCAGCTTTGTCCTTTACCATTTTTTTAATGTTGTTGCTCATTCAATGAGTTTATGGGAGGTAGTTGCTATCTCAAGTCAAAACTAAAATCTAAATTTAAAATATAATAACTTCTAGCTCCTTCATGTGGCAATAACCAGAAATAAAAATATATTTAAATCAAAATGATGCCCCTACATCATTCAACCTTGAATAAAATGTGCATCCTAGAGAAAAATAAACCCTACCATTACATCTAGAGTAGCCAAAAACCTAGAGTTTGCTTGTCAAAACATGAAAAATTGAGTAGTTGAATTTTGAGGTGATTTTTTAAGGCACAAAAATCAAAGCAAAGAATTCATACCCTTGTATGGAATCTTTATAGTACTATTGATTTGTACTAGGTCATATGGGTTGCACATTGTATAGTTTCCACACAAGCCTACATCAACTTCTCAAAAAAATCTAATGATTCCAAGGCTTTTGGAAACCAAAAAATAGTGGAAAGAATTCAAAAATATAGTGAATATTTTTAGCATATTCTAACTTGTATTATGTGGGTGTTTAACTCCATCAAATTTGATGTCATCAAACCTTGCCATATATAGTGAATATTTGAACCATTGGGAAAATGGTGATTTGGAAAAGGGACTCACAATACAAGAAAGGGATCCCTAATCCAAAATTTTCCTTTATTCGGGGATGGTTCATTCAAGCAAAACTAGGATCACAAAATTGGATTGACTATCAACACAAAGATGAGTCAATTGTCAACAAGACAGACCTAGGAAGATTCCTTAGGCTTTGAAGGGTTCACCACTAAGCAAAAGCTTGAAAAAGAAAACTTAACATTCAAATCACAAAACCTAGTAATGCAAACCAAATAATGAGTGCAAATGATAAAATTAAGTAACATCAAGTTAGGATGTATGTACCTGGGAAGTCTGGAAATGTAATAAGGATTCTGGAAATGTAAAAATGTTGTCAAAGTATGCTAGGGAGGACTAAGATGCCCTTAATATCTTTGTAGTCCCGCTGCTACTTTTTAGGGAAAACATAGAATCTTCGGATGTTAGAACTAGATCTGAAGAAATCTCTAAAAAATACCTCCAGGAGGATTAAGACACCCTTATTGTCTTCTTAGTCTCATTTTGAATTTTTGCAAATTTGAAAGATGATCCTAAGGCTCAATGTATGCACTTTCTTCTTCACTGAATCTTCAAATCTGAACTTGTAAATAACTTGCAAAACAAAGGAAATTTGATTGATTGTTTATGGGGGTTTTCCTTGGTCAAACCCCTTGTTTGGTAGTTAAACCTTGATGGAAATGCATAGATTTGAAAATAGAAATGTGTGTAAGCCCTAATATTAAGTGTGTCTAAGATTATGCAAGCTAGAACATGGAGAACCCTATTCAAATGTGTTAGAATGGAATCCCTAATATGCAAATGAAAATGACCTACAAAGGAGATCTGAAATCACCCTAATAAGCCACAAGCATGAAATGTACCTCCTTAGGTAGAAATTAGAACAACAATGGAAGATGGAATCACTCAAGAAACAAGTACTTAGGCTTGGAAGTATGGCTAGTTGCATCTCCCAACCTAGAATCTCTCATGATCCTCCATAGGCATTAATCATCTGGTTTTGGCAATGCTAGATCTTGACTTGAAAATGGACTTGAAAAACCTACAAAAACACAATAGAAGGTTGCCCCAAGGCTTCAATCCCTTGCCTCTTGAAACTCTCCTTGTCTAAACTTTCTTCTTACTTCTTCTCTCACTTAGGTGAAAATGGGTGCGAATCTTACTTTTATAAGAATTCCTATCTAATAACCCAATTATTAGATCCCAAAGGTTGACACAATGCCAAATTAAATCAAATATTTTCATTTCATGCTCTTAATCCCCAAAAAGAAATCCCTTGGGACTAAGACACTCTAGGTAGCTTCTTGGTCCCACTAAGGGGGACTAAGATGCCACTAAGGGCGTCTTGGTCCCACAAGGCTTATTTTTCCATTTTAAAAGGTGGGTTGCCAAGATTAAAGGTTGTTTGTGGATTCTAGTTGGGTTTACAATTGAAATATACCTCAAGATGCACAAAAAAGGGGTATTGGGGGCATTACTACCCCTTGAAATAGACATTACTATAGACTTGGTTCCTGAAGCACATTACCTATACTAGACCGAGAGGATTTTCAAATGCCACCATGGTGGGATACCCATGGGCCTTCAGTTATCCACTTAGATAGGCATGGAAACATGGTGATGTACTATGTTGGAGAGTCAAATTTGATAGGCTGAGGGAGGAGGATATTGTATAGAGACCTTATCTGATGGATTTCTTCTAACCAGACACTACAGGAAGGTTAAGGTAGTTGCATAGGGACATAATTTTACTGGGATGATGTGACCACATAGTGAGACCCTTCTACTATGACTGCATCATGAGACAATTTGGGCAGGTATAAAGATGACAACAACTATGACCTTCATACAAACAGTCAAAGTGAAGGACTCGCAGACTTAGGAACCTTAAAATGATGCACTAATGGGAGGTACTACAACACAAATTATCACAATTTGATCAACCAATCAAGTATTAGATCACCAGATGCTCAAACTCTTTTAGTCTCAGCCATTCTTCACTATTTCCTTGTAACACTCCAACCTCACTCAATCAAGTGTAACTCCACAATGACACCTCATAAAACCATGAAATTAACCTTATCAAAAAACTATTTGGACAAAATTTAACATATCCAAAACTCACCTATGGTCACTTCAAACTAGAGCACTCAAAATCCACTTTTTCACTATTTTAGGCTTCTATTTAGCCTTTTTTTCCAAAGAAAATACTCTTGAAACTTATCCAAAACTTCTAAAACCTTGTAGACAGAAACTCACATGTTTCCAAACTCAAGAATCCACAATTATTTGGCACAAAATACAAACATCTAATAGCCCATTCATAAAACACTCATTTCTAGCCTACAAACTAGGGGTTTAATGAAAATCCACTACCCCACACTCATAAAACCTTTCCAACACTTCAATCAGGTACAAAATGACCTGCACATGCTCAAAAAATCACAAAATAATGCTTCCCCAACCCTTTTTTTACTTTGGAACTCAAAAACCTCTCTTTTCCTTATGAAAGTCAACAAAATTCATTCTAGGGCATCAAGCCCAATGCATTTCCAAACCTCCCCTACACTCACAAACCTTCACACACACAAAAATAAGTTATTTAAAACCCATTCCACTAAGTAAAATCAATTATAGTAGGTGGAATGGGTTTATTTCATCCTTGAGACCTCAAAACACAAAAACTCTCGTTTTAGGCCGATCTGAGAAAATCTACAATCAAATACTCAAAATTTGATGTTAAGCCCTCTAAATAGAATCAAAATAATTTTATAACCAATATAAAACACTACCCCAAGAAATTAGATACAATAAGTCACTATACAAGCCGTACAATCTTAGTTAAAGAGAGAAAACACAAAAAAATACTAAAAACAGGGATTTTCTTCTTTTATTTTGTTTCCAAACTCTGAGATCAACCTCTATTCAATATTTTTACACCATATATGTATTTTTTCCATTTCAAAATAACTTTCTAACTTCCTAAAACTGACTTTTAAAGTCTTATGACTGTTTGTCTTTGTTAAATCTACTCTTTTACAACTTTATTATTTGACAACTTACCAAAAAATGCAATTTTTGCAATGTCAAATAATTTTTCCACATTAGAAATTCAAATATGATAAAATACATGATAAAAAAGGTCTCATGACCTTATTCTAACACAAAAATTCATTAAATCCTATAATCTACTCCTTATTTTCCTTGATGAACAAAACCTACTTAATGGTGCTCTTGCACCATACACCCTAGCTTGAAGCTTTTCCAAGTATCTTGGAAAGATGAATGTCACATTTCCTCCTTTATATTCTTCATGCATTTTTCCTCTATGATTTCCTTTGTTAAACTCCTTTGGCTCTTCACTGTCTTTGGCAAATTTTTCTTCACTTGTTCTTTGTTCCAACTGTCCTCTATATTATGTGGGGTGCTTGTTATCTTGTCCATCTTCAAACACTATCAGTTTACTTCTCTTTCCATATGTATGCTACTTTTCTTCCACTATCATCACTTTACCTTGTTCCATTCTTCGTCCTATTTTTTTCACTTGCTTCTTCACCACTTTCCACTATACTTTTTCTTTTTACTAGTCCTTGTTAGACCTACCACTGTCTTTTCCACTATACCTTTTCATTTAATGGTCTTTGTCAGACTTGTACCTTTCTCTTCTACTATCCAATAACTATCACAACCCTTTATCTTTTTGTTCTCTATTTTTCCACCCTTACTAACCTCTATACCAACAGCCTTGTTACTCTCTGTCACATCAACTATACTATCTTCTATCCTTTCTTTCATTGTCTTCCTAATGCCATCAATTACTGTCACAACCTCACCTCTTGACTGTCTCCTTATTTTGTTTTGTGTTAAAGGGCATTCAACTATCCCAACCATGATGCTATCACTGTGTTCTTTCCTTTTCAAAGGCCCTTTACCCTCACCATGTACCTTACTAGTCTGAATGCTCGGGTTATCACATTTTAAAAGAAAAAAAAAAGTGAAAGTGAATCATTTTTTGTTCACTATTTCTCAGCTCTGCCCATAGCCAAAAGCCCTCATTTTTGCATTCGCATTCTAGGAGGAGGGATTCTACTAATTTCATCAACAACAGTTGCATTTTCTTTGCAAATATGACACCATGACGATGAAGAGGTGTGGGAGGTAAGTATTGTTTGCTATTTGTTTTTAATTTCTTAGTTTCAAATTGATTTTGTTTGTTTTAGGTTAGATTTGATTTTTAAAAAAATTTGTGGGAAATGCAAATCTTCAACAAGAAGAGCGGGAAAATCCTCAACAAGAAAATCCTCAAAAAAATCAACCTCAACAACAAAATCAACCTACCCCACCAATCACTCAATACCCTCTTGGCACTCAACAAAATTTGAGGAGTGAAATTGAGAACAATAGAAAACAACTTGAGGATTTTATCGATAGGTTGAGTGATCCAAATGCTTCAACCATAGAAAGAATGACCCTAGCAAATTCATTGAAAGAGATGTTAAGAAATGTAGATTCAATTACCCAAAAAATATCTAGATGGAAAGATAGGAGGTAGGCAGCTAGGGCATATTATGCAGATAAACTATCATATAAACAAATAAAAGATTTAAAAATTACTAAAGGTGATTTGTGCTCTTTATTCACTAACCCTAAAACACGTCAAAATCTTAGCTTCAATGCGAAGAGGTTTCCTATTCATTGGTGCCACCACCAAGAGATTAGGAACCATTTTTATGATAGGTGGTACTTGGTCTTTGATTACCCACTGTGCAATAATTGTGAAGTCCCCCAATATTTTCTTAGGAAACTATACAGTGAGTTTGTATTAAACTAAATCCCAAATTATTTTGATATGAGGGAGTTCTAGGGGAGAGGTGGGGGGTCAGCTCATGATAGGCCCGATGCACAGTCAGATCTTGCACAACAAGGGAGACGACCTCTCGCTAGGCCACCTCATGAGCACATTGTTATCCCTGTCATTGTGAAGGAGAGTGCCGACATAGAGACATTGCAGGTGATCACAACTTTGAACTGAAGTGTCATCCATCATACTAGCCCTATTATACAACACCATCCAGGGTAGTCTTCGAGTGGTGGCCTTCAAACCCATGTGTGTCAATCTTGTGGGGTGACTTGTTTGTATGACCCTATCGACACTTAGGAGGGTGTTCTGCAAGATCCGTATGTTGCTACGCAGGATCCATATGCATCTACGAGGATGGAGAGGATGGCTGACATTATGCATAATGCATATGGCATTGACACTCAGGTAAAATTCAACATGTTCATTGAATTTAATTTATTAAATTTCAATTGTGAAATGCAAGATTAACTAATTTAGTTTTATTATTTTAATAGAATTGTAGGATCACAGTGTTGAGACTAGATACACTAGTCCTCCACCTACTTATTTCTACAGTACACCTATCAGTGGAGTATGTAACTAGTAAACAATTATAAATTTATTACATGTTAATAGCATTGTTTTATGAATGGTATTTTAATATGTGATTTTGGATGTTGAATAGGGTAATGTTGGAGGTTTCAAGGAGACACCTCCTAGTGCCAGTAGATTTGCTCAAACATTCACGAAGGTAATAGAATAAAGAGAACTTAACTAATGAATTCTACTTAATATATTTGTGTAGTTTATATTCATATTGTTGGTTACGTTGCATTACACATCATTCAAACTCAAATCATTACTTCAAATTTGATAACTAATAACTAGATGTTGATAGATGAAAAAATTTCAACTATACAATATAGTTGTTTAGAAATTCAACATAAGCTACATGATGCAATTACTTCACATGGAGGCATGTGCTTGCAAAGGTGCACTAGCACGAAAAACTATGGATTCTTGGAAAAAATCTATGAAACCATAATAGTAAGCAATAGCATAGAAAAGGTAGTTAGTAGTTTGAGAAAATGCCTCGAAGAAATGTGGTCTCATGGTGATGGAATTCCATTCCATCACCACATGAGACCGCATTTCTTCAAGGTATTTCTTCAAACTGCTCACCACCTTTCCTATGATACCACATTTTTCATACATGTTGACCAAAGCATTTTATCAAACTACTCACTTCCTTGCAATTGTTGCTATGGCTAAAAGCCTAAAATAGGTTCTTTCCAACAAACTATATGGATGCTTGGAAAAATATCTATCAAAGCATAATAGTAAGCAATAATACCATAGAGAAGGCAATGAACTTTTTGAAAATATGCCTAGAAGAAATGCGGTCTTATGGTGATGGAATACCATGACGTGCATTTGTTTGTAATGGCATGCCATCACCATGAGACCCCATTTCTTTTGAGGCATTTTTTCAAATAGTTCACTGCCTTCTCTATGCCACCATAGTTATCGTACATGTATATGAAAGCATTTAATCAAATGGTTCATCAGCTTGCTGCTATGCGCAAAATCCTTAAAACATGTCCTTTTGAACAAGATATGGATAGGGAAAATAGTAAGTGTGATAATCAGAAATATATAGTTTAAAACTTATACTCAAAATTTTGTTCATTAGATCTCATACATTATAAGTCATGACGTGGATCGCTATTGTAACTTTTTTGTGATTGAATAATTTGTTTTTTTATTTTCAGATGTTGGTGATAGAAACACCCCCAAATGTCATGAGGGCAATGGATATTGGTGTTTCATCGCTATACAATCCTCAATGGCTCTGATAGGGGAGGTATGAGGCAAATTACTAAATTTCAATTTACATTCGTTGTTATAGATGAACTAGTTCTAGTGAAAAAACAAACCATTAATGATTCATAGTTTAATTCCTATTTGGATGGTTTATACAGGGCTTGAGCATGCCTCAACATTGGCATGCAAATATTTACATTGAGGAGAGTGATCGTGAGATGGCCGTAAGTGATTATTTTGTTAAATATATCAATTTTTATAATGCAATTTCTATATATTAATGTCTTTACTTCTTATTGTAAGAGTTAAAACTTCACCAGGAGCTAAACCCCAGGAGGAGCAACAGGATCACTCCTTGAGAACACTTGAAACGAGTGATGGACTTATCGCCATCGGATCACCAAACAAAGGGAAAGAAAATTTTATTTGAACTAGAGCATGGAGAGAAATGAATTTTGAATGTAGAGCCCTTTGTTGTATGCCTACATGGCAATTTTGTACATATTTTGTATTGGATATATTTGACATTATATGCCTATATGGCATTCTCGTAAGCCTATATGGCTATTTTCTAACTATATTTTATAGTTATATCGACATATATTGATGTATGTGTACAAGGGTATTTGGTTAATACAAATCTTTTTTATCAATGGTGTCCATATTTGCATTATAAATTCATGGTTCAATAGATATGAGTTACATGTATTCAAGCGTATACTTTACAACTTACGTGTAGACTTTTTGACTTACGTGTGAACATCTAATGTATACTTTGTGACTTACGCATTTTCATGTGTATACCTTGTGTACATTTGTGCATTTACTTTTTATTAAGTTGTGTATACTATGTATTCATGTGTATATTTCAAGGCTTACGTGTTTGTGACTACTTGTACTTCCCTCATACATGTACATGCTTGAATTATTCACGTGTATACTTATTAATTGGTTAGCCCTAGCATTGATCATTGTTGTCATTCATGGTTTTGTTCTCACACATTACACTTTTGTTCTCACTGACTTGATGTACTCTCCAATATCTCTCTTCTCTCATGCGAAGAGTTAGAACTACTTGGCCATTCCTTCGCATCATTTAGGAAGTTTTGCTCTTTTTGACAATGTCAAAAGCATGGCTACATACAAATTAGGCAAAAGACTTTTCCTTTTAAATTAGAAATTCATGGAAGTTTCAAAAAGTATCCTTGATATTACAAAAAGATATGTGTTTATACCATAGCAGCAAAAATATTTTGGGGAAAAATTTGGCAAACCATAAGTATAAGATTTTTTCAAAAAATTGGGAACAAACTTCTTGAAAAAATCGAAAAAAAATCAGATTTAAAAAAAAAGGTTAAAAAAGTAGAACAAGAGATAAAAAAAAAATTAAAAATTTAAAGGAATTTCCATAGCATAGAGATATAGAGAGAAAATAAAATAAAGAGTTTAACTAATAAATTGTAAAAATAGTTTTTGTAGTTTATATTCATATCGTTGATTACATTGCATTGCACATCTTTCAACTCAAAGCATTGCTTCACATTGCATAACTAATAACTAGATGCTGATAGATGAAAAAAATTCAATTACAATATAGTTTTTACAAAGTCAACCTAAGTAGTTATGCAATTACTTCACATTGCATAACTAATAACTAGGAGCAGACGCCAATTGCATTTGCTTGTCATGGCATTCTATGAGACCACATTTCTTTGAAGCATTTTTTCAAATAGTTCACTGCCTTGTCTATGATATTGCTTACTATTATGCTTTTGATAGATTTTTTCCAAGCATCCATAGCTTGTTTGAAAGCACTTGTTTTATTTTTTAAACTCGTGTAATGAAGTGTGCAATTGATTTTTATTTCAAAAGAAGTTAAAATTAATGAAAAGTAGATACAACTTAATGAAATGAATTTCATGTTACAGTGTTCATTCGGAAGTAATATAATCATCTTGATAAAAATCAATGTCATGTAATGTTCTTTCAAGCTTAATAACATATAAAAGGTATAAAATCATCTTGAGTAAAAATTAATATCTTCACAAAAACAACTCAAACCCACAAAAAAAAATGTGTTTCAGACACCCATTACCCTCCTCTTTAACATATCTCAAAACCTAATGTGCTTGTTTTGGAACAACCCCACTGGAATTGAACTATTACATTGAACAGGGCTCCAATTAGCCCAAATTTACAAAACAACTCCTCTTTAAAACTACTTCCCCTTTGAGATTCCTTTGGAAAGTCTCTTACTACGCTATAAACATCCAAATTCCACAACTATCATCCTTGTAAATTCCATCTAAGTCACTCAATCATGAAACCCTCATTTTGCCTAGATTATAAGGGGGTTTATTGAAAGTATGCATTCCTACACTTAAATGATCACTCAAAAAAAACTTCAAACACATTTATAGAAGTCTCCATATGCTTAATACACCTTTGGAAATTGATGCCCCAACAAATTTCAATCACTAACACCCTTAAGCCTCCCAATTTCACTCAAACCCTTCTAACATCTAATTCCTACCTAATTGGGCTATTCCACTGAGCCACAATAGATACAATATATTCAATGAACAATTATTTCATTTTCAAGTCTTCAAAACCCTTAAACTAGTTACACAAACCCGTTAACAATAATTTTTCTCCAAGATGCTTTAAACTCAATGAAAATATAAAATATTGGATGCAAATTGAAGCTAAAACAATCCTACACTAGATCACACCACTTTTAGAGAAATAAATCCATATACGGGAAAGTACAGTGCCTTGAATCTACAAATTATAATGAAAAACACAAAAATTTCTAAGAAAATAGTTATTTTAGCATTCAAAATTCAAATTCTCAATGGCTAATTCCTCTGCAAACATTCACAAGGCCTTTTAAAGGAATTAAAAATATGACCCAACAACTTCCAACTATTTTCTAATGAACTACAACAAGATTGACTCTTGAACTTCCATCATTTTACAACAAGTTGCAATTTTAACAAGTAGTGTAAAGTTGCAAAGTGGTGCAACTTTTGTTCTGCAACTCACATGAACAAACAGACTATTCCAACACATCATGATGGGTTAAGAGTGCAAAGTGCAAAAGGGAAGCAATCTTTGACAGGATATTACCCCAAAACTATGATGCTTATAGAATCTCTGTCAAAGGCTATAGGATTTTGTTAGGAATTTCTTCAATAACCTCTCTCATTTATTGCTATCTCAGAGGCATTTCTTATGGTGACAAGTTTTTAGTTGAGGAAAAAGTTGTCAAATGCAAGCAGTGTAAAGTTGCAAATTGGTGCAACTTTCATTCTACAACTCGTAGGACCAAATGAATTGTTCCAACATATTTGGATGGGTATTTTTACACTAGAGATGGTCTGCTTTTGCACCCAAATACAGCGAATCACTCCAACCTACATTGGATTGACGATTTCCCTGGAGAGTCCAAAGTGCTAAAAGACAACAATCTTTGAAGGGCTATTTCTCAGAAATCATGATGCTTACAAACTCTTCCTCTGAGGATATAGGATCTTGTTAGGACCCTCTACAACCAACTCTCTTTTTTTTGCTATCTCGAAGGAATTTTCCCATAGTAACGAGTTTTTAGTTGAGGAAAAATTTGTCAAATGCAAGCAGTGTAAAGTTGCAAAGTGGTGAAACTTTTGTTCTACAACTCGTAGGACCAAAAAGATTGTTCCAACATGTTTGGATGGGTACATTTATGCTAGGGATGGTCCTCTTTTGCAACCAAATGTGTCGAATCACTCCACGCTACATTGGAGAAACGATTTCCCTAAAGAGTCCAAAGTGCTAAAAGGTATCAATCTTTGAAGGGCTATTTCTCAAAAAATATGATGCTTATAGATTCTTCGTCTAAGGATACAGGATTGTGTTGGGACCCTCTACAATAACCTCTCTTGGTTTTTGCTATCTCAGAGGTGTTTTCCTACAGTGATGATTTTTCAGTTGAGGAAAAAGTTATCAGATGCAAGCAGTGCAAAGTTGCAAAGTGGTGCAACTTTCGTTCTGCACTCATAGGACCAAACAGATTGTTCCAACATGTCCGTATGGTTACGTTTACACTGGGGATGGTCCTCTTTTGCACCCAAATACGTCGAATCACTCTGAGCTACATTGGACTGACGATTTCCCTTGAGAGTCCAAAGTGCTAAAATTGAGCAATCTTTGAAGGGATATTTCTCAGAAACCATGATGCTTATAGAATCTTCGTCTAAATCTATAGGATCATGTTGGAACCCTCTACAATAACCTCTCTCAGTTTTGGATATCTCAAAGGTTTTTTCCCGCAGTGACAAGTTTTCAGTTGAGGAAAAAGTTATAAAATGCAAGCAATGTAAAGTTGCAAAGTGGTGCAACTTTTGTTCAAAAGATCATCCATCAAAACACTCAATTCAATGATTCAAAAACAAGAAAACCAAGAAAACTTTCAAAACGGTGACATTTCTAGTTTAACACATAAACTTCATGTTTCAACACATTGAGTTCATAGTCTAGCGCATATAGGGTCTATTATAATGCATTCACCACATCTTTTAGCACATACAGGGTCTATTCTAGCACATTTACCCCATCTTTCAACACATAAGCTTTATGTTCTAGCGCATTTAATTGATAGTTTAGCACATATAGGGTCTATTTTAGTGCATTTACCCCATCTTTTAGCGCATATGCAACCTGTTTTAGTGCATTCACCTAATATTCAAACAAAGAGAAAAATTGAACTTTTGTCCAACACCTAGAGTCATATTTAGGGACCCTTTTCAGAGTAGAGATCATTTCTCATCAAAATATTGGTTTAAACTTGAAGAAATTCGCTTTTACAAGTGAAATCCCTTTAACTAAACTTGGATCAAACAACTTAAAGTGCCTAATCTCATCTTTGATTGTTAGCTGAGTTTCACTATTAGGATCTATCATCCTTTATCACGAAACAAATGTTGTACATCAGATTTAGCGTAGTCTCATCAATAGGATCTATCATCCTATTTGACTTAGGTACTTCATTGGCACTCCCAAAACAAAGATCAAAGTAAAGAAAAATGATATCACTTACATGACCATTTTAACAAGAGCTCAAAAGAAAAAAATTAGAGAAAAAGAAATAGAAACTCAAACCATCATGGAAAAAGGAGAAGAAAATCCTTTTCATAGATTTCATCGACCTGAAATAGATGAGATAACTGATGAGGACATTCAATAAGCTCAACAAGACCCTAAATTTCATAAGTTCATGGAAAAAATTCTAGAAAAGGATGGAGAGAAATACTTTCTAATGCTGGAAAATCAAGGTGTAAAACTACCCAATGATTTTTGATGTCAACCAATTGAAGGGAGCTCCCAAGAAAATAGAAGTTGACTCACGAATCATAGATCCATTGAATGCTTTAACTCACCAAATGCAAAATATTCAACAAAAAATCATAGACATGCAAAGGGGAACAACAAAGAGATATTTGTTGAAAGACATATGTCCTTATCCATTTGACAGAAATATGATCATGATACCTTTTCTACCAAGTTGTGAATTTCCAAGATATGACAAATACAATGGTAAAATTGATCCTCAAGATTATGTAAGAGAATTCTACACCATGAGTCTAGAATTTTCACATGAAGAAACCTATCTAATGAGATTATTTCCAAGAAGTTTGGGTGGTCAATGCATGGAATGGTTTTCAAATTTCCCACCAAGTATTAGATCATTTGATTTATCTCCCAATATTCATACAACATTCAACATGAAATAACCATGAAGGATGTTTGTAACACAAAACAGAAATTTAAGTGATTCATTTACTCAAATACACTGAAGTTGTGAACTACACACATGAATACAATGTATACACATTAAAACACATAGGTCATAAAGTATACATTAGAATACTCAAATACACTTAAGTCATGAACTAAACACATGAATACAAAGTATATGCATCAAAACATCTAGGTCGTAAAGTATACATTGGAATACTCATAAGTGAAAAAGTATACGTGCATAAATTGTAAAGTATACACTTGAATACACTTAAAGTGTACACAATATGCATGATATTATCATTCAATAATTGCTATCAAATATAGGATTTAAAAAATGCCACGTAGGAATACAACAAACAACCCTAATACATAGTCATTTCCTAGTAGGGGAAGGAAATAGAGCACACATTTCCTTCGCAATCGGTACAGTCTTCCACAAAAGTAGCATGCTGACATTCTGGAGTGAGAAGCACCTGTACAAACCATCAAGGTAGTAGTTAAACTACATACAATAGAAAAGATGCTTAGAATAACAAATCTATATTATTCTAAATGACCTAATTGATGATGAAATGGTAAGGAAAACTACAAAAGATGCTTACAATAACAAATCTATATCATTGCAATCTATCGAATACCTCTCCCAAAGGATCAAAGTTAGCTATTGTTGTAGTAGGTCCATGATCTATCCTGCTAGGAACATCACAATATACTTCAAATGAGAAATATATATTGTCACAATAGAAAAGATGCTTAGACTAACAAATCTATATTATTCTAAAAAACTTGAATGATGATGAATTGGTAATGCAAACTATAAAAGATGCTTAGAATAACCAATCTATATTAGTCTAATTTGTCACATACCTCTACCAAAGGATCAGAGTTGGCTATTGTTGCAACAGCTCCATGATCAATCGTGCCAAGAACATAACAATATACTTCAAAATGAGAAATCTATATGGTCACAATAGAAAAGATGCTTAGACTAACAAATCTATATTATTCTAAACAACCTGAATAATGATGAATTGGTAATGAAAGCTATAAAATATGCTTAGAATAACCAATCTATATTATTATGAACAACCTAAATAAGGAACATTAGCAGATAAAAAATATCAAAATGTGATGAACAATATCATACCTGTCCCATACAAGAAATGATATACTATTCAAGTGTGCATGGAAGGTCATCTCTTACCTTCAGAGTTTCCAATAATGCTTCATGGTCAACACTACTAATTGTCCATTTTTATTTTTTTTTGGTCTAGCATGATGTCTCAATAACTTAACATTTTTTGCTATAACAAGGTACGAATACATGAGAATGGTTTTGTATTTCTCATAGTCTTCAAATGTAGGTACGCCGTTCTTTCTAATCATATATGTTCATAACTAAGTTCCGAAAGCAACAACTAAACCTGTGTGATCATAATTTTTTTATCAACATCTAAATATACTTAGAATAACAAATCTATATTATTATAAACAACCTAAATGATGATGAAATGGTAATGCAACCAAGTTCAAGAAACAAAAATTGAACCTATAGGATACATGAATCCATCATCATATATCATTAGTTGTGTTAGCTTTTTATTTCCTTGTACACATCGTTCCAGCCAATAGTTTGATCCCTCTTCATTGCCCTGTGGTGCCACAACTGCATAGACATGTCCTGGTTGTACAAGATCTTAAAGATGATCATAGTCAAGTGAACTTTCCATTACATCTTGTAATGAGGATTGTGCTACAGATAAAGGGGTTAGGTACTGTGGAATCCATGTATCTACCAACTCACTTGACTCGCACTGATCCCAATAACACTTAATACAATTTTGACAAAAACAAGCCATCTCTCATGTCCATATGGTCCATGCACTCACATTTACGCTTTGACCTGAATGTATCTTTGAAGAATCTCTAATTGTTTGACTTTCCATTCTATCTCCCACTATGCCCTCCTCAACCAACCAAAAGAACCTACACACTTGTGAATCAAGTGTCCCTCCTCATGATAGTGGATAAGTACACCAATCCACAATAGAATGTGCATCACTGAATGTTGCACCACCTCTGTTCTTCATTTGTTCCTTAACCAAAGCTCTCTTCACACATGCACTTGCACCATCATGCTCACATTTTCCATGCGAGCTTTGAAAAAATCCAAATATGTGGTACACCCCTCTCTATATGCATCCTGATCAACCAATAAAACATGTGAGCATTCTTGAATTGCTCTATGCTTTTATCTAACCAAATCAAATGTTGACCCATTCCAGTTCCTTTTTCTTGCAAGAACTCAAAAAAAATTCAAAACAATTTTGTACAAACTCGAATGAATGAGATCTATCATCACTCATGTAAAAATGGTACTCCCTGATTATCTTCCTGTCCTCTTATGTACTATTAGGGGCATGCCTATATGTTATGTGGACAAAAATAGAAATTTGAATAGAATTATAAAATTGTGATTGAACTTCATTTTGTGGTTGCAATGTGCAATTTTCAGCAAAATCAACTATAGATATAATAGTTCTAATGGGGAAAGAGTCTTTACACATCCTAAATTGTTGATCCAACCACTACGACCTATGGCTATGCCTTGCATACTTATAGAAAAGATTATTCTTAAAATCTGAAATAAAATCAGCAATACTTACCTCTCTTGCAACCAACTTGCATCTAGATGCCTCACCTCCACTCTTCAATGTGTATTTGACTGTCTCATACTTGTTTTTCTCAACAAATTTGTTACCAAAATCATGATCACTGTCTTCATGAAAGAATGTTACAAACTTTGATAAACCACCACATTGCAAAGGCGTTTCATTTAAATAGTCATTTCTATAAAATAAGCAACCATCACCTCTAATGCATAAAAATGAATCTAACAACTCCCTGGATGACTTGGTAAGTTGCACTGCATGACACTCTTGCAACATTTCATCAGTATGCATAGTAGAATGCATATGGCATAACAATTCATGATACATTGAAAACTCAACATGGTATTTACAATAGCATGTATTACGAACCTTAATAGGAACACAATAAAATGGCTTGCAAGACTCAAAATCCCTTTGTGAGATTTGTAAATGTGGATGTTCTTGAAAAAATTGTTTGTAAAAAATTTCCAAAAAATGTTTAGGATGTGATGTACGATCTCAATTACCAATTCGTAACTTTAAAAGATCCTTTACATTCGGTGATACTCTAGAGTGAGAATTCCAATATTGTTCAATTTGCATCTTTACATTATCAGTTAGCTTTTTATCAAAACGTGGAAGCCTCCCACGAAAAGCCCATGTATCATTTTGAAAAGCACTATCTAGTTTCCATCTTCTTGAGAGTGCTCTATTCAATGTTTTACGATTAAAGTTGAAATAAATACAAGTTTGTCTCATTAAACGAGCATTTTTCAAATGATGACTTACTAGTGAGGTTGTGATCACTCTTCGAGCAACCCTTTTATCTTTTTCCTTACTAGTCTTCCCAATAGAGGTTAGAGCATTAAAAATATTTTTTACAATTAGACTATTTTTTTCCCTCTTTTTGTGAGATGAATCTTCAGTTTTTTTAATAATGGTCTCATTTTGTAAATCTTAAGTAATTGCACAAAAAGTTGGCATTGTGCAGTTAATGTCTTATTGGAAAATAATTCATTGAACTTTTTTGTAGCCCACAAATGAGCTATCTGTTGTGACCTTTTTCCTTCAAGATTATCAATTATGTTCTCATCTATTTCAACCAACCATTTATGGGTTCTTTTGTAATTAGGTGTTACATTAGGTTCATTTTCAACATTTTCAATGTTATCAACATTTTCATTTTCAAGTACAATGTCAAAAACATTTTCATTCTCTCTATTTTCAATATTTTTAACATTTTCAATAACAATTTCATTTTGAACAACATTTTCATTTTGAACCACATTTTAATTTTCAACATTTTCAATAACAATTTCATTTTTAATAACATTTTCAACAACATTTTCATTGAAAATTTTGTTCACATTTTCATTTTCAATTTCAATTTCTATTTCATCTTCACTTGAATAAACATTTAATGATTCGAAAGAAGCTTCAATTTGAATATTTTGCATACCTTGTCTTCTTTTCCTATGAACTTCTCTATCTTTATCTCTATATGCTTCAATTTGATCTGCTCTAAGTTTCCTTTTACCTTTTCTCTTACACCGACTCTTTCTCCCCATTGCACAAACAAAAAAACACACAAAAATGATTGGAATTCAAAAAAAAGTGTCAGAGAATCTTTGAAAAGTTGAATTTTGTCTGATGCAAATAAAGGACACGGGAATTTTGCGACAAAAAGAATGTAGGGACCGTTGAAATACTCAAAAAGGTCCCTTTTTTGTTTTTTATATAACTTACAAAATAGATATTTGTTACCTCTAGTGTTATAATAATGTCATATGTTAAATAATATATATTATATTTCACTATATAATATATAATATAATATAATATAATATATAATATATGATATATATTATATAATATATAATATATAATATAATATAACATAACATAGTATAATATTATACATAATATTTAATATAATAATATATAATATATAATATATATTGATGCTCACCGAAGTGTATAAACCTATTAAGATCCAAAATGGATATCTATTATTTGAATTTTAAGAATTATTATATCTTATGATATATGATATATATATTTATTATATATTAGAATATATTATATATTAATATTATATTAATATATCTAATATAATAAATATATATTATATAGTATCCCACTCTATAAACCCTAAACCCACTCTCTCTCCCTCTCTCCACTCTCTCCTTCTCCCACTCTCCATCTCTCCCACTCTCCCTAAACCATAAACCCACTCTCTCCAACTCTCCCCCTCTCTCCCATTCTCAATAATGCCATCGCGATGTCGTCATAATAAACAATGCATAATAAGACCTGAATACAATATGCATCGATATGTCATCATCACATGTCCTCTGCCCTGAATTATAATTGTCTGTCATAATGCATATGTCAGGATTTTCATGCTTGCATGCTCATCACATCATGTCACATCATCATCATCATGCATCATAATAATAATAATAATGCAGCTCGTTTCGTCTGGATCTTGAATACCAGTAACCATCGAACCAGCCATGTCATAATAAAATGTCCTGAATTACATCTCAATCTTAATATCATCCCGTCATCATCATGTTTAAAATATCCTGGACCTGGGTAAAATGCCGATGTAAATAATAATGCGATGCTGATGTAAAATAATATAAATATGTCATCCGGCAATGCCAGTCAATGAGCAATAAAATAATAAAGCAAAATATTAATGGATTTTCAATTTTGTGGCAGCAATATTAAATATGTAATATAGGGCCTGTAATTGCAGAAATAATAATAAAATAATAATAATAATAAAATAATATGTCATAATAATGTAAAATAAAATAAAAATAATAATAAAATGTAATAGAAACTTGGGACCAAAATAATAAAATAATGCATGGTTCATCATGTAATATAATAATAAATAATAATGGTAGTAATAATAAAACGGTTTAATGTCCTGGACCTCGGGTGATAAATCAATAAAATATGTCGCGGGTTATGCATGTAAAAATAAATAAATGCGGTGATCATCATAATATTAAATAATGTCTCAAAGTTACCAGTAGCGCGTGATGTGCATGTCGATAATAATAAAATGGGTCATAATAATAAAATAAGGTCATAATAAAATAAAAATAATAAAAAGATAAATTTTAAATATGTCGTAATGCCCGATAAAACGTAAGAATAATAAAAAATGTCACGCTGATTACTGGACGCTGGTGTACGTGTAAAAATAGTGAACAAATAGTAAAATAATGTCCTGGATGAAGTATTGTAAATAATAATAAGAACGTCATGTTAAAAACAATAAATAATAAAATAATAATAAAATAATAAATAAATAAAAGCAATATGGAAATAAATCATCGTCATCATCATCACCGATCAATAAAATGTTAATAATGTCCTGGATATGGTAAATAACGATAAAATGTAAATAATATTAAAATAAAATAAAATAATGTCACCATGTTGGTTCGATAATGTCATCTGTGCTTAAATATCATGTCCTCGGATACCTGGACCTCGTACGCCCGCGTAATGTCATGTCATCATGTCATGCGAATGGTCATATGTCATCGTTTGAATAATGCATCGTCATCATCATGCGTCTGTCGCATATTATGCGTAATAAAATAATGCATCACATCGTAATAATAAAATAATAATGCCGTAAATAATGTCCTGGATACCAATGGCAGAAATAATGAACAAGATATGTCATGTCATCACCGTCATGTAATAAATAATAAAATAAATATGTCTTGCATCATCATCTGGGTTTCATCGTATAAAATAATGTCTGGTTTAATGTCGTAAAGGACCTGTTGCGTAATAATAAATAATGTCATCATCATCGCTAAATAAAATAATAAAATGCATCATCGCATCATCAAAATAAAATAATGTCGACAAAATAAATATGTAAATATCGCGGTTAAATCATCGTTCATCATGTCATCATCATCGGTCATCACGGTACATCGTCATAATCATAATAAATGTCATCATCGTAATAAAATAATAAAATAATGACAGTAGTAAAATAATGTCATCTGCGATCACGGTTCGATCAATGCATAAATGTCATGTTGGTCGGGATTTATTGCCCATGTCGTAATAATAAATAATGTCCGTAAATATGCGTCTGGTCCGTAATAATGCATCATAATAATGCATCGACCGAAAATGTCACGTTACTCGGGCCCGATAAATAAATAATGTCATAAATAAAATAATGTCGCGCAAATAATATGGGACAATAATGATTAAAGCTGGTCAGCAAAATAATAAAATAATGCTGGATTATGGATGCAGCGTAATGCCATGTGTTGCGAATAATAATAATAATCGGTCAATAATAAATAATGTCGTGTGGTCATAATGTCATCGCGTCATCATCGCGGTTAAAATAATATGGTGGTGGCCTGGATACCAATGGCCCGTAATAATAGAAAATAATAATAAATAAATAAGGTCTTAAATGTCATCAATATTATAGTTTTCGATTTTCGTTTTCCGGATCAATGCGTAAACGAAATGTCATCGTAATAATAAATAAAAAATAAAATAATAATGCGCTGTCATCATGCATGATCATCGTCATAATTGCATCATGTCTGGAATTCCTGTGGATGTCATGTCATAATGAATTTTCAGATTTTTCAATGGCAAAATATGTGCCAATAATAATAAATAAATAATATCATCACGTTCGTGCCATATGTTTAAAACCATCATGTTTCATCATCATGTCATCGTATAATGCGTAATTTTCAGTCCACCGGTGGCAAAGCAATAAAATAATGCAATAATGCATGTTCCTGGACCTGGATGCACGATATCGTTTCCATGTCATGTCATCATAAAAATAATGTCTGGATGAAGTGAACAAATCTTGATAAATAATAAATGTCATCATCATGTCATGTGGTCATCGTTTTCATCATCTCGTCATCCATCATGCGTCGCCAGCATGACGCCAAATAATAATTGTCTGGATGCCTGGATGCAATCATCAATAATGCGCCAGATGTCATGTCCTGGATAGTGGCCGTAAATAAATAATAAATAAAATAAAATAATAATGTCATCATCATGTAATAAAATAATATTAAAATATTAAATATTAATGTCAGGTCAATGATAAAAATGAGTCACGTGTTATTATTGAGCAATGGCGAATAATGCATGTCTGGGCCTGGATAAAATGCGATAATAAAATAATAAAAAAAAATGATAAATATTAAATAATAAAATAAAATAATGTCATCGTGCGTAATAATAAATAAAATAAAATATTAAAAATAATGTCTGGAGTGGCAGGAAATATTAATAAATAATGGTAAATAATAAAATAAATAAAATAATCTCCCTTTTACCACCACTCCCATATATATATATATATATATAACCACTCTCCCTAAAGCCTAAACCCATAACTCCTCTCCCTCTCACTCTCCTCCTCTCCCATATATACATATATATACATATATAACTTTCTTCCCTAGGCCTAATCACTCTGTCTCATATATATCACCATCTTCCCTCATGTCCTCCTAAACCCCACAAGCAATGTAATAGAGATGGATGCTTCAGAGATACTGTGTGTTGGATACATTATATATTATGTTTATTATGTATAGAGATTTACATCTTGGGAATTTTAATATTATATATTATGTCATGTTATATATTATATATCTCTCCCTCTCCCTCCCTCTCTCCCACTCTCTCCCTCTCTCTCCCTCTCTCTCTTTCTCCCTAAACCCTAATCCCACTCTATCTCCCTCTCTCCCACTCTCTCCCTCTTCCCCACTCTTTATCCCTCCCTAAACCCTAAACAATATATCTGAAAGGGAGATGGATACTTCAAAGGGATACTATGTATTGAATACATTATATAATATATTTAATATATATAGAATTTATGCAGAATTTAAATAATATATATATATCATATATTATATATTATATATATTATATCATTATATATTATATATAATATATTATATATTATATATATATATATAATATAATATAGTTATTATATAACATATACTATGTAATATATAGTATATTTATATTTAATAAATTTATAATAGAAAAAATGGATATCCATTTTGATCGGATATCTATTTTGTTCAAGAAACTTATATGTGAAATATACTATTGTATATTTATATACAATAAATTTATTATATAATAAACATATATCTGTTTATAATGGATATCCATTTCTTTGAGGACTTTATAACAAGAATTCTTCCTCATTTTTATGAACCCCACCTCATTTTGGCGATGCAACAATCGAGGAGCGACCTCCAGATATGTTGTTTTTGCATTTTTCCAATATTTTTTCTAATTAGTGATAAATTTAAGTTTTTTTTTGCATTCTTTGTAGATTTATTGATTTTTTTCATTTCTATCTAAACTTACAAAAAAAATTGAAACCCTAGTTATTGGAAAACAAAAAAAAAACATCAAACAAAAAAATAGAACCTTCATTACTAGAAAAAAGCATAAAGTTGAACCTAGCATACCAAACAAACATAAAATATAACTTCCATTACCCCCTTTCTGCATTTTTTAAAACTATTTTACATTCTTGTCTATTTTTCCTTCTTCTTTATCACTTATTTTCATGTTTGTTAAATTTTTGCTTTGTTTCTTTTTTTTAAGTTAGTATTTCTTTGCTAAACAATTTGTTTTTAATTTTTATTTTTTTTTACTCTCCTCAACTCTCAAAATAGAAAGGATCCTTGTAGGAAGTGCTCTAAATTTATAATACTTGGTGAATCTAGATCCATTGTTAGTACTGACCAAACAAAACTTGTCCCTGCAACCATAGGGAAATGGGTGAAGTGAATGGGTAATAATTGATGGGCTATGCAGGAGACTATCATATTGTATCATATACAAATGATAGCCTCTCGCATAGCCCATCAATTATTTCCCATTAAATTTTCCCTTTTCCCTTTTCCATATGGCTGCAGGGACAAGTTTTGTTTAACCATTACTAACTATGTATACAACTTCACTTAGTATTGTAAATTTGGAGCTTAACATTTCCACCTTTGTTGAATCAATTTGGAGCTTAACACTTCCACATTGCAGAGAGGTAAAAATTTAATGTATTTTTAAATGATATTTTACATCACTTTAACAATTATTTGTTTTCCATTTACATGCCTTAGACATAAATGATATTTACACATTTTTTCATTTGTATTCAATTAAGTCATTTATATTGAATGGTTTAAGGGGATTTTAAACACGTATCTTACATTTTTAAATTACAAATTTAATGCAGGTTCACTTATATCTAAATCATGGATCCATGCCTTGCACCTCCAACCACTCCACCTCATTACCCCCACCTCCACCACCTACACTCGATGGTTCTTGCTTTCGAGAACAAGTCAATCTGAATGTTAGAACCATTCATGATCAAGTTAACACTATTCAAAATGAAGAATATGTTCCTCCATTATTAAGGCATTTTGCATCAAAAATGCAAACCATTTTTGATGTAGTTAGGTCCATGGAAGTGGACTTAGACTTGCATCAATGGTGGATAGAGGAAAGGAGACAATCCCAATATAAAGAGGAAAACACAAAGAAATGAATAGATGCAACTGAGAGCTAGAAAACTTTATTAAGAAAATGATCTTATATTTATAAAAAAATTGATCTTGGATGGATATTTTATAAAGAATTTGGTTGGATGTATATTTTTAGTGTTGAATTTATGAATATTTAATAGTATAATGATGAGACAAAAATTTAGTAATAAATATTAAATAATCTAGATTCATCAAAACTAGTTAAAATTGGTCAAGTTCAATAGTAGTTCCCAGCAAATTCTTATAGTAGGATAAATATCTGCGGAGTCATAACTTGCTCAATTTTCATGAGAACTTTACCAAATTTGGACTATGGGTGCCCATTTGTCTTCTCTACAAGGTGGTATCATTATATTGCCCAAACTATTTCAAAAATACTCTTGAAGAAACTTAGAAAAAAACTAACACTACCAAAAACATAAAGCAACTGAACTATAAGAACATAATTTTGGTTGATGTAGGATTGCTTGTGGATCCAAATTCTCTTGCATCATAATATCTCTAACAATTGTAAAAATTTCCACTACTTGTGCGATTCAAGCTATTTTTAGTGAGGTATTATAGTGACAAATATTCTTACCAACATATACTCATAATAATTTTAAGGTTTGATATATTCCTCAATTGTCTTTTTTGTACACAAACTTAGTTAGATATGAGAATACATAACATTCCTTGATATTTATGCCTCCCCTATTCAAAAAATATCTTCTATCTATGGAAGTAGGCTTGGTGTAAAGTTTTCATCATCTTTGATATCGCCTTTGTCTTGAAATTTTATATCTCTATCAAGTTCCATCATCACAGAATAAGCTTCTTTTATCAATGATATAATCCATCTTCATTGTTCTTATGTTTTCTACAACATTTATAGTTGTTCAATATCTTAGATCTCATAGTCACTTTCACATCCAAAAACCTATTTTTTTCTATTTCTAACTAGCTACCATGACTATATCAATATGCAACAACTTATCTATGCCCGCTATCTAAAGTTATTAGCGCAACCTTTCACAACAACATGGTCTAAATCCAAAGAGTAATGTATCAATTAGTTTACACAACAAAATTCATGATGAAATTCTAGATCAGTGAATTTAACTAGTGTAAATTTAAGAGAAAAACTTGAATGTATATACTTTAATTATGCATGAAAATTTAGAACCTTATATCTATAAATAAATTTATGATAAAACGTATAAGCTCATGAACAAGAAATAAGCATCAAGGCATGCACAATAAGGTTTCTCCCAATATGGAGAAATGATAAGATATCTCTAGAAACATGATAAAAATAGCTATGAACATAAATAATGACATAGGATATATGTGATGATCAAGTGGTGTCAAATATTGTTAAAGAGAGGCAAATACTCCCTCGCCGGCCGAGTCTTCGACGAGATTTCTGACATCACGTTGCTTTTCTTTGCTGCCGCTGAATATATCTCTCCTCTTACATTTATTCATCACCTAACCCAAAAACATTTTTTAATTTACAAAATCTCTTTAGCTGTAAACATCACCCAAGATGGCACTCTGTCAAACAGTTGGTGGAAGCATAGACATTAGCATCAAACAAATTATTCGAAATTAAAAATATGAAGATTCGTTGCGACTTAAATTTAGTGAAGCTTTCTAATAATATGAATACCTAAGCTAAATTTTCAATATAATAAAATAAAACAAATCATGATTTCATCCACAATTTTAAAATGCCCATGGGTTAGGTGATGAATATATGTAAGAGGAGAGCGATTCAGTCGCAGCAAAGACCAACAAAATGATGTCAGAAATCTCATGGAAAACTCGCCCGGGGAGGGATTATTTGGCACGAGGAATCATCACTCAATTATTTATATTTATATATTTCACATTATTTTGTTTAATCTTTTTTACATTATCTTTATGTAAATTTGTTTATTTTTAATTATGTTGAAGGTATTTTTTCTATAAGAAAAATTAAGTTAATTTGAACAATCAATAATTGATGTCATTTGAATATAGTGCAAGGTGTTTGGAATTATCTCATCATTAGTTAAAAGTTTTTAAAGGATTGAATTTCATACTATTTTGATTAAGTTAGATTGGCCAATATTTTATTCTTAGTAATTTTAAAATGTTACATTAAAAATTTTCTATAATTTATTTAAATTTAACAAAAAAAACACAATACTATGCATCACAACTATTCATGTGTCATTCACTCATACCTATAATTTGAAGAAAAGTTATAATTTTCCCATACTTAGGTTAGAAGAATGACGCCTAATTTTTATTTAAAAAAAAATTAGTAGTGCATCATTGAAATATTAAATTTTCGCCAAATTTGTTTAATATTTTTAAATGTCCATAAATTAAATTCAATTTACTAGAGTTTACATTCTACCTTTTTTCTATTTTTATAGATAAGTCATTCAAATTTCTACAAGAAGTTACTTAAGATTATTTTTTAGTATTTTCATTGTCACTTAAGGATATTGTTTGGTCTATCATGATCTCCTACTTACCCAATGGATATAGTAGAAATAATTGAAGTTAATAATAGTCTTCACAAATAAATCAATGTAACCTTGTTGGTTATAGATTTCATTGTATTTGATAACCAAGTAGAAATGTTTCAAAAACTCATTCACTTGTAGTGATTTTCCTATTGAAGCATCGTTTTAGCATAAAGATATAGACACAACCAGTGATCTATATGTACTACATATGATTTTCTTTCACAATTTTTTTTCCCCACTTTTTGAATATTTGATGCAATGTGTATAAATCTTTTTGACAAGTGGAATATGTTGCAAGTATGAATGAGTATGGTGGTGTTTTCATTAATGTTGTCATTGATTTCAACATAGTATAGGATGTTGAAGAGAAAGGAAACAAGTGATTGAGAGTTGTGCATATATAGTTGAGATACTACAACTTGATGTTGTGAGTACATGGAGCTAACTTTATGGTGTTGCAGGTGTGATGATATGATGAGTTACCAAGTGCTTTTGAGAAAATTAATAAATAGTGAAGTAAAAATTATGTGTGTGTTCAGAATATGCTCCAATATGTGCTTTGCATTTCTTCTATGTTGATCCTATGCTTGTGTGGATTGGACATGTTGTTTCAGGACATCCATGGGTGATATATCCTAGATTACAACTTTTCATTTGATGAAGAGTGAAAGTTGAGTTCACCAGTTTGTGAACTGGTCTGGAAAAGTTGTTTGTCTGTGGACTGGGAGAAATATATCTCCTTTGCAGTCCTCTACTAGTTTGTTTAAGGTCTTAAGGATCTAGAAGAAGGCTTGTAATGGTGATAGTTGTGTTCTATCAAAGGTGTTCATGGTTTGGTGCTTCAAAAGACTAGTTTCAGAGTTACTATGTGTGTCTATACTGTCCGGATAAACTAATGGAAAGTGTTCTATGTATGAAGGTTATTGCAGTAGTTGTGGATGAATCTGAAGGAATCTAAGATGAGTTCCAGTCTATGGTGAAGCATGTTATGTGGCTCATATGTTATCTTCTTGTTGCAAAAGCGTGCACTTCAAAGTTCATTGGTGTTTTCATTAGGTTTGGCCAACCTAGTGTTTACATGTCATGCGAAGGATAAGTATCGACTAAGGAAGCATATGATTGATCCAAGATATTGTTTTGGGTTATGGTTAAGTATTGGTTTTTTCCACTCTTATTCTTATCCACCACATAAATGTTGAGTTGTTCACCTAATTTGAATTTGTAAAATGAAGAGTGTGTATCAGACCTTGGAGAAAGTTGTTGGGGTTGAAGATGGTATAAATACAAGATAAGATGTTAAGAATTGAATGCCAAAATGTGAGAAGAAAGGTAGATGTGAGAGATTGTGTGAAGGTGAACTAAGGCAACAAGGAATTTAATGTGTTACACTCCTAAAAGCAGTGAGCTGGTGGTGTTTACAATTCTTTGATCAAGGTTGTGGATATGTGCAAGTTGTTGTGGTGGATCTTTTGTTACATTGAGATAATGTTCTATGTGTAACATTCTTCTTATTAAATTTGATGATTTAATAAATAGTTTAGGGTTTTTTAATTAAATAAGATGACTTAGGAGATTAAATTAAATATTTTGATTTATTTAATTTAATAGGATGAGCTTTTGTTCATGTGAAAAGAGGTGAATTAACCCAATTTAATTAATTAGGCCATGAAACAACAATTTTGATATGGGGTGGGAATGGGCGAGGAAGATTCTATGTCCTTCTCTTACACTCTTAGGATCTTTCACCTAAAAGGAGAGAGATAGAATCCTCTAGGCCACACTCCACCTATATACAATTGTAGGGTTCACTCAAATAGAGATGTATGATGCTAATTGGAATGATATGAATGCAACTAAGTAATGGAATTGACTAATTATGAATGAAAAACTAATGTAACATGAAATGTTTGAAAACACAGTGATATATGCAAGCATGAACTAAATATGAACAAAAGGGTATGTGTAGGATCATCATGGAAAAGACAAGCCCTTAAGTGGTGAAAAATTTAGAAAAATCAGAGTTAGGCAACTTGACGTAAAAATTTGAATAAGTTATCTATATTATTTCAAAAATATGCAAGAATAGAATCTATAGCAAATTGATTGTAGTTTCTCAACTACTAGGTTTTTTTTTTTTTAAATCTATTTGGTGAAAATTTGAAATTTCAATATAGTAGTACTTAAATTTCAGTGGAAAAATAAGAAGTAGGTGTCTGTCTGACCACCCTAACCACAATAAAATGTTTTTTTTTTATAATATTTTAGATATAAGTAGAGGACTCATGTATCGATGTGATGGATATTCTTCTATAATTTTATTCCAAGTAAATAATTAATTATGAATATATTATTACATCTTTTAAAAAATATAAAAACTCGTATGTCTGACCACCTTAACTTGGTCAAAACTTCATGAAATTCATTTTTTTTAATCCTATAGTATGTGAAGCATAAAATGTGACACATGTTTCAAATTATAAAAATGTAGTACTATTTGAAAGCTATAGATGTTTTTCAATCATCCTATCAATCATGACTTTAGTCATAATTCAAATAGAAAATGAATAATAATTATTTATTAAATTCAAAGTAAAGCATAATTTATATTGGTGGAAAGCTAAGAATCTCCTTTAAAAACCCTCTTTGTTTTGTAAATTTTGTATAAAAAAAAGTCATCAGCCACATACCCATCATATCGCCACTTTTTGGCCCATCATGATCCTGCACATACCCAAAATACAAAACAAAAGATAAGAAGGTTGAATCAGAGTGCACCTAGGTAGAGAATGAAGAATCTGGAATTTTCTAAATGTTGACTGAGATCACTGAAAATCAATAGTGGGACTCACTCATCACTAATGGTGAATCATTCCTGCTCCTGATGAAAACTATTGAAAATTGGTTTCTGAGTGTCGGGATCCAGAATCTGAAAAAATAAAAAATTTATCTCTAAGGTGGGACTCATTCACCATAGATGGTGAATCATTCCTCTCCCAAAATTTTGTAGATTCAGGAATCAGGACTATGGGCCTAGATCTATAATCTTCTTCCTGTCAGGTTGCCAAAGTCAAATCTACAGTTCAAACAACCTGTAGGTCTTCTCAAAGCTTGAAATAGGTTGATGTTGACTTATTGACCACCTTTCAACACCTTTTTGCTTGATAAATATACATACAAAAGTCTACAAACACACATGCAAGAGGGAAAAAATGGTTAAGGGTTAGGTTATAGGGATTTTCCTTGGTCAAATCCCCCTTTGGTAATCAAACCCTTGATAATGAAATGAAGTGGAAGAGAATGATAAACAAATAACATGCAAATGCTATCACTTTCCAAACCCTTATTGAATAATCTAAAGATAAAGCAATGGGAGCTCCAAAGTACTTGATAAATGCTTGATAAAAGATGTAAAATGCTTCAATAGATTAAATGCTTGAGTGCTTGAATGAGTTAAGATGAATGAGGGTTGAATAAAGAGATAAAAGAACTTATTTATACACACTTCTGCCTTAGTAACTTGATAATACATCATAGGACGACATAAGGTAATTTTGAATAAAAACCCAAAAGAAAATTTGAAATATTTTGAATTTGGAGCAAAGGGGGACTCATTCACCACCCATGGCGAATAAGTCCCACCCTAGGCTTGTGAAAGGGTGTTGGGAATTAAAATTCATTTAATAGTGCTTGTCAGGTTTACATTCAAAAATACACTTAAATGTGCCTTATAAGTGTATAAAGGGGTCATAAAAGACATAAGAAAGGTGTAAATAGTGAAAATAAGCCTAGAAAAGTGTGAATCTTTGTTACAAGACTTTACAACACTTCAAAATAGGACTTGAATATTTGTTAGGTGATGAATATATGTAAGAGGAGAGAGATTCAGTGGTAGAAAAGATAGACAAAGTATTTGCATTTTGTAAGGGAAAGCATGTGGCACAAGGAATCATCACTCAATATTTACATACACTCAATTATTAATATTTATATATTTCACATTATTTTGTTTAACCTCTTTTACAATGATTATTTCACATTATTTTTATGTAAATTTGTTTTATTAGAATTTTTTTACTTGTTTAGTTATGGTGAAGGAAATTTTTCTATAAGAAAGATTAAGTTAATTTTAACAATCAATAATTGATGCCATTTGAATATATTGCAAGATGATTGAAATGATCTCATCATAATCTAGATTTCATTAGTTACAAGTTTTTAAAGGATTGAATTTTTTATTTTTTTGACTTAGTTAGGTTGGCCAAAATTTTATTCTTAATAATTTTAAAATGTTACATTAATTTTTTTTTTATAATTTATTTAAATTTAACAAAAAAGAAGAATACTATGCATCATAACTATTCATGTGTCATTCACTTATATCTATAATTTGAAGAAAATTTATATTTTTCCTCATACTTAGGCCAAGAGAATGACACCTATTTTTTAGATGCAATGTTTCTCGATTCATCTGTGTATTTATTTATATTGACATTTCAAATCACACTTAGTGATTCATCATGAGGAAGAGGAAAATGTAATTCATTGAAAAGATGACTCAATGATTCATCATCATTTTCCTCTTCTTGATGATGAATTGCTAATTGTAATTCAAAACGTCGATCCAAATAAATACACACAATTGAATCCAGAAACATTGCATCTAATTCTCATGGATTGTAGAAAAATCATTCCCACTACCTAATTTTTTATCTTTCTAAAAATTTTAGTAGTGCCTCATTGAAATGTCTATTTTTCAACAAATTTGTTTAATATTTTTAAATTTCCATAAACTAAATTCAATTATCTTTTCACAAATTGGTATTAGAGCTCGGGTCACGGGTTCAAACCCCTCGCTTGTGCTGGGGGGATTGTTGCAAGGTGTGCACCCTTGGTCTCCTTGTACTATGTAGCACAACACTTAGGGTCATGACATGGCTTAACTTCCTCCCATGGATTCATTAACTCTGGAAGTTGTATTAGGCATTAATAGGTCAATCTTTTGGTGCAATGGTAGCCATATTTACAACAAATACTACCTAAATTCAAGCCATAGAGACCCTAATCTAACAATGAAGCACAAGATGAGAATATAAATCAAATAATATACCTATAATGTCATAGAATTGCACCTAGGGGCAATTCCACATTTTAGCACTTTTCCTAGCATTTATGATGCCTAAGTGCATTAATGGAAAAATCCCATGGGTCAGAATTTCATAATGCTAACTCCATGTAGACCAGTGGCAAAGTGACAACAACCTAATGACACATTTCTTGAAAATTGATGTCTTCGATACCTATGCAGTGCGCGGATGTCTACGTGGCATGCTAGTGTCTTGTCAGTTTTATGAGTTTCAAATAGGGAATCTCGAATCTTGACTCTTGAAATGTGTCTTGGTAGTCAGGATTTTGAGTGTAACACCTCTTTTCCGCCCTTGCATGCAACAAAACCCCTCACTTGCTCCCATTTTTGGGGTCCAATTCATTCAATTAATCTCTCTTCAACTTCACTCTCAGATTTCTCTCATCTTTGACAAATAACACTTGGACAAGTAAAGCTCTACCAAAATGAGGTCCCTCCAATAGTTGCAGCTCTCTAGCAAGCATTGAATAATGCATATGTGTGCTCCAAAGAGGACCTAGGATCATGCATAATGATCTCTCTCACTCTACTCTAGTTACAACTTTTGTTCATTTACTGTCTCATGGTGCAGGTTCTACTCTTGAAGTGGGTTTTTCTTTCACCACACACTTTATCCATTTTAGTTACACTCCCATTCTATTTGGTTTTCTATGGAGGTGGAAACACCAAAACAAGGGTCTGACTGAGGTAGGCCCCTATACAACCCCAACATTTCCCACCTGTTCTTTTGTGTGTAGGTTATGAAGCAAGGCTTGGAGTGAAGACTCGAACATTAAGTTGAGGGTAAGTTTTCTTCAAGTTCTCCTAGTCCTTTTCTCATAGTATTTGTTCCCTATTTGATTATTCTATTCATAAGACCTTAGATCCAAGCTGGGAAGTAAGACTTTGTTTTTCTTGTTTGAGCTCTTGAGCTTTATGTTTCTCAAGACGCCAGTGAACAAGTTGGATGACAACACGTTGTGCTAGCATCCTAAATCTGTGCTCTCATCCATTGGCCGAGAGATCCTCGGTCGAAGGTAGAAATCTAGAAGCTTCATTCTCTTGTGATCCTAAGTATTCTTCTCTGAAAGTTAGCTTGCGTACATTTCCTTTGCAATTTATTCATCCAATTTATGTTGAGGTGGATAAGGGTAGTTCATTCTTTAGTGATCTCTTGAGAATGAAGAGACCCATGTGCAGTGAATCACTCTTATCTCACATTTTGGTGAACCCAACATGAATCATGTCAGATCTATTTTTACAATGTTTTCATGTCTACAATAATGCTTTCTCTAAAGAAGATTTTGATATGTTGGATGATGCTCTAGACGATTTCTTAGAAGCATCTTCCCTTATCCATAAATTTTCCAATCACACTTCTTCTCTGCAAGCTAAGGAGTTGATAAACGTAGTGGTGGTCCCTAAGGCTCCTTCAAGTGCCAAGAAACTTGTCATTTACCTGACCCCAACTAACCCTTCTCCAATGGAAGATCATTATTTCTATGAGATTTCGTATCGAGATGATTCACCGGATTTATACTTGAGGCTTGTAAAAGATACAAACTCTACTTGTTATAATGCTATTGGGAATACATATAATACAAGAAGAAACAAACAAAACTTGGATCAACCACCTCTTTTTCCCACATCTCAACCAACTTAAGTTCCTACGTCATTACTGCCCTCTCAAACAAGTCTTTCTTCAACAGCTAAACCTGCGACTAAAGCACCAGGTGATTATGATCTCATCAAGCAACTTTTGGTTACTCTAGCTAAGATCTCACTTTCGAATTTGCTTTAGACCACTCCAATTTATCATTAAATGCTTCAAGAAGCTTTGCAAAAGATCCTCTTGCTTGCCTTTGATCCAAGAGGATACTTGTTGCCAAAAATTGAAGTGTACCATATGCTTCAAAAATGATTTCCATGTTGAAGTGCTTAGAAAACTAAACCCAACACAACTTAAATGGGGTCAAAAGGAACTTGTACACTCACGTTATGCCCATTTAAAGTTGGGTCAAATAGGGTACTAGGGGCCGGTCAAAAAGGAAAAAAAAATGATCTTTTGGAATTGAACGAAATGGGCATCACAATGAAGATCTCATCACCACAAACCCAACACCACTTTTTTCATCGAAACTGGAGCCTATATGCGAAAGTTACAACAATTCAAAGTTTGCAGGAATCAGGGTTGACCAATGTCATACAGGTGCTAACATCAACATGATGTCAGAAGACCGTAGAGTGACATGGAATAATTAGAGTGTGACACATGGTAGTCTATATATTCTTATGTGGTAGGATGATGTGTCAAGCTAACATGTCTTCATCAATGGATGATTGGATTCCATGTGGCCCAATCACTAGGTGCCATGTGGTACTCTTGTGGACCGCTTCAGCATGGGTTTGTTAAATAGTTTACTATAAGGTTTGGATGGGTTTCGTGAATAGTTTACAAAAAGGTTTGGATGCGTTTCAAATGCATAACCTCCCATACTCCACTATTCCCACTGACCAATCCACCTAGCATCACACTTTAATATTTAATGGACTATGTTGACTTTTGATAAAGGTTTGTTGAAATTGGGAGTTTAAAAATAGATGGGAAATGGGTTGACCACCTGACCTTCTCGCCCCCAAAACATTCCCTGCCACTATGCCAATTCATGGCTTCGATAATAATGCAAGGCTTGGTGATATAAAAACACAGTTAAGCTTGGAATATAAACAATAAAACCAAAATTAAATCATTTTAATTCCTTGAAGATTTTAAAGCTTGATTTCTTTATAATTGTAAAGGGCTTAAAATAAAATTTAAAAGATTTTAAAGGAATTTAAGAGATATTTAAGAATATTAAAGGGTTTTCTTAAGGGATTTAATATGGCTCATGAATATAAACCATAATTAAAACTTTCTCTTGTAAAGCCCGAGATTATAAGGGCCCATAATTAAAAGGGGTAGAATTATTATTGCAAGATTAATAAGGATTCTCATGTAATTATGGGGGGAGTTTTGAATATTTTTGTTGTAAATGGAAGATTGTACAAATCCCATGGTTATGACACATATTAGGTGAATTTTGTGTATAAAAACGGGATATTTGGCTTTGTAAAATTTTGTAGGGGGAAATTAGGAGAGAAATTGAGGAAATTAGAGGAAGTGAATTCTGTATGCAGGTGGAATTAGGTGATTGATGCCATAATGCTTGTACCTGAAGGAGAGAATTTTTTTCATCTTCCCCATCAATTGAGGAGACTTTGTAAGAATTTTGGAGCAAAATTGAAGGATTGGTCACTCTGTTGGAGAGGGACTTAGAGACGTAGCCAATTGGCAAACTCCATTATCAATTTGTTGTCTTGCTTTCTCTGCTTAGCTTCTCAATTTATGTTATTTTCCTATAATAATTTTAATTTCTTTTTAAGAATTTTAATTACATTTTAATACCTTCAAATTTATCATTGTAAACATTAAACATTCACTTAGCAATTGTCATAGATCCTAACATCAGATCAACCTCTGCTAGGCTTATGGATGTTAATGTGTTATTGACTCATATTCATGTGGATTTTCCAAATATTGCATTCCATCAGTAGGAACTCCCTCCTTTAGATGTGTAGAAGCAAGCAGACATCTTGATGATTATAATTAATGTTAATAACATTGGCATTAGGTGTACTCTCATTGACACCAGTTCTACTCTCAACATTTGTGGTATTGACATACTACCTAAGATTAAAGTTGATTCATCTTCTCTAGCTACTTCTTCTTTGTACATTTTTTGGTTCGATAATGTCGGCCACCAAGCTCTAGGCATGATAATACTACCTTTGTAGCTAGGCCTCGTTACCTTACCTACTTTGCTTTATGTGATTCCTGGCTCTTTACCTTACAATCTTCTTTTGGGGAGACCCTAAATTCAACCTATGGGTGTCGTAACTTCTACTTTACATTGTTCCTTAAAGTTTGTTGCAAATAATCAGGTGGTCATAGTTTAAGCTAAGCCAAAAGTTGTTCACCTTCATGAATTAGCAACTATTGATTGACCTTCAGTTGTCTCAGATTAAGAATTGTATTCCATCTTTAACTACTGATGCTATGGCATGTTCCTGAAGAGAATGTCGTTAAAATTGAGTCACCTAAAGTAGAAAGTCTTAAGTCCTCCCCATCTACCTCTTCTTCTAAATCAAATACTTTCTTTGGTGATGATTGGGGATCCTTGGAATTCTCTAAATTCTTTTTTGGAGAATACAAAGTGAGTCCCACTCATCTAGAGTTTCCGAAAGTCTTTTACAAAAGAGGGGACAATGCTCCTATTGAGGAAGAGAGCTACGATCTTATCTAGGAGACTAGTCCTTCCCCTACTGAGGAGAGTAGTCCTACTCTTGCAAAAGAGGTTAATATTTTTGAATTGAGTAAATGATATGATTGTACTCTCATAGATGTATTTTATGTTCATTGGTGCAATGAAGCCCACTATGTATAGCCATTGCCTCCTGAGGTTTTACAAATTTGTGTACATAGAAAAATGGATCTTTGACATTTTCACGGTTATTTAGGTCTTTTTATTTTGATGATTGACCTATTTTTCCTTGATTTAATGTTGTAATGTGACTTATACATTCGTATTAGGTCTTGAATATTTAAATTATTAATATTTTATGATGTCTTGTAAAGGTGTTGTGAAGTGTTCTAACACATTTCTACACTTTTCTAGACTCTTCTTATTATAATTCATCTAAATATTCCCTCTTTATCACCTACAAAGTCTTATTTTAAAGTATTATAAAGTCTTGTAACAAACTTTCATGCTTTTCTAGACTTGTCACAACTAATTACACCTTTCTTATGACTTATTTGGCCCCTTTACACACTTACATTCCTTAAATAAGTGTATTTTTTAATGTAAACCTGACAAATATCATTAAATTCAACTCAATCCCCAACACCCACTTACATTCCTTGAGTGGGATCCATTCACCATGGGTGGTGAATGAGTCTCTCTTGGCACAAAATTCAAAATATTTCAAATTTCTTTTAGGTTTTTATCCATTAATACCTTAGGTTGGCCTGTGATGTATTTTTAGGAAACTAGGGCATAAGTATGTATAAATATATGTTTTTCTACTCATTTTATCCCCATTTATCCTAATTCATTCAAGTATTCATGCATCTTATCTCTCTAAGCATTCAAGCATCACAACATCATTTCATCAAGCAATTATTAAGCATCTTGGAGTAGCCATTGACATATCTTAGAATTCAACATCAAGGATTTGGTGAGTGCACGACATTTGCATGTTATTTTTTCATAATTCTTTTCTTATTTTATTTCATTATCAATGGTTTGATTACCAAACTAGGGGTTTGACCAAGGCAAACCCCTATACTCTAACCCTTAACCATTTCCCCCCTTTTTGCATGTGTCTTTGTAGGTCTTGTAGGTAGATTTATCAAAGAAATAGGTGGGTATGTGCAGGATCATCATGGAAAAAACAGGCCCTTAAGTGGCAAAAAATTCAAAAAAATCAGAGTTAGGAAACTTGACATAAAAATTTGAATAAGTTATCTATATTATTTCAAAAATATATAAGAATATAATCTGTAGCAAATTGAATGTAGTTTCTGAACTACTAGGTTTATTTTAAAAATAAATCTATTTGGTAAAATTTGAAATTTCAATGAGTACTTAAATTTCAGGAAAAAATAAGAAGTAGGTGTCTGTCTGACCACCCTAACCACAATAAAATGATAATATTTTTTTATAATATTTTAGATATAGGTAGAGAACTCATGTCTCGATGTGATGCATATTGTTTGTAATTTTTTCCAAGTAAATAATTAATTATGAATTTTTATTACAACTTTTAAAAATATTAAAAAATCGTATGTCTAACCACCTTAACTTGGTCAAAACTTCATGAAATTTAATTTTTTTTTTAATCCTATAGTATGTAAAGCATAGAATGTGACACATGTTTTGGATTCAAAAAATGTGGTACCGTTTGAAAGCTATAGATGTTTTTCAATTAGCCTATCAATCAGGACTTTAGTCGTATTTCAAATAGAAAATGAATAATAATTATTTATTAAATTCAAAGTAAAGCATAATTTATATTGGAAAAATATTGAGAATCTCCTTTAAAAACCCTTTTCGTTTCATCAATTTTGGGCAAAAAAAAGTTGTCAGCCACATACCCTACAAATACCCATCATATCGCCACTTTTTGGCCCATCATGATCCTACACATACCCAGGTGTTGAAAAGTGGTCAAAAATTCATCAAATCTATTCAAGTAAAAAAAGATCTAATTCAAGCTTGGAGACATCATTCAACCTATTTTCTATAGATTTAGATCTATCAACCTGATAAGCAAACAAGTACAAATATGGACCCATAGAGTTGAATTCAAAATTTGCATATTTATGTAGGTGGAATAATTCACCATCTATGGTGAATTAATCCCAGTACTAGGCTAGAATTTTTTTTTTTTGAGGTTTTCAGTTCCCTACACCCCGAAACCTGTTTTAGCAGAATTTACTAAAAGCAGGACTAATTTTCCATCAGTGGCGAATGAGTGCCAATGGCATTCAACAATAATTTTTTAAGCATTCTAGAACCTTCCCACATCAACATTCTACCTCTAGGTGCACCTCATTTAGTCTCATTGAGTTCTATTTTCATTTGTTGGTGTTTCTAGTTCATTTATACATATCATAGTGTGTTTTCCAACACTTCACATTTCTTAGTTTTGCATTTATATTCAATAATATATTTTAGTTTTTTTCATTTAGTATATCTCATCTAGGCATATTACATTCATATTATCTCAATCTTGAGTGTAAACATAGCGATTTGTACCCTATTCCATCCCTTTTAGGTGAAAAACCCTAGAAGTGAATGAGAACATTAGGGTACCAAAACCCGTGTTTACATTTTGGTGAACTTGAATTTAGAGAATTTTTACTTCTAATTTTAAGTGCATTTGCATCCTAGTTTTAGCTTGCATCAACATTGCATTAGGTTTTGTCTTGTTTTTGCATCCTAGGGTTTACAACTTTTCATTAGTGAAAAACATCATATATCTATTTCATTCTTGCACTTCAAATCATTAAAATTATTGAAATTTTGCATCTATATTTTAGTTTTGCATCCGAAAAGCATAAAATTTATCTTAAATTTTTCTAAAAAATCACAAAAAAAATCATTTGTGGACCCATTTTCCACCCTAGGCAAATCAGTCTAGTTGCATTTTTTGCACAACAATTTCTATCATTTTCATAGTGTTTCATGCATTTTTGTTTTTTGTTATTGCATTCCTATTTCAGTTTACAAAATTTATGTTATTAGCATTTCATTGTTCATATTTTTCATTGCATTTTCATCCACTCTGCCTTTTGTGGTATTTGTATGAGTGTTTGGAACCCTGTTGATAATACTCTAGTGAGATGAAGTTCCCGACTCATGGCTTCCCACTATAGGACATTCATTGTGGACCTTGGATTATCAAGAGCTCCTACTCTTGGTATTTACAATGGTGCATTAGGCATGGATACTACCACTAGTACACCTTTTCCTTACAATACAATGCATGTTGACAAACAAACTGATTCCCTTCCACAAGACAAAGTAGTTAACATTCATGAGGACTTAGGATATCTTCAACATAACTTATGTCTTGAAAACAATTCAACCACTACCATTCCTGCTATAGAAAACATCCATCGAACTCTTGAAAGTGATGAAGGCTTAGATGTTATGAAACACATTATTGAGATATATCAAAAACATGCCTCTTCCACCTCTAGCACATCTCAACCATCAAACATTGTGGTTAGCCAAGGAAGATCTCACATTTCTCCTCCTTCAATCGTAGCATCTATACCCACCTATAACACCCCTCAAGTTACAACAACCATGCAATAGGTTAGTCATATGATTCCTCCCTTAGCTATTCCTACTAGTATCCCTAGTTATTTTGTCGCATCGAATGCTCTAGCCTCCACCACCTTTACCCCTCTCAGTGTTCCCTTCACTTGTCCTACCACTACATACACTCCATCACCTCTCTCTCTTTCACCCCACACCACTTATACTGACCCCCTTATCACACAACTCTTTCAATTTAAGGTCCTATGAAAAAATGAATGCTTTAGTGTTAAGGGTTTAGATTGTAGAGTTCAGGGTTTAGTGTTTAGGGAACTTAGGGTGAAGTTTGGGTGGCCCTTGGAATAATGGACTTGCAAGTTAGTGCCTAGTGTACAAATGTTTTTGATTTAATGAATAGATTGACTATTTCCGTAATAGAAACACATAATTATGTATTATTAAGATTGAGTTTGATGTATATTTTAACTGGATATTTTTAAATTGAATATAAGATTATTTTACTAAACATTTTTTTCATTAATATATCCCACTTAAATGAATTTTATGATATAAAATGTATAATATAAAATTAGTTAATGTTGAATCAAGTATTTTATTTTGGATTGTTTGGTAGTAAAAGAACCTAAAAGAAAGAAAAGAAAAATATTTAGCTTCTTTTAGTGTCTAGGTAACTAGTGCAAATTGAGATTTTAGACTAAACTAGAAGCCTAATTAACAAGTAATTGACTAGAATGAGGGTTGAGATTGTCGAAAGAAAATAGACAACACATGCAAACAAGAAATGGAAACAAGGCATGACTAAGAGAGATCAAAACATAAAAGAGAAATGAATGTTGAATATTATCTAATTAAGTGACAATTGGAAATGGATTGTACACTTGGATTTAGAAATTTTCTAACTAAATTTGCAAACAAATATTGATAAAATTTATGAATTTTAACTATTCTTTAACATATTGTTTTCTAATCTAATTATAATTTAACATTGAAAGTAAAGTTTAATATATTATTTTCTCCATACAATGCAAATGAAATTTAAAATATTGAAGGAATGCAAATGAATTTTCTTGAGCTCAAAATTAAGGTTTTCAAAATCAAAATGATTTGTTCGATTTTAATTTAGGGTTTAAGCAAATTATTTTGTTTCAATTCAATTTAGGGTTTCAATCTAAGAAATTAGGGTTTTTAATGCAATTTTTTGTTTCATTTCAAACTAGGGTTTTCAAATCCAATGTTTTTTGTTTGATTTAAATTCAAGGTTTTGAAAAGCTTGATTAGGGTTTCCAAATGCATTTTTTTTATTTCATTTCAATTTCTAGGGTTTTGATATGAATTTTTTTTCCTTTCAATTAGGGTTTTCAAATGCAATTATTTTTGGTTTGATTGAAAAGTTTAGGTTTCAAAAGCTCAATTTTGTTTCTAAAATACAATTCAAGGTTCATTTTTTCCTTTCTATTCAGTTTTCATTGCATTTTTCATCTATTTCTACAATTCCTCATTTCTATTGTTACGAGAATTAAAATTTCAAATAAATTAAAAAAAAGGCTAAAATTTATTCTTCTATTAACAATTTCAATAAAAATTGCAAAAATTCTAAAATGTGGGGGTGGAGGTGTACCCAGAGGTTGGTTTTCCAGTTGTTGTCACCCACCAAATTAGGATCCCATGCGCAGTGAAAATGAAGTTTTGTTCATTTTTAAATAATAAATACCATTAAAAAATGCAATCCTTATTATTACAAAACAAGATCCTAATTATTACAAAAATGGGATCCTAATTATTACAAAACAGGATCCTGATTTTTATAAATTGAGATCCCATTTTGTATTAATCGTGATCTCGTTCTGTGTCTGTTGGTTAAGGACCTTTTAACAAATGGGATCCCAATTTTTAAAAAGTGGTATCCCATTTGACATTTAGGCTCTGGATCTCGAACCTAACGGGATCCCGATTTTTAAAAATCAGGATCCCGTTTATAAAAATCAAGATCCCATTTTTGCAATGCCAATTTCATTTTTCTGGCTAAGGAAAAAATTCCATGTTTTGTGGAATCAACTTTGTGCACTTACCCGATACAAAATCATTAAAACAAAAGCTTCATAAGATGCATCCTCAAGTAGCCTTACTGGTCAATGTTGAGCTTCAAAATTTGTTGGATTTTGGATTCATTAGAAAAACTGACTATCCTAAGTGGGTTTCCAACCTATTTTCGACTAACAAACCCACTAGGTGCATCCATATATGCACAAATTTCAGAGATTTAAACAAGGCATGTCCTAAATATATTTTTCCCCTACCCAACATATAATGATTGTGGATTTAACAACCAGGTATGAAATGTTCTCCTTAATGGATGGATTTTCCAATCATAATCAAATCTCTATTTCCATTGAAGATCAACATAAAACAACTCACTTTACCCTGGGGAACATTTTGTTGGAATGTTATGCCTTTCAATTTAAAGAATGTAGAAGCTACCCATCAAAGAGAAATGATAACAATATTTCATGACCTTTTTCATAGTATCATGGAAGATTATGTGGATGATCTATTAATAAAATTAGTTACAAGAGATTCTCACCTAGTTATCCTTGTTATTTTTGATAGATTGGAAGAATATAACTAAATCCACAAAGTGTGTCTTTGTTGTAACTTTTGGAAAATTTCTTAGGTATATTATTTCTCATAAAGGTATTGAGGTGAGTCTCGCTAAAGTTAAAACTAAAATTGATATGCCTCCAACTAGTCTAAAGTAATTGTGTAGCCTTCAATGGAAACTTCAATCAATTAGATGTTTTTGTTGAACATTATTCATCATCCCCCTTTGGAGTTCGTCACATGGACTAACCTCCTCCCATAGATCCATTAACTCTAGCATTTGTATCATAAATTAATGGGTTGAAATTTTGGTTTAACAACAAGCATATGCCAACAAGTGGTATCAAATCCAAAGGTGTTAGGTTTGAATCCCATCAAGTAATGTTGAGGAGGGATTGTTGAACATTATTTATCATCCCCTTTGGGGCTTGTGACATGGACTCACCACCTCTCGTAGATCCATTAACTTTGACATTTGTATTAGAAATTAATGGGTTGACTATTTGGTTTAACGAATGGTGTGGGCTAAAAATTTCATAGCTCAATTGATAGACAAGTGTCAACCTTCCACTCATCTTTTGCATAAAAATGTTGCATTTTTAAGTTGGATTAGAAGTTTCAACAAGTATTTCAAAAATTAAAGAATTATTTAGCTTCACCTCTAGTTTTAGTGCCACCTATTCAAGGGAAAACTTTGTTATTATATATTTCAGTTACTATGATTACATTAGGAGCTCTCCTAGGACAACATGATGATACTAGAAAGGAGAGAGCTATCTATTATATTAGTCATACATTGGCTAGATATGATTTTGATTACAATCTAGTAGAAAGGGAATGTCTAGATGTTTTTTTATCACAAAATTTGAGACACTACATGCTTAATCATCAAAAAAGCTCATCTCTAAGGTGGTTCCTTTAAAGTACCTTTTGTATAAGGTTGATCTAGTTGGTCAAATAGAAAAATGGTTTATTCAATCCTAAATGAATTTGAAATTGAGTATGTGGATCATAAGGCTATAAAAGGATAAATCATTGCAGATCAATTAGTCAATACACAAGTTCAAATGTGGATCATCCAGGCTTATTTCAAAATTTCCAGATGAGACAATTTTTAACATTATATCTTCATGTTTGTGGAAGTTATATTTTTATGGCTCTCACACTCAACATGGATTTGAGGCTAGAATTATTTTTATAACTCCACAAGGTGATTGTATCCTAAATCCATTTAGACTTACTTTCCCTTACATGAATAACATTGCAAAATATGAAGTGTTAATCACCAATTGTAGAATGGAAATTCAATTAAAATAAATGAACTTCATATCTTTAGAGATTCACAATTGGTTATACGGAAAGTGAATGGTTATTATCAAATTTAGGATGAAAAAATCATCCCCTACAAGATTATGGTAGATAGCCTTATATAATACTTTTCAACTATCATTTTTAAACAAATCCCAAGGGAAAATAACAAACTTGTTGTTGTTATGGCTACTATTGGATCTCTCTTGGACATGCCTCATGACAATCATTATTGTGAGTTTTTGGTAGAGAAACTTTTGATTCCAAATTTTAATGTTGTGAAATTTGAACTGGTGTGTGAACTTGTTGGTCCTAATTCTCCTTAGTATTGTGATGTTTACACCTATCTCCATGATGGCACTCTTCCACCTAAATTATCCAGTCCTCAAAAGAAAACACTAATTCATTGATCTTCCATTTTTTTCCTCCTTGGTGATGCCTTTATTAAAGAAGTCTTGATTGTATCCTCCTTAGGTGTCTAAACTTGGATGAAGATAAAACTTTCTTATCTGAGGTACATGAAGGTATTTGTGGGGCTCATTCTAGTGGACCTACTATTTTCAAGAAATTTTTAAGAACTAGATATTATTGGCCGACTATGGAACACAATGCACAAATATTTGCTAAGGAATATCGTCAATGTCAGCAACATAGATATTTTCATTCATGCACCTACCCAAAAGTTACAATCTATAACTGCTCCTTGGCCTTTTCCATAATAGGGAATTGACCTCGCCCGCATCCAATTTTCATAAGTTCATTATCACTTCCAATGAATTTTTTATGAAGTCGGTTGAAGTCATTCCATTATACAATATTACTAAAAAGTGAATAGCCAAATTTATCATAAAATATATAAAAAATTTCTATAGTATCCCTCATGCTATCATTACAAACAATGGAAAGCCTTTCAAAAATCAATATGTTTGTGATCTTTTTCACCAATTCCATATCCAACGTCGTTTCTCCACTCCTTATTATCCACAAGGTAATGGTCAAGATGAGGCCTAAGAAAACTATATTTAAAAAGTTTAAGAAAATGGACAATGAAGTTGGTTGTGATTGGCATTTGCAACTTAAATTTTCTTTATGGGCTTATCCCACTAGTATTTTCACACCTCCAAGATCCACTCCGTATTCCCTAGTCTTTGGAACCGAATCCATTTTTATCATTGAGGTTGAGCTCCCCCCCTTAAGCATGTCCTTAAAGCATGTCATTGATGAAGAAGAATAACAAGTATCTAGATTGCATGAGATTGACTTATTGGATGAAAGGCATATTAATGCATTAAATTACTTACAAGCTCATCAAAACCAACTTCGTCATAGCTATAAGAAAAAGATCAAAAGTTGAAAGGTTGATATTGGAGACTTGATCCTAAAATAGAATCAACAAGATAGAGACAAGATAGAGACAAGAAAGGAATATTTGAACCTAATTGGTTGTGACCCTACATTATTATTGCAAATTATGGTTTTAGAGCCTCTAAACTTGCTACGCTTGAAGGAGAACATTTGGAAGAGACTATTTATAGCATTCATCTTAAGAATTTTTATGCTTGACCCTCGAGGGATCCAAGTAGTTTGTACATACTAGTTCCATCATTGTTGCAATCCATCTCATTTGCCTCTTCATATTTCATTTTCTTATCATTTAGTCATTTGCAAGTTTCTTTCCTTGTTCATTGCATCGTGGCTTCATTGATCATATCTATCATTTTCATTTGGCTATCTTATCTTGTATTTTATCTAGATCATGTGTTATATGTTCCAGACTTTGGTTTAGTCATTTGTCTTATATTTTATTTTATGAAGGAAATGTTTGGGTTGAAGAATGTGGTCTAGAGAAAAGATATCCCTATTTCACATCGTATTAAGGATCATATGCACAACTTTTTGGCTCCACACAATGTGAAACAATGTTATGGAGTTTCTTCAAATCATTTCAAAATTAAATGCATAAGAGCGATAGGATACCCTCGCAAATTGTGGAAATATATAAGAATGAAATCACTTTCATGGTGGGAAAAGAAAATTGCTATATGGAGGTAGTTGAACTAAGGACTTCAATGATACCAAAGATGCCCTATGAGGTCTTTATACCTAACTAGATTATGTATGTTGTCATTTCACTCAACAAACCTAAACACCTCACTATTGAAAGGTTTGGCACATATGATGAAATAACCAACAAGAAAACCAAGCAAAAGGTAGAAGAAAAGGTGAAGAAAAATGTGGGAAAGATGATGTTTCAGCTAAAAAAGGTGTTTGGCTCTCTTGTGGGTTAGGTGGAGGCATCTCAAGCCACACTACTACACCAAGCCCTATAAGGACAAGTAGATCTTCCTCCAACACTACCATAAATTTTGGACCTACTCAAACAACTCCTAGAAAAAGAAGAGTTGCGACTAAAGTATTAGCACAAACCAAGACTACAAAGAAAAGGAAGCCAAGAACCAAGAAGAAAGAAACAAGGGGAAAGTTTAATCTCATGAATGTGGATGATGATGAAGTGGATGAAGAAGAAGAAATGAAATCTTATATATTAAAGAAAAGGGAAAATAGAACAATACATAAGGAAGAAGAAGAAACATCCATAGAAAAATAAATGGAAAAGGAAACAAAGGAGACTCCTTCGGAAACACCCAAATATGAGCCTCTACATCTTGAGGCTACTATCAATACCATTATATAAAATTATGCACTAAAAGAGGTTATTTCTCTCTACGATGGGATGTCCCTTGTTGAAAATACCATAATTGAAAATGAAATAGTTATGTATATGAACAGTTTCAATATAAAACTAAATGAAATCATTGATCAATTTCTGGCAAGTCTAGCAAATGTTCTAAGTAACAAGAGAAATGAATTTGTTGTAGAAGAAGCTAATATAAGGCAACAAGCTTTAGTGAAGGCCGGTGTATCTATTTTTTGTGAAGAAAGGGTCAAATTAAACTTTGAATGACTTCCTTTCTTCTCTTTAGACTTACCCCAAATTAATACAAGATTTAAGATCCTAAAAGACTTTATCTTGGATCTTTTTTCAAGCCACCATTTGACCACATCTTGATTTTTTAAAACATGCTTGAGAGTAGTGTTTCTTTATTTTCCTAAATCTAGTAAATTCAAATTAACCTAAAACCTATCATCTATGTCTAGATAGTTCTCCATAAATTTTAAAGTAGTAATTATGACATTCATGGGAAATATAGGCTCTAAACCATAAATGATTTGGTAACGGGATGTTCCTAAAACATTTTTTTCTGGTTCTATCTTCCAATAATGCAAACATGATGTGAGAGTTCCATTATTTGGGATTCTTATCTAATAGTTTCTTAATGACTCCTATCAAGTTTTTATTAGTCAATTTTGCAACTCCATTACCCCAGGGGTAATAATTCAATGGATATTTCAAAATTACTTTGTGTTCAAAAGTCCATTGCAATAATTGAATTGATTTAAAAGAGGGACCATTATCATATACTAGAGAAAATGGCATTCCAAACTTGGTCATTATGTGATCCTCTAAGAATTTGATTACCACCTTCATTGTACTTTGTTTGTGTAGAGGAGGGGGACCGAACGCTCAAGGTCACAAATCACAAGAGGGTCTATTAGAACTATAAAATTTTGAAAAATTTATGGCTGTTTGTACCCATAAGTTTCCTAAGAAGTTCATGCCATAAGCATAAGAATTTGCCTTGCATAACATTTTTGCCATGCTTTAGTTTGTTTTCATCATTTGGTCTCATGGAATTCATCTATCCCCAAGTATTCAACATATAGAGTCATATCAGTGTGAGATGGTACATGTCTTCCAGACCCACAAGTTGTTTTTTCTAATGCATATGGTTTGCAGTCTATTGACAGGAGTTCGGGAATGCTATACCAATAAGATTTCATTGGAGGATACATATTGGCATGACACAGTTCATTATCTCAGTGACCAAAGGGTTCTATCGGCAAGAAAATGGTCATCAAGGTGAGTCACATCGAGCTTATATGAGTCTTACCAATTGAAGCATAGTGAGATGTTTCCCAGTCTAAAGTCATTGGAGTGATATTCCACCACATTCATCTAGTCTTTTCGACAAAATAGAGGAGGATGTTGTTGATGTATCGGGGTGAGTTCATGGAGGTCATACCGAATATAGTTTTATCGGTATGAGAAGCATTTTGTTTCGACGATCAGAATTGTCAAAGGATGGTTCTCAACAAGATGCAAGTAGTTGAAGGAACGTCCTGCCAACCCCCTATGTCATGACTTTATGTTTGGAGAGAATGATCATCGGTGAGATAGACTTCATTGGAGTGAGATAGGAGAGTCCTGCCAAGTGTTGCTTCATTGACAAGAAAATATTTGTGTCTCGGCGATCAGAAAACAAACCAAAGGATTCTAGGTGAGACACATGTAGTCAATGGAAAGTCCTAAAGACCCTCAAAATCACAGCGATAGGTTTTCATCAGTGAGAGTTACAACAACATATCAAGATCAGAGAAAATTATGAAGTAAAAAGTGCAGAATGAAATCCAACAGTTGGGAAGAGAGATGTAAGTCAAATCTGAACCATTCCCTACCCGCTCGCCCGATGAAGGTGTGCACAGTTTAAAACCTATGAGATGAGCATGGTGTTGACATGCGATAGTGGGGCCCGGTTTAACTCCATGTGTGTGTGACTTAATATTTCAAAAGGGGGCTAACAGTTGAGAAGGGAGATAAAAATCCAACAAGATCCTAGCCCTTGCTTGTTGGATCATAGCTCGAAGATGCACGTCCCTTATTTTCTACGAGGATGGTGAGATAGTGCCACATGGCCAGTCATCCCGAGTTGGGTCTTCATCAAGTGGATTTGTCTTCAATCTATTAAATTGATCTTAGTTGTTCCCTGTTGGCTCACAGGAACAAGTTGCTTGCTCTTTATCTCTAGCGAGATGTGAGTTATCTCCAGTAAGATGAGAGATATCCTAACACGTGGCGAAAGTGGGCCCTAGAGGATAGTGAAGACTGAAGGTATAGAATTGTCGGGGAGACTCAAAATATTGGTGAGACTATATGACACCATAGCGACATATAATATGTAATTCTCGGAGAGACTCAGGGTGTCGGCATAACTACAAGATGTCTTCGTGAGTGTCTAATGAACATTGGAAAAGGTTCAAACAAATGGATCACCTAAGATTTGAATATGAAAGGATGTGTCCTTTCGTGCTATTTAATATATACATTCTCATTCTTGTCAATAAAAAGAGCATCTACATAGATAGATTTTAGGAGAAAAACATAGTAGATCAAAATGTTTATTTTTTGAGACTATGATGCATGTAAAAAATGATGAAGATTTCAATTGAATTCATCTAGTGTGCTGGCATTTTCCTGGTTTCAATTGTTTTTTGTGCTAATTGAAAGTATTACTGAAGTTGTCTCCAAGGTTGATGTTTTCTAATTATTTAAACTTATATGTCAAGGATATTTCTCAGTTTATCAGTGCACACTTGTTGTATCTATATGATTGGATTAATTGGTTCTTTCCAGGAGAGATTAAATCCTTTTAGTAAATCATAGTAATTAGTGAATCTCATTTGGATCACTAAGAAGAGCTTGGTAATCATATTCTTGCATGTTTATACCAGTTATAAACTTAAATCTATATGCCAAACAATTGGAATTTCTACTAGAAAGAATTTATTCATTTCATATTTTCATTTGACTCTATACACCCAATAAGGCACTAGTCTCTAATATTCCACTCTTTAATTACATTTTTATCATATGAACACATTAGATTTAGCGTTGATATTGCTTATACAATTTAGATCAAAGTAAAACTTATTTATCCACTCCCATTTTCCAATGTGGGTAAATTGTTTTAGGAAATAAACAAAGGGTTAAGTTTGCCTCATTGTTATAGGTATACTCGCCTAGGTCTAGCAGCACCTGAAGAGTACAAGGTTTAATTCATTTGGCCTTGTCTGTTACCCTAAAACATTGTGAAAGCTTGGCAACCTTTTGTGGTTCAAACTTGCATTTTTGAGAGCTAAAAAATTGGTGACTCTACTGGGGACTTATTGTAGGTTATCCGGTTGAAGGTCATCATATAGAGTCATTTAAGAGGGATTCATAATTTGAGAAGTTTGAAACAAATTGATTCTGCTAGGGAAAATCAAAAATAATTTCCAAAGAATCATTTTCCTAATTTTGGAAAAGTAGGTGGTGACTCTATTTAAAATGGATAGATAATGTATAGACATTGTGGAACAACACTTTTCCAGTTTTCTTGTCAAGATGTCAGAAGAAGTGAGAAGGAAACAGTTAATAAGAGAGTTGAAAGAATTGAAAAAAAAATCGGACAAAGAAACATTACAACTTCTACAATTGAGAAACAAATATGTTCCAAATGCACTACAAAATATACCATTCTGCAATAATAGTGAATATATAAAAGCAAGCAGGTATTGGACCCCACAAGTTCCTAATGATACAATTGGAAATATTCACAAAGGAGGCAATGCATATCATGCACAATAGAACATTTATTTACCATAGCTACCTCATGGTCAACAATATGTGCCACATCCTCATACACAATACAATAATCCATTGTACCAGTATCAAGTGATCAGACAATTTGATTTGATAGGGTTTCAATTATACCCCGACCCTATGGATAGCAGTTGGAGAAGTCTTGTCCCCAGGTTTATAGGGAGTAGTGCAGTTACTATTGAAGATCATTTGAGAAATTTTAATGCTTTCATCCAATATTTGGATATAACTTATGAGGATTTACATATGAGGCTATTCATGATGTCACTCAAGGAAGAAGTTAGGGATAGGTTTAATAGCCTATCAATAGCTTCTATTGATTCTATCCAAGGATTTCAAGATCAATTTCTCAAGCAATATGGAAATTTGTCTGCACCAAATTGTGTTTCCCATGGGTTAGTAGAGATTCAAGAAAATCAGAACTTGCAGCAATATGTATGCCGAAATAAGTAGCTTGAGGAGATAGAAGATGAGTGTGTACATACTCAAAGCTAGGACTCCATCACAGAAGCAGAATTTGGAATTTATCCATTAGATGCATCTTTTGACATAAGGAGATATGAAGGAGAATCTAGGCACTCTTTGTTGTGTAGAATGGCAGATGGATGGACTAATAATGTAGATAAGAAAAGGTATGAAGACAATGGTGACATCATTGATGATGATACTGATCAAACAATTCATCCAATAGAAGAACCAGGAGCAAGTTAAAATAATTCCTATGACAAGCTGCATGAGGAAGATGAAGATGTGGAGAGTCTCTCCTGCATAATAGATTGTGACAATGTATGTTATGAAGGATCCAGTGAATATTTAGATTATGAGGATGAACCTAAGAGTTTTGATCTACAATCAAGGGATTCCTACAGCTCTTATGGAGATCAAGAAGAAGAAGCAAGGGATAATGTGGATTCATTTGACAGTGAACAAATAATACCTCTAGCTACAGATGAGAGCCATGAAGACACATTTTATGAAGAAGAGGTACTTTCAAATCCACTTTATGGTGAGGAAGACATATCTTTAGACAAATAAAATGATGTATCAAATTGTGGAACAAGTGACTATGCTAGTATTGTTTCTGATTTGTCATTTTCTTATGATCTTGAGCCTCTTTTTGATGATGATAAGGGTGAAGAACAATATTTGTATGTTGAAGATAAAAAAGATTTATCACATGATGATGAATTGCAGAATGGTCAAACTGAGCACAATAAGTTTTTGAGAGTTTCCAATGGTAATACATGTAGCAAGGCAGATTGCATGAACTTTTTCAAGAGGAATATGATGAAATCAAAACAAAACAAGGTGTTTGACAAAGGGAAGTATGGATTTTTCTTTTTTGGTGGTCTAGGGCCATCAGTTGAAATGTGATCTTCAAATCATACAAATCATGGATAGAGGATTAAGGGTTGCTAGTGCATAGACAACTCTTGATAATCCTCTAAAAATTCTTTTCCATGCACAGTAGTTTAGGAAATAAAAAGGAACAAGAATTGCTAGTACATGGACAATCCTGATATTCCTTCTTTTAAAATAAATATTTCCATGTACAATAGTATAGGGTCACATTCATCTCCATTTCCATTCATTCCATGTTGCACATTGGTCCATCACCTTGAAAGTTTGGTCTACTCACCTAGAAATCTAGATCTTTCAATGATCTCACAATCATTCATCCCTAGACGGAGCCACTATTAGAACTATAAAATTTTGAAAATTTTATGGCTATTTGTACCCATAAGTTTCCTAAGAAGTCCATGCCATAAGCATAAGAATCCACCTTGCATAAATTTTTTCCCATGCTTTATTTTTTTTCATCATTTGGTCCCGTGGAATTCATCTATCCCCAAGTATTCAACATATAGAGTCATATCAATGACTCAGCATGAGATGGTACATGCCTTCTCGACCCACAAGTTGTTTTTTCTAATGCATATGGTTTGCAGTCTATCGACAAGAGTTCGAGAATGTCATACCAATAAGATTTCATTGGAGGATACACATCAGCATGACAGTTCATTATCTCAATGACCAAAGGGTTCTATCGGCAAGAAAATGGTCATCAAGGTGAGTCATATCGAGCTTAGATGATTCTTATCAATTGAAGCATAGTGAGATGTCGCCCAGACTAAAGTCATCAGAGTGAGGTTCCATCGCATTCATCTGGTCTTTTTGATAGAATAGAGGAGGATGTTATCGATGCATCAGGGTGAGTTCATGGAGGTCATACCGAATATAGTTTTATCAGTATGAGAAGCATTTTGTTTCAATGATCGAAATTGCTGAAGGAAGGTTCTTGGCAAGATGCAAGTAGTTGAAGGAACTTCCTATCGACCCCCCTATGTCAAAGTGATATGTTTGGAGAGAATGAACATCGACGAGACAGACTTCATCAGAGAGAGATAGGAGAGTCCTACCAAGTGTTGCTTCATCAGAAAGAAAATCTTTGTGTCTCGGCGATCAAAAAATAGACCAAAGGATTCTAGGTGAAACACATGTAGTCGATGGAAAGTCTGGGCAACCCTCAGAGTCACAGTGATAGGTTTTCATCAGCGAGAGTTACAATGACATATCAAGATCAGATAAAATTATGAAGTAAAAAGTGCAACATGAAATCCAACGGTCAAGAAGAGAGATGTAAGTCAAATTTGAACCATTCCACGCCCGCTCACCCAATGAAGGTGTGCACGGTTTAAAACCTGTGAGATGAGCATGGTGTTGACACATGGCAATGGGGCCCGATTTAACTCCATGTGCGTGTGACTTAATATTCCAAAAGGGGGCTAATGGTTGAGAAGGGAGATCAAAATCCAACAAGATCCTATCCCTTTCTCACTGGATCACAGCCTGAAGATGCATGTCCTTTATTTTATGCGAGGATGGCGAGATAGTGCCATGTGGCCCATGGGCCTGGGTTGGGTCTTCATTGAGTGGATCTATCATCAATATATTAAACTGATCTTAGTCATTCCCCGCTGGCTCACGGGAACAAGCTGCTCACTCTTTATCTCCAGTGAGATGAGAGATATCCTAACATGTGGCAATAGTGGGCCCCAGAGGATAGTGAAGACTGAAGGGGTAGAATTTTTGGGGAGACTCAGAACATCAGTGAGACTATATGACACCATAGCGACATATAATATGTAATTCTTGGAGAGACTCAGGGCGTTGACGAAACTACAAGATTTCTTCACGAGTGTCTGATGAACGTTGGAAAAGGTTCAAACAAATGGATCACCTGAGATTTGAATAAGAAAGGATGCATCCTTTCATGCTATCTAATATATAAATTCTCATTATTATCAGAAAAAAGGGCATGTACATAGATATATTTAGGAGAAAAATATAGTAGATCAGAATGTTTACTTTCTGAGATAATGATGCATGCAAAAAATGATGGAGATTTCAATTGAATTCATCTGGTGTGGTGGAATTTTCTTGGTTTCAATTGTTTGTTGTGCTAATTGAAAGTATTACTGAAGTTGTCTCCAAGGTTGATGTTTTCTAGTTATTTAAACTAATATATCATGGATATTTCTTAGTTTATCAGTGCACACTTGCTATATCTGTATGATTAGATTAATTGGTTCTTTCCAGGAGAGATTAAATCCTTTTAGTCAATCATAGTAATTAGGGAATCTCATTTAGATCACTAAGAAGATCTTGGTAATCACATTCCTGCATGTTTATACCAGTTATAAACTTAAATCTATATGCCAAACAATTTGAATTTCTGCCATAAAGAAGTTATTCATTTCAGATTTTCATTTGACTCTGTACACCCAATAAGGCACTAGTCTCTGATATTGTACTCTTTAATTACATGTTTATCATATGAACACATTTGATTTAGCCTTAATATTGCTTATATGTAATTTAGATCAAAATAAAACTTATTTATCCACTCCCATTTTCCAATGTGGGTAAATTTTTTTAGGAAATAAACAAAGGGTCAAGTCTGCCTCATTGTTATAGGTATACCCCCCTAGGTCTGGCAGCACTTGAAGAGTAGAAGGTTCAATTCATTTGGCCTTGTCTGTTACCCTGAAATGTTGTGAAAGCTTGGCAACCTTTCATGGTTAAAACCTGCGTTTTTGAGAGCTAACAGGGTCTAGAACAATCAATTTCCTTTATCTACCTCACACTAAGAATTGTTTAAGATAAGTTCAATATTTTAGGAGGGTGAAAAGGAAGGGAAATTAATCTTCCACTATCCTTTTATCAACTCGAGATTTTTAGAGAATTGGGTGAGTGAATTCCCAAGTCAAGACTATGACCTAGGAAACTCTTGGCTAGATGAACCCAATGGAGAAGATGAACAACATTGCGATGCATTGGTGTCCTAATAAGGTGCTTTCATCCATACATATAGGAATTATGTAGAACAACTAAAACTGGGATGGAATTAATTGACTACCTGATGAAAATAGTTTTGACCAATGAAAAATGGAAAGAAATAACTAGACTACTGAAAGTAAACAAGAAGAATAATTTACCTTAGGAAATGAAAGTTGATGAGAAAAAAGGTGATAGAAATACAACTCATAGTTGGTCTAGCCTCCTACAAGCTCCATGTGAGTGTGATCACCTACACACAGAAGAATGGGGTAAAATGTTGAGGTTGTTTCAAGGCTTGCCACAATCAAACGATTGCTTTGGTGTTCCCACCTCCACAGATAGCCAAAATAGCCATGAGATAGAAAATGTGATAAAAAAAGCAATGGAAGAGAGTACAACCAAGCAGTGGTAAAAATTCTATGCAATCATATAATGATACTAAATGAAATGGATATCACCTCACAAACAAGGAACCCTCAAGAACATGAAGGGAGACACAAGTTCCCAAGCTGGAAAGTGCAACCATTTCCTCAACAATGAGAGAAAAATGTAGTAGAGTAACGCCATCAAGCTTCAACAATGGTGGAAAATGGAGTGTGTAGTACCAAGTGTGATTGAGAAACATGTAGAAGTGTGTAGAGGATCGAATTGAATGAAGAATGAGCTTTTTTGAGATGAATAGAATCCCAAAAGAGTTGTTCAATGTTGGTCAAGGGATAAAGGGCAATACTCTTCATCGCTAATGGAGAAGTGTAATGCATATGTAGATTCCAAAGGCAAGAATCCTATTAGGATGACAATGTACCACATAGATGTCTGAGTGGCACACTAGCATCCTCGACAAAAATTCCCCCATCGAGACTACAGAAGACCGCCAAGTGGGTGGAAAGTGAATGGTTGAGGTGGAAAAGCATCGTTAGGTTTAGTTTTTATAAGGTAAGGGATGCAAATGGGGAATTTACAAGGGGTGTAAATTCACTTCATTACATTTTTCCCCCACTTTAGTGAGCATATATGCTACCAAATGTGAGGTAAAGTATATAGAAATAGTTTAGAAATGTATACTTGAACCATTTAGGAAGTAGATTGCAATCTAACCCACCCGAAAGCATAGGAAGAGAAGCTGGATCCACAGGTCCTTAGAACCAAGGGGAGTTGAACAAATAAGCATCACAAATCTGTAGACCTACAAAAGGTGAACAAAGAGGCTCTATAGATCCTAAGACCTACAGAGTTGAATAAAGAGATCTCATAGGATGTAAGAACTTCATAGGTCCTTCAACTTGAAAAGAAGGTTCCACCTAAGTGCTCAGTCCTAAAGGAAGCTATAGGTAAGACGCTCCATAAAGTCTGATTGAAAAGAAGCTTCATAGGTGCGCCTTCAAAGAAACATGTTAATTTGTAGGAAAAAATGGTTAGATGTTAAAAAGAAGCCACATAGGTAGACAAGAAGACAGCCAAAAATTGAAGGAAGTGCTTTCAAAGGGGTCCCTCGAGAACCCTTCAAAATTAAAGGGGTCCGCTCAAGGGATGCTTAGTTTGAAAGTGATAACATTTTTGAAAAGAAAACACATTTTTCACCAATGATTCTAGCACCAAGGAATCCTTTTGAAAGATTAATTTCATCAAGGAGTTCAAAAGAAAGAATGCTCCCTCAAAAGTGAAAGTCTAGATTCTATCTTGCGAATATGAGATGAAAGAAAATTTCTTTTAGGAATCCATATTGAAGAATATAATTTTTGAAAAATATTTTGAAATAGGTAGAGATTTTCAAGAAGAGATTTGTTGGCCACTAAATACATCTTTTGAAAATCAAAGCAGTATGAGATCCCCTCTTAGGATGATGTATGCCAAGTATAACTTGGCATGTGACATCCTAAGGAGAGAAAAGAAAGAATGAAAGTGATGTTGTGATCCACAAAACATGGTGAGATTCAATCATGGTAATATTGTCATATGCATGATGGAAAACACATAAGCACCACAACATCATGAAGCAAGTGTGAAGCCTCAATCCAAATACCTGAAAAACGCAATGAAAAAACTCATTAGAAGGTCATATGCAAGTAAGAAAAAGGATTCCCCATGAAATCCATTTAACAAAACTCAAAATAGAAATGAAAACAAGGAAATAACACAAAAACAAGAAAGTAAATCAGATCCTATTGAAAGTAATGCAAACTCTTGATCCCATGGGGGAATTGGTGCCAATTTGATGTGAAAATTGGCCCTTTCCAAACTCCAATGAAGTGATGAAGATGATTGATGAAGAATGATCCACTTGATGAAGACTTCAAATTTGCTCTGAGATGAAAATCTGCATAACCTAGCTGAGATTGGATGAAAATGGATAAAGCTTGCTATGCATTTGAGTATAATAACTTTGCTTGAATTTTGGATGTGAAATGCAATGTAGAAGCCTTCTATTTATAGAATGTTCAAGTTGAAAGAATGCCCAAATAGAGCAATGTGGGACTAAACTCCAACCAATGGCAAAGTGCCACTTGTCCAAATGTGAGTGGATGGAGGATGTGCAAGTTTTGGCCAATGTGCCAATAAATGTTAATACTTGAAATTTGAATTTGTGGAAATGACATGTTGGAGGGAGAAAGAAATGGATTAAAGGCCACTTGGCTCAATGCAAAAGGACTTGTAAGATGACATAAATTCCTTGTTGGAAGGATAAGTCAACCAAAATTTGAATTCAAATTTGAAGAATATTCCTCCATTATGCCAAGTTGAAGGAAAATGGAGATTTAATAAATGAATTAAATCTATTTTCATGTGCAAGTGGAAAAATATGGAGGATGGGACATGTATTGAGATTAAATTAATCAAGGATGAGGGGATGTGACTTATTTGACTCCAATTTATGGATTAATTTAAATCAAATAAGAGAAGGAAATTATTTAAAGGTTTAATTAAATAAAAAGCTTTGATTTATTTAATTAAGGTGGTGAAGTTAGATTAAAATGAATAAGGTATTAATTTACTAAATTTAATAGATAGACTTTAGGGATTTTAATTAAATAAAATTAATTATTTAATTAAATAAGGATGACTAGATTAGATTGATTAACCAGAGAAAAGACTTAATTAAATATATGATTTATTTAATTAAGAGAGGAAAATGAATGAATTTGATCAAATAAAGATATTCGATTAAATGCTTAGACCGAGGGATGATTTAGGATGAAATGGTGTTAGTGATCAGGATCAACTGTTCAATGTCGATTAGTACATTTTACGTATCTACATTTTGCCCCTCTTTGAAGCAATGTAGTTGTTGCATTGGTTCAAAGAATAATCTTGTCATGATCAAAAGTCAAAATTCTCTAATTTTTTGGATGCCCCACTATTGCCCCCAGTGAGAAGAATTACGCTAGTATATTGCCCCCTCGAGAGATCGAATGGAAATGTGAATTTCCAATCGAGATCATGATACAATGTGAGAGGAATGATTCTACTGATTTAGAGGACAAAAATAAATCTTTAAAGAGATTAAATTTTTGACGTAGACAAATTAGATGATGGATAGACAGTCACTAGCTATGGGTAGCTTCATGTACAAACTTGGATAGAAATTTTAGTAAAGATAGAAGAATAAGATGAAAGGGAGGATCCAACAAGACATAGGAGATGATGATACAGATGATGATGACTACTTGCTGTGGAGTTGGTATTTCCAAAGGGCCTATTTTATTATGTTTGATAACACATGTGGTATGATGCATCAAGGTATCAAGAACTAGGATGGAATTGTACCTAAAGTGGTGGACTTTGACTCTATAATCAGATAGAAGTACTCTTGTTCACACCTAGTATACAAAACCTTATTTGAAATGCAGTTTGGATATCTCAAATATCTCAAACCAAAACACAGAAAGGAAAGCCTTCCTATGTGGTCAACAAGAAACTTAAAACACCCTCCCTACAAACCAAACAAAAGCATGCATAAACAAGGTTATTTTACAAGAATATGCCACAAGCATAATAGATAGAAGATAATGATTGTTTCCCCATTCCTATCTCTCTAAATCCTTTGTTCAAATATCATCAAGAGGTCCTTGGAATGAGTGCAATAAGATAAATCAAACAAGATAAAAATAAGTAAAAAAACAAGCTAATGTTCTTCATACCGCTAGCTAAAGGAAAATATGTTTTGAAGGATAAGAATCGAAACTTACTGCCAAAAGATGATGTCCATTATCATAATGATATATCCTAGGACATGTTAGTGGATGGCGGCATGCCATTTCGTTTATCCAAAGAGTTTGGTCTGATAAAAAGTTCCCATTGTAGGAAGGATTCATCCTAGGACACGATTTTATCAGATGATGATGAAATTGTTTTAAGACTGATAAGCTATTGATACAAAAAGTTGGCCAACTTGTTTGCTAATTGACTTAGGCTTGAGATTTTGAATGTTTTTTTCACTTTTGACTGCTCAACTTGTTTCTAACTGTTTCACCAAAGGTCGAGGGTGATGACGATTTATTATGAGTGATGTTTATTGTGGGTGAAAGCGAGATGAGATAGATGGATGGATTTTTTGGGGGTTTTTTGAATGTTTTTAATTTTTTGAAATGTTTTTGAGGTTGCTTTTCAATGTTTTTGAGATTTTATGAATGTTTTGATTTTGAATTTTTTTACTTTTTAACTGTTTTCTAAGATTTTGACCAAGGGATTAGCCTAAAGACCTATCCTAGGGGTCTCGAGGGTTGATCGACAGATTAGCCTTGCCTATGTTATATATGCAGAGACCACGTAGTTCAATTGGTGACTTGATCAATTTACAAATGAAGATATGAACATGATGAGATGTCAGTTTATTATGACAAACTCCTATAGGACTGACCTAGATGTCTCGAGGGATGATTAAAGATCAACCTTTCCTACGTTCCAAGCTCAGAGACAACGTAGTTTGACAAGATGACTTTGTATTTGAATTTTTTGACTTTCTAACCTATTTTGGATTTTGATAAGATTTGGATGTTTTTGGATTTTCAATGTTTTGAATGTTTTGGGATTTTTGATGATTTTTTGATGTTTCGGATTTTTCAATTTTTTGAACTCAAGGGTGTACACAAATCCAAACCAATGTAGGACATACCCCCAGCGTGATTCGATAGACTACTCCAATATAGGCAGGACAAACTGACCTTTGAAGTGGGCCAAGTAGCTCTAGGAGGGTTCATGACATGAACACAAGACCAATCTATGGTACGGATGCAGATGGAAGGATGCATATGAAATGCAATGATATGTAATGGATGAGAAAGTCACGAAGACCAAGATGGATGGAGAGTGATTATTTACACGTCGCACCTGTTTACCAGGTTTTCACCAAGGTACTTGTCCAAAGTGCCACTGAAGTGGTTTTCACTATAGGACAATTTTTTTCTTTATTGTTTTCTTGATTTTTTTATTTTTTTGTTGTCACCAAGACACCTATTTGCTAGGTTTTCATCATGGAGACCATTTTTCTAGGACTTTTAATTTTTATTTTTTTATGTATTTTTGGTTTTATACCTTTCAAGATTAGGCATAAAACGTTTTGAGATGAGAGCTATTCATTAGCTCCTGCAGGGATTCTCCTTTGGGTGTTGATAGCTGATATGCCTCTGATCTATAGCTCGCTATGATAACAAAGGGTCCCAACCAGTTAGGTTCAAATTTTCCTTTGCCATTTGGATTCAGGACATTCTTCTAATTCTCTTTCAACACTAATTCTCCCACTTGGAAGGTCCTACTTCTAATTTTCTTATTGTAGCTCCTCTTGAGTTTGTTCTGGTAGACTTGCAAATGATTTAAAGCATCTACACATCACTCATCCAATAGCTCCAGCTCATTTAGTCTTGATACTCGGTATTCCTCATCTGTGATGAGGTTTTGCAATGATATTTTTAGGGATGGTAGCTCGATCTTGATGGGTAGGATGGCTTCGGATTTGTAGACCAGGGAGAATGGGGTGGCCCAAGTGGGTGTGTAGATACTAGTTCGGTAGGCCTAGAGTGTGGGATTTAGCTGTAGATGCTAGTCACAACCTCATCATTGATTGTTTTCTTGAGGATTTTAAGAATGGTTTTGTTAGTAGCTTCTGCTTGGCCATTACCTTGGGGATAGTATGAGGTGGAGAAGTGATGTTGGATTTTGAATTTTTCACATAGGTCGCGGACATACTAGTTTTCAAATGGTGTTCCATTATCTAAGATAATGGCTTGTGGAACACTGTATCGGCATATAAGGTAATTTAAGATGAATTTGGATATATGCTTCCCCATTATATATGTCATGGGTATAGCTTCTACCCATTTTGTGAAGTATACAGTGGCAGTAATGATGAATTTGTGGCCGTTGGATGAGGTTTGGGTTATTTTTCCAATGAGATTGATCCCCCACTATGAAAAAGTCCATGGCGTAACAACTGAATGGAGCTCTTGAGCTAGAGCATGGATGAGGTCCCCATGCTACTGACATTGTAGACACTTTTTGACAAATTCATGTGCCTCTTTTTCCATAGTTGGCCAATAATACCCAGTCCTTAGCAATTTTTTAGCCAAAGTCATACCACTCGAATGAGATCCGTAGATGTCATTGTGCTCCTCCATTGAGCATTTGAAGCCTCCTTAGGATTAAGACACCTTAATAGGGTTCCTTCTATGCTTCTACGATACAATATTTCTCCTAAGATGACAAAGTGGGATGCTTTTTTGACAAAGGTTCTCGTAAGACTTGAACACAAATTAGTGGGGATGACTCCTATCCCAAGGTAAGTGTAGATGTCCTGATACCAATGATCATTAGGACCAATGATTTCACACATGAATTATGACTCTGGTACCTCGAATGTTGGTACAAGAAGCTGCTCTACCAAGAAGTGATACTTTGGAACATTGTGAGGGATATCTAGGAGTGATCTCATAGTTGCCATAGCGTCTGCTACTCTGTTGTTAGTTCTAAGAACCTTCTCAAATGTGATGTCAACAAAGAATTCTTTGAGACCTTCCACCAATTTTTTGTATGGAGTTAGCTTATCATCTTTTGTTTGGTATTCATCATTCACTTGATTGATTATAAGTTGTGAATCTCCATATACCTTGAGGTTCATGATGTTCCACTATACTACTATCCTGAGACCTATGGTTAAAGCATCATATTCAGAAATGTTGTTAGTGTAGGGAAATTCCAGCTTGTAAGACCTTGGTATGTAGTCCACCTGTGGGGCGATGAAGAAGATTCCAGCTCTAGACCCATGCTGTGTGTAAGAACCATCAAAGTAAAGTTTTCAGTGATCAACTATGTCGATGTTAAAGATGGATTCATCTAGAAATTATGATATCATGAGTGGGTTCTCTGCATATATAGGTGCCTCTACAAGTTCATCTGCAATAACTTGTCCCTTGATTGCTTTGTGTTCCACATACTCAATATCATACTCTGATAATATCATCACCCACTTAGCCATCCTTCCCATAAGCTTTGCTTTTGAAAGAAGATAATTTAGGGGATCAATTTTAGCTATGAGTTTAATTTTGTGAGCCAACATGTAGTTTCTGAATCTTTGGGAAGTGAACACCATAGCTAGGAAAGCTTTCTTGATGAAGGTGTAATTTAACTCATGGCCAACCATCGTATGATGTATATAATAGATAGCTTTTTCTGCTCCACTCTCATCATGTTGTGCTAAGAGAGCACCAAGGGCTATTGTTGTTGTCGAGATGTAAAGAATTAATGGCTTCTTTAGAATTGGCGGCATCAACACTAGAGGTGTTAACAAATATTCTTTTATTTTATTGAAGGCTTCTTCACACTTGTCATCCCATTTGTATGTTACTCCCTTGTGGAGCAAGTTGGAATATGGGACCTATTTATCTGCCAACTATGCTTTGAACCTATGAATTGACTGAAGTCTGCCTTGGAGACCTCTCAGTTGTTTTAGTGTTCTAGGATCCTCCATTTCAAGTATTGGCTTTACCTTGGCTGGATCTATTTCAATGCCTCTCATTGACACTATGTATCCTAACATCTTTCCTAATTGTACGCCAAAGACACACTTCTTCGGATTCAAACGAACTTTATACTCCTCCAGTCTATCAAAAATGACACTCAAGACTTATATGTGATCCTTTCTCTTTTTGGATTTTGCTAAGATGTCATCAACATAGTCTTCCACTATTTTATGGCTCATATCATGGAATATCAGTGTCATTTCCCTTTGGTATGTGGCTACAGCGTTCTTCAAGATAAATGACATTACATTCCAACAATATGTTCCCCATGGACAAGTAAAGGTTTTTTTATGTTGATCTTCCTCAGCAATCCTTATCTAATTATATCCTGAGAATCCATCCATTAAGGAGAGCATTTCATGTCCTACAGTCATGTCCACTATCATGTCAATGTTTGGTAGTGGGAAGTCATCTTTTGGACATGCTTTGTTCAAATCTCTAAAATATGGGTAGATTCTTATGCCCCCAGTAGGTTTTGAAATAGGTACTAGATTAGATGCCCACTCTGGGTAGGCAATTGTTTGTATGAATCCTACATCCAATCATTTCTTGAGTTCCATTTTAACTAATAGAGCAATTTGGGGATGCATTTTTCTCAGCTTCTGTTTCTCGAGTTTAGCCTCAGGATATACTACTAGATGGTGAACCATAACCTCTAGATCAAGTCTAGGAATATCAACGTACGTCCATGCAAAGTTTATCTTTATTTCCTTCAAGAAGGTAGCCAATTGTTCTTGTTCCTCTTATAATAGTGATACAACATAGAATGTGATGTGCAGAACTTCTTGCGTCTGCAAGTTGATAGGGTTGCATTTTTCTGCTAGCATTGCTGACTTTTCTTGATGTAAAGCTGCCAGAGGAAGATTGAATCCCCTATCTTAAGGTGCCTCGGAGAGGTTTTCACCATTAGATGCATCCTTTCTTTTTACTTTTTTAGAGTCAGAGAGTGCCACAAGGTGGTTTTCACTCAAGGACTTGGAGATTATTCTTAATTTTTCATTTTTGTGACTGAGGGATTCAATCGTTTCCCCGTAATACGCTTGTGTGTCCAACTCTTATAAATCCCATGAATTATGAGAGCACCTCATCATTTTTGAATGTGTCAAGAATTGGTGGTCTTTGTTGGTCATAATCGATCAGTTAGGGATAAACTAAATTGATTTCATTGTTTTGGTTTTTGAATTCATAAGATAGGGTGTTGATCATAAAAAATGTATGTATCCTCAAACAACATGGGTAAACCTATCTCAGGGGATTCGTTGGTTAGATCAATGGGAATTCCTAAAGACACTGATGAATGAGGAGTAGCTATAGGTTCTTGAGGAGGCGTTTGATTTCATCTAGCAGAGGCACCTCAACCAAGTACAATTATCTTAGGAGTGGGATGACCAAGTCCAAGATTTCTCATTTGCTTCTTAGGCATAATGGGTATTAAGAGCCCATTGTCATTTTTTCCTAGTCTTTGATTCCTGTCATAGCCCATTGCGAGCATCATTTGCAAACCTTTGCTACTTTCATCCATGGGAAAATCAGTTGTTGTTTTATCATCTTGATATAGGAGCTGAGACAGGTCCTCCTCTAGTATTTCTTGGCCAAGCTCTCCCCCACTTTTGAATATGGATTATCGTTCAATAGGGGTTTGGGATGTTGAAGCTTCCTGTGGTTTTGGTCGTCCTCACGATCTAAGAGATTGTGGTAACTCTCCTACTACAAAAGCATTTTTAGGAATTGAATAATTTCCACAACCATTGTCCTGTATGATGACCTTGATATCGAAGATGGTGGGGATGGAGAGAGTGGTGGGTGTCTCTGTCATAGAAATGGAGGTGAGAGTAGCTGGATCAACGTAGGGTGTTGATGGGCCTTCATCATTCTTAGGTACTTGTGGGATTTTTTAGTACTTTGCCTCTAGGTTTTTGTAATAAGAAAATGGTTCAGGATCTCCATGGATGGTAACTTCTTGACCTTCATGTGTGAATTTTAAACATTGATGGAAAGTTGAAGCTATGGCTTGCATTGCGTGGATCCATGGAATTCCTAGGAGAATGTTATAGGGTAGGTCGAGGTCTAGGACCTGAAAAGTGGTTTTCATGATGGTTGGTCCTACTTGCACAAGGAGTTGAATCGTACCATGGGATACTCTTTCTTGGTCATCATATGCTCTGATTGTAATGCCTTTTCCTTTATCAATGGAATCCTCTGATATTTTCAAATTCTTAATAAGCTTGAGGGAGCAAATGTTCAAGCCTGCACCCCCCTCCACCAAGACTCTCTTGACTTTATTTTTATTGACGTACGCCTCTAGGTGAAGCGCATGGTTATAAGATGGTTGCGCAAAAAATCTTGATCGAAGAATGTAAGAAGGTTTGGTGTAATGATATTTCTAACCATAGCGTGAAATTGTTCCACATGTAGATCCACGGGGACAATGGATGACACTAATGCTTCCTCTAGGATTTTCTTGTGGGTAGACAAAAATTTTAGCAACTCCATGATGGAGATGTGTGCAGGGGTTCTTTTTAACTGATCAAGGACATTGTAACCACTGGGGTTAGACCTTGGATTGGACGTGAAGTTTCTACTTGGTTGGGATGGTCCTAAAATGGTAACTTTTCCACCTCTTGTGGTGACTCCACAATTGGCTTGAGCTCCTTTGATGGTGATGACTCCACAATATTCTTCTAGGGAAGCAATGACACCTTCATATACATGATTCGCTTTCTTGTAAGGCCCTTTTCCTTTGTCAAGATTGTTGTTTCCTTTGTTACCATGATTTGGCATCAAATTCGTGTAAATCTTAAGATATTGGTTTCCAGATGGTTTCTCCGCATCTATTATTTTATCATTCATGAGGTCTTGAATCAAATTCTTGAGCCTCATACAGTTATTTTTTGTGTCCCTTGATTTTATGGAAGTCACAGAGATAATTCTCATTGTACCATGGTGGTTTAACCAAGGGCTCTTGATAGTTATCATGTGTGGGAACTGTTATTGGCTTTTCATCTACCAGCCTCTTCATGATTGTCTCAGTAGATTACCCAAGGGCTGTGTATTTTCATTTGGGGGAAACTTTGTTTTGTTGTGGTCCCCTTTGATTGTCGACATTGCTTATGTTTTGATTATTGGGTTGGACTACAATACTGACCTGTTGATTGTTTTGATTGTAGTTTTGTTGTTGTTGTTGAGGTGGTGGTTGGTTGTTTTTCCATGAGGCACTGATGACAACTTTGGCATCGATGACACCATCATTGGTTACATTTCGATTCTTCGCCCATGTTTGAGGTTTATCATTATAGTTTGATGATGGACGACTTTCTTGGTAAGATGACATTCCTCCCTATGGGGCAAGGGCTCGTTCGATGTTGAGTGCCATAGGGATTAACTGATCATATGTGGTGATGCATTGCACTGAGAGATGGAAGGCCAAGGACCCATCAAGATTTGCAATGGTAGTTCCTACTTGTTGCTCTTCAGGCATCATCCACTTACTCCGATTAGCCTTGGATCACCATCGTTGTAAGAAAGAGCCAAACAATTCATTTTTTACCTTGTTTTAGCGTTGATAATTCCTGTAAGCTTACCTCCATGGGAGTGTTGAAAGCATAGTTTTGTATGAAGGCATCTACAATTTCCTAGAAGTTTTTGATTCCTAAAAGACGAGAAAACCAATCAATAGCTTTACCATCCAAGCTTCAAGGGAATAATCTCATCAAGTAGTTTTCTTCATAGGCCACTTCCATGCAATGCACCTGATATTCCCTGATATGATCTTCAGGGTTGCCAGTCCCGCGATATTTATCAAATTTGGGGATTTCAAATCCCTTGGGGAATAGTTTCATGACTATGCTCCTATCAAATGGATAAGGGCATAGGTTCTTTTGTGGTTTGGGTGTTTTTCCTGACTGGAGGTCTAGCACTTGTTGTGATAGAAATTTGATTTGTGTTGCGATGTCCTCTCATGGATTAGGAGGTGCAATGAAAATGTTTTGAGGGGGTTCATTTGTGGGTGGAATGGGTGGGAGAATGGGTGTTTCCTATGTAGTTTGTTGTGCCAAGTACGCTTGCAACAATGCTTGTTGTTGGTCTTTTTGTTGTTGCACTAATAAGGCTTGTTGTTGTGATTGTTGTTGTTGATCCACCAATGCTTGTTGTTGATCAGCTAAAGCTTGTTGTGTTGCTTCTTGTTGCTCTTGGTATTTCTCTAGTGCTTACTAATATGCTAGCTACTGAGCGGCTTGTTGTTGTGCAAAGTACAGTGCTTGAGCTTGAGCTTGCGCTCGTGCTTGGGTAGCTAGTGCAGCTTGTGTAGCTTGAGCAGCTTGTTGTTGTTGCAACAAAGCTTGTGCTTGCGCTGCTTGTTGTGCTTTTTATTGTTGTAGTAGCGTTTGAGCTTGCATTTTTTGTGTAGCTTGAGAAGCGTGTGTAGCTGGAGGTGCTTGATATTACTTAAGTGCCTATTGATAAGCTTGATGTTCCTTTAGTGTGATGTTGTATTGAGCTACTTTGCTTGGTTGCGATGGAAATGGTGGTGGGATTGGAATCATGTTGGACATTTGAGATGTGCTAGGAGAAACTGTGGTGGTGAGGAGTTGAGATGTAATGGGTGTGATAGGGGTAGTGAGAGTTTGAGATATAGTGGATGTAGTAGTTGGAGTGAATGCTGTTATAGGAGTGTTTGGGATGAGCAAATTGATAGGAATGGTTGGGGTGAGTGAAGTGATAGGTCCTTAGGAGACCATATTTTGATTTTTTGGGGTGGAATTTTTCATTTGATTAGCTATCATACATTCATTTGATGTTGATGGTATATTTGAAAGGTTTGATGTACCCCCTTGGTTGGATGGATTGATTTGAATCCATGGAGTGATTAATGTTGGGTAGAGGTGGAAGTTTAGGTAAAGGGGAAATCCCTAAACCAAGAGATGATGTTGATATGGGTAATGATGATGAAGTGGGAGGTGTGAATGGTTGGAAAGGTGGAAAGTTTTCCAAAGTGAATGAGGAAACTGCTCCAAAAGGTCTCTCTTTTCTGAATGAGCCTAGTTGTACCAAAGGTTGAGACACTTGTGTTTTAAGGGCATATGATGAAATTTCTTGGAATGGTGCATCAGATGTATCAATGAAACCTAGTGGGTTATAGAGTGGATTTTGATGTGTATTGAAGAGAGCATTATCCTTGTTGACAATGGGTTCTATGGTGGAAGTAGAAGTGGTGGATTGTGAAATGATGTTTTGGCTATTTGGTACAAGAGGCTCATCCTCAACAGTGTTTATGTCAATGTCATTCTCAATATGTAGTTATGAATTCACTTTGGCCATGGCACGAAGAAATCTTTGATTCTTTGGTTCTTTAAGCATCTCAAGAATTTCTTCTTGGGTCATTTCCATTTCAGTGATGTCTTCCACTAATGCCTGCTCTTGTGGGTTATGTGTGGTGAGAGTGAGGTCAGGAAGTGGTCCACTTTGATGAATTTCAGGAGCGTTTTGACTAAGGTCACTTGTGGTAGATGTTTCTTGGTTTTTTTCCATGTTCCTCTTGATTTGTGATCTTGTTTGAACCATAAAATGTAGCTCAAAAGAGAGAACTAGGATAATGAAAGATCAAAGATAGGGAGATGAAAAGTGTGTGATACATGAATGATGATGGGTGTTTGAATTCATTTTGAAAATCTTGATGAAATGCTAGAAACTTTGGCTTTGATTGATTTTGTTTGATTTTTTTGATGTTTGGATGGACTTTGAATTCCATTTTGGTGTTGGATTCTTGGATGTTGATGTTGGATGATGATCAAAAGGATAGCTATTGCTCACAAGTGATAATTTAGTTAGAAGTAAGGAGAAGGATGCATCTACTCACAACTACCTAAACAAAGGTGATAATTTGACCAAAAGTGGGAGAAGGATAATTCTACCCACAACTAGCCAAACAAAATGATAATCCAAATTAAAGGTGGGGAGAAGGATGCATCTACCCACAATTAATTTGAACAAGATGATAATCCAACTAAGTATGTGTAAAAGGATTCATTGACACATACATAAGTTGAACAATTTTATTTTTTTTTATTTCAAAGTCTCATGGATGTTGTTTGTAAAGTTTTGATGTTGATAGGTTTTACCAAAGAAGCCTAGCATAGTGATATCAAGATTTTCTCAGAATTGTTGGTGAGATGACAGGGTTGATGATGTATGATGGGTGATTGTTTTGATCTTAAATGAACCTATTTTGGACCCTTGCCTACAAGACCAAGGTGGTGAAGAACATGCTATCCCCTAAACAAGATGTTCAAATTGTTGAAATGGACTAGGATTGTGTGTGTAGTAAAATGAGTACAGATTTGGGTTGTCTCTTGAAGCACATTTTTAGAAGTTAAACAAAAATATTTGTCTAAATTTGTAAAGCTCCTTGAGAGTCTTTTGATGTTGTCTTGGACTACGTTTTTTGATCTTGGGTTTTCGGATTTTGATCTTGCGAGAAATCATTGAAAAAGAATGTGTGGGGTTCAATTTGTTTATCTTTGCTTTTAATGATTTCTTTTTACCAAAAACACATTCTTGATTATGTTTCCAAACTAGATGTCCAATGTAATAATTCCTTTTCTTTCCACAAAGTTCTATGTGGAAATTCCAAGAAATTTAGGAAATGGCTTCCCTATGTTGACTTTAGTGAGAGCAAATGAAGATGTAAATTCAAGTGTTTATAAACCTCTAAGGACATGGTCCCAAGGGCAAGCAATAACACTTAATTTTTTTCAAGAGATATTTTCTCTACCTAAAGGGTTTGAAGTTTGATTGATCATGTTAAATGTTTGTTTCCAAATTTTTTTGAACAAGCATGTGTTTTGTAACCAAGAGCAAGTATAACCCTATGGATGTGAAACACAATATGTTTTGAGTCCCCACTTGGACAAGTCCAGCTATGCCTATTTTTAGTGAATGGTTAGATGCTTGACCCCATTGGCTCCCCTCCACAACACTCACTTATACGAGGCAGCCAAGCACCAACACCCATGAAACTCCCATGGCATGCTTTCCATTTCTACTAAAAACCGTAAAAGTGTGGGGCAACTTAGAACGATTGTTCTTGCACCAAAAAATAGATAGGGATTTTAGCCATTCTAAAACAAGTGTTTTATTTCAGACTTTCCATTCATAGGAGTTGACCCATGCAATGAGAGTCCCTTTCGATCCATCTCATTGGATCCAACTACATGATACTAGCATTTAACCAGTACCCACATTTATATCCCCACTGGAAATATTCTCGGCTTCAGAGTGTTACCGGTTGAGTCGTTCCCTTGGGTAAGTAATTTTTCCCCAAGGCAAGCCCTCTAAGATAAACAATAGCGAATAAACATATTCATAGTTCGATCGACCTTCATTTAGAAACAAAGGGAGAACACATGCAATAGGTTTACTCACACTTGCATGATATGTTGTTCAATTTTATGCCCAAATCAAAGTGTGGAGGTGATAACTTTATCTTACCCAAAAATCACCAAAAAGGCCTTTTGATTCTCAAGATCACTTGGAAGCATGAGAGAATCCCATACGTCCTTTTCAATGATGTTAGTTTAAGTAAGCAACCACAAAAACAAAGTAACACTCATTCATTTTAACCTTTCAAAGCAATTGTGAGTTCTTTTTAAAGCACCAAAAGACAAATGAGAGTTTTTTTGTTCAATTGTTAACCAAAAACAAACTCTAGTAAGTTGAATTCCTAATGTTCATTTTAAGCCTTTGCAAAATCAAAAAGATTCTTTTAAATCCCAAATAAAATTAGTATCCTAAGCAAGAAAGATAACAGATTCCTTAAGAGTGTTAAACAACACTAAAGTGTTTAAAAACACTTGAAATTTATGAAATAATGCTATCCTTAGAAAAATTTATGTCTTTGGAATCCGAAGTGCTAAAACAAGTGGCCGAATCGCTAAAACTGTAGAAGTGCTAAAATAGGGGGTTGATGTGCTAAAACATTAGAGCTGGAACATGGTGTTGAGGTGCTAAAAAAGCAAAAGAGTTGGAACAAGGCTCTGATAAGCTAAAATAAAACTCAAGTGTGCTAAGATAGAATATGGAAGCACTAAAATAGGAACTAGGAATGCTAAAATAGATACTAGAAGGTACTATGCCAGTATTTTAGAAGCACTAAAGCGGGTTGTGGGAGTGCTACAATGGGGCTTAGAAGTGCTAGAACAGATGTGAAAGCACTGAAATAGGTCTTAGACATGCTAAACTGGGGCGCAGAAGCACTAAAAATAATTGTGGAAGTGCTATAAAAAGTTGTGGAAGCACTAAACTGAGACTTCTCGAACAAACCTGTAAAAAAAATGATAAAATTTTGAAAAAATGTGTTAGATTTGGGATAAATCCCTCCCTCTAGCACCAATATGTGAATCCTCAATCCAAATACCTGCAAAACACAATGAAAAAATTCATTAGAATGTCATATGCAAGTAAGAACAAGGATTCCCCATGAAATCCATTTAACAAAACTCAAAATAGGAATGAAAAGAAGGAAATAACACAAGAACAAGAAAGTAAATCAAATCCTATTGAAAGTAATGCAAACTCTTGATCCCATGGGGAAATTGGTGCCAATTTGATGTGAAAATTGGCCCTTTCCCAACTCCAATGAAGTGATGAAGATGACTGATGAAGAATGATCCACTTGATGAAGACTTCAAATGTGCTCCAAGATGAAAATATAAATAACCTAGCTAAGATTGGATGAAAATGGATAAAGCTTGCTATGCATTTGAGTATAATAACTTTGCTTGAATTATGGATGTCAAATGCAATGTAGATCAAGCCTTCTATTTATAGAATGTTGAAGTTGAAAGAATGCCCAAATAGAGCAATGTGGGACTAAAATCCAACCAATGGAAAAGTGCCACTTATCCAAATGTGAGTGGATGGAGGATGTGCAAGTTTCTACCAATGCGCCAATAAATGCTAATACTTGAAATTTGAATTTGTTGAAATGACATGTTGGAGGGAGAAAGAAATGCATTAAAGGCCACTTGGCTCAATGCAAAAGTACGTGTAAGATGACATAAATGCCTTGTTGGAAGGACAATTCAACCAAAATTTGAATTCAAATTTGATAAATATTCCTCCATTATGCCAAGTTGAAGGAAAGTAGAGACTTAATAAATGAATTAAATCTATTTTCATGTGCAAGTGGAAAAATATGGAGGATGGGACATGTATTAGGATTAAATTAATCAAGGATGAGGGAATGTGACTTATTTGATTCCAATTTATGGATTAATTTAAATCAAATAAGAGAAGGAAATGATTTAGAGGTTTAATTAAATAAAATGTTTTGATTTATTTAATTAAGGTGGTGAAGTTAGATTAAAATGAATAAGGTTTTAATTTACTCAATTTAATAGATAGACTTTAGAGATTTTAATTAAATAAAATTAATTATTTAATTAAATAAGGATGACCATATTAGATTGATTAACCAGAGAAAAGACTTAATTAAATATATAATTTATTTAAATAAGAGAGGAAAATGAATGAATTTAATCAAATAAAGATATTTGATTAAATGCTTAGACCGAGGGATGATTTAGGATGAAATGGTGTTAGTGATCAGGATCAACTGTTCAATGTCGATTAGTACATTTTACGTGTCTATAGAAAGCAAAGAAGAAAGAAAGATAAAAAGAAAGGATAAATAATAGCATAACGAATAAGAGACAATGGGGATTTGATATTTCAGGGTTAGATCTGCTCATAAACATGGATAGATAAGTATGATAATATATAAATGAATATACCCCCTACTATATCAAACCATGTGAAGAAAGGCATGTGAAAAAAAATGAAAATATAAAATTGGGTCAACATGGAAGGGAGGCTTAAATACCCCGAACACTTTGCATCATTCCCAATTGTCAAAAATCAATTGTACAAAAAAGAGAAGAATGATGTAACAAATAGAATAATTTTTATGACACAAAAACACTCTTGAATCCAAGCACCTATGAGGGTGGCAAGGGTCCTACAGGAACACATAAAACAAGCACGAGGGAACACAACACACACACACAAACTAATCTATAGATAAAGAAGAGGCGCCCCTAGTCCTCATCAACTAATAGGTCATTGTTCTCCCAACCTAAATCATCATAAGGGGAGGATGGACAAGCCTATAAGGGTGAAATATCAAGGGGATTACCCTTTGACTCACCAACAACAAGAGCCAAGGAAGAGAGCCCCTCAAGGTCCTCTCCACTTAGTTCCTATGAGGTGAACATTATAAATTTTGCAAAGATCACTGATAGAGTCAGGACCTCATCCATAAAGTTGAACATACAATTAACATGAGTGACATGTGTCAAATAAATGGGAAATGGAGGCACTCGAGATCCATTGCTAGCCTCACGGAAAGAGTCAAGAGCAATGGTGAACTATAGGGACGTCGGGTTGCCACTGTCACTAGGATGGTGCAAGCCAACACAAAACCACCCTCTGAAGAAGGAAAACCCTTTGTTTGACCCCCATTACAATTAGGGTCGTGTGGATTTCTAAATTATCACCAACAGTCCCACATTTTTAACGTTCAATCTCCTGACGAAGAAACTTTCAAGCAAATGCAATTGGCAGGTGTAAAGCCAGACTCCTCAACCTTTGCGAGCATCCTAGCAAGGATCAGACTTCGTGTTTGAAAGACAACACCTAGCTGATATTGGGATTGCTTCTCACTCAGAGAATGAAAATGGAGCTTACACTGGAGGTATTTTGATGTTTCTTTTAGTTTTAATGTTGCTGGTTGTAGTCATTGTTGAAGTTCATTTATGCTTATAAGTCATTGCACGATTTTTGTTTGGTTTTGGGTACTTTACCAATGTCATTCTCACCTAATATTTCTCTTCATTAGAGGATGTGATATCCCCAAAGATGAAACATAAGTAGATTAGGAAGAGGAGAAAATCATGGTGGACACCACTGAGGCATTCGACATGTCCACAGATTTTGAAAAAAGTGGGATTTCTAGAAGGGAGATTAGAAGGGGAGGCTCAACTGAAGGAGAAATGGATACCTACACTCTCTTTAGGTGAGGATCATTCATTCTCACAAGGGGGGACAAAAGCAAGATTGAGGTGGTGAGAACTGAAGCAAAAGGAGCAGAATGGGAGGAAACAATAGAATATGTCAAAGCAAGAGTTGTTGGCTCCCCTTCCTTCCTCTATAAGGTGGCCTGATTAGTGGCCAGAGCCTTCCTTTGATGCTTGCGATCACATTCGAGGTGATTTATATGGCTCCTGGAGCTAGAGGCTGCAGCCTAAGAAGGGATGAAAGACTCCTATTCAACCATCAAAGTATCCATCATAGTCATTTTTGGTGTCCAGGGAGTGACTCTTGGATGGGAATACAGGGAAGAGATGGAGAAGCAGATACAACAATAGATGGGAGAGTAGAATAGAGTGCCTTAGTAGTGGGCCTCTTCCCATTCACTACCTTAGAGATAGTAGTAGTATGAGGTCGTAGAGGTCGAGACATAGAAATTGCTCCATGGGGAACCTTCCCCTTACCATAAAAAAGGGTCGAGGCATCATGCACAAGATAGGAAGTTCAAATGTATGATGATTGTCCTTCTGCCAAGTGGGCACCATCAGACTCCCCAAAAAATGCATAGGAGCAGAATTTGACGATGTCATAATTAGATGGGAGGTAGAGGTGGGTGGAAATGCAGAGGAGGAAGAAGAAGAGCCCTGAGTGGACTTCTCCTCCTCCCTTTTTTGAGCAACAGAGATAGCATCGTGTTGTGCCATCATGGAAGTCTTATATGAAATAGCATAGGGAGAAGGAGGGTAGATTAGATTTTTCATTATGCCCCTATTCTTATACTTTACATAAGTTTGGTACAATAGGTCCATCTTGTGAGGAAGCAGACCAACAATGATAGGCCAAAAGTGATCAAGTGAGTAGCCCCCACGTACAATATTCAGTTTGTAACCATTGTCATTGACTACATGCACAAAACCCTCATGAGAAAACTTCAAGAACTTGTGGATTACCAAGGGAACTACATTGATGAAAACTAGCCATCAAATTCCTAGTTTCACTCTAAACAATTTAGACTTTGAGATGATATCGAAGAGTGCATTCACAGTCTTGGGCCCAACTAGGGCTGATAAGGTGATAGAACTGATAAGAGGGATGAAAATCCCATAATGTGTACGTATAGTGCTTTTGGACTCATCATATCCATCCTTATGTAAACATTTTATCAACATGATCTACTCTATGATAACATTCACTCCGCATGTAGGGTCAACGAGAACACCAATTATGATATTCCCATTGATGCATGCGAGAATGTACAAGGGGGGTGGTTCTATATTAGAGTTCATAGGAAATCTTGTGAGGTAAATGTTATACTAGGAGATCTACTCAGAGTTTGAGTAGATGTATGAAAGAAGCCATCTCTTACGTGCATTAGACAAGACTTTCATTGAAGCCCCCAAGAGTCCAACAATTAGACGGTTAACTATTCAAGGTTTTGCTCCACAATGCTTAGGAATTCTTCTAGCTATGCCACTAGGGGTCATAGGTTGGGTTGCAAGGATAGGCACCCGACAACGCACACACCCACAACACTCCTAGAATACAAGGGAAGAATATTTCAACACTACTAAATAGAACCTAAATAGTTCACATTAGGTGCACCGATATGTAGAGGAGAGGGATCAGCTGCTTAGGACCCTAAGTCATGGGAGGGTCTAGAATGGTCAGCTACCTTGATCTACCTCACACTAAGGATTGTTTAAGATAAGTTTGGTGTTTTAGGAGGGTGAAAAGGAAGGTAAATTGATCTACCACTATCATTTTATCAACTCGAGAGGTTTAGAGAATTAGGTGAGAAAATTCTTGATTCAAGATTGTGACATAGGCAACTCTCAGCTAGAGGACCCCAACACATAATATGGAAAAAAAGCAGGGCACGCTAGCATCCCAATCGGGCACTAGCATTTGTACAGACAAAAACTGTGTAGGATAGCTAAAACTAGAAAGGAATTAACTTACTACCTGATGAAAATAGTTTTGAGCAATGAAAAAAGGCACGAAATAACTAAACTACTGAAAGTAAACAAGAGGAATACTTTAACTTAGGAAATGAAAGTTGATGAGAAAAAAGGTGATAGAAATACAACTTGTAATTGCAACAACCTGCCACAAGCTCTACACGAATGTGATCACCTACACACAGTAGAACGAGGAAAAATATTGGGGCTATTTTGGAGCTTTCCATAGTCAAACCCCCATTTGAGTGTTCCCACCTCCACAAATAGCCATAATAGCCATGAGATAGAAAATGCAATAAAAAAATAAATGGAAGAGAGTACAACCAAGCAATGGTAACAATGCTATGTTAAGAAATTAAATAAAGATACTAAATGAAATGAATATCACCTCCCAAACAAGTTTCCCTCAAGCACATGAAGGGAGATGCAAGGTCACAAACTTGAAATTGCAACCGTTCACTCAACAACGAGAGTGAAATCCAATGGAGTAATGACTTTGAGCTTCAATAATGGTGAAAAATGGAGTGTGTAGCAAAAAGTGTGATTGAGAAACATGTAGAAGTGTGTAGAGGATTGAATTGAATGAAGAATGAGGTGTTTTGAGATGACTAGAATCCCAAAAGAGTCGTTCAGGGTGAGTCAAGGGTGTAGGGGCATTACTCTTCATCGCCAATGGAGAAGTTTTATGCCTCTGCAGATTCTAGAGGTGACAATCTTGTCAAGACGGCAACACGCCACACTAGCATCCTCGATGCAAATTCCCTCACCGACACTACAAACAACTACCAAGTGGGTGGAAAGCGGATGGGTGAGGTGGAAAATCATCATTGGGTTTAATTTTTCTAAGGTAGGGAATGAAAATGAGGAATTTGCAAGGGGTACAAATTCACTCCATTATAGTTTGCAAGTTAATGCTTCATACTATCTTGAGCAATAATTGGTAGCTACATGAATAAATCTATGTCCTGTAGAGAAGTGGGGATATATCATTCTTATAAAATCTAAGCCCCATTGGGAAAAAGGATGTATCTTGTATACATGTTATAGTGACATTGATGGATTTATTTATTTTATTGCTCCAATTTGACATACATGGAAAGTTTTAACATGTTAAAAATATCGTTAAATAAAGTGCGCCAATAATACCTAGCGCTTAGTATTTGATGATTTGTAGCTTTAGTTGAACCATTAATAGTACCAATTTTCTTTGAAATTTTGTCAAAATGTAAATAGTTTTTGTAGCATCAAAAATTGTACTCCCTTGTAGTTTTATGAGTCAAAATCATTGACCCATTTTTCATGAGTAGTGGTTCACAAGAAAACTCTGAGGTTAAGTATGCTTGAGCTGGAGTAGTACTGGGATGGGTGACCTCTCAGGAAGGCCCAATTCTTCACCTCTGTGAGCATCACCTAGATGCAATGAGTGCTAAGTGAACCATTTACTATCATAAGAGATGGGTTCTTGTGAACCAATACTCATGAAACATGGTTTAATGAGTTTGACTTGTAAAACTACATAGTTGAATCCTAATAACAATATCATAATTTGACACGCAATGGAAAATACCTCCTAAGTTTATCAATTGATGAGATAAAGGGGCTCTATAATGAATGGTTCATAAGGCACAACACTTGTTGAAGGTTTTGGAAATGGGGTTGCAAGCTAAGTGGACTTACCCTTGGAGAAAACTCTAAGGTTAAGCACGCTTGAGCTAGAGTAGTACTGGAATGGGTGACCTCTCAAGAAGGCCTAGTGCTTCACCTTAGAGAGCATCACCTAGATACAATGAGTGCTAAGTGGGCCATTCATTATGATGAGAGATGGGTTCTTCTGAACCACTACTCATAAAACATAGGTCAATAAATTTGACTCGAAACTACATGGTTGAATCTTGATAGCAATATCGTGATAATTATATTTTCTTTAAATAAAAATTTAATTAACTGAAATTTATAAATATTTCTCATATAATTGCAATTATAAAAGATTAAAATCATCCTTGATATAATGCACCCTAGCTCAATAAAATTCTAGTGAAAGACCACCAATACCCAAAATTTTACTAAAAGAAAATGGGTGAGGTGGAAAAGCATTGTCGGGTTTAATTTTTCTAAGGTAGGGGTGAAAATTCACTCCATTATAGTTTGAAAGTGAATGCTTCATACCATCTTGTGCAATAATTAGTAGCTACACAAATAAATCTATTTCGTGTAGATAAGTGAGAATATATCATTCTTTTAAAATCCAAGCCCCATTGGGAAAAATGATGTATCTTGTATTTATGTTATAGTGACATTGATGCATTTATTTATTTTCTTGCTTCAGTTTGACATACATGGAAAGTTTTAACATGTTAAAAGGCATCCTTAAATAAAGTGTGCCAATAATACCTAATGCTTAGTATTTGATGATTTGTACCTTTAGCTGAACCATTGATAGTACTATTTTAATAAAAAAATTGTCAAAATGTAAATAGTTTCTGTAGCATCAAAAATTGTACTCCCTTGTAGTTTTACTAGCCAAAATCATTGACCCGTTTTTCATGAGTAGTGGTTCACAAGAAAACTATGAGGTTAAGTGCACTTGAGTTGGAGTAGTACTGGGATGGGTTACCTCTCGGGAAGGCCCAATGCTTCACCTCTATGAGCATCACCTAGATGCAATGAGTGCTAAGTGAACCATTCACTATCATAAGATATGGGTTCTTGTGAACCACTACTCACGAAACATGGGTTAATGAGTTTGACTTGTAAATCTACATCTAGTTGAATCCTGATAACAATATCATAATTTGACACGTAGTGGAAAATACCTCCTAAGTTTATCTATTGATGAGCTAAAGGGGCTCTATAATGAATGGTACATAAGGCACAACACTTGTTGAAGGTTTTGTAAATGGGGTTGCAAGTTAAGTGGGATTAACCTTGGAGAAAACTATGAGGTTAAGCATGCTTGAGCTAGAGTAGTACTAGAAGGGGTGACCTCTCAGGAAGGCCTTGTGCTTCACCTTAGAGAGCATCACCTAGATGCAATGAGTGCTAAGTGGACCATTCATTATCATGAGAGATGGGTTCTTCTGAACCACTACTCATGAAACATGGGTCAATGAGTTTGACTCGTAAAGTTACACGGTTGAATCCTGATAGCAATATAATAATTTGACACGTTGTACAAAATACCTCCTATGTTTATCAATTGATCAGCGAAAGGGACTCTATAATGAATAGTTCATAAGACACAACACTTGCTGAAGGTTTTGTAAATGGGGTTGCAAGCTAAGTGGGCTTAACCTTGGAGAAAACTTTGAGGTTAAGCGCACTTGAGTTGGAGTAGTACTGGGATTGGTGACCTCTCGGGAAGGCCTAGTGCTTCACCTTAGTAAACATTACCTAGATGCAATGAGTGCTAAGTGGACCATTCACTATCATGAGATATGGGTTCTTGTGAACCACTACTCATGAAACATGGGTCAATGAGTTTGACTTGTACAACTACACAGTTGAATCTTGGTAGCAATATCATAATAAGAATGATATATCATAAAATTATAAAAACATGTAAACAATGAAAGTGAACAACTAAAGTAGTAATGGTAGAACATGAGAGAACTCAAACAAAAATAGTGTAAGAACATAGAAGTAAACAAGAAAACATAAGAAATCATAAGAACAAAAGAGGATACATATTAAACCATAAGTACTAAACATAAAAAATAACATGAAAAAATACTAGATCAAATATGAAAAAAAAAGTGTAACTCAATATAAAAGGTGAAATTAATAGACAAAGCACATCGAACAATTAATGTTGATTTTTTTGCAATGTATTTAAGAATTTTTACTTCAACATTCTAAATAACACTCATAATCTATTAATAGAATGATTTTTCTATATAAAAAAAATATAAAACTAAATTAAAAATTAAAAATCAAAATCAAAATTATAATAAAATTGAAAAGATGACACGTTATTCTTATTCTTTAAATTTCAATTGATATATTATTTTAATAATAAAACATAAAATAAACAAATCTAAATAAAAATTAATTTTACATTATAAAAAATTAAACAAAATAATCTAAAATATTAAAATTTAAGTGTATTCAATTATTGTTAGATCAAGATATGCTTTCCTTTAATTATTGTTGACCAAGATATGCTTTCCTGCACACCCCAAAAATAAGAGCTCGTCGAAATTTTCAATTTACAATGAATATTAATTATCAAGTACACTTAACACATTTCTTAATTTAAAATATTAAAAATTAGATATATTTAATTATTGTTCACCAAAATGTGCTTTCATTTACAAATCACAAATAATACCTCCCCCAAAAGCTCAGTTTATAGTGAATATCAATTAGCAGGTATACTTTCCTTTCATAACTTTCTATATCTTTGCTCCTCTTACGTATATTCATCACTTGTTTATTAGCAGTAACTAAAAAATGCCTAGGGGAGAGGACCCAGTAGTTGTGCACCTAACTTCGCGTTCCTCAAAATCCTACTTGGAAATTTCAAATCACTCCAATTTTTTTACAGCAGCTTACTTGGCAAGTCCCTTGCTTATAACAAAAGTTTCGGGGCCACATCATCAAATATGATGCCACATCAGCATGCTTTTTGTCAAGGTGTCCAAAAAGGCACCGTCTAAACCCCTTACCAATACTTGTGCATTCACATCACCAGTAGTTGAGCGCTGATGTGGCATCACATGATTGGTTGCTTTTTAGATCAAAAGAATACATTTTGTTTAATTATGGGTAGTAAAGTCACAACTATTGGCATTATATAAACAACTATTGACATTATATAAACAACTATTGGGCATTATATTAACAAAAACATTCTCAACTATTGAAACATGCTCAACTACTGGGTCCTCTCCCCTACATCTTATTGGAATATAAAAATATATAGAACCATGGTGACAAACAAAGTTGGGCGGTCTTTTCAGAGAATATGAATACTTAACTAGGCTTAAATTGTGACTTAGGAAATGTGGTGGAAGAAATGCTAATTAACTTTCATTATAAACTGAGTAGCCCACGGAGGGATTTATTTGTGCTAGTTGATCAACAATAATTAAAAATGCATCCGACTATTAATATTTTAATATTGTATATTATTTTGTTTATTTTGTATAATGATTATTTATTTTTATTTTTATGTAAATTTATTTTTATTTATTTATTTAGTTTTTTACTACATACAAATAAAGGATGAGCATTATGTGTTATATTCACCCACAAAAAATTCACCGTCATAACAATAACAATTTATTGCGTGAAAAATTAGTTGCATGAATTTTTGACGGTTAATTTAAAATGTTGCATTAAATATTCACCCATAATTTATTTAAATTCAATAAAAAAATCATCAAAATATGCATAACAATTTTTCATTCATAATTCATTTATCTCTATAGTTTGAAGAAAAAAATATAGATTTTTTTTCAAACTTAGGCAAGGAGAATGATAAATTTTTTCTTGAAAAGTTAATAGTGCCTCATTGAAATATCTAATTTTTACAAAATTTATTTAAATTATTTTAAAAAGTTCATAAATTGAATTCAATTTACTAGAAAATATATTACTACCTTTTTATTCAAAATGTACAGATAACTCATTCAAGTTTTTACATGTAATTGCTTCAACTGTCTATTTTTTAGCATCTTCATTGTCACTTTAAGATATTGTTTGGTTCACTATGATCTCCTACTTACCCATGAGATAGAGTAGAAATAATTGAAGTTAATGATGAGTTTGCACAATAAATCAACAATCATTAACTTCAAGAAATCAATTCACTTGAAGTGATTGGCCTACTGAAGCATCATTTTAGCTTGAGTATATTTATGCAACTGATGATCTATATGTACTACATATGGTTTTTTTGTGAAACAAATACATTTTCCTGTTTTCAACCACTTGACCCAATGTATATAAATCTTTTTTACAAGTACAATACACAAGATTGTGTGTATGGTCAAAAACTATTGATTCACAACTATTTGAGCTCTAATAATTAGATCTACTTCTTGTTACACTCTACTAGATGTAAGAGGATGACCCTTAGAGGTCATTAACAATGCAATTGAAGATAAATACTAAAATAAAAGGTGTTGAATGCGTAGGGAAACTAAGAGGGGGGCTGAATCAGTTGTACCTTAAAGCTTCAAAACCCTCATTAACATTCAAATCCACATTCATTTATTAAACCATTAAATCTTGTTATGATGAATTGGCATGAAAAGAAAAAAACTGAAACTGAAACAATTTAACACCATACACAAGAGAACACCAGATTTACATGGAAAACCCAAGGGAAAAACTACAGTGAGGATTAGTTCACAATATAAATAATATCAACATTGAATACAATAGGGCTCACTGTTAAAGGGCTCACTGTCCAGAGAAGAAAGGATCATTGCTAGAATAGAAAAGAAGATAGAGAAGGAATGTTACACAGAGAAAAGAATCTCAATGCAACAGAGAATCCACCACAATTACTTCAACACCTTCATAGTATGATTGAAGAATTGTAGCTACCTTTTGGTCATTGCATCCAAAAACCTAATACATGAAAGCTCAGACTGCATCACTCAATTTCACACTCTAAAACTCTACATTTTGCATCATTCACATCTTCTTTCATCTATATTGAAATCCTTCAACCTTGAAACCCTTTCCAAGGTTGGCTATGCACCTCAAACATGCAAATTTAAATTAGGTAAGAGCCAAAACATTCCCACGGTGGAAAGGAATGAAGGAAAACCACACAATATCTTAAATAGGACCTAAATCCATCTTCACATGCCACGCCATGCTTCCACAAATTACTAAGCATCTTTGCATGTATTGTAAACACCGGGTCAATTGATACCCCTACAAACACCATTAAAATTTCAACTATACTCTTCCTCAAACCCAAGGATGACTTGCAAACTACACACCACACTTGAACATGATCTAGAATATTCCACGCACCCTAAAATCCAACAAATTCCTTCCCAACAACTTCCACCTAAAGAATGTACAAACCTAGTACATCCAAACAACTCTACCATACATTGTCATTAAGAAAACCATCTTTCAAAGCACCAAATTTCAAACCCTCTTGATTGAAATAAACTACCAACACTATAAAAAAACCTTTAGAATCATAAGACCTGAAATACATTTGTGGAGAAACATGGAGCATAAAAAATTTCCCCTAAACACCTCTGCAATGCACAGTCACACATTGGTGAACACAACTACTTTTGTGCAATGATCCAACACACCAAATATTGAATATAACACCTCTAAACACCTCTCACCAACATATCTAAATCACATAAGCAAATCTTCAACCTAGAAAAAATGAGAAGAAAAAACCAAAACACAACTCTATTAGGTAGAACAAAACTACAACACACTATTTCCTCTTTTTATCAAATTTTCTCAAAAGCACTTGGAAACCAAGCACCAAAGACACATTCTCATCATCTTCAACACTTCCACAACCATATAAGCTTATCAAAGAAACACTAGAGGTTGAAAAATCTCCACCGTCCCTCACCAACTCGCTAGCTTCAAGTTACAGCAGGTTAAGTGTCACGAGGAGAGCGAGAGACATGACTTGCAGCCTCAATCGATGAATGAGATGAATCAAGAGGAGTTGTTCTTGGCCATTCCTCGCTATCTCTCCAATTTGAAAGGATCGAAAGATAAACGTTGCAAGGAGAGGGAGAAGCTGCCATGTGTCTTCCATGGTTGCTTCCTCATGGAGCCTACGGCTACGAGGAAGGTCTAGTTAGTGACTCACTATTGGTTGTTTGTCTTAGCTGGAGCAAGGAAGCAGATTCAAATCCTGTTGAATCAATCTGAGTCGTTTACTATGCCCAGCTTAGCCAAACATCAACGGCTCCCCGTTGTCTCATTGGTTTAAGATGCAAGGTTTTTAAATGTCGTGAGGAGCATGAGCTACATTAAATGATAGGTTACTAAAGAGGTCACAAGATGCACGTGCAGATAATCGACGACAATTCTATAATCACGGGTAAAAGGTGATCGAGGGTTAATCCAAGGCTAGTGACTGTGTCATGTAAACCGGATTGATGATGATAAAGATCTACAGTTCCCAAGTTGTCAATGTTAAAGATCAACGGTTCCCTGCCAACTTGCGAGTTGAAGGTGCTCACTCGATAATTCTCACTTAGAGCGTGAGAACCTGACACGTGGATCCTCCTGGGTGGTGCGATATGGTGGGCCCCAATGATCCAATGCAGATTGAGTCGACAAGTTTAAAAGGTAGTCATTCGATCATAAGGGATCAAGGACTGACATTCAAATCTACCTCAGGTAGGATTTTATTTGTTCACGCAACATGTGAAGCAGATCTTAATGGCAGTAGAGGCATCTATTGGCCTAATCACGAAGCATTTAAGGCAATTCTGAGAAGCGGTTGCATGGTCAAGGATGAGGCCCCAAGTCTAGTGGCGGATCGAATGCCGATTGGCTTGGTCTGATAGACATGGGTGACCATTCTTCTACTTTGATCATCTAACATAGAACATTCAAGGCAACTCAGAGAAGCAGGTGAGAGGTCGAGGCCGAGGTCGCAAGTTGTCATAGGGCGGTCAAATTTGCTGATGACATGTACTTTCTAGCCCATTGCTTGTTTGCTTCTTCTATTTCTATAAAGAAGGATTTCAAGGCCAGAAGTAGGGGTTCTGAGAAAAAGGGGTTTCTGGGAAGCAAGTTAGATCCTAGGGGTCAAGTTCTAAGTCAGTTCTTGAGTCTGTAAGCTGTAACTTTTGATTTTATGAGAAAATACAACTAGTTTATGCAAAAAAATCATGAAAGTGTGTGCACATTCATGAATATCATCAAATTGTCTCCATCCTTGTACACTTTAATCATATGAATTCAATAATACAAGGTGTCTTTAATTTTTTCATCTCAAATCTCGTGAGATTGTGTTATTTGTCTATGGGTCTATTTCAAGGAAATGGTTAGATACTTTGAGCAGATAACAATGATTTTAGGTGTACAGGTTGGATTTGGTAAGAAGAGTTTGATTGATAATAGGAGTGGGATTGTTGGTGTAAGGCACTAATAGTTGATGCAAGGCATTAACAATTTTAAATCCACTGGTTGAATGTCATTTGCTGATGAATTATTTTTGTGTTTGACTCCATGGCCCAAAATTAGGCACTAATTTATCTTGCAGCTTAGTCCCTCTCATAAACATTTTATAAATTCAAAATCATTTTAAATCCCTATGTGTTGTAGTTATCTCATGCTCCAAATAGTTGATATTACTAATGAACAACCAATTCTATTTGGTATTATCCTATTGTGTTGAGCTATTAAATGAGATTATTTAAATTAAGAAATATTATGTTATGTATGTGTTCTAATTTGTTAATATTGCTAGAGGGCTACCCCCTAGGTCTTACAAAGCCTGAAGTGTAGGAGGTTTTTAAAGTCCTCGTTAGTTGGTCGAGGTCCTCCGAGCTACCCTTGATTGGAATTGGTAATTCCATAGGTAGATTAGGAGACCAACTTGGTTGTCAGTACAAAGAACCAACAAATTCCTTTGCTTTAAATGTTATGGGGCGGTCCAATAAGCTGGTGACATGTGTACATGGCCTGAAGCTTTTTCTGCTCCCTTTTTTTATAAAAGGGAATTCAGGGTCATTTACAGGGGTCTTTTGTCAAATACTAGAGTCAGATTAGAAGAAAAAAGAACATAGAGTGAAGATATTAGATTATATGCCAGTACTTTGAGTCTATGAGAGATTTTTTGTTAAATGTATGGTTTTTGGATATATCTGAATGATAATTGAGATTGCTCGAGTCTTTAGTCTCTTCGTTTTGATCATGTATATGAGTAATTAATGAAAATATTGATCATAGATCATTTCATTAATTTTTATAGTATAAGCTAAAACATATGTTTTGGTTGTAGCTCTTATTCACAAAATAAGTTAAATTGCTTGAATCAAATCATGAGTTCTTATGCATGATCAAAGGATATGTTAAGTAGTCTAAAGAATTTGATCAATGATATATGAGTTAACAAGTTAGCTTTATATATATATAGAGTATCTAGAATTAAATATTCCTTTCTATTGCAAATTATCGTGACTCTTGGCCCAAAGATAATGGCACTGGTCTAGTATTTGTTATATTTCTTCATAGTCGCAATTATTCTACCTGAGAACAACCTTTTAAAATACTCAGTTCTACTTTACATTTTGAGGTTTGTGTTCTATCACATTCTCAGTTTAATTTACGTTGTTTATTCAAAAGGGTTGCCAACTTGTGGATGAATTTTGGTGTATTAACTATGGGTGACAATGTATCTGCTTAGTTATGTAAGTACACACGTGTTATTTGAAAGGATAGTTTGAAGTGTGTTATAGGAACACCCTCCTAGGTTTTGCAGAGCCCGAAGTGCAGGAGATACAACAACCAGTGCAATATCTTGTGAGTTGGCCACTTGTCTGACATGTATTCGAATATTGAGTTTGGCAGAGTCATAGATATTTGTTAGACCTAATTGGTTCATTGTGAAAACAACCAACACCACCTCCACAAATAGCCATAATAGTCATGAGATAGAAAATGTAATAAAGAAAGAAATGGAAGAGAGTACAACCAAGAAATGGTAACAATGCTATGCTAAGAAATTAAATAAAGATACTAAATGAAATGGATATCACCTCCCAAACAAGGTTCCCTTAAGCACATGAAGGGAGATGCAAGGTCACAAGCTTGAAAGTGCAACTATTTCCTCAACAACAAGAGTGAAATCCAATGGAATAATGACTTTGAGCTTCAATAATGGTGAAAAATGGAATGTGTAGGAATAAGTGTGATTGAGAAACATGTAGAAGTTTGTAGAGGATTGAATTGAATGAAGAATGATGTATTTTGAGATGAATAGAAGCCAAAAAGAGTCGTTCAAGGTCAGTCAAGGGTGGCATTACTCCTCATCGCCAATGGAGAATTTTTATTCCTTTGCAGATTCTAGAGGTGGCAATCTTTTCAAGATGACAAAACACCGCACTAGCATCCTCGATGAAAATTCCCTCACTGACACTACAAAAAACTTCCAATTCGGTGGAAAGTGAATGGGTGAGGTGGAAAATCATCACCGAGTTTAGTTTTTCTAAGGTAGGGGATGAAAATGAGGAATTTGCAAGGGGTACAAATTCACTCCATTATAGTTTGCAAGTGAATGCTTCGTACCATCTTGTGCAATAATCAATAGCTACATGAATAAATCTATGTCCTGTAGAGAAGTGGGGATATATCATTCTTATAAAATCCAAGCCCCATTGGGAAAAAGGATGTATCTCATATACATGTTATAGTTACATTGATGCATTTATTTATTTTCTTGCTCCAATTTGACATACATGGAAATTTTTAACATGTTAAAATTCATCCTTAAATAAAGTGCACAAATAATACCTAGCCCTTAGTATTTGATGATTTGTAGCTTTAGCTGAACCATTAATAGTACCAATTTTCTTTGAAATATTTTCAAAATGTAAATAGTTTATGTAGCATCAAAAATTGTACTCCCTTGTAGTTTTATGAGTCAAAATAATTGACCCATTTTTCATGAGTGGTGGTTCACAAGAAAACTCTGAGGTTAAGCATGCTTGAGATTGAGTAGTACTGGGATGGGTGACCTCTCAGGAAGGCCCAATGCTTCACTTCTATGAGCATCACCTAGATGCAATGAGTGCTAAGTGAACCATTCACTATCATAAGAGATGGGTTCTTGTGAACCACTACTCATGAAACATGGGTTAATAAGTTTGACTTGTAAAACTACTTTGTTGAATCCTGATAACAATATCATAATTTGACACACAGTGGAAAATACCTCATAAGTTTATCAATTTATGAGCTAAAGGGGCTCTATAATAAATGGTTCATAAGGCACAACACTTGCTGAAGGTTTTACAAATGGGGTTGCAAACTAAGTGGGCTTAACCATGGAGAAAACTCTAAGGTTAACCATGCTTGAGCTAGAGTAGTACTGGAATGGGTGACCTCCCGGGAAGGCCTACTACTTCACCTTAGAGAGAATCACCTAGATGCAATGAGTGCTAAGTGGACCATTCATTATGATGAGACATGGGTTCTTGTGAACCACTACTCATAAAACATAGGTCAATAAATTTGATTCGAAACTACATGGTTGAATCTTGATAGCAATATCATGATAATTATATTTTTCTTTAAATAAAAATTTAATTAACTGAAATTTATAAATCTATCTCAAATAACTCTAGTTATAAATGATAAAAATCATCCGTGATATAATGCACCCTAGCTCAATAAAATTCAAGTGAAAGACCATCGATACCCAAACTTTTATTGAAAGCAAATGGGTGAGGTGGAAAAGCATTGTCGGGTTTAATTTTTCTAAGGTAAGGGATGAAAATGAGGAATTTGCAAGGTGTGAAAATTCACTCCATTATAGTTTGCAAGTGAATGCTTCATACCATCTTGTGCAATAATCAGTAGCTACACAAATAAATCTATGTCGTGTAGATAAGTGAGGATATATCATTCTTTTATAAATCTGCACAGCCACCGCGGCCCACACTCTCCCACCTCACCGGTGGCGTGTTAAAAAATTCCAACACTGGCCATTTCAATATTCACCGGCGGTAGTCAGCATCAATTCTCCCTCCGGCGGCCGGCAATCTAAAAAAAACCGACAAAATTTTAGTATTTTTCAAATTTTCCGGCCGGCGAACTTTCAATTTTTTGAGGGCGAACAGAATATACCGGCGAATAAAAGCATATTCCCTTCGAAAAGGAATATTCCGGCAGCTAGCTGTGGACGGCGATTACGGGTATTTAGCCGTCAAATTTAACCCGCTACGACTGGTGATGGTCAGAAAGCCGTCAAATTTAAGCGCGTGATTGATGACATCAGCATGACGTCGCAGGATTTTTTAAATTTTTTGCCCCCCTCACCATTGAGTTTTTTGAATTTGCAGTCCAAGTTCGAAGGCTCATATCTTGCTCAATTTTGCTCCTTTTTTCAAGCAATTTTTTTTTATTTGGGATAATTTTTTGTGTACTATGCAGTGGTGTACTCGGTTTCTTATTTTGATGGACAAATTTTCCAGAATTTTCAGTTTCTCATGACTGTACCTGTCTTGTCACCATTTCTGCAACTTCAGAGGCTTCGTTCAGGCTCATACGAACTCCTTTTCAGGTGCCGTTTTTTTTTAAAGTGCATGATTTTTTGTCTACTTCTTGAATCTACAATCATTTTGAAGTGATCTTGAGTGGATTTTGTACTTTCAGCATATGGTCTTTTTTGGCCTATTTGGCACTTGTATTGCATAGATCTGAATTTAGGTCTTTGCTTATTTGTTCTAGTCTATTAGCAGCCTCTTTATTGGCAAGTTGTAAATCAGAAATCATAATCCCACTTAGCCAAGTTGCAAGTGGAATACTGTACACGCACTACATTATAAAGTGCCAAAATCATCTATTTGTGGGGGATACTTTGATTGAGTGAATTTGGGGGGGTGTATCTCTTGTGTGATTGTTCATATTTTCTCTCTTGTGCTCTTTCATTGCATCATGGGTTCATCTAAAGTTCCACTCTTAACTACACATAATTATGGTACATGGAAAGTACGTGCATGGAGTAAACTAATGGAAAAAGGTTTAATTCACTACATTGATGGAACCATAACTGCACCTTCAGATCCTAAGGCAGATCCAACAACATATATGGATTGGCTTACTAAAACTTCTATGGCATTAGGTACATTAAGAAAGTTCATTTCAGATGATCTCATTTTTCATGTTGATAAATGTACTACAGCTAAGGAAGCTTGGGATAAACTTGCTGCTTTGTATGGTAAGGTTGATAAGGTTAAGGGATACAAACTTGAACATGATCTCTTAAGCCTTGATCCCAAGGATTTTGATACAATTCAGGATTATGTCACTAAGGCAAATGAATTAAGAGCACAACTAAAAGATTGTGGTATTGAAAAAGAGGATGATCAATTGGTCTTCAACTTGTTGGATAAACTTCCAGTTGAGTATGCAGCCTTTGTTTCAAGTTTTCAAACTCAAAGATTGACAATAAGTAACTTCAAAACACCATCTTTTGAGGCTCTCACAGATCTTTTGATTCTTGAGCAAAATAAGTTGATGAAAATGGATATTCTCAAGTCTTCAACTTCAAAAGCATTGGTGGTCAATCATGGAAACAATAAGCAAAGCAAAGGAAAGGACCAAAAGCAATCTTCGCCAAAGCCACAAGGAGAGAACAAACAATCCACTCCTCCACAACAAAGCTCAACTTCATCTTCTTCAAAGAAATACAACAATTCAAGTAAGAGGGAGCAACCAACATGTGCATATTGCAAAAGGATTGGTCATGATGAGCATCGTTGTCATGTTAAGCAAATTGATGAGTTGAAACACATCCTTAAGAAGAACAACATCAACTTGCCAACTACATATCAAGAGAAGGACTCATCTCCTTCCACTTCTTCTAAGGGAAAAGGAACAACTCTCATGGAAACAACATCTAGCTTATCTCCTTCTTCTTCATCTCAACATGATAAACATAAGGGGCAAGCATTTCTTGCAGTTGCAAATTCTAATACAGATCAGTGGATCCTTGATTCAGGAGCTTTGCATCATATGACTTCGTGCAAGGATATGTACTCTTCATTTGATTCTTGTTCATCACCACCCATTTTGATGGCCAACAATACTTCTTTGGAAGTTTGTGGGAAGGGTTCTATTGACGTTGAAGGTGGAGCATTCAATGATGTTCTATGTGTACCTACTTTGTCAAGGAACATCCTTTCCATCTATCAGATCACACATAGTGGTACAGGAAAGAGTGTAGAGTTCACACCAAATTCTGTCATTGTTCAGGATTTGCATAGCAAGGCTCTTGTTGCAGTTGGGGAGGTTGATGATCGTTCTCGATTCTACACCTTCTCATATTTTGCTCCTATTGATGATTTAGTTCACCCTAGTGTGGACACACTTGAGGAGATTGAGTATGGTTACTTGAATCTTGGAGTGCTCTCTACTTCTGAGGTTCATGAACCTATTGTTGATATTCCATCTCCTACTTTGACTGATGTACCTGATGACACTTGTGTTCCGACAGTTTTAGTACCTTGTGATTCAGTGCAACAGTGCATACCTTGTCTTCCAGCAGCAGCTTCATGGGATGACTACTTGACAGACATTAGCAATTTGTTTGTGGAATCCTACATTGCAGACTTGGGAGACATATATGATTACTTACATCTTCTCTTTGATGAAGGTGATTCTTCTTCAGTTGTTGCGAGGGAACACTCTGACACTCCTCTACATGATCAGTCTTTCGAGGTTGATGTGATTGTGGATGCATCTTTACAGTAGTTGGAGGAGGCCACTTTCTCTTTTGAGGAAACATTGTCTTTGGAGTATGTTCTACCTACATCCTTGCTAGATCTTGAGTTGTCTTTTTTAGCAGATGAGAGTGTTGTTGCAAAGGGGTTCTCACAGGTTCCAGGAAGTGACTACACCATTGTAGCTTCACATAGTCTGGTAAATGCATCTTTCGGCATCGACATAGGGACACTTGAGTAGATTTCAGAGACTTCTTACATTTTGAGGGTTCTTCCTTCTTCACTTGTGGATTGGGGAGACTTCATTCATACACCTCTGGTATTGTTTCTTCCCAAGGGGAGGAACGTTGTTCGATAGTTTTGGAGCAGTTTCTCCATTCCTTCTCGAGCATCTTCCATTGGTGATCATTGTACATTGAGGGGGGGCTACCTTGTCTCTCTTCTTCTCTTGTATGGGGGGGACTTTTTCCTCACATGGGGTTTTATCCTTCTCATGCTATGTTCATAGATTTTTGTATCTCATCTCTCTTTTGGGGGGGTAGTTTTTTCCCACTGGGTTTTTCTATCTTTACCCCACTTGTGAGAGATTTCATTGTTTGTACATGGGTACCTAACATGGCCTAGTAGCCGAGACCCATCTTGCATTGTTTGCATTTGTGTACATTCTCCCTAAGTTGCACTTAAGGGGGGGTGTTGGTGTAATTAAATGTCTTGTACCTTGTCCTAGGTCATGATTACACCTTAGTTAAGTTTACTTAGGGACCACATAGGAGATTGTTGGAGATTTTCCACCTTTTGTGGACTTGACATCTCATACCTCATCACTTCCACCTTTTGTGGACACATCATGTGATCATCTCTCCACCTTTTGTGGGTGATCCACCTTTTGTGGAGATTATCACATTATCTTTTTCCACTTTAGATGGAGTGATAACTCTTCATTTTTGTCACATGTCATAAGATTACGACACTTGTCATAATCTTATGCCCTCCTACATTCTCACCTTGGCTATATATCCAAGGGGTCTCCTATGCATAGCATTGTATTGAGTATTGCATCTCATATTATTGACATTGAATACAGTTTATTCTTGTCATATTATTTTCTCTCTCCTTTGTGCTTTCTATTAGGCCTCTAGATCTTGGGTGGCTACCTTCATAGCCAATTCTTACACATGGAAATTTTTAACATGTTAAAGGGAATCCTTAAATAAAGTGTGCCAATAATACCTAGCCCTTAGTATTTGATGATTTGTAGCTTTAGTTGAGCCATTGATAGTACTATTTAAAAAAAAAAAATTGTCAAAATGTAAATAGTTTCTATATCATCAAAAATTGTACTCCCTTGTAGTTTTACGAGTCAAAATCATTGACCCATTTTTCATGACTAGTGGTTCACAAGAAAACTCCAAGGTTAAGCACACTTGAGATGAATTAGTACTGGGATGGGTGACCTCTCGGGAAGGCCCAATGCTTCACCTCTGTGAGCATCACCTAGATATGTAATGAGTGCTAAGTGAACCATTCACTATCATAAGAGATGGGTTCTTGTGAACCACTACTCATGAAACATGGTTTAATGAGCTTGACTTGTAAAACTACATAGTTGAATCCTGATAATAATATCATAATTTGAGATGTAGTGGAAAATACCTCCTAAGTTTATCAATTGATGAGCTAAAGGGGCTATATAATGAATGGTACATAAGGCACAACACTTGCTGAAGGTTTTACAAATGGGGTTGCAAGTTAAGTGGGCTTAACCTTGGAGAAAAATCTGAGGTTAAGCATGCTTGAGCTAGAGTAGTACTCGAATGCGTGACCTCCCAGGAAGGCCTAGTGCTTCACCTTAGAGAGCATCACCTAGATGTAATGAGTGCTGAGTGGACCATTCATTATCATGAGAGATGGGTTCTTCTAAACCACTACTCATGAAACATGGGTCAATGAGTTTGACTCATAAAACTACACGGTTGAATCCCGATAGAAATATAATAATTTGACACGTTGTACAAAATACCTCCTAAGTTTATCAATTGATCAACTAAAGGGACTCTATAATGAATAGTTCATAAGACACAACACTTGCTGAAGTTTTTGCAAATGGGGTTGCAAGCTAAGTGGGCTTAACCTTGGAGAAAACTTTGAGGTTAAGCGCACTTGAGTTGGAGTAGTACTGGGATTGGTGACCTCTTGGGAAGGCCCAATGCTTCACCTTAGTAAACATTACCTAGATGCAATAAGTGCTAAGTGGACCATTCACTATCATGGGAGATGGGTTCTTGTGAACCACTACTCATGAAACATGGATCAATGAGTTTGACTTGTAAAACTACACAATTGAATCTTGATAGGAATATCATAGAAGAATGATATATCATAAAATTATAAAAACATGAAAACAATGAAAATGAACAACTAAAGGAGTAATGGTAGAACATGAGAGAACTCAAACAAAAATAATGTAAGAACATAGAAGTAAACAAGAAAACATAAGAAATCATAAGAACAAAACATGATACATATTAAACCATAAGTACTAAACATAAAAAATAACATGAAAAAATACTAGATCAAATATGAAAAAAAAAGTGTAACTCATAATATAAAAGGTGAAATTAGTAGACAAAACACATCGAACAATTAATGTATGATATTTTTGCAATGTATTTAAGAATTAAAAGTATTTTTTAAAATTTAAGAATTTTTATATCAACATTCTAAATAACACTTCATAATCTATTAATAGAATGATTTTTCTATATTAAAAAAATATAAAAATAAATATAAAAAATAAAATTAAAAATTAAAAATCAAAACCAAAATTATAAGAAAATTGAAAAATTGAAAAGATGACACATTGTTCTTATCCTTTAAATTTCAATTGATATATTTTTTTAATAATAAAACATAAAAATAAACAAATCTAAATAAAAATTAATTTTACATTATAAAAAATTAAACAAAATAATCTAAAATATTAAAATATTAAAATTTAAGTGTATTCAATTATTGATAGATCAAGATATACTTTCCTTTAATTATTGTTGACCAAGATATGCTTTCCTTCACACACCAAAAATAAGACCTCCTCAGAATTTTGAATTTATAATGAATATTAATTATTAGGTACACCTTATCACTTGTTTTCCGAATTTTCCCACCGTGAATTGTTGAGGGTGCACGGTGAATTTTCCTAGAGCCTATAAATATATATCAAATTATTTAAATATTTTCAAATTTAAAATACATGTCATATTGCAGACATAATTAGTTATAGGCTCCTAGGTGTTTAACAGATTGAATTTCATAATTTTTTTAATCAAATTAGATTGGCTGAAATTTTATTTTCAATAATTTAAAATGTTACATTAAAGATTCACCCATAATTTATTTAAATTCAATTAAAAAAACCATCAAAATATGCATAACAATTTTTCATGTATAATTCATTTATCTCTATAGTTTGAAGAAAAAATATAGATTTTTTTTCAAACTTAAGCAAGGAGAATGACAATTTTTTTCTTGAAAAGTTAATAGTGCCTCATTGAAATATCTAATTTTTAAAATTGTATAGATAACTTGTTCAAGTTTTTATATGTGGTTGCTTAAGTCATTTTTTTAGCATCGTCATTGTCACTTTAAGATATTGTTTGGTTCATTATGATTTCCTACTTACCCATGAGATGGAGTAGAAATAATTGAAGTTATTGATGTGTTTACACAATAAATCAACAATCATTAACTTCAAGAAATCAATTCACTTGAAGTGATTGGCCTATTGAAGCATCATTTTAGCTTGAGTATAGTTATGCAGTCGATGATCTATATGTACTACATATGGTTTTTTTGTGCAACAAATACATTTTCCTCTTTTCAACTACTTGACCCAATGTATACTTTTTCACAAGTACAATACAGGATTAGTTCACAATATAAGTAATATCAACATTGAATACAATCTAGGGCTCACTGTCCAAAGAAGAAAGGCTCAAAACCAAAAGGCTCACTACCATAATAGAAAACAAGGTAGAGAAGGAATGTTACACAGAGAAAAGAATCTCAATGAAATAGAGAATCCACCACAGTGACTTCAACACCTTCATAGTCTAATTGAAGAATTGTAGCTACCTTTTGGTCATTGCATCCAAAAAACTAACACATAAAATCTCACACTACATCACTTAGTTTCACACTCTAAAATTCTACTTTTTGCACTCACATCTTATTTCATCTATATTGACATCCTTCAACAACTCAACTCATACTTATACCATCTTCAACCTTGAAACCCTCTCCAAGGTTGGATATGCACCTCAAACATGGAAATTCAAATTAGGTCAGTGCCAAAACATTCCCACAGTGGAAAGGAATGAAGGTGAACCACACAATACCTTAGATAGGACCCAAATCCATCTTCACACACCATGACATGCTTCCATAAATAACTAAGCATCTTCGCATGTAGTGTAAACACCAGGTCAATCGATACCCCTGCAAACACCATTAATATTTTAAGTACACTCTTCCTAAAATGCAAGGATGACTTGCAAACAACACACCACACTTGAACATGATCTAGACTATTCCACACACCCTGAAATCCAACAAACTCCTTCGCAACAACTTCCACCTAAAGAATGTACAAACCCAATACATCCAAACAACTCTACCATACATTGTCATTAATAAAACCATCTTTTGAATCGCCAAATATCAAACCCTCTTGATTGAGGTAAAATAACAACACCATAAAAACACCTTTAGAATCATAAGACCAGAAATACACTTGTGGAGAAACATGGAGCATAAAAAATTCTCCTAGGCACCTCTACAATGCACAATCACACATTGGTGAACACAACTACTTCTGTACAATGATCCAACACACCAACTCTCAAATATAACACCTATAAAAACCTCTCACCAACTTATCTGAGTCACCCAAGCAGACCTTCAACCTAGAAAATATGCGAAGAAAAAACCAAAACACAACTCTGTCACCTAGAACAACATTACAACACAAGTTGTTTCCTCTTTTTATCAAATTTTCTCAAAAGAACTTGGAAACCAAGCACCAAAGATGCATACTCATCATCTTCAACACTTCCACAACCATATAATCTTAGCAAAGAAACACTAGAGGTTGACAACAATAACTTTACTAATGACAACATAATGCAACTAATCAAAGCAACAACTACTCACACTCTTGTAATAATCTTACTTAACTAATGGCATTAATGACAACACAGACTTGTGACATCAATGAAAACACCAACTACTCATACTTGTAACAATCTACCCCTTTTTCATTGATGCAAACACATGATACGAAAAATCATCAAAGACACAATAGCTTTGAATACCAACACACTATAACTCTTCATATTACTTCTCCCCCTAAATAACTTATCTTTACACATTGTTATCTTTTCTTTTGTAGCTTTTTTCTCTCTCCCTAAATGGCTTATGACTTTCTCTCCCCCTTATTACTTATTCTTTTTCACATGTTTCTCTCTCCCCCTTTGACATCAATGGAAAAGGACATAATGGTTGTACTTTTTATTCTCTTCCTTTGACATCAATCAACTTTCTTCTACAAATTCCTTCCTTTACTACTCCAAATACTCCCCCTTAGGAGCACACACCAAACTATACCAAATCAACTACCATAGCACAATGAAAGCACACACTCTTTTTGTAGAAGTTGAGAAAGCCAACTTCACTAACCCCAAAGATCACTTGCATGCTAATAACCTATCACAGAAAGAAGAGATGGAGACAAAAAAGCAAGGGTTCTCTGAAAGCTGAAAAATGTATTAATCAAAGAGAGATAAAATACAATGATCAATCCTTATAAAAGGAGATTGTGCAACCCTAAAAGAAACCCTAATAGGTAGACATTTAATAATTAATATAATTATTAAATGTCACAATATGCAAACTATTTAAGTGAAATCTTAAGAGAGGAATAAAGGTAATTTAATCAACATAATTAAATTAAAACCTTTACTATAACACTTTTGATTGCAACAATCAACAATGTCATGCTACATGCTCCCCCTAAGAGGTAGCAACCAACATCAACTTCTAGAATAAAGAATGAATCTTCAGATCCACTAGACTAATGCATCTAGTTCAAAGAAGGAGGGGCATTAACCCCAAACTTCTCCCAAAGATACTCAAAAGTATCTTTAGGAAGAGCCTTAGTGAATATATCATAAATTTGATCCTTTGTAGGTACATAGTCAAGCTTCACTTTATTCTCCACAACCTTCTCTCTTAGAAAGTGATATCTAATTGAAATATGGTTTGTCCTTGAATGCATCACTAGATTCTTTGAAATTTTGATTGCACTTGTATTGTCACAAAAGATACAAATAGGCTCATCATACACCACTTTGATATCCTTCAATTCTTTCCTCATCCACAACACTTGGGTGTAGCAAGATTCTACTACAATGTACTTAGCCTTTATAATAGATAAAGAACTAAATCTTGTTTCTTACTTAGTCATGATACCAATTTACATAAAAGAAAGAATGCACCACCACTTGCACTTTTCTTGTCATCAATAAAACCAACCCAATCTACATCTATGTAAGCACCCAAAGTGAAGTTAGTATCCTTTGGATACCACAAGCCATGATGTATGAAGTACCCTTTAAGTATCTGAATATCCTCTTCACTGCTTCAACATGTGACTCTTTAGGGTCTTCTTGAAATCTAGCCACAAGAGAAACTTCACGCATGATATCCAGTCTAGTAGCAGTTAGATATAGTAGTCCACCAATCATTGATTTGTACTTTCCCTAATTAGCCTTAGGGGATTCATCATTCTTACTCAATTTGCAACCAGTAAACATAGCAATACATACCAGTTTAGATTCTTCCATTCCAAACTTCTTCAACATCTCTTTGGCATACTTTGATTGTGAAATGAATATACCATTTTTTATTTGATTGATTTGTAGCCCAAGGAATAAATTCATCTTCCCAAACATAGAAATCTCAAACTCTTTCTACATCTCTTCTACAAACTTCTTGCACATAGCTCCATTGCCTCCAAACTTTATGTCATCAACATAAACAATAACAATCAAGATTTGATCTTTTTCAACCTTAAAGTAAAGATTACTATCTGTGATACCTTTATTGAATCCTTTTTGTATCAAATACTTATCCAACCTTGCATACCAAGCTATGGGAGCTTGCTTCAATCCATATAATGTCTTCTTCAATCTGTAGACCATGTTTGGTTTATTTGATTATTGAAATCCTTTCAATCATTCCATGTATACTTCTTCCAATTCTCCATTCAAGAAAGTAGACTTCACATCTATTTGATAAACTTTAAAATCCTTGTGTTGAAAAACCCAAAATCATCCTAATATATTTCATTATTTCCATCAAATAAAATGTCTCCTCAAAATCTATTCCTTCAACCTGTGAATAGCCTTTACACACAAGTCTTGCTTTGTTCCTTACCACTTATCTATTCATTCATTTCATCTCATTCATCTAGACCAACATTGCATTAGTTGCATACACTTTAGGGAAAAACCTAGGCCACTCATTAGTTGCATACACTTTTGCAAAATTTGGACTAGGAGATTCATAAAACTTTTAATAATAATTAATGCAAACAAGTTTAGGGAATTGTTCCAAATAGCCCAATCATAGAGCCAAATATAATTATTCAATACACCATAATGTTTATAGAACAATTAAATTTTAATTTTAATGTTTGGTAGTATAATTTTAATATGGGAGTACAATTAGATCATATTTTGATCATGATCACCCTTCTACAACTTCCCACCTCCTAGAATAAAAAATGTTTACACTAATCTTCATTTTATCTATTGATGGCTAGAAATTTGAATTAGATCTAAGTACAAAGCTAAGGTTGATCAAAAGAGGATATTTAAGGAATTTTAGGTTGGCAATGATGTCATGGTTCACCTAAGGAAAGAAAGGTTCCCAATGGGAACATATAACAAGTTAAAAATGAAGAAATTTGGGTCATGCAAGATCTTGAAGAAGTATGATTCTGGAAATGCTTATGAGGTAGAGTTGCCTAGTGGAATAAACATTTCTCCTATGTTCAACATTCCTAATTTGACATAGTATCATGATGGAGATATAGAGGATGGGCCAATAACAGAACAATGGAAAATTCTAGCACCTACTTCAGAGAAGGAAGAGATAGAAGAAATCTTGGATAACCGTGTGGGTAGAAGTACAAGAAATAGGTAGTATGAAGAATATATGGTTAAATGGAAGGGAAGGTCTATTGAAAATTAATCATGGTTGTCTAAGGCAAAGGTTGACCATCTTGGTTTTCCTCCAACACCAATGAAGTGACAAGTCACTTCTCAAATTACCCTGGGTGTTTGATGTAAGAGCATCTAGTGGTGTAAGGAAATCTTGCATCACCCAAAAAAAAATGTTTTCCCTTATTTTTATTTAGTTTTTTTGAGTGTCATGATGGCACTTAAGAGGTGTAAGACAATTAGAAGTCATAAAAGGTGAAAAACAATCACTTACTATTTTTAGTAAGTCGGCCTAAACAGGCTCGTATGGACCTAAAAATTTTACCCCAAGGAATGGAACTAAAAATTATTTCTAGCAGTGGAAGAATTGTCTCAATACCCTATATGGTTTGGGAGATATTAAAGTTTCCATCCCAAGAAATTTCTCCAATATAGCTTCAAATTCAAATTTGAGAAACTTAGAAGCCCCAAAATAGCTTGAAAAGTGGACAAAACAATCTTTGATGGTTTTAGTGTTATAGATTTCTTTGAGAGCTTTCCAACGATATATTATAATAGCAAATCAGAAACCCAGATCAAAAGTTATAGCCCCGAGAAGCTACCCCACTAAAAAGTGAATTTCATTAAAATACTTTCCTAGGAAAGAAATCAAACAACAAGACTTTTGGCACCAAAACAAAAGGGAAAGTTTCACTTTCTAGAATATTTTAGGGCAGTTATTGGGTAAAATAAAAAGGTTAAATGGGGGTTGTAGAAGGTGGATCCATTAGTGTAGATTGTGGCTCTGAATAATAGATTTTATTTTCAAAGTTGATTTGGATGTAATTAATCAAGCCCATGAGGTTGTAGCCCTATAATTTCTAAATTTGTAATTTCATTTTTGGAAAATAATTTTAAGGTGGGTTGTTTTCTATCTTGCATTTTTTGTGTTGTTATTTGTTATTGTGTTTTATGTGGGGTTTGGATGATGTAGCCCTCATCAAGGCTGCAATTATAGCAAGGACAATTTGAATAGAATTCATTTTGGCAACTAGCGCAAAAGTCTCAGAGTGGCCAATTCTGGGAACTTGGGAGAATCCTTTTGTGACCAAGCAAGCCTTATGCTTATCAATTGACCCATTTGCTACTGCAAGTTTTATCTGATAAATCCACTTGCATCACTGAGTGTGATCCGAAACGTTGATGAAAAAAGTGGACACACAATCAAATCCAGAAGCATTCAGACATAAATCCACTTGCATCAAACAAGTTTTTTTTCCCTTAGGAAGACGAAGTAGATCCCATGTATGATTCCTTTCCAAGGAACTGAACTCTTCCTGCATAGTAGCATCCCACTCAAGGATACCCAAAGCTTCCCATAATGTTTGTGGATTTGAAGCTAAAGCAATGAAGAGATGTGGAGCCTATTAAAATTGTGACCTTGTTCTTCTTTTGTCTAATGGATCACCAACCCAATCACCTATTAACTCTAATATTTGTTGAGCCCAAAGAGGTGTTGAGGCTAGAGATTCTAGAGGAGAATCATCAACCTCTGAATGATGACTAGGAGAGTAATGTGAATCCTCATCATCATTGTTACCATCCGAAGTGGAGGAAGAAGACTTCTCAACAATATTAGGAGGATTTAGATCCTCTGAAGAACTTTCATCATGATGCAGTGTCTCCAATGTGATTATGGATGGATAAATGGTAGGAGAAGAACTAGAAGGGCTCTCCTCAAAATGAACACTCCTCTCAATGAACAACTCATTTGGTGGGATGGAGAAACCTATAACCTTTGACATCATCTGGGAATCGAACAAATATGCAAGGCTTGTTTTGAAAATCCATAGCCTTGCATTTCTCTACTAGAATATGGGATCATGCAAGAGAACCAAACACTTGAAAGTGCTTAATTGTGGGTTTTAAACTAGTCCAAGCTTGAAAAGGATTCACCCCCTTCCAGCTTTGTGAGGAACTCAATTTTGGATGTAATGTGTAGAATTAATGGCCTTTTCCTAGTATTGAGGTGCCAAAGATTTGAAGCAAAACATGTAATTTGACATCTCCTTCAAGGACCTATCCTTGCAATCTATGACACCATTTTGTTGAGGATTGTATGGAACTATTTGCTACATGTTGATTCCTTCAAAAGACCAAAATTGTTCAAACCGATTGTTAACATATTCACCCCTATTATCTATATGCAAAATCTTGATGAACTTCCTAGATTGTTTCTCTACAAAATATTTGAAATCCTAAAATTTCTCAAAGACCTTAGACTTTTGTTTTAGAAAGTAAACACAAGTGTATCTAGAAAAGTCATGAATAAATGTCAAGACATATCTAGCCTTGTTGAAAGATGGTTGTGGAAATGGTCTTGCCATGTCACTATGTACAAACTTTAATAGATGTGTAGCTCTTCATGCTTTTCCTTTATCATATTTCTCCTCAAGATGCTTACCAAGAATGCATCCCTCACAAACTCCATCAAAAAATTGAATAGAAGGCAACCCTAAAACAATGTCCTATTGACTAAGCTACTGCAAGTAATAGTAGTTCAAGTGGCCAAACCATTGATGCCACAAAAAACTCACCTCATTTGCATGAGTGAGTAAGAATGTTGAAGGAGAGTCAGGAATAAAGTGATAAAATTGATATAGTCTTGATTGATGATCTTCTTTTCCCACAACAATTGTAGCCCTATTATGCATTTCACTTATTATCATTGCATTTATTGTAAACTCAACTCGCTTTCCAAAACCAATGTGAGTTATTTGATAAATAGATAGGAGATTATTTAATAAATATAGAACACAAAGAACATATTGAAATGTTCCTTCACCCACATCAATGTACCCTCTCTCATGCACTTCAACAGAAGTTTCATCACCCATCAGTATGGTAGGCATAGAACATGGATCTAAAGAGGTGAAATCATTTTATGAAGAAGTTGTTGGTGCCCATTTTTGAATCCTTTCATGTCTGGTCAAGACCTTGGTTTTCATGTCTAAACCCTTGCCTTAGGGTTTCTTTTCATTTCTTGGTTGCCTGTTCTATTCGTTCATTGACTTCCTAAGCTGGTGCACTTGCCACTTAATTCATTTTTTGAGCCCCATTCTTCGTCGGCCACTGGCCCCCTTTCACCGTCTTTACCGGTTCATCGTTGCTAACACTTTTCATTCTGCAGGTTACCGACTGTCCGTTGGCAGCTTAGGCCTGACCGTCTCTCGCTCTCCACGTAGCTGCTAGCAGTCAATGCCTTTTCTCCCGCGAGGACAAAGTTTTCTCGCCATGTGTCCATGGACCCCACCTTCGGACCCGCGCCCAGCGTATATTTTGACAGGTATCAATGGCTCCCGGGCGATAGACAATTGATCTGATGGCTCCCACTGGATCGTTGAACGAAGGAGCCCGATGTTTATAACCTACGAGGAGTGCGAGCGGCCTCCACCTGTCTCTTAGAGTTACCTTCCTCGTGGGGCCTAACGCCATGAGGAAGCCCAGGTGGTGATTTGTCATTCGTTGACTATCCCAACTGGAATGAAGGTGTAGTTTCTTTGACTAGTTGACTAGATCAAAACTGTCTATTGTGCTTAGCTCAGAATTGATCCAACGGCGCGCGTTGGCTCGCCGGTCCAAACTTATTAACAAATATTTCCCATGAGATGAGCGTGGAGCTGACACGTGTCCCATCTAGGGGCCAACCTACAAAGTGAAGCGCATTAAAGACCAAGCTACTAAAGGGCCACAAATATGCACGTGCAGAAAGTGGACGAAGATGCTTTGATTGAACAATAAAGGTGTTTGACATTTATCTAAGGACTAGTGTCAGGTATTTCATGCAGAAGTTCACAGGAATCAACAGTTCATGAGTGGTGACAGATGAAGATCAATGGCTCTCACTGAGCTCGCTGTTGCAAGTTGTGAGCTCCATACCTCCCGCGAGGAACGTGAGATGGCGACACATGGATTCCCTTGGTTGAGGGATTTGGCAGGCCCGACAGTCAAACGAAGACCTATCTCAATGGCTCGGATAGGATTTAAAGATAGTCGTCTGATCACCGGTGATCGACGACCAACATTCAAACTGAGCATATCTAGGGTTTGAGGAGTGTGTCGCATGCGAAACCAGAGGCCTTAATGGTTGCAAAGAGTTGGTCGCTAGCTCAACTAAGCCAGCATTCATGGCATTCTCTGAGACACGCGATGGCATGGTCAAAGAGATGGGCGCGTGGATCTACGGCAGATTTGGCGCTGACTGTCAAGATCCTGTCCGATCAGGGAGCCATGCTTGTTCTTCATTCTCCTGACAGCACCCATTCATGAGCCTTGACCTGATCAGATCGACATTCAGATTTTCTTTTGCATTCATTAGAATGAGCGTTTAATGCAATCCAATGAGGCAAGTGAAGGACTAGTGACTTGGCCTACGAGTTGTCTTGGTTGGTCCATGTCACTAATGATGTGTAATTTTCCCTGGCCTATAGCTTGTTGCTTCTCCTGTTCCTATAAAGGAAAATTTCAAGGCCAGGATGAGGGGTTCAGTTTTGAAGTCTCGACCATTGGGTTTTGAGCTTGGTTCAGTTCCAATTTTCTAAGTTCTGGGATTGGTCTGAGATAGATTATGGTTTTGAGTCTGAGTCATGTCAAGAGTCTGTAAGCTGTAATTTTGAGTTTATTTGTAAATGTAATCAGTTTGTGCAAAGAACATATGAAGACGCTTGTCTCTCATACATATATCATCAGATTGTCTCCATATTTGTATGCTTTAATCATTTGAATGAATGGCATAAGGTGTCTTTGTATTCATCTTCTCATACTTCATGAGACTGTGTTATGTGTTGATAGGTCTGCTTCAAGGAAGTGGTTAAACTCTTTGAGCAGATAACAGTGATTGTTTGTATGCAAGTTGGATTTGGTAAGAAGAGTCTGGTTGATTACAAGAGCTGGATTGTCAGTGTAAGGCATTGATGGTTGATGCAAGGAATTAACACCCCAAGTCCACTAATTGAGTGTCATTTGCAGATGAATTCCCCTTTTGTATGTGTGACTCCATGACCCAGGATTGGGCACTGGTCTGTCTTGCAGCCTAGTCCCTCTCAGAACCATTTTTATTATAAATCATTGAAAATATTTTGTTTAATATCTTGTCCTGCCTCCTAGTTGCTTCAAGTGTTGTGTTATTGAGAATCATGCCACATTTGAGGTTCTCAACACTTGGCATTGGGAGTAATCTACTATAAAAAGCAATGCCTAGTCTCGTTTGAGGCATTTTGTGGGTATACCCGCCCTAGTTCTACAGAGCCTAAAGTGCAGAAGATCTCAGTCTTTGACTAAATCTTGTCAATTGTTCCAAGTCCTTCGAGCTTCCTTTGATTAGAGTTGGCTACACCATAGGCAGAGTAGGAGACAAACCTGGTTGTGCAGTAAAAAACACCAACAGGATGGCGACTCCGCTGGGGAGAAACTAGAATCTAGCCTTATGAGTCATATCATGTGCAATAGAGTCGTATCATTGTTTTCCATTTTGAATTAGTTCAAAGTCTAAAGGAGTGTTGGCTTGGAGAATTTTTTGTTGTAGTGAACTTGAATGTTACAAGATTTATGGTGCTCTGCTGGTGGAAGGAACTCAAAGAAAGATTTATATGTAAGTGAGCTTCATACTATTTGAAGTTCAGTCCTCTGCAAAGAGGTGGTGACTTTGTCAAGGTGAACCTATTGAAGATTTAAAGAAAGTTCTAGATCTGCAACATTTTCAGGTATTCTTCATGCATTTGAACAATGAAAAGACTTTAGTTCCCTTAGTTGGTGAGATTAAGCACTGTCATCAAGGGAGGTTTGAGTATTGGAACTATATAGTTGTAGAGGGATAGGTTTCATTTGCAAAATGCATTGTTGTCCTGATTCTCCCTCTACAAGCTATGATACAATGCTTAAAGCACAGCCTTGCCCTTGTAGGAAGATATATGACAATCCATTATACGACCCTTTGGATTTTGGAAAAATCTAGGGTTACCCAAATACTGTCCCAAGGGGAATTAATGAACATTTTCCCAAGTTTAGAGGTGGTGTTGAGGAATCAGTATCAAGACATATGAAATGTTTCATTGACCTAGTGGTGCACTATCAGTTTGAAAAGGAGGATGTGGTCATGAAGCTATTTGTAAGATCTTTAGAAAGTATGGCTAAAGATTGGTTTACTTGCTTACCATTGCACTCCATAGATTCATGGTATCAACTCAGGACTTTGTTCCTTGATACCTTTTATGATGCCTCATTAGATAATGAGGAAGTTGTCTTTGAAAAACTTGCAAAAGTGATGCCCCAAGCAAGTGGTCAGCATTTGAGACTCCCAAGCCAAGAACCCAAAGAGGAATATCAGTTGGACTTTCTCTTTAAAGAAGGGAAGTGTAATCAGCAATGTGATGACACAGTTGGTCATGTCAAGTGCACAAATGACTGCAGTCTTGACACAAGTCTTCATAAGAAGGAAAAAGAAGTTGTTGATTCAGGGAATGCTCTAGAGGATATCAGATTTGACAATGAAGGTGTGGAATCCCACCCTCAAGAGGATTATCTTATTGAAGATACCTTGGGATATCCTAATTTGCTACTTGGTGTTGCATCCAGTCCGTGTGAAATTCAAGTAGAGGATGAAGTGGCTGAGAGGATAGGTCAGGATATTGACCTATTAAGTTGTGAACAAATATCATATTTGCTAACCACTGAATACCAAAAGTATGCACACAACAACTCTAGGTTGTTGTGGGCAACTCCTATCGATTTTGACAGTGATGAGGACTTGTAGGATGCAGGGTATGATGCAAGTGAGCCTGATGCCCTTTCTAATGATGATCTTACAGGTCATGATGACATTGATTTCAGTCTGAAATCAGATTATGCTTCTAAACCAGGACTGCTTGAGGATGAGCAGGACTGGGATGGTGACAGTTGGACAGCCTATGAGGATGAGTTAGAGTCCTTTGATGACTCTCATTTCTAGCATGAGGAAGACCAGTTGCAATGTAGATTGAATGATGAGTGTGCTTCTCTTAGCACACTTCAAGTTTGTTTGCATGATGAGCCAAATCTTTTGGTAAGTGCCTATGATGATTTAGATTTTGGCATGAAAACTACTAATCAGATTGAGCTTAATAGTTCCAGCCATGTAGTAGATTGTGAGTGCTATTTCTGTCAGCTGGAAGGAGTTTTCAATGAATGTGACAATATGCAGAACACTTAAGCTAATTGTTTTCAGCTTCAGAATGATAAAAATGATAGCTTTTTGTCACATGACAGTCATCATTTTGAGGATATGCCTGATTCTCAAGTGCATAGTGATTATGAACATGTTTATAATGTTGAATATGATGGCTTGTTGAGAGGTACTAACATGTTCTATCAGGTAGTTAGTTGTGATCATATTGTGTTTTCATATAGTCTTGATCAATATTCACATATCCTACCACATGATACAAAATTAGAAAATGAAGAGGGTGGCAGTGATAAAGTTTATTGGATCTGGTTGCTAGTTGAAGATAAAGCTGGACAAAGAGAAAGTTCTCACTTGTACAAGGACAACCTGATACTTGTGTTTGTAGAGGTGCATTCATTCACATTGTTGCATTTTGGAAAATGCAAGCATGAGTTAGGGGAGGTCATATCATTTTGCAAAATTGTATTTGACAGAGGTAAAAGTTGGCTCTCATTTTTCATTTGGTGGCTTGGTGTCATTAGATGAAATAAGGAATAAAGGGGACTCTTGAATTGCCAGTTCTTGGACAATTCTGGAGGTTACTTCACTCGAAGTATGTCTTTTTCCATGAACACTTAGCTTAGGGTTTGGCTTTCTGGTGTGTTTTTCCTTTTTTTTCTGTTTGTTGACCTTGTCCGGGTTAGCTACTGGTTTTTTTGATCCCTTCTCTATCTGGTCTGCTCAACCCAAGATCTGGAATCTTGCTATGCCCACAGGGGGCATACATCCCCAACTGGAACCTCTGTTGGTGCCCATTTTTGAATCCTTTTATGTCTGGTCAAGACCTTGGTTTTCATGTCTAAACCCTTGCCTTAGGGTTTCTTTTCTTTTCCTGGCCGCCTATTCTATTTGTTCATTGACTGCCTGAGCAGGTGCACTTGCCACTTAAGTCATTTTCTGAGCCCCATTCTTCATCGGCTACTGGCCCCCTTTCACCGTCTACACTAGTTCATCTCTGCTAACACTTTTCATTCTGTAGGTTATTGGCTATCTGTTGGCAGCTTAGGCTTGATCGTCTCTTGCTCTTCACGTAGCTGCTAGCAGTCAATGCCTTTTCTCCCACATGGACAGCGTGGTCTCGCCACGTGTCCATGGACCCCACCTTTGGACCCATGCCCAGCGTATATTTTGATAGGTATCAGTGACTCCCAGGTGAACAGTTGATCTGATGGCTCCCTGCTAGATAGCTAAACAAAGGAGCCTGGTGTTTATAACCCGTGAGGAGTGCGAGCGGCTGCCACCTGTCTCTTAGAGTTCCCTTCTTCATGGGGCATACGACCATGAGGAATCCCAAGTGGTGATTTATCATTCGTTGACCATCCCAACTAGAATGAAGGTGTAGTTTCTTTGACTGGTTGACTAGATCAGAACCGTTTGCTGTGCTTAGCTTAGAATTGATCCAATGGTGTACGCTAGCTCACTGGTCCAAACTAATTGACAGATATTTCCCACAAGATGAGCGTGGAGCTGCCACGTGTCCCATCTAGGGGCCAATCTGCAGAGTGAAGTGCATTAATGATTGAGCTACTAAAGGGCCACAAATATGCACATGCAGAAAGCAGACGAAGATGTTTTGACTGAACAATAGAGGTGTCTGACATTTATCTGAGGACCAATGTCAGGTATTTCATGCAGAAGTCTACAGGAATCAATGGTTCATGAGTGGTGACGGATGAAGATCGATGGCTCTCGTTGAGCTCGTCGATGCAAGTTGCGAGCTCCATACCTCCCACAAGGAACGTGAGATGGCGACACGTGGATTCCCTTGGCTGAGGGATTTGGTGGGCCCTTGTGGTCAAACAAAGACCTATCCCAACGGCTCGAACAAGATTTAAAGATAGTCGTCTAATCACTGGTGATCGACGACCAACATTCAAACTAAGCATATCTAGGGTTTGAGGAGTATGTCATGCGCGAAACCAGAGGCCTTAATGGTTGCAGAGAGTTGGTCATTGGCTCAGCTGAGCCAACATTCATGGAATTCTCTGAGACCTGCGATGGCGTGGTCAAAGAGATGGGCATCCAGATCTATGGCAGATTTGGCGCCAACTGCCAGGACCCTGTTCGATCAGGAAGCCATGCATGTTCTTCATTCTACTAACAGTGCACATTCATGAGCCTTGACCTGATCGGATCAACATTCAAATTTTCTTTTGCATTCATTAGAATGAGCGTTTAATGCAATCTAGTGAGGCTAGTGAAGGACTGGTGACTTGGCTTATGAGATGTCTTGGTCGGTCCATGTCACTAATGATGTGTAATTTTCCCTGGCCCGTAGCTTGTTGCTTCTCCTATTCCTATAAAGGAGAATTTCAAGGCCAGGATGAGGAGTTCGGTTCTGAAGTCTCGACCACTGGGTTTTGAGCTTGGTTCAATTCCAATTTTCTAAGTTTTGGGATTGGTCTAAGATAGATTAGGGTTTTGAGTCTGAGTCATTTCAAGAGTCTGTAAGCTATAATTTTGAGTTTATTTGTAAATGCAATCAGTTTGTGCAAAGAACATATGAAGACGCTTGTCTCTCATACATATATCATCAGATTGTCTCCATATTTGTATGCTTCAATCATTTGAATGAATGGCATAAGGTGTCTTTGTATTCATCTTCTCATACTTCATGAGACTGTGTTATGTGTTGATAGGTCCCTTTAAGGAAGCGGTTAAACTCTTTGAGCAGATAACAGTGATTGTTTGTATGCAAGTTGGATTTGGTAAGAAGAGTTTAGTCGATTACAAGAGCTAGATTATTAGTGTAAGGCACTGATGGTTGATGTAAGGCATTAACACCCCAAGTCCACTGATTGAGTGTCATTTGCAGATGAATTCCCCTTTTGTATGTGTGACTCCATGACCCAGGATTGGGCACTGGTCTGTCTTGTAGCCTAGTCCCTCTCAGAAACATTTTTATTATAAATCATTGAAAATCTTTTGTTTAATGTCTTGTCCTGCCTGCTAGTTGCTTCAAGTGTTGTGTTACTGAGAATCATGCCACATTTGAGGTTCTCAACACTTGGCATTGGGAGTAATCTGCTATAAAAAGCAATGTCTAGTATCGTTTAAGGCATTGTGTGGGTATACCCGACCTGGTTCTGCAGAGCCTAAAGTGCAGAAGATCTCATTCTTTGACTGAATCTTGTCAGTTGGTCCAGGTCCTCCGAGCTTCCTTTGATTGGAGTTGGCTACTCCATAGGCAGAGTAGGAGACAAACCTAGTTGTGCGGTAAAAAACACCAACAGAAGCCATGTGGTGTGAAGTACCCACGTCAATGATCCAAGAATTTGGTTGTGAAGCAACAACAACTAGGGCCTTTCCCCTTACTTTTTTATGTGTCCTTAGAAGACCCTTTTAATGAACTCTATTTGACTGAATCAAGCACCTTGATATTGTTATTTTCTAGAAGATGTGAAAGGTGATCAATTTGTTTCTTTAAACACTTATATGTTCATCATGTCCAGACCTCTTATAATAAGAACACTTGACCATCTCCTTTTGAGGTTGATCACCTTTTGATGAAGAGTTTGATTAGTTGCATTTGAAGCAACTGGATTCTAATGTTTCTTCTTCTCTCCCTGGTTCTTTTGTTTCTTGTCTTGCTTGCTAGACCCTTTGTATTCTTTTGTGGCCTGATTAACAACCAAGGAATGTGACTTAAAGGGTTTAATTGTACCCATTATAACCAAAAAAATTTATTCGCTAGTGATTTTTGCAGCAAATTCATCTAAAAAAGGCAATTTATAAGTGGAACCTAAGGCACATTTTGTAGCATAGAATGTAGAAACAAATACATAATAGTTAGGACCAAGTTTAGAAAAAAAACTCAAGATCAATTGTTTATCATCCTTCTTGATTCCACATTGTTCCAATTGCAATCTAACAACTTTGAATTTTGTGAAGATGTATTTTATGATGTCAAAATTGGAAGGACTAAACCCTATGAGTTCATTCTCCAGCTAATGACCTCTTAACTCATCCTACTTACCAAAGAGGGTTTCCAAAGTGGTTCACACTCCATTTGGTGTAATGGTAGATCCAATGTGAAAAAGAAGGTCAGGAGAGACTGACATTCATAGAGTACCAAAGATTTCATCACATTTATTAAACCATTTTATCTTTTTTGCAACATCCTAAGCTTTAGTTTCAAGTCACATTATAATTGGTAATATCCACATCTTTTAAGATATATGAGCATCTTAGATTTTCATTCAAAATAGTTATACGATGTTAAAACGTGAAGTGTAGAAGCATCCATGAGTGCAAAAAAGTAGATTGCAAAGAGGAAAGAAAAGTGTGAAAAAGAAGACACATGAGACAAACCCCCCCCCTTTCCACTAGTCTCAAAACATTACCCCTCCTGGAGATTACAAAGTTAGCACTTTATGATTAGTGTGATTACAAGGATTTTACCAAATTACAATGCCTTTCAGGCCTTCATTGGTCAAAATTATAATTTTTAGATATAAAATAAATCTAATACAAAATTTGGAAAAAGCAACCTTATAGCTGAGTATTACTCAATAATTTTCCAACACCTGTTCATTTTTTAAAAATGGAGTTTTAAGGAAAAAGTTATGGTTTGGTGAAGAAAAAACATATACCAACTTCAACCTACAATATCTAATAAAAAGGGAGAATTTTTTTATCAAGACCTTCATGGATAGAAAGTACTCATTTTCAACTTTTCGTCAAGTATTCATTTGTGAAAATCTAACACCTGAGGCAAAAGTTATGCACTTCTGAAAATAAAAATGTTGAATTTGTCTTTCAAGAACAACTCTTCTCACAAAAACCTCTTTCTTCTAACTTAATTTCTGCAAATAGTTTTTAGACCCTACAAACAAAACCCAAAAAGAATTTTGTGTTCAAGGAAGTGGAAGATGAGTTTATGATGCAAGTTTAACCTTTAACCTATAAAAAGGTAGTTGGACTTCAATATTCTAATAGAATTTTTTGCAAAACTTTGTCACCATTTGAAAAAACTAACAAATACCCAAATCAGATTTTGTTGCTATGAACAAAACCCATAAAGGATTTTTTTGTTTTATGAGAAAAAGATAAGAATTTCTTGCAAAAATAAAAATAGATCCAATAAAAAAGATTCCAAGTTTCAAACTATGATTGTTACTCTATCCTCCAATCTCTGATTTTGGTGAAATAAAAGTCTATCTTGACTTTATTGCACCTTCTAGACACTCTATAAAGGTTGATAATGCTTCCAATATTACCAAAATGTTGCAATCACCCATATCTTATAGGAACACAAATATGCAAAATAGAGTATACAAAAACTTATTTTTCTTTCAGCTATTATGATTCTCTAGATCATCCAAGGATGCAAGAGAAGAGCATACTAGGTTTTTGAGAAAAATATTAGCTATCTATTAGTCTTGAATCTTTGAAAAAAATCAAATAACAAAGTTATGATAGACAAGTCTTCTCTGATACCATGTTAGATTCTTCAAGAAGGGAGAATCAAATCAGGATTTGATGTTGGTCGTAGATCACATGCACTCTAGTCGACAAATGATTGAATATCAAAATAACAAAAGAAAGAAATCTGAAAGAGAAAAAATAGAGACAAAGAAAAAAAATTGAGAATAATCTTGATACTCTCATCAAACTAGTGAAGGTGAGAGTAGAGTGTTATATATAGTAAAAGTAGGGCATATACATCGAAGAGGTGCATTAACTCTTACTACCCATAAAAGGTGGAAGGTTTTACCTACTTGGAAAATGCCAAAACATGTAGCATAACCTCCTTGGGTGAAGACAAAAGACAGGTTATGAGAGATGGCACATAAACCCAAAAGAGGTGAGAAACTCAACTATCCCATAACCTACTTAGGTAAGGATAGAATAGTGGTTATGGAAGGTGGCACAACAAGCCAAAAGAGAGTGTGTAACTCAACTACCCATGTGTGGGAGAGAGTGACACATGTAGCTGATGTATTTTTTCATGTGTTCTCATATTAACAACACCTAATAAACTAAAGCAAGCTTAAATAATCTATGTAGGAAAAAATAAATACCCCAACATAAGCAAAATAAAATACCTACACTCACAATCTTGACTCTAGCACTCATCTTTGAAAGGAATCCTAGTGAGTGAAAGCAGCTTCCTACACTAATCTAAGTAGGGAAGAGTTACAAAAAATATCCTCTAACACCTTATACAGTTACAGAAAGAGAAATAGATAGAAAGAAAGAGATAGGACAAGTACACATAAATGAACAACACCAGATATACATCCCAGGAAAATCCTTTCGAATAAAAAACCCCACATTCCAAAAGCGCAGTACTTTTGTATTATGTCAAATAGAGATTACAATGCAACTCTAAGTACAAATCTTCTTCAACAAGTGTTTTGAAACAAACACCCAATTTTGGAGTCAATCTGGTAGCACTTCATTACCTGCAAAGAAACTATGCATTCTACAATGAAAGGTGTGATAGGTCGAATGTGAGCGTTAGAAATCAAGCAACAACTAAAAGAGTGCAAATAAACAACCCAAAACAACCTACACCTCAAGATTAGCCTAAGTTGGAAACAATGCAAGACAAAGCAACGAAATGGAACTTTATAGCTTGCTTTGAGTCGATCCTTTGGTTGGCCCTTCGATCTTTGACGTGTATGCTCCTTGGATGGCACAAGATATGAGATGTGAGATGCAAATGATGCTTGGGGACATGAAAATAGCTAAGTGTTGGTTGAGAAACAAAACTGCAAGAGTTTGGCTAGCACAAATGATCCCTCTAAAATGAGAGAAAAGAGGGGGTATTTATAGGATTTTTGGGAAATCCTAGGGGAAATGGATGGTTGAGATTGATCCACCAAATATCAAGATGTAGGGCTAAGGTGAGTTGAGAACTCACAAGCCCTCACATCTTGACATGTGGCATGTGAGATAGCCCTAAAAGGTGAAGTGGACATGAGGTGGAAGGAGAAGGACATGACATGGAGGGGGGTACAAAGTACCTTGGGATTGGACAAGATCTCCTCATAAAGGAGGTCCTTGTCCCCATGTGGGTAAAGGACATGTGAGGAATTAAAAATTCCTCAAATATTCTTATGGGGATGAGAGAAAGAATAAAGAATGAATAGAGGACATGTGGGGAGAAGTGAAGGAATTAAAAATTCCTTTTAGGTGCCTTGGGGGATTAAAAGGTGAATTAAAAATTCACATGGGGAAGGGGGATGCCTTGTCCAAAAGGAGAAAGCCTTTAATAAGGTTGACTCAAGGACATGTGCCATAAATAGGATGAGGATTAGGTTAGGCTAATCAAATGATTAAGGTTGTGCAAGTACTCAGTTAGATGGACTAATGACTGATTAGAGGCAAGTGGGAGATTATGGAGGATGTGACCTTAATGATGATTAAGGGTGTGCACATGCTAACCCTGGTTAATTAGAAGAAGATAATAAAAAATGGATTAGGGACCAACTTGCAAAAGTTGGAGGATGTGACCATGAGAGAGAAAAGATGAATTAAAAATGAATTTTAATTCAAAAGGGGAATATGACTAAATTAAATAAAAGGGCATATTTATTCAATTTAGAGGAGAAAGAGGGTAAAGGTATTAAATTGAATACTTTAGGACCTTTGTGCAAGATGCAAGGTATTAATTAAACAATTGGCTTAATTAATATTAACAGAGGGGATGAGCAACTAGATGAATAAGGAGACGCATTTGATCATATGTAAGTGATCAAAATTGTACGTCTACAAAAGGCATACAATATTTATAGAGATGCAAGCTAAGAGAAGCATCTAGAAGAGGATGGGCATCCAAATCCATGTTGCACAATCTCCCATTCCATACACAGGATTTGGAAACATACAATATTCCCTTGCACCTCTTACAATTGTCATAATATGCAATTTCCCTCAAGCTTGGGTGCCCAGGATATGCTAATGATGGACTATGACAAACGTCGTACAACTGTCATAAAATCTACCATAAGATCTATTATAGAATCTATCATAACTGACCAAAATATTTGATTCTCTTACAACCTATCATAACCCAACTTGAGTGCCAACTTTCTCCATAAACAAAGATGCCTTATGACATGTTGTAGTATCTATCATAGGTCCAAGATTCCAAAGTGGGATGCCTACTTCCACTTGGGATGATGATGTGTCATCTAGTCACCTCCAATAGGGATGCCACCAAGCCACTGGGTCCCAATTGATGACACATGACATTGTAGGCAATTAAATAATACAAATAAATACAATAATACATTAAAACTAAACATTTTAAGACTAAGGCCGAGACACCTTAAGCTCAACATACTTCCACTTGTTGATGACCTATCAAGAGTTGTATAAAATCATTTTTTCAAGGCCCCAAGGCCCATGGAATTGGAACACCATCTGAACTTTGTGCCCACTAGTTTTGTTAGTCCATTTGCAACATTCACCAAAGTGTCAACTTTTTCCAAGTTCATCTTTCCATCTTCTATCATATCATGAACAAAATGATATTGAACCTCAATGTGCTTTGTTCTAGCATGGAAGGTAGGATACTTTGCTAAGCAAATGGCACTCTGACTATCACAACAAATAGTAATTTTTCATACATCTAAACCAATATCAGAGCATGATCTCTTAAGCTAAATGGCTTCCTTACAAACACGATTGGTTACCATGTACTTTGCTTTTGTCGTGGATAAATCAACTACAATCTAGGGTGATCCCATAATAGTGGTTTACAATTTTTGGCCAAACTGGACACTGATACTTTTTTTTTTTAACACAATCTCCACATTCGGGCATCTATAGCGATTAACCTGTAAGGAATTTGAAGATGATGCAAACTAGAGTCTTGTCATATTTTGTCTGTAGATTCTAAAATATTTTTTTCAATTTTTTGGAATCAGATTGCACTTCTTTTCCATCTCCACAAAAATTGGTTTTTTCAAAAATAGCATTTTTAAAAGTGGCCAGTATAGCACTTTTTTTCCATGAAGGATAAAATTCCAATTCTTTCAAATTTAGATTTCTAACTCTGATATCTAGTGCTTCCACTTGGTTAGATAGTTTTTTATTGAATATTTTTTCTTTAATCAAGTTTCAAAGTCAATCAAATAACAATTCAGACATAGTGCGACCGTATAACGCATAACTTTTACTGTATGTATTGAAATTCTTCTTCTTTTTTGTTGGATCAATGACTTCAATATCTGGTGCACTCATATTTTTAATTTTTTTTTATAATCTTCTATTTTTCCACTTGTGCAGAACAGAGAGTTTTATTTTCGATAAAAAACCTATATTTAATAAAACTTAAAAAATAGATAGATAATAAAACCAAACCATACTAAAATTATATTCATTGGATAGCTTGTTCTAAAGGCTACTTGATTCCAAGTTTGGTTTCTAAATATTCCCCCATTTTCATCCTCAACCGGAGCTTGAAAGTGTAAAATTTTAGGTTTTTTGTGTGAACAAATTAAAAAATTAGGGAAAAAGGGGGTTCGCTAGAACCAGGGGGGTTCTAGTGAACCCCCAAGGATTCTAGCAAACCAGGGTTCATTCAAACCCCCACTAATATGCATTTTTCCTTTATTTTTTAAATGCCCAATAGTTAATGGGTTCGGTTTAGTAATTTTCCTTCCATATCAAATGTACCACTATTATGGCTTCAACCACTGTGGTGGGGATCTTCTCTGTCAATGTCATCTTCCCAATCTAAATCCACATATCCACAAATACTGATAGAATGTCGAATTCCAATAGGATAACCATGAAAACACATGGCATACTTGGAAGTACCCCATAAGTATTTGAACACTCTCTTAACTACATCCCAATGTATCCATCCAGGATTAGCCATAAAATGACTAAGGAATCCCACTAATTGGGTAATGTTTAGTCTTGTACACACCATATCATACATCAAACTGCCAACAACACTTCCATATGGTACTCTAGTCACATGCTCCATCTTAGTTGGATATTTTGGACAATCATTCACAGAAAGGACAATAATTCACAGAAATATGTGTCCCATGCATCACAGGAACAACTATCTGTAATCTACCATGTTGAATCTCTCCAACACTAAATTCGCATACTTGCTCTAGCTTAACCAAAGATTTTTGTTAGCTTTGGCTCTCCTAATATTCATCCCCATAATATACCTAGCTACGCCTAGATCTTTCATCTCAAACTATGCTAACAACTAAGACTTCAAATCTAAAATCATGCTCCTACCATTCCCAATAAACAACATATCATCTATGTATAAAATAATAATGAGAATGCAACCATTATTAGATTTATAATACATACAATGGTCATATTTAGATCTCTGAAATCCCAATGACAACACATAGGTATCAAACTTCGAGTACCACATTTTAGGTGACTATTTCAAACCACACAAAGACTTCTTCAGCTTGCAAACCAAATTTTATTTACCTTTTACAATGAAGTGCTTAGGTTGTGACATAAATTTTCTTCCTCCAAGTCACCATGAAGGAATATTGTCTTCAAATCCATTTGTTCCACTTCTAAATCATACGTTGTTGTAAGTGATAATAGGAACCGAATAAATGCTATCTTTGAAACAGGAGAAAATATCTCACCATAGTCAATTCCCTCCACCTAAGAAAACCCCTTAGCAACCAACTATGCCTTATGCTTCTCAACACTGGCATCATGACCACACTTCTTCTTGAACACCCATTTACAACCAACGGGTTTACGTCCATCAAGTAAGAGTACCAGTTCCTAAGTCTTTTTTTTCTTCAAAGCAGCCATCTCCTCATCCATGGTATTCATCCAGGAATTTTCATCACTCATACCCAAAGCCTCTATAATAGTCCTAGGCTCATCAATGTTAGCAATCAAAGCAAAAATGCAACTAGAATCCAATAATGAATAACCAAACCTTTCTGGTTGTCGTTTAATTCACATAGACCTCCTCAATTGTTGAGGTTGAGGTTCTTTTTCTTCTTCAGAACTTTCAGATTTGCTCGATCTCTCCTCATCATTAGGTCTAGCAAGAGTGCATAGTTGGTTTTTCATCAAAGTAGGTGGAATCTGAACTACCTCCTATTTCTCCTCTTTCTCTGTTTGTAGCTCAACAATGGAAGGTTTCATCTCTCTGAAAATTACAAGTTTCTATTATAGAAAACCTTTTGGCCCTCTAGATCCCAAAGCTTGTACCCCTTCACACCGATACCATAACCAATGAAGATACACTTAACTACCTTGTTCTCCAACTTAGACCTCTTCTCAATCGAAACATGAGTGTAAGCTTCACAACCAAATACCCTGAGATGTCTCAACGAAGGCTTTTTAGCAGACCATGCCTCTATGGTTGTCTTCTCAAAAAGCACTGATGTAGGAGATTTGTTCATCAGATAACATGCAGTGGCAACCGCTTCAGCCCAAAACTTTTGCTTAAGGCCAACACCACTCAACATACTCTTAGCCCTCTCCATCAATGTCTTGTTCATCCTCTATGCAACTCCATTTTTTTGTGGAGCGTATGAATTTTTCTTATGTCTCTCAATCTTGTTCTCTTTACATGACTTATCAAACTTTTTTGAACAAAACTCAACGCCATTGCAAGTCCTCAAACACTTAATTTTTCTACTAGTCTGATTTTCTACCAAAGCCTTAAACTTTGTAAACCAACTAAAGACTTCAACTTTACTTCTAAGAAAATAAATGAATGTCCTATTGAAACCATCTATGAAAGAAACAAAATATACATATTTTGACAATGAAGGAACATTCATAGGACCAAAAACATATGCATGAATATAGTCCAAAACCCTAGAAGGCTTAAGAAAACTAGAGTAAAAAGAAACACAGTGTTTTTTTACATAAACAAAATGTTCACAAAAGTTGAACTCAAAATTACAATCATCAAGGCCTTCAACAAGGCTCTTATTTTTTAGGGCTCTAAGACCCTTCTCACCAATGTGACCAAGTCATTGGTACTATAACATTATCTTCTTTGCAAGAAGCTTCATTTCCATGGAATATGGAATGAGCACCCTTAGGTACTCAAAATGCATGACCATTAGATGTAGTTGCAATAGACTTCTCTGCACAATCTGACAATGAGGATGAAGAATTCAAGGTCTCTTCTTCTAAGTATTAGAAAAACTATTGCACTAAACTATGCATGCATCCAGCTTGAACAAAGTGCCAACCTAAACACCCTTAGCCAACACCATAGCTCCTCTTGTTATCTTGCATCCTCCACTAGAGAAAACAACTTGCACTCCAAAATCATTCAGTTTACTCATAGAAAGCAGGTTTCGTGCCAAACACAATATATGCAAGATACCATCAATCCCCTTCACTCTACCATCAAGGAATTTGATTTTGACTCTTCCATGACCAACTATCTTCAGGTGAGAGTCATCATCTAGATACAACTTCCCACCATCATACTCATAATTCAAGAACCAACCTTTGTGCAAGGTCATGTGGAAAGAAGCACCTGAGTCTATCAACCACACATCTTTTGATGCATGAGTTGTTAAGGCTGCGAAAAATGCATTTGTGTCATCTTAAGAGGATTTTTCAGAGTTGGAATTTGAGAAATTCCTTTTTCCTTTCTTTTTCTTCTCTTCCTTGCAATATTTACTAAATGACTCGTCTTCTCATAGTTCCAACATTTCGCCTTGGATTCTTACTAAGAGACTTAGATCTCCCCGAAGACTTGGATTTAGATTTCTTGCCTTTCTCCTTTGGTTTGCCACAAATAGCAAGGGCCTCCTTGGCCATCTCAAGAGACTTTCTCTGCATTTCTTCAAATAACAATGAAGTAACCACCTCATCCATCTTGAAAGTAGTTGTTATGCTTCCAATAGCCATCACCAGGTGATTTCATGAGTCTGACAAGAAACACAATAGGAGCATGCAACAATCTTGTTCATAAATCTTGTCTCCAATGGAACCCAACTGAGCAATTAACATGTTGAATGTATTTAAATGATCTTCCACAGATCCTCCATCTTCCACCTTCAGAGACTACATTTTCTTTCTCAAGAACTTGTTTACCAGGGATTTATCTTGATAATCATCTCCAAGTTTCTTCCAAAGTTCTTTTGCAATTTTATCTTCATGGATGTTCAGGAGGACAAAATTAGCCAAACAGAGTCTGATCAAACCCTTGGCTTTCCTCTCCATAAGATCCCAATCTTACTGGGTTGTTGTAGCTAGTTTGGATTTGAATATTAGAACCCACAGATTTATGTTTATGAGCATATCCTCGATTTTCATCTTCCAAAGTTCAAAGTTTTCTCCATTAAAATTTTCCATCTCAATTCTTTTGGATGTTCCTGCCATCTCTTTCCTGCAATAAGTTCACGAAATACACTTCTGTAAAACTCCCACTGAAACAAAGATTATCTCAAAAAACCCTTCTAATCCAACAAAGGAATCAAGGTTGGCCAAGCTCTAATACCAACTAAAAGGAAGTCAAGCGAGTGGAAGCAACTTCCTACACTAATCTAAGCAAGGAAGAGTTTCAAAAATTTCCTCTAACAACTTATACAATTACAGAGAGAGAAATGCATAGAAATAAAGAGATAGGACAACAAGTACACAAAAACAAACAACACCAGATATACATGGGGAAAACCCTTTCAGATAAAATACCCCACTCCAAAAGCATAGTATTTTTGTATTATATCAAATAGAGATTACAATGTAGTTCTAAGTACAAAGCTTCTTCAACAAGTGTTTTGAAACAAACACCCAATTTTGGAGTCAATCCAGCAACACTTCGTTACCTACAAACAAGCTATGCATTCTACAATGCAAGGCATACAATATATAGAGAACAAACTAAGAGAAGCATCTAGAAGAGGATGGGCATCCAAACCCACATGGCACAATCTCCCATGCCATACAAAGGATTTGGACACATGTACAACATTCCCTTACACCTCTTATAATTGTCATAACATGCAATTTTCCCTCAAGCTTGGGCACCCAGAATATGCTAATAATGGCCTATGGCATATGACTTACAATTGTCATAAAATCTGCCATTGAATATTCCATAAGATCTACCATAGAATATGTCATAACTAACCAAACTATTTGATACTCTTACAACCTATCATAACCCAACTTGGGCACCAACTTTCTCCATGCACAAAGATGTCTTATAACACACCATAGAATCTGTCATAGGTCCAAGATTCCAAAGTTGGATTCCTACTTCCACTTGGGATGATGATGTGTCATTCAGTCACCTCTAACGAGGATGTCACCAAGCAGGTGGGTCCCAATTGATGACATGACATTGTAGGAAATTAAATAATACAAATAAATACAATAGTACATTAAAACTAAACATTTTAGGACTAAGGTTGAGAAAACTCAATCTCAACAATCTTGGCACATTAAAACTAAACATTTTAGGACTTTAACTAGGGATTTGGGTGCCACATTTTAGGTAGTTTTAGCTCATGATTTATTTATTATCATTTGATGGTTTTTTATATTGTTTCTCATAATTATTATTTGCTTGAGATGGAGGTATGGATAGTAATTTGTGCAAGTACCATTATGCTAACAAAAGTAATCTAGATCTCTAGTTGGTGATATTCATATAAAGGGTTGCTCTACATGTGTATTGTAACCATGTTTATATTACTAAATAATACATTGGACTACTTTGGAATGTGGGGTTTTCACTCAATAGGGTTTTCCCCCAAATACATGTATGTTGCATGATTTTGTTTATATTTTATGTGTTTCTCCTTTTTGTAATTGTAAAGATATATACACTAATTTCTCTATTGAGAGTAGTTTAAGAAGTATTTTTATATACCTTGCTTCCTTTCACTATCCAAAACAAGTTCTTCCACATTAATCCTAATAATCAAAATAATAATAAGTTCAATGTTTTCTATGTATAATCTCTAGAGGAATGTTTCCATTTAAAATTCTAATTTCAACAAATAAACATTCTAAATCTAGCTCTCTTTTTTTCTTTTGGCTCATTAAGATCTAAATTATTATCATGAGTATTCATGTAATGTACTTGCAAATTATCAATAACCTTTTTAATAGGTAAAATACTAAAAAAATCATCTCCTTTATCATCAAAATTAGTATAATGCATGGAAGAAAGCAAAGAAACATCTTGTGTTACAATGTCATCTACCAAGTGTGAATACTTCTCACTAGCTATATCATGATCAATTTCCTTTCAATTTAACATGATCCTATAATACATGCACATCACACACATAATCATTAGTTAGTAATGAACTTTGCACATCTAAATTACCTAAACATTCTCCATTAAAACGTGTTTTGTGATTTACAATGAAATCATTTAGTTGTGCACGTAAGATCACTTTTTAAGATTCATCATTATCTCCTTCATTTAATGTATCTTAGGTCTTCTCTATTATACATTATTAATTGATGGTTGTGTAGGTCTAATATGATCAAATAACGTGATCTACCAAGGTTCTACCCCACAAGTATGTCTCTTTTAGTAGAACTATATTATACTTTTTAGTGTTAAAATTACTTTCTTCATCCTCAAATATAGGATTATGTCATATATATCTGAATATATAATAGAGAGAAATTACTTAATTAAACTTTCTCTTTTAACTTAAATCCTTTATAAATATCTCATTCTAATTTAAGATCTAGATCATCTAATAGCGCAATTACATTATGAACATTAAGGAACAACAAATCAATGTCTTGGGTTGTAAAATTTAGACAACAAACTTCTTCAACATATATACTCATCTCGAAATAAAGTGGATTGGTGATGACTACCTCATAAGGCCTTCTAAATTTGTATTATAAAACCACCAATAAATCAGAACTACTGCCCTTGTTTCCTTCTTTGGAAGGGGTGAATGTTTCTCCATCAAGGAAAATGACAATGGTCATGTCTCCAATTAATATATCAGCATTTTTCCAACTTTAGGAAAACATTTTGATTCTAACTTTTCATGATTACAAGAATTCCCAACATTAAATTTAACACTGCAAACATGTTTGACATTGATTTTAGCACTAAACAAAGTGAAATCATTTGTCTTGAGTCTATTTTTAGACCTAAAGTAGAGAGGATCAACATTATGAGTTGTTTCTTTTTTAAATTTGAGTAATATTGAATTGTATTCTATAAAAAAATAACCTTGGTACTCATGATGTTCTACTATTTTGTTTATTGGAGTGTGTTCATGAGCTTTTCCTCCAAGTGAAACAACACCGTCTTGACTTTTAGGTTATGTGTTGATTAGATTTACCTATCATATCAATCATGGATAGTATAGAATTCATTCTATCCTTGAAAGCCAAATCTAACTTGATGAGGAACTTAAGACAAGCAGCCTATCCATGCTCAATTGTATTGTGGAGCCAACATTTATCATGTAAACTCGTGTCTTCAAATATTCTAGGAAATCCAAGAACTAGCATATCATGGTTAAATTTAGTTATTATCTTAGAATATCTAATTCAAAGCTTGATATGACTAGCTAACAATGTTTAGGTGATGGGTTTGTCCTCAAGCCATTATTTTGTATCATTTATGTAGAGATTTTGAGTTTTAGTATTGAGAAAAGAGTCATTACTCCCCTCATGTACATCCATCTTGTTGGAAAAAGGTGTATATGTCTCTAATTAGTTGCCTTCTTTCATCATGAGTGTATGTGTCTTTATTATTACATCTTGTTCCTACAAAATGTACCCACAACTAATTCTCTCAACTATTATCTTGTTATTTTCAATCACTTCTAAAAGAGTTCCAGCTACCTTAGTTGCATTTATAATCTCACAATTTGATTCAAATGTATAAGCTTCTCATATTTTCCTATGAATAGTTGGAGTAATATGGTGTGCTTTATAGGAGTTCGTTTTAGTTGTATAAGTGGCTACATATTGATTTTGTAAATAAGCTAAATGATTTGGTTTAGGGACCACACTTTTTTTCTTTTTTGAAATGGTTAACATCTAATTTTATTGAGGATAATAGCCCATTTAGTTTTTTTCAATTTCATGCATGTTTAAATTTTGTTGATATGCCACTTGGTTTTTTTAACAAATTGTAGCATCTCTAATTTTGTGCCAAATGTTACGTATAATCATTAACTGAATTGGACCAAAACCATGGTTCTTTGAAAATAAGCTTTTATTGATATTACTCCCAGAGTCTGTCTAAAGAGTGTATCAAATTATGGATCTAATCCCCATAGATAAAGGCTCAATATATTAGTACATTTCAGTCTATAAAAAATACTTATTCTTTCAAGTGCTTAGTAAAATCTATAATTAAACTAAGGAATGGACTCATGGGTTGCCTTCTAACCATTGTAAACTACAATAAAGCTTCACATGGATCTGATTTTTGCCCAAATTGTCTCAAGAAAGAACTTTCTAATTCAACCCAAGGATGAATTCAATTTTGTAGGAGACTTATATTACCAATAATACAGTGTATACTTCAATATGCTGACAAACAAATAACAAACAACATACTCATAACAAATTTTATATCTTATCAAATCTTTGTAAATATTCATGCATACTATAGGATGATAGCAATTAATAGTTAATGTAATCAAATTATTATTTTCCTCTTTTTTTACCTCAATACTTAATTTTAATCCCTTACTCCAATTTAATCATATACATCAAAAATGATAAAAATGTATGATATGATATGAAAATGGAGTACAAAGGTGCTCATTATAGTTTAGGAAAAAGGTTATAATTTGAGATAAATGTGTACATCATGATGAAACTCATCACTTCCTTCACTTGAGAAGCTTACATCCTTGCTAGTTTACCGATTTATTGATATTGTGTTTGACCTTGGGGGGTTTAACTATTGCACGTTGTTAAGGCTTTCCTATCCAAAGTTTCACAATTGAAGACCTTGTCACAACTTGCGCACTCAATGGTGTGGGAAAAAGAACATGGCATGTGATATCATTTGTAATTTTTATCTCTATAGTATGTTTTCCTTACTATTGGTTCATATTCATGCAATATGGAGAATTTGGGAAATTGAGGTCAATGTGAGAGTGAGGACAATTTTTTTGGAATAAGTATGCTCTAATTTATAAAATTTTGGTTGTAACTTATAAATCATTGTTTGTGTTCTTTGATATTGCTTTTAATGGCATGATGCACACACTTTTGTGTTGCTTTGGTTGGCACCAAGCCAAACCATGTAATAGGAGTTCTAGGAGATATATGTGCCCTTGACAAATAGAATTCATTAAACTATGATGGGTCTTTACTTTTCTAGCACATTGTCATGTTTATTACCATGTGCAATGGTAACCTTGAGTAGGATAATGCACACATGTGATGAGAGCTATAGTGTAGAATAGATATGTCAAAAGTAAAATGTTTATCAATAGCTTAGCCTAGTTAGATGTAAGTGAATGACTATCATCATTTTTCTAGCTAAACTAGAGTATGTGGTGGATACTCGATCTTATTTTGGAGGAGACTAGACTTCTAGGTATGTGTTTTAATAATGGGTTTAGGTTGGCTATAAGGAATTGGTGCTCTAGAGTTGGGCTCTAAAGTTGGCTTTTCTCCAGAGTATAACTCCAAATTGTGGTGCCAAAGTGTGCTCTTGAATTGTCCTAGAGTGTACTCTGGAGTATGCTTTAAAGAACTTATTATTGCAATGCCTTTATGAAGCCTATGAGCATAGTGGAGTTTAGTTGGTATAGCATAATTTTACCTCCAATGAACAGTCCACAAATTGGTTGGAGTTCCCCTTTTGCTCTTGCAAGGTATACCAGTGGAAGATTGTTGGGATTAAGTGTGTCAACACACCTTGCAAGCCATAATGTTTGAAATATTTAATTATTTCTATTTATTAATTATTTTTTCATTTGGAAAATGTTGTCTCACTTATGATAACCATTATGTCATGTGTATGTCTTTGTATGATGTGTGTCTAAGTTGTAAGAGAATGTAATGTCTTTATGGCATTGTAAGATGTGGTGGTTACTTATGACAAATCATATGATGCATGTAAGAGCGGTTATAGGAGTTACAAAGTGGAATAGGAATCTTGACCCACTTATGACATGTTATGATGCATTATTGAGCATCTTCCTAAAGGAAGTATTTGACAAATGAGTCAAAATGAGGTGTGATTCATGAGAATTCTTACCATGTATTTTGGGTCCTTGTTTGGGTCCATGCCAACATTTTTTGGCATTTTTGGACCTTCTTGAATCTTTAAATTGAGGGCTTGAGGTGTAGGCATTGAAGAATTTTTATTGTAGGCTTATATTAATACATGTGCCTAGAAAGGTATTGTTGTTATGTGTTGTTGAATGATGAATTGGTTCTATGCTTTGGAGAGGGGGTTTAGGATTTTTCCCTATATATTAGTGTCTTCTATTTTGTCTATGCTTTTTTCCTATAATTATTGTTCCTAAAGTGTCATTTTACACATTATACTATTAAAATTTGTGTAAATCTAATATCTACATTTCTTTCCTCTAAGGGTTAATGTGGGAAATGAATCTATGTTATCATTTTTCTTTATGAGCACAGTTTGTATGCACTTGTATGAGGCTTTTTCTTTAGTAAATATTAGGGTAGTGGAGGTGCATACTGGGTATTTTCGAAACATGTTGCATAATTTTTTATGTAGTCAATCCTTGGTGTGAAGGGTAAAGGTGGAAAGATGGTCAATTTTGAATTTCATTTAAATATAAATTAGGGTAGGATGAGTTTGTAATCATGAACTAATTCCAAGTCAAAAAAAAGGCTAGATCTTGGTGAATGTCGTGTACATAGAAATAAGTATGCACATATGAGGGATAAATAAGTGGATAAAGTTAAATAATAAGGGTGTGTGAATATGGAAAAGAGGATAAGTAGTAAGTACATAAAAAGATGTGTAATGAGATATTGTCTATTATAACATGACTTCACACATAATTAAGTCATTCGTCAATATATCTATATGTTAAAATGCTTTCTTTAAAATAAACACAAAACTAAAGGCAAAATAATATTTTTATACAAATTTCTAATTACAATTATTAGGTATATCATGAACAGTCTATTCACATTTGTATCCAATTTTCACCGTCACAAACCCTCAAAACAATGTGGGGTAGTTAGTTTTGCCTTTGAGATCGGAAAAAAAAAAGAGAAGGTTATAAACCAACTTCACTTAATAGAGGCAATTTCCACGGTGTAAATTATTGGAGATGACACGAATGTCTTCCCTTTCGTAAGTGCCGTGAAGAACGCCTCACTTCTCGATTGGAAATAATTAATTGCAAGGGGCACAAAATTCTTCTTGGTAGCGAACCCTTTCCCATGTTGAACGGCATTTACTTGACTTACATTTGTTGACGAGCATTTACTTGCCTTACATTTCTCTACAACTCAACTAATTATTATGTAAATTGCTTTGATTCAATAAAAAAGGCATAAACTTAGCGACAAATAGACTTCAGATAGTATCGTACACTCTGCAATTCTACCCTTGCATTCATGGCTTTCTCCTCGTCTCCTCATAAAATTGTAGAATATCAACACCAACAGGAAAGATCGATTGCATCTCCTAAACTATATGATGCATTCATCAGCCATCGAGGACCTGACGTCAAACACACCCTTGCTAAACAACTCTATGATCTTCTTAAGGCTAGACAGTGCCGGGCATTTCTAGACCGTGAAGAGATAGAAGGGGGAGATTCTATTCCTTTTGCCATTCGCAATGCCATATGCTCATCTCTTGTGCAAATTGCCATTTTCTCCAAAGGATATGCAATGTCCTCTTGGTGTTTGAACGAGCTTGTTCTTATGTTAGAACAAACTGACGCCCTCTTTATCCCTGTGTTCCACGATGTGAAACCTACGGAGCTCCGTTGTACAGAGAGGGGAGCGTATGCTGCGGCATTTTCTTATTATCAAAGTAAAGAAGAGTACCTCGACAAGGTGGATCTTTGGAAAAAGGCCCTTGCATCTGCTGCAGACATAGCTGGTTATGAACGTAGCCAGCATCGACTGTAAGATTACTGCCATATGCTTTGTATTGATTGCGAGTCATCATATTTTCCCTTTATATCCAGTACGTGACATTCATTTTATATTAGTGAAATGATTTTCTAAAGAGATTCTTGGTTTTGGCTTTCAGCAATTTGTGTGAACAGATTGTGTCTCGTGTGCTACAAGTACTGCAAGGAAATAAAAAGATGATACCGTTACATGTTGCGAAATATCCGGTTGGACTTACTGAACTCATCCAAGATTTTGAAAGGTCTTGTTTAAAGACAGCTAAGGACAAGGTCACGATAGTAGGGATCTTTGGACTTGGGGGATCTGGCAAGACCACCCTAGCAAAAGAATTGTTTAACAGGAAGCGTTCAGGCTACGATGCATCATGTTTTCTCTCTGATGTGAGAGAATCTTATGCCAATCGTGATTTGCACTCCTTGCAAAGCCAGCTCTTCAAAGATCTCTTCCATGAAGATCGAAAGTTTATGAATATCGATGAAGGAGTAGGACAGCTGGAGTATAGTCTGAGAAGGGCAAGGTATTTGCATTTCCTTATAGTCCTAGATGATATCGATCATCGGGACCAATTAGATGCCCTGTTACCTGAAGGTATGGTGAGCTCTGATAGCCTGGTAATTATTACAACCCGTGACCAAAGTGTGTTAACGGGTGCAGATATCCGTTATAGGATGAAGGGATTGAACAGGGATCATGCTAAAGATCTCTTTTGTAACCATGCTTTCGGCGGACAGGATCCACCTATTGCATATGACAATTTGGTTGAAAGCTTCGTGGAATTCTGTGGTGGTTTACCACTCTCACTCAAAGTTTTAGGCGCCCATGTTTATCGTAGGGATAAGTATTATTGGGAGTTGGAATTGGAAAAAGTTAAGAAAATCCAGCCCAAGGATATAATTCAAAGGCTTAAAATCAGCTTTGATGGTCTGGACAGAGAGGAGAAACAGATATTTCTGGATATTGCTTGTCTTTTCAATAAGAAAGAAATATTTGATTTGAAAAGGATAGCTTTATCAATTTGGAACGCTTCCGGCTGGAGCGCTGAGCATGCCGTTCAAACCCTGCAAGATAAGTGCTTAGTAGTTCTCAAAATGTGGCGCCGTAAGTTCCGGTGCTTCGAAATGCATGATCACCTCCGTGATCTGGGAAGACAAATGGCAGATCAATTTGGCCCTCCTCGGCTGTGGAGACCACAATATCTTAGATTTATGGTGTGTTCTTTACATTTTTAAATTTAAAATTATAGAAATCTTTTCAAAAACCATTTCAATTTATGTGATTTTCTTAAAAAATTCCAACCAACCACACATTTAACCCTGATTTTTATATATAGGAAGCAAAAGGATTTAGACAAATCCTAGCAGAAACAAAGGGCAGGTGTCTCCATTCATTCGAGGATTCATCCCTCAAAACCAAAATTACTTATTTTATAGGTAGTTCAAATGACTCTGCTGAGACAGTACTCCTGTGGCTTGATATCGGTAACGAAGATGGCAACTTGAAAAAAATTCCTTCGTGGATTCCTCTACAAAAGCTGCACTGTTTAACTGTTTGTGAAATGGAAGAACTGTGGAGCACTTTTCAGCATCAGTTGCAGACCAATACACAGGTATTTCGATTTTCTTTGCTGAAAATTAAGTCTCCCTTCATGGCAGAATTTACATTTCAGAATACTAGTTTGGCGAAGATGTCAGGCCCAAAGGGAAGATAAGGAAATATTAATTTGTACATTTTGAAGAAATGTTAACATCTTTATATTATAGGTAAAAGTACAATTTAACTGCCATCACCATCTAAATTGAAAAATATATTACAAATATGTTATCCCCTAATGATCAACACATTAACATCCCCCCTGAAACTGAAGGGGTTATCATAAAACTAAACAGTATTTTGAACTGTTCAAACTTCCCTCAACCAAGCACTTTAATGAGAATATCTACTGGTTGATCTGAAGCTTCTTTAAAAAGCTTGTTACTGTGACAGGTCTTAAGAGTCAGCCTGTTGCTTTGACAGGTTCAAATTTGTTTGAACTAAGCATGTTACCTTGATAGGTCTCAAATTTGTTTCAACTAAGCCTTTTACCTTGACAAGGTTACTGAATCTATTGTCTTGATAGGTCTCAAATTTGAACTTGTTTGTAAATGCTGCAATCTGGAAAAAATGACCAAACCTTAGTGCCCTTTATGAATGGTCACCAAGTATCAATCTGGGACAACTATGCATTATCAGTGGAAATAATATCTAAATAACACATATTGGGTGCCATCAATACAATGAGGGATGTTTACACATCAACTATCCACCAATAATATTTGCAATCAACATGTTACCAAACTTAATCAAATGCACCAAAGCATCAAATGTAATCATAACACCAATTGTGAGATGTCAAAAATCTATTAAGTCTCCACTTGAATCTGGCATACACACAAGATTCCCCCCTTGGTAGATGAGAGAGGAAAATGCCAACAACTTGGTTTCCCTGATGGAGTAAGAGTAGAGAGAATAGCATACTAAATCAACAATAGGAAACATCTTAATCTCCATAGCCTCAAATAATTGGAATACACTAGTAAGAACTGACATCATCATAAACTGTATATCCAATATGCTCAACACAATCACACTGCTTAGCAAAGTCATTCTTCATGGAAAGGAGATTGAGTTCTTCAATCTTCTAAACAATTGGTAGCTTCTCAAATATACCAAGTGGCATCTCAAAAATATCAATATTAATAGTAGTTAATATATGCTCAATAAGATATACGTCATCATTAGAAGAATTATGAGGAATAATATCACTATTATGAGTAGGCACATTTTCATCATCAATAATAGACTTAACTCCTTTGTAAGATTTTGGTTAATAAATCAACCTTGGACCTCCATCTGGAAAGATCTAAACAACCAAAATGCATACACCTCATAGACTTTGAAAGTGGATATTGTCAATAAAAAATAGTTGATAGAATGAGTATGAAAATCAGATGATGTACAAGGGTGTAAATCAAAGTAATTACAAGAGAGATAACCTTGACATCCACAATGGGGCCAAGTTTGGACATTATTGGACTTAGTACATATTGTTTTTGGTTACTTAGATATTTGAACTTCACAGAATGACCAACAAGTGAAGACTCAACATGACAGTTATTCATATGTACCCTTGATACAAATTTTATACGTTTAGAATACTTTGGGATATAGGACCCAACAAAACCCTTATAACCAAGACCACATTTTCCCTTGTTTGTTTTCTAGAACTCCCAAACTTTTGCAATGAGTTTGGATGAAGTAACAAATTTTGACTCAATGGATTTCTTCTGTGTGACTTTGGTTGGTGGCATTTTCAAGCTGCTTAACATCTTTCTACTGTGTGTTTCTTAACTAATGTTGTAACCTACTAAATTATTTTCTCAATAATACGTATTGGTTATAAAATTGCATGAACAAAGATTTATATTGTCTCCTCCAGCAGATATTAATTTTGCCTCATCTATTGTGCTTACATGAATTTGTACAGACCAATGCCATCAGTGTATAATGTGGAAATGCTTTTAGGTAGGGAAATGCAAAAATCTTGCATGCACACATATACACATCTGAGCTGAGTTTCACAAAAAATCTCAGAAATTAAAAATATATATATATATATATTGATAAGTCTTGACACAATTTGACAAACACCTTATAACATCAATTACACCTTTATTATTCCATATACCTTTATTACTCCCAAAGATAACCTTGTTACTCCATAATTTACCAATTTTACATAAAATGTTAAAAACAAAGTCCTTTATATGCAAATTTTGCAAATAAATCACATCTATTCCAATCTATAATGCATTAGCCTGAACATCTATTTTCATGGCAAAAGAAGACTGTGAGCTATCATGCGGTCAGATTCTTTGGACCAAGTACCGTCATCATCATCTAAATGTCAAACACAACCACCACACAGACTTTGGGCAACAAACTCACATCAGCAATCTGCACTCCAGTCTAGTAGACTTTCCATGACAAATAATCAAATTCAACAAGCTCCCCATTATAGCCTATCTCTTAACATCTTTTACAAAATAAGCAATTATACTGCAATCCTGGAATAGACTTTACTTACCACTTACCAGACAACAATATACAGTGAATATAAAGTTTTTGGCAAAAATAACAACTCTACTAGAACCTTGAACAATCTTCAAACAACGTTAAATGATATAAACAATAAATAGTGTCTTTTGAAAGAAATAACAATTACACTATGAACCTTCGAATAATGTCAACTCATCAGACAACAGTTTGCTACCATAAACAATTTCGAAATGGCAGTCAGCAACAACCTTGACTTGTGCAATGGTGTCTCCAACTTTTCTCCAGCTGACTCTATTCAACTGTATATGATGCTGCAAATTTATGTATAACTGAACCTGTTCAACGTGCCTCTATACTACATTATGCAAAGGCATTCACTAAGTAGCTGAAATTTCCAAATTGAAACAATGCAGATTTAATCCAATGAACTTTGAATGTATTCATCATTCATCAACATGCAGGCATATTGTCCAAGCTCATGAGAGATTCATTACAGGAAGTTTGACATGCATTTCTCCCAATTGCAGATCTGCAACAATCATCAACTTTCTGTTTCCATTTCCTTTCCCTTGCTCTGATACCACTGTTAGGCCCAGAAGGTCAGATTGGAAATGTATTTTATTGTTTATGAATTGTAAATTTTGAAAAAATGTTTATATTTTTATTTTATAGGTAGAAGAACAGTTTAACTGCCATAACCATCTAAACTGAAAAATATATTACAGATGTGTTAACCCCCTAATGATTAACACATTAACAGAAAATTCTTTACTACTGAGAGCTAATTCATTTTTTGAGACTTATTGTGAATGCCAGGCCAGTTTCAAGTTGAGAACGGTGAAGATTTTCAGTTCTCCCTCGTTGCAAAATCTTCCTGATTTAATAGGAATGTTCAGTCATTTGGAAGAATTATACATAGAAAGATCTTTGGAGAAGACAGATATAACATCCTTTGTACAATCACTTAAACAACTTAGTACACTCAGATCATTGGAATTGTCAGGGGTGGGCGTCTCCTATAGGGGGGATTTGAATCTCAGCAAAGGTAGAGATTCAACTAATTTTGGGGATTTTACAAGCAGCTGCATGAATAGCCTTGAATCCATAGGACTTTTCAAATTTCCTAATATATCAAAGTTGCTAATTAGTAAAGAAATTTGTCCCAGACTTTGCTCATTGAATGTTGAAGAGATGGAGAATCTAAAAGAAATGGACTTACTGCAGCTAGAGAGACTGAATAGTCTTACAGTGAAGTATTGTCCCAAATTGGAATTAATAACAGGGATATCTTCTCTCACAGGGCTTCAGTCTCTTAAAGTGGGGGAATGTTACAAATTGGAAACAATATCAGGATTATCATCTCTAAAAGGGCTTCAGTCTCTTAAAGTGTGGTGTTGTTCCAAATTGGAAACAATATCAGGGTTATGCTCTCTAAAAGGGCTTCAGTCTCTTCATGTGTGGAGATGTCCCAAATTAAAAACAATATCAGGGTTATCTTCTCTAACAGGGCTTCAAGTGTTATGGGCATATGCGTGTGACGGGTTGAAATCGTTGCCGACCCTCGCACATTTACATGGTCTGGAGCGAATCCACATCGGTCAATGTCATCAGCTGCAGAGCATAGAAGGTCTTGAGGAGTTGCAAGGATTGAAAAGTCTGGTAATTGGTGTGCCTGACAATGGAGACACAAGTGTATGGAATTGCATTTATCGACTGAAGGTACCACTTGCCTCAACACAAACATGTGATTTTGAGTTGAAAGCAACTTTATTTATTGTGAAAATGTGAATTTGAATTTTTCCTTGTGTTTTGAAGAAGACAAAAAGAGAATGTTACCATTTTTCAATTCAATGTTATAAAAATGGTGTGTTTTGCATTTATAATATTTGTATTAATTATTTAACGTTGAGCCACTTTAGCCTGATATTTTTAATGTTTCAGAGGCTGCCGTCAGAGTATACTATTTTAACAGGGAAGCCAGTGGACTCGTCCAGGTTGAATATAAATTTGTTTTCTGAGATGATGGACACTCAATTAATCGATGAGATGGAGAGAGGCAGGAAGTTGCCGAAGATGAGGAGCTCATTGAATGCAATAACTATCCATGCTTCAATTATACGTGGAGAGATATTTCCATTTGAGGCAAAACTCGATGGATTTCATCCTTTGAAGTACAATCTGCTTTCCTGTAGAAAACATAAAGGAGAATGGATGGTTACAGCTTTATTCACCACGCATAATAGTTTTTATTTTAGCATTGGTGGTGTCACAATAGAGAAGGGGTTTAAGGCCATGGTGAAGAAAGGGGAAGAAGGGAAAGCCTTAACCATATTACAAAGAATTGTTGACCAATTATATGTTCAAAGCATTTTAGGAAAGCTTTAACTATATTGCGAAGAATTATTCACACCAAGTATTATTGAGGAGTGTGATTGATTTGGTTCCTTTACTTTGGCTGCCGCCTGTCTGATGTTGAAAAGCTTTTGTGAGCTTTGTCTCATCAAAGTCTTTGATTTATAACATTTGATGTATCAAATTTTCTTCTTAAGTAGATTTATTGAACATAAAAGTATTGATGTTTTCTTATCTGTGTCGTATGGATATTTCTAAAATTGATGGTAGTTTATGATGAGCACACAATTATACTGAAGGCGGGGGGGGGGGGGACGCGGTGAATCAGTATAAAGCAACTTTTACCAATTTAAAACTTTATCAATCACTATAACTCCATTCACTCAACATCAATAATTATTCACATGAGAAGAACACAATAACACCGATATTTACGTGGAAACCCTTGCGGGAGAAAACCATGGTACAAATAATGTACTTTATATATTTATGTGAATTACAATGATTGTAGGCACCAACCAACTAGAGGCACCAACCTCTAACTTGTTTTGTAGGCACCAACCTACATGAAGCACCAACTCCCTCAATTTATAAGCACCAACCCCCACAGTTCGTAGGCACCAACATACTAGAGGCACCAACCCCCACTTGCCATGTGCCAACTTAGCAAAAGACAATAGCTTCAGAAACAAAGTTCCACCTTCAAAGTTGCTTCTTCAACGGATGATGGACAATACTGCTCAAATATATCTCTTTCAATTTTGCACCAAGTCTACTATAACTCTTTTCTAAGATCTGATATAATTCTTCTTGAAAATGTTTGCAAGCTGATCATAAATCTGCTGTATGACTTCTTCACTAGTAATCTGCTTCTTATCTTCAACTTATCTTCCCTTTGTGATGTATGTTGTTTCCTTAAAGCTCACATAAGATACACCATTCTGTTCTTCTATCTCACATCATCATTCTCTCACTCAATTTATCTCTGCATAGATTTTTCTTTTATTTCTGCCCAATTTTTCTTCTATAACTGCATAGATTTCTCCTTTATATATGCATAGATCTCTCTTTTGTTCCTACCCTTAATGCACACAAATAATCCTTCATTTTCTGCTCATAAGCCTGTTGTAGCATATCCTCAAATTCTGCCCTTAAGTCTGCTCTTGTAGTCTTCCATAAATCTGTTCACGTACTCTCATACATAGATCTGTTCATAATCTTCCTTAAATCTGCTCACAAAGTCTTCATAATTCTGGTGTATATGATGTATTTGTTCTTTTCTCCACTCTCACATTTATAAATCTATTTGTATTAGATATCACATTCTCCACACCACTATTTCCTTTCCACACACAATGATTTTATATCTCCCATTAGAGTCGATTCCTTAGAGACATCTCTCTTCAAAACATAACTCTTCATTAAAAATAAATGACACCTTTTTGTTTCATTTAAGACAAATTGGAATGAGACAAATTTGAATAAGACAAATTTGTCTTATATAACTTTTGTCTTTTTATAAACAAAACAATGATCGCAGCTTTTTATTCACTTTAATTGCTGCCTTTTGTTTTCCTTAATCTTTGCTTATTATCACTTAAATTATATTCATTGCCTTTAAAAATGAAACCGCTACTTTCTAAAAAGTAACCGCACCATGCATATTCATTGCTGCCCAAAGGTAATAGTGAATCGCTGCCTAATATTAATTAAAATTAGATTGCAGCCCTCTTTCATCTTTTATGGCTTTTGTCTTTTTCTTTAATTTTGTCTTTATATGATTTTGTTTTAATAAACTGAAATGAATCAGTTTCTTCTACTTTAATTGCTTTTGTTATTTATACACATGTTAGTCTTAATGAGATCAATTATCCTTTAATTGCTTTCCAGATTTCATATGTTGTTTCTTTCTTTCTTTGAATCTGTACAAATCAATCCAAGCTCTTTAATATCTGATAGATCTGATTTCTTCTTCCATTCTGTTAGAGACACTTGACATAATTTCCAACAATCTTGACTAAGTGCCTTTGACATCAATGAAAATATTTCCAACAGTTTACACATCCTTTTTGTTTCTAACTTTTAAATACAATGTTAGAATTATTGTCATTGATGTCAAAGGAAATTAGAAGGTTGATGAGGAAGATCAATGGCAAGTTTATCATTTGCTGGTCAAAGAATTAAACTCACATTAACAGCTGATTGACATCTCTTTATCATGGCGCCTTTATTGAAGATTAAAGAAAATTAAATTAAAAAAGATCATAACCTGGGCCAACCTCCTTCATTGTGGCGCCCACTTTTGAAATGTTGAAATAAAGTAAATTCAATTTTTTTGTGCTAGGCCAACCCTATATCCTGGCCGACCTGATGGAAACAAAAATAAAATAATATTAATATATATTAAAGTAAAATGGTAGTGATGGTTCAGAAGTTGAAAGCTATGAACTCAACTTTCCTGGCACTTATTCCCAAATGTGAAGGTGCTAATTCTTTTGACCTTTTTCGGCCAATTGCTTTGTGGAACGTTGTCTATAAGATCATTGCAAAGCTGGTTGTTGAGAGATTGAAGCCCTGGCTGGGTAATATTATCTCTGAGGAGCAGGGGGGTTTTGTGGTTGGCAGACATATTCAGGATGGTGTTGTGATTGAGGCTGAGGGTATCCACTCCATGGAGGTTTCTAAAGAGAAGGCCATGTTTGTTAAACTTGACATGGCTAAGGCTTATGACCGAGTCAGATGGTCCTTTCTACGCAAGATTTTGTGTGCGTTCGGGTTTGCTAAGGACTGGATTATTTGGGTGATGAGTTGTGTTATGTCGGTGTCTTACTCTATGCTGATTAATAGAGTGCCCTCCTCTTTGTTTGGTGCTTCTAGGGGCCTTACTTAGGGTGATACTGCCCTTTTGGGTAAAGCCAGAATCAGGGAAGCAAGCAACTTCAGGCAAGCTCTGGACATTTATCTTGCTGCTTCAGAACAGAAGATTAATGATAGAAAATCATCTATCTTTTTCTTCAACACTCAAAGCTTATTCAATCAAGGATTGCCCACATTTTCAGATTTCAGATTGGTAATATTCCTTTTGTTTATTTGGGTGTTCCCCTCTCCGTGTCCCCTATACCAAGGACTTGGCAGCATATTTTGGATAAGTTTAGGGGTTATGTCAATCACTAGAATTGTCGATGGTTGTCCTTTGCTGGGAGGATTATGCTCTTTAAGGTTGTGGTCCAAGGGCTTCCTCTCTACAGATGTATGGTTCACATTGCTCCGGCGAGCTTCATTAGAGAGCTTGATGTGATCTCTAGACAGTTCCTCTAGTCTAGCAATTTGGATTCCAAGAAGTGGAGTCTGTTTAACCAGGATTCTATTTGTTGACCTATCCAACAAGGGGGCTTGGGTCTTCGACAGGCAACCATTACGGGTCAGGGTTTGGCGACTAAGCTTTACTAGTGTTGGTCTATTAGTCAAGATCAAAGTTGGGCTAAAATCCTCAAGGCCAAATATCTGAGAGGATCCGCAGTGAAGGACATTCCACGCTACCCTCTGGATGGTAAGGGATCTATGATTTGGGATACTCAAGCAAGAGGTGCTGGCTTGATCAAGCAAGGCCTTTTTTGGATCTATCACAAGGGGGATGGTGCTCTTTTTTGGAGTCTGTTTAACCAGGATTCTATCTGTCGACATCCAACAAGGGGGCTTGGGTCTTCGACAGGCAACCATTACGGGTCAGGCTTTGGTAACTAAGCTTTACTAGCATTGGTATATTAGTCAAGATCAAAGTTGGGCTAAAATCCTCAAGGCCAAATATCTGAGAGGATCCACAATGAAGGACATTCCACGCTACCCTCTGGATGGTAAGGGATCTATGATTTGGGATACTCTTAAAAGAGGTGCTAGCTTGATCAAGCAAGGCCTTTTTTGGATCCGTCACAAGGGGGATGATGCTCTTTTTTGGCTCGATTCCTGGGATATTTACCCCTCATCATTCACTTCTCATCCTCATTTGCGGAATTTGGGCTCACATTTTCTAAATTTTGGATGGTCAAAAGTTAGTGATTTTAAAGCCATGGAATAGTTCGGTCAGGTGGAGGTGCTCAAATGGAAAGGGTAATATTTTAGCAGAGAGAGTGTGTTGCTCTTTATAACAAAGGGATGTCTTGGCTTGGGCCCCAAACCCTAAAGGGGTCTATTAGGTGGCAACTAGGTACCATGAATTGGACAAAAGAAAGTATGTGGAGGTCAAAATCCCTTGGTGAAATTATGTTTGGAACATGTTTGCATGGCCCAAGTGCAACTTCTTTCTCTAGTTAGTAGCCCGTGACAGACGTCTTACTTGGGGCAATCTTCTGAAGAGGGGATTTCAAAGGGCCATCTATATGTTTTCTATGTGTAGTAGCGAAGAGTCTTCTTCACATCTTTTCTTCCAATGCTCTTTCTCCAAACTTATTTGGCATTTATGGTGGGCGGTTTGGAGGAACCCCTGTGTGCATGCCTTACCTCTTTCTGAGTTTTAGAGGTCTTTGGGGAGACCCCCTGCTGTTTCATCCTCTCTTCGAACACCATGGATTGTGGGGCCTTTGTGCATTCTTTGGTAGATTTGGCTGGAGAGGAACCCTAGGATTTTCCAAGATAAAAATTTGGTGGTTGCGCAGGTTTGGCAACATATTCTTGGTATGCTTCAGGAGACTATTTCAGCTAAATGTGATATTGGTGCTCCACTAGATGTTGAGAAGGCTAGGGTGTTTCTGGGGCTGGGTCTAAATGGTCTTAGTTTGAAGAGGGCTTGCTCTATTGGAAGTAAACATCCTAAAAAGAAATTTCAGAGAGAAGGTAGATGGTCTCCACCTCCTACTGGGATTTTGAAAATTAATACTGAGGGCTCTTCTAGGGGAAATTCGGGTTATGCTGGGGTGGGAGGTGTGGGGAGAGATAGCTTTGGGGTTGTACTCTTCTTCTTCTCCAAGTATCATGGTATCCAAACTAATGACCTCATGGAGGCCCATGCCATTCTTGTTGCTATGGAAAAAGCCTATGCACTTGGTTGGCACAGGATCATTTGTGAATCTCATTCACAAATTATGATTAACTTGTTAAATAGGCGGAATATTGATGGGGTGAATTGGCAATTGTCTTCTACTGTGCAACAGATTCACCAATTATGTAGCACATTTGAGATGGTGTCCTTTGTTCATATTCCTAGAGAATGGAACAATGTGGCTGATTGTTTGTCTAAATGGGCTTTTGAGTTTAGGGAGGATTGGAAGTTGGATGAGTGGGAGCAGTTTCCCAATGACTATGCTCATAAACTGCAAATTTTGCTTCAAGAGGACAAGTGTGGTTCTTGATGGGTCACTAGTTGTCTTGGTTGGGTGGATGGTTGCTCATGGTTTCTTGGTGGTTGGATGCACTTTGTTGCCTTTGGCTTTTTGTTTTCCTGTTGGTTGTATTCTGGTACTTTCTTTGATTGAATAAATTTTTACCCTTTTTATTAAAAATAAATAAAAAAATTATAAAGTGGAGTTGTCGAGTTTTCACACAACTATGCAATTGTAATATCCCTTTTGGGCAAGCAAGTGAAATTAAAAGAGAAAAAATAATATTTTATCATTTTGACTTTGGTGCCCAAGTGAGTGACATGCCCCCGAAATTGCAACATTAAAAAACCCAAGCATTGAAATGTGAATGAATAAATAAAATAAATAACAATATAAATATAATACTAGCAATTTAAATACAATTATAATCATTAAACACATATATAAAACTCATATAAAAGTAAATAAATATAGATATATTAGTATAAAATAATATTTATATACTAAAAATACATTTGTGAGCGGCCAGCATAGTGATAATATCATAATAATAATAGGCAGGAACTACTAAGAAGCAGTGATCATTCAATGATTAGTGTTCATTTAAAAAGGCAGTGATTCATTATTGTTTTGAAAGGGAAGCAATAAAAGCAGCGATTATCTTACCTTTATGAAAATAAGATTTTAAGCAGCAAAGGGATGTGCCCCTTATCAAAGGAAGACACCATGGAAAGTTATGCCTCTTCCCCATCATGGGTATAAAAGGGAGGATATCTCAAATGCAAGGACTAGGGTAGGGATTCAGGAAAGTCAATACATTACTTAGCAAAAATAATATCTTCTAAATATTAAATTATCAATCATCCCCATAAATATATTCACTACCCAGGCAATCTACAGACCAGATACATCAATCAGACTTTGCAAAGAAATAGTAAAACAGCAGATATAAATTTATAATCGAACCATGGAATAATAATGATAGGAAATAGGAAGAACAGGAGATATAGTTAGGAAATGGGAAAAAGGAATCTGAATATATATATTTTCTGAGTGAAAGCAGACCAAGAGAAATATACAGATCTTAGAAAGGAAAATACAGATTGGGAGAGAGATCTAAGAGGATTTAAGCACAGATATATGGGACAGGGAATAAGATAAAAATAGGAGTATTTCCTAACTGTAGCAGCAGATACATTAATAGGATATATTTAATATGTGGGAAGTTGGCTCCAGAAGAGATAAAGGAAGATGAATGGTAAGTCAATAAGGGAAGTAAGTTGAATAGAATTAATTATTTATATATGCATTATATTAATATACGATTATGCAATAGTGATGTTTGCAGCAATTATTAACACTTATTAGTAATTATTCAATGGAACTAATCTCTTGCTTCTTTGGAAGTAATATCTTATGAATACTGAATACAGATCAATCGATCAAGAATAAGAAACATACAGATCAGGAAGGAAAAGAGAATCAGAGCCATGTATCACCGCAAGTTGCTATTATCAAATATTGATCAATATAATTAGGTGTATTTCTGCCAATTATTGTTTACATGTGTATGCATTTTTCCATGAATAATTAAATATATTTCATGCATAATTTCTGATGATAAATATGTATGACTGTCTGAAACCCACCTTGTGCGAAGGGCCTGGGGTGAAGAGGTAGGCGCCAAAAGCCCACTTGCGAGCTCTGCCCAATTCCTCAAGAAGGAAGGGCTAGGGGTGAAATGGTAGGAGCCCAAAAAGCCCACTTGCGACCTCTGCCCAATCCAACGGGATGGCAAGTGTCTTTAGGGGTTGAGACATTGATGGGGAAAGCAGGTACAAGTCACCAAGGGGGAGGGCTGTAGTATACACCCTCTTAGGCTTAGGATATGACTTCGAGCAGACCCATTATGTTCTTTCTCCCACAATTCTAATATGTTTGCTTTGTTGATAATCTATGGATGTGATGCAATTGTCTAACCCTAACAAGCATATATACATGTTTGCATATATTGTTCATATGGTGAATGTAGGATTCCAATCCAAGATTACATTATTAAAGAGATATTTATTAATAAGATGAAACGCTAACCGTAATTTGTTTCAATTTGTGATCAATAGGCAAATTCTAGGGAAAATCGGGATTGGGGACATTACAGGGAAGGAGGTTAAATAACATTTAAATTGATTTTTGGTGCCTAAGTATTTTTATAAATTTAATTGGGGGCTGGGCAACCCCTTATTGGGGAGCTATAAGGTGAAAATAATAATTAAAAATAGTATTTTGAAGTGTGGGAAAAGTGCGCCCAAATTGGAGGGAAAAAGAAATTAAAAGAATAAAATTAAAGCAAAATTAAAAGGTGAGAATTGGCGCCCAAATTGGGTCGGCCAATTTGGGGAGTTAAGGAGGAGGTCACTATAAATACAAGTTCATTTTGGGAGGATTATTATTATTGACCATATTATCTTATTCCTTTTTGGTCTGCAATTTATTTGCATCATATTCCAAGGATGAAAACCCTTGAGGATATAAGGTGAATTGAACAAAAACCTAATTCGTCTTGGGAAGGCTTCATAATGGAGGCCTACTTGTACTTCATTGGCATCATTTGAAGAAGCAGAGCAGAAATTTCAATCAGATCTTTGGGATCAGACTTGCTGGCATGTTTGGAGGGTGAAATGACTAGTGTTTGGTCCTAGAAGTGGTGCACCATAGTTAGGAAGAAGGGTGACTAGCATTGAAGGGCAGATTTGGGCATTTGGAGAAAGTTTGGTGTTATGTTTGCTTCAGAATTGCACCAGCAGCAGAGCAGACCTATTTCACCTTCTTGGGAGCAGCATTTTGGCATCATTGGTGTTCACTTGTACAAGGGTTTCCAACCCTCATTTTGTCACCACATTTGGAGAGGCAACTCCATCATTTGGTAGCTATTTTGCATGTTGGCATGTAAAACCCTTAGGGTTTACTTCAATTATGGTTAGCAGATTTCTGGGCATGTTTAGGAGGCATTTTCATCGAGTATTTGCATGCATTTTGCACATTTTGATAGCTGGGGCAGTCCGCCCAGCTAGGGTTAGTTGGATCAGCATTTCATTGCATATTTTGGCTTGTAAGTAGGGTTTAATTATATCAGCAAACCATTGTAACATTTCTGGGCATGTTTGGAGCCCATTGGTGGTGAACTTGCATAAATACTAGGTCTGATTTTGTAGCAGCAGAATTGAATAAACTGATAATCAGATTTGCATGTTTTGGATGGACATTTTGGCATTACATATTGCTGGTTATATCCATGTTTGAAGTTAGATATACTTGCTATGTTGAGGCAACTGGGAAAGATATCTGTTGCTGTTCTTGCATGTTTGAAATCAGAAATATTGCATCAGCAGTTAGGGTTTTGAACAAAAATTTTGAAATGCAGAAACTAGGTCACAAGTTTGTGTTCAAAAATCAGAAAAATCCGCAAATATCCTAGCTGGGATATTACAGCAATTTTTGCACATTCCATCTCAACCTCTGCCTTCCACCACAATACACTCTTTTTCATTTTGAACTTTTTTGCAAGTTGTCTGGATAACTCTGATTTCTGTTGTTTTTGAACTTGGGAACTTCAGAATTTTTCATGCAGACAAGCAATTTTGCTGCAAAATTGCATCAAGGTTCCATTTCTCTGCCCTATCTAACAAAGCATAATTTCAGAGTTCTGATACAAATAAGCAATTTTTACAAATTGTATATTTACTACCAACCTCCATCAACTTAATAAAGCGGAACTTTTAAGATAACTTGCAAATTGCAAAATTGCAAATATGGTCCACATCCCTGCCTCTTTAACAAAGTAGAATTTCGGAGCAAAAGAGCAATCAACAAAATTGAAAATTTGAGTTTGACCTCCAAACTCCCAATGATTTAACATTTATTGCAGCTATCCTTGCACGCGTGCAAATGTTCACATATCACATCGTTGCATCATTTTAATCACTTGTTTTTGTGATCAAACATCCTTGCTCTCGTCTACAACTTGCAACTACAACACAAAGCTCTCACAACAATTTCAACGATCATGTTCTTGCATTCCATCACATGGCCAAGGTCTTGTAGGGTTCAAAGTTTGTTTCTTGAGGATGACTAAAGTTTACACAAACCTTCATCAATTGCATTTGGAATTTGCAACCTCAAGCTTTGAATCTAGGTATTTATCATTCCCAATGCTGCTAAAATTGATTGCTTGTCCATGTTGTCACATAACCTAGCTTGCATTTCGTTATTTTCTCTTGCACTTTCTTTTCAAACCATCGGTTTTGTACTTCTAGAACCTATCTTTGCAAACTTCCTCTAGAGTTTTTGTACACTACAAAGTTATTGCACAAGCATGTGTATTGCTTAGCGAGAGATCCATACCTTCCTAGACTATATCACATGCTAAATTCCCTCTTTGCTCCACTTAAAGGTTTGAATTCTTTTAACATTTCCTTGGAAAACTGTAAACTACATCCCAAACTCGACTTCCTACTCACCTAGGTTCATCAAAGATCTCAATGTTGTTGGTAAGAATCAAAGAATGAGATGCGAGAAATTGGCGTATATTCTCATGTGGAGAGCATCACATTATAATAACGATCAAATGCTAAAAATAGAAAGAAGTTGCGTTCTAAATATAGGCATAGGTACAACAAACTAACAATTAACTAAAGTAATTGATAAGTGTACGCAAACACTTTAATTATAAACTAAACTAACTAACAAGTGTATGCAAACATTTTATTATAATAATATTAAACTAATGTTCTAAACTTATAATAACCCCTCCACCTTAATGACAAAAATGGAACGTTATGGAGGTTCAGTCATTAAGTTACAATATGGCTTATGAGATGCGTAGCAACAAGAAGCGACCTTCATGACAACAAGCCCTGGAGAAAAATATGCAAAAAGAAGAAAATGAACTTGTCCTACTATGGAGTTATCAAATGATTTCCCTTCTTCCAAAGTGATGCATCCAATTTGGTGAAGTCATCATTAGGCTTTCCTTCAAAATACCATTGGGTCTTTGAGGCATAACATGGGAATGTTGCAGAGATAATCATGATTGGAGACCAACCATGTATGGGTTGCACCTCAACTGAAATGGAGACACCTTAGTTCAGCGTTACAAATACACAAATGGAGAAGTACCACTCAAAGGCTTACGCATTGGAACACCCCATGAACTTGAAGGTACATCTGTTAATAGTTCCATAGTACTTGCTTCTATCTTGACCTTAGATTTCTAATTGGGCCACGGTGCCACTAGTGTAACATGCAAGACAAGATCATCAATCTTGTATAGGCCTTTGCACACACCACCTAGCCTAACACCTTGAGCAATGATCTTGTCCTAGTTTACATCACAAATAATTCTCTATTTACCACAAAACTAAACTAAAATGGTCAGATTTTCTATAATCTGACTATAGAAAGCAAATTGTTATTCAATCCTAGAACATACCTAACATTTCATACTAGAAGTCATCCTTAATCGAGAGACCATTTGTGTATGAGTTGCACCTCAACCCAAATGAAGACATCTTCAATTTTGTGTTGCAAATACATAGGTGGAGAAGTACGATCCAAAGGCTAACACATTGGAACACCACATGAACTTGAAGGTAAAATTGTTAATAGTTCCACAGTACTTGACTTTTTCTTGACCTCAAATTTCTAATTGAGCCACAATTCCTTTGGTGTAGCATGCAAAAAATGTATCATCAAGCTTGTACAAGCCTTTGTACACACCACCTAACTTAACACCTCAAGCAATAACTTTGTCCTAGTTTACATCACGAACAATGCACTCTTTCCCACAAAACTGAAATAAAATAGATTTCATGTAATTTGGCTTATGGAAAGTAAATTGTTGTTAAACCTGGAACATACCTACATTCCATACTAGAATATTGATGCCATTATTGAGTGTGATTCTAAAATCACCTATCTGATTTGTTATGTAACTTTCCATTACATGTGACATAGAAACCCCATGACTATCATCAACAGTAAACTTGGCATACCAATCCTTTCAACATGTAAAGTGTTTGGATGCACCTAAATAAAAAAAAAAAACTAATTTTACCACTATTTGAAAAGCCATCAACGCATACTCCTCATGGTCTTCCTTCGCAATCTCTACCACGTTGGTTTCATTCTATTGCCGATGGATAGTGTTGCAAGGTGTGCACCCTTGGTCTCCTTGTGTTGTGCAACGCGACACTCAAGTCGTGACATGGCTTAACCACCTCCCATGGATTCATTAACTTTGGCAGTTGTATCAGGCATTAACAAGTTGATCTTTTGGTGCAGTGACAACCGTCTTCAACAATTGGTATTAGAGCTTGGGTCACGAGTTCAAACCCCTCACTTGCACTTGGGGGGGGGGATTGTTGCAAGGTGTGCGCCCTTGGTCTCCTTGTGTTGTGCAACGCAACGCTCGAGTTCATGACATGGCTTAATTGCTTCCCATGCATTCATTAACTCTGGTGGTTGTATCAGGCATTAATAGGTTGATCTTTTGGTGCAATGACAACCATCTTCAACAAATAGTGTTAATGTTTTGGTAGCGGTAGGAGGTATCTTCTAGCGGCAAAAGTATCTTCCTTAAATAGATATTATGTCAATTGGTTGACCCACATGAATCGACTTATTCCAAAAGATCAACATGCAAATGTAACATCTCCTTAAAATAGTCAATCTGAAACGCCTCGCATGCAAATGTAATGCCTCCTTAAAATAGGCAATTGTAATGCTTCTAGTGCGTCTTCTTTTGCACGCAATTGTAACCTCTCCTTGCTTATAAATAGGAGAGACGATTCCTTATTTGGGACTGATTTTTGCTCAAGTCTGGTCATTCTTTAAAGGAGGAGTTTGCTATCTACAACAAAAAATCTTTTGAAGAGCAGATTGGTATTAAGGAAAAAGTAAGAGTTCTTTTGTATGCATGCATCTTTGAGTGGTGCTATTCCTTTGTGGGTCAAGTTGTAAGCTAATTGCTGCTATTTATTTTAAATATACAAGAGATACATTTGTGGCTGGGTTTTTCTCCCTCGTGAAGGAGGGTTTTCCTAGGATAAAATTATTGCATTATTCTCATCTTGTGTGTTTTGAGTTTCAAAATTTTGATTCTCTGCTTTTCTAGTTCAAAATTTAACAAATAGATACTATTGTTGTTTCCTAGAATCATTCTTCACATGCTCAAGTTCCTAAAAATAGAAACATTTTACCTTTCTACGCAATCGTGAAGATGAAGTATAAGAATTGGTACTTGTATTCTAAAACCATGCAACAAGTGCTCCTTTTTAACTGCTAGAAGGAACCTCACTTAGTTTTTCTTGGTGCCATTCCTTCTACAACAAATATGAAGAGCACACAAAAAATCCAGAAGGGGGGGAGGGGGTTGAATCAGTATTTTAAAACTTTAAAACTTATAACACATAAATTAAAGATAAAACAGTATGAGGCTATGAGCAAACATCAATGAGAACACCAAATTTCACATTGAAAACCCTTTCAAGTAAAAAACCACAACAGATCAAGCTTTCATTAACCACAAATGGGCACCAACCCAAATTACCAAAGTGAGCACTGACTCACTGAAAGCACCAACTCTCCTTGAAGCACCAACTCCAAGATGCTAAAGCACCAACTCCAGACTGCTAAAGCACCAACTTTAGTACCCAAAACTCCTTGATTTAAAACACATGCTTTCAAAAGCACTGTTCAAGCACTAAAAACATTTTGCTCAAACTCTCAACTTGATATTCTAATGTCACGGTTTAAATCAACACTAAAATACGGAAACCTCAAAACAATAAGTAGCTGAATAAGCTCATAATACTCAGAGAATATCTGAAACCCACTAAGACATCCACTTCTCCCATACAAAGCACCCAGACATAAAAAGCTTAAACAAAGGTATAAATACGCTACTCAGAAATCACGATCTCATTGTATTCACTTTACCACGCCTTAACTCAAAGATTTCTATTATTGTTATTCAAGCTACTCCCTCACAAAACCAAATTGTTGACCAAGAAAAAAAACCAAAGGCATTGTGAAGCAATGGCAATAGAAGTGAAACAATAGCCACAAAGTATCTCAATTTTTTTTTACATCCTCTAAAGAACTTTCACCTATACGAATCCACTAAATCGCCCAAAACTCAAAAGAATTAGGACAAGAGGCATTAATTTTTGTTACAGACCCCAATGACTTTTTTTTAAATTCCCACGACATCACTTCTCAAAAATCAATTGAGAATGAGTATGAACGCCAAGCAGTGAATACGACAAACATTTCTCTTTCCTTCTACCAATATAAGAGGTGTGAATAAATTTGCTAACACCAATAGTCTTACACCCACAAAACATCTTTTTCATACACACACGAACTTAATTCTAATATACACACCCACATCATATAGCCCGTATTAACTCAAAATCCACAACTCCATATGAACAATAATTTTTTTCACAACCTCCTCTCACCAACTTCAACCAAATCAATTAAAGGATAAATGCAAAAGTGTTGCAATGAGGAATACGACAACCTAAGGATGAAGTCCACGACATGCCTTTGTTTACACCCTCATAAAAATTTTGTACACCACGAATCCTGGCAATACAATGGATACAGGATGGACTGAGCACATCATCCAACATAAACTATCACCAAATGATATCCATCATTCACCATTCACCAAACATTACAAGATATCCATCATTCACTGTTCTTAAAATTGGAACGATATCCATCACGCAAAGATAGAAAATGCGTTTTAAGGCTCACAACACCATACAACCCGCACACTAATGAAAGAATGAAGACCCACGATCAATTACAGAAGCCACTCATCATGATAGAATCATCAAATATTGCAGAAGACATCAACTCCTATATTTCCATACTCAAAAAATCAAGGTTTGATTACGATCTCTACGATTCAGGTTCAAATCTCCTTCAAAAATAAATACTGCTTATTCTACCTTTCACGAAGATGCTGCTCAACCAACCTTTCACAATAATGTCACTCTCATGCACTTAATCAGATGTATTAAAGTTATCTGGCCACAACTAATAATAGAGGAATCGATGAAAACATTTAAAACTGTCACTACTGAAGATAAAGGCAGAATAAATAAATTTGTTTCCAAAAATAGCCACCTAGAACATATTCGATGCATTGGACTGAACTGACAATGCACAGAAGATGCCATGAGGAGAGTCAACACCAAGGAAGAGGACGTCACCCATAATGGACTTGTCATGAAGCAAAAGCCACCCCATAACAAATTCCCAAAGGTGTATTAAGTATTCGTCCAATACTCTGACAAAACAGACGCAACAAAGAGTAAACAATGCATGAATTTGAGCCGCCGCCAAACAAAGAGTCGACAGGAAAGATTAATTAGTCAAGCCACCAACATACATTAGTCAAGGCGTTACCAAACAAAAATGACTCGGCCATATGAATACTCCAATCTGATGTGGCATAAAACTCGACCTGGCATTTTAACACTGTTATGCTGACAGAGTAAGCAGGCAACCAAACAAGCAAACAGCTGAAGTAAACAAGCAAATAGCTAAAGCAAGCAAGCAAATAGATAGTTAAAGCAAGCAAGCAAATAGCTGAAGCCAAGCATAGAGACAATCGACCCTTGACATCAATGACAAGATATTTTAACAAAATATGTATCATTCTTGTCAAAGGTTAAAGTCTTGCTTTCCGCCAATAGATTTAGAGACAACCAAAGAGTCTCATAGGAGGGCAACAGGTTGTTAATAGTCAGAACAACCATATTCTTGTCATCAACTACTTTGTTGACAATAGTGAGTTGATCAGTAAGATCCTTGATTTTGAGAAGATGTTCTGACAATTACCCACCTTCATGCAATTTTGTTAAAAATAACGAATTCCTCAAATATAGGACTCAACTTTTTTCCAACACTTAGATATTTGTTTTGCAAACTAGTCCATAGAGTACGTGTAGATGTAGCTCTTCCGAATTCAAGGATTAAATCGTCTAGAACTAATAGCTTGAGAATTATCAGAGCTTCACTATGACGCTTGTCATAGTGACCTAGGTTATTAGCAACCCTGATTTCTATGCCTAACTTCTGTGACATTCTCAATACTCACCCATTGCTAGTATCTTGTGACTCCATATAATGTAATTCTACCATTGAGTTTTTACACCTTCGGCAACATTAAATTGTGAAGATTGGCTATTACCCTAACAACCTAGAGAATAAACTTTTCTTGAAACCCTTCAAAAAAATTTACGAATTTTTCCCCAAAAAGGAAAACGGACCTATAAAATTTGAAACGATCTTAAAAAAATTCCAAACTCTGGCAACTACTTAAATTTGATTTAGAAAATATAATTTTCCCGAATTTTTTTAATATACTGATTCCCAAATTTGCAAATATAAATCCGGGCAAAATATTGAAAACCTTCTAGGGATATGACCCAGAAAAGAAAGGTGGTCCCAAAAATATTTCAAACTGTTTACAAATATTTGGATTTTTTTGAAAAATAAAAAATCTAAGGCAGACTTTGTAAGAGGAATACCCGTAAGAAAGTGTGTTGTTTGCACATATTTTGTGCAAAAAGTTCAAGCTTCGACATGCCCTAGCCTCGCGCACTGGAATTGGTATGAAACCCACGTCACCGTTTCATCAAACCTCAGATAAAACGATCAGACTTCCGTCGTGCTCAAGCTTTCACTGCAGAAAACCTGAAAGTGACATGACCTGAAAAAAACTGGCAGAAAAACACGACAGGATTGTAGAAAACTGAGACTAAAAATTTTGCTTGCCCTGGTCCTTATAACTTCGTCTGTCGCGCGACCTTGCTAACCGCGATTTTTTATTAAAAGCTTTATCGAAAAACGTCCACAATATTTGATGAGTTTAGGCCCGTTATTTTCAGTATAAAACCCTTGCGATTTTGCTAAAAAACCAAGTAACGATTTTTATACTTAAACAATGCATGTTTCAACTTGAAAACCTGCAATTTTTGTTGCTATTTCGGCCCGCGATTTTGGATTAATGGCCGCGATATTTGACTGATAAAACTTCTGCTGCGAATTCTTACGTACTCTTCAACTCGTGATTTTCACATGACCTTCGCCGCATGTACCTTTTCTTCCCTACTATTTCCAAATCCGTACTGCATGTATATCATACCCATTTCGGTAAGAATTGAAGAGTGAGGTGGGAGAAATCAGCGTTTCCCCTTTCGAAAGAGTACGGTAGTGTATATATATTTTAATATTTTTCATATAATTTTATTAATAAAAAGAAAATAGTACAATTTAAAAAACAAGTGTACGGTGGCGTATATATGTTTTAATATTTTTCATAAAATTTTATTATAAAAAAATATAATTTAAAAACAAGTGTAATGGTCATGTCTATCTAGTATTGCAATAAGAGTTTGAAACAAGTGACATCATGTTCCTCAGCGTAGCAGAGAGTTTTTAGTTTGGCAGTGGAAGGCTTAAAATTACAACATGATAAGTGAACCTAAAGTTTTATGCGTAATGAACTTAGGCAATAAAACAGATTTAAGTTGAAGTTTTCAACTTGAAAGTTTTGATAAAAAAAAGTGTTTATAATCCTAGAGATTAGGTAGAGACCAAATTTAGTATTAAAGCATTTGTTGTAAATCAAGCTTCCCTTCCTAGTTTTGAATGTAGGTATCTCATAAGACTAGATGCAAGATCTTTTTAAGTTAATAAAAAGAGATCCAAATCACTATTTTATTATAGTTTAAATTGAAAGACAAATTCTATTTTCAAGATACTAGTTTTACTTGAATTCAAATTTTAGTTTAATAAGAAATATATATATTAAGACTCATTTTATCCAAATGATAATTAATTAATAGTGATAAAAGATTCTTAATAATTTATATAATATTTTGATGAATAGGCACTAATTTATATATTTTTTAGGGAATCTTAGTTAAGTGTATTAATTTTCATGATGGGTCTTAGTTTTTTTGAGAAAAATGTCTAGTAAATTTATGCACTTCACTAACAATTGATTGTAAACATATATATATTTTGTGTGAGGGAGATGCAAATCACATCATGGTTAGTTCTTTGATTTTGTATTCATTATGTAAAGGGAGCTTAGGCATTGATTTGTGGTAGTATTTTAGTATTGAGTACAATGGTCATTTTGCCTTGGGAGCTTTTGGAGATTATAGTTATATAGTTAAAGTTCAACAACGAGATGGTCTATTAGGTGTTAATGTTTGATAGGTATTGCTCACCTATTTTTCCCGTATGCATTCTATTTTTTGTGCTTTGTCTCTTCATGATTACGAATCTTAAGCTACAATTGTTAGTTTTAGAGAGCTTATTAGTGAATTGCATCACATGGTGTCTTTTTCTTTTTCCTTGTCATGTGCATGAGTTTATTTTGAGGATAGATTTAAGGAGTGCAAGGGATTGTGTTGGGCATATTCCATAGTGATTGTGGTTATTAGTTTGATCTTGCTTCAATTGAGAAGCTTACATCCTTGTTGATTTATTGATCTATTACTATCAGTTCGACCTTGGGTTTAAATAATTAGATATTATTAAGGAAAAAGGACATGGTATCTAGTATAGTTAGAATATTTTCTCTCTATAGTCTATTGTTTCTTCCTAGATTTTATTTCATATGTGAAATTGTGAGACCTAGGGAGAATCACAATGAGAGAATGAGAATTTATGTAGATCATTATTTGTATTCTTCAAAACTTGTTTTGATGACATGATCCACATATTTATGTGAATGTTATTGGTGTAGTTTTAGATATTATGGTCAATAGTAGACCAAAAATCACCCTCATAATGGGCATCCTAGGAGGTATATGTCTTCTTGGTAGACATGATGATCATTGGAATATGATATAGAGGCTTTAGATGTACTCTTGGGTTGTTTGTAACTAATCTATAGAGGTGCAGTACTGAAAATATGGTGAAAGGAATTGTGAATGTGGATTAGGTTGGATATATTAGTAATAAGTTAAAAATTTAAAAGTATTTTATCTTTTTTAGTGCCATATTATTGTGTTAAAAAAATAGTAATATTTGTAACCTTTGAGAATCAAGGCAACAAAATTTTTGGTACAGAACTTCATTAATTCTCATTTTTGTTCTGAGTTTTATTCCTTTTGTGAAGTCCAAATATCAATGAAGTTAAGATAGAAGGGCGCCCATCTTCATTGCAATTGTAGACATGCAAAATTAACATTCTGCATTTGATTAGGTTCATTCATCAACCGAACTAGACGTTGCATTAGGACCATTCATCAACTAACCAGATGCACTTTCATTCATTCATTAGGTAATTTCATCTCCTAGGATCATTTATTTAAAATCAAATAAACATTATCATCAACCTTTAAATAAATCAAAAATCCATTTAAATCAAATCTTAAATCATATTTCATCCTTTTCTGATTTAAATAAATCAGAATATTTAAATCCTAAAGGTCAACTCACCTAATCAGCATTAAATCAGCATAATCATCATCTATTTAATCTAACCCTGATTAAATGTTAATCCCATCCCACTTGCATTCTCTAGATATCTCCACTTGCACAATAAATAAATTTTATTGATTTATTAAAAAAACCTCATTTTCCCTCAACATGACAAGTCAAACATTGCATTTATTGCTGTTTTTCTTGTCCCCCTCTCAAAATTTATTGCAAATTCAAATTCAAATTCTCCCTCTCATGGGCACTCTTCCCAAATCTTGCACAACCATTGACCTATCATCATTTGACAAGTGTCATATTCTCATTGGAGGATCTTTAGTCCCACATTCACCATCTTGGCCAATCTCTCATCAACAAAATCTATAAAAGAAGGCCTTCATCCTCATTCATAGGATCCACAATTTTATGCAAGGTTACTCTCTTCATTTGAGATTTGATCTTGTTCATTTCAATCCATCATCTCCATTTGCATTTTATCATCTTGAGCTTTGATCAAGGATTGGGAAAGGGTCACTAGCACATGTGACACCAATCCACTATGGAATAGGTAACTTGCTTTTGTTTTCATAATGCTTTAGTCTTTCTATTAGCATTTGTGGCATTTGAAAGCATTCACAAGGTATTTCATAGAGGTATTTTGATAGAGTTTGCAAGGCACTAACCCATTGTTTGAAGTTTAGTTGTTTGGAGATTTTAAAAGGATGCCTACATTTTGGCGCTAGAAGGAGGGCTTTTTGTGTTTAAAACTAGTTTTCTACTCATAAGCATGTTTACGGCTTTGACAACACTTCTCTTTTGTAGCTTTATAAGGTTTTGACAACGCTTTTCTGCTGGGTGCTGTTGATTTTCATATGAATGCATGTTTTGACAATGCTTCTCTGCCCATAACCTTACATTCAGATACATATGTAACATGTCTCATGGCTGTTATGACATTGGTTCTTCATTAGCAAAGTTCTACTCATACTACTTATTTCTGTGAAGTGGAAATTACTATGTTCATCTCTTTTATTAATATTCTCTTTAGTATTTTGATTTGATTTTAACTCTCTCATTATGTCAGTGCTGACTTTGGATGAACAATGAATGAAAGATTTCTGAAATACAGTCTATTAATCTTTTTAAAAAAATGAAAAATTGGGTGGATAGCTCACTATAGTATCATTAAATGATGGGCAATAGTCTTTTACTCTTCTGTTGTTTTATTTAAAGCCATCGTCTTCTCTTAACAACTTCGTAGATCTTAGATATTTCTCCTACGCCCTGTCCTCTTTTGTGCGGGTCTATTGGTTTTACATCTTCCAGATGCATTTGGCTTGAATGTTATAATTAAAGCTGCACAGATTTCCAAAAGAGTAATGTGGAGGACTGAATGAGGTGGTACGACGCGAGTAAGAGGAGATATCAGACTTAGAAGGCTCAGGGCTCGAGCAATAAGCATGGAACTGTTTCCAACTCTTTCAAGGGCGAAGTTTCTTGATGAGTCTCTCTATTTCTAAGTAGAAGTTGCCTCTCTTATGTGCAAATTAAACCATTCTCTTTCCTATCGCGTAGTAGCTATCAATAACTAACAATACATGGCATTTGAATATCATTTGCAAGCTTTCTTGGTTTGATATGATCTTATTTATACCGCGCAGTAGCTAACAAATACATGGTAGGAGTTGCGTAGAGGTATGGGTGCTAAACATAACATCATGTTTCAAGTGGATTGTACAGCGATGTACCCGTGCGGAAGAATGGATGAGAAGTGCAGCTAATCTCTTTAATAACAAAAAAGTGGAGGACTAGGATTGAACACCTACGTTGGAGTCATAAACAAAGCCAAAATCAGTATGAATGAGGATCTCTCGGCCGCCTGTCAACATGGAAGTTACAATATTGAAGCCGACAAATAAGAGGCTTTATTTATTGCAGATTTTGACTTATTTGTGGCGCATAGGCGAGATGGAAATATGCTTTATTACTTCTTTCCGCTAATAATCTTTAATGTTCACAGTCTATTATTACTGACAATATCCTCTGGTGACTTGTTGTTTGTTGTTATGTGTCAATGAAAATACTCATGAAGCAAATACACTTATCATCATTTTTCTATGATTTGACAGGAGTAACATATCGAGCTGAAGGAAAGCGTACATAAATCTAGGCACATCAATCTAACTTAGGTGCCTAAAAGTCAAACAAGAATAAATGCATAAATCTGAAAGTTTGTTTTTTGAAATCATAAGCTGATTAATCTGCCAAACACTTAAGAAATCTGTTTGAAGATGTTTGTTCTTTAAATAGCTCATGTTCATTAAAATCGAAGGAAAATGTTTTCGGTATGATAATGATGGTCTTCAATAAACATGTGCGCACTTCTAAGATGGTGATTTATTTTTGTTGATCAAAATGATGTTTTCAAAGCTGCTCATAGTTGGTTTGTTGTCTTTTAAATCACAGACACATTTAGTTAGATAAGGATATTACTCCATTAACAAAAGGCTATATGCTCTTTTGGATGATAATTATTATTTTGACATAAGCTTGCAATGATGTTTTGGGAATATGTTTTTAGCTTGCAAAGATCATCATATCACTTTGATAGTCAATGATTAGGATTAGGAGGGTGCTTGTGAAAGACTTATTCTTTACAGTTGGTTTATGAGCTTAACAACCTTAGCCAATAATTTGAAGAAGGGTGTCTCACAAGTATGATATCTATTCAATAAAGTCAAAGCATGGTTCACTCATAAATGCTTTTCTTTTCTTTTTTATTATTATTATTTCCAAATCCTTGTTCTTTCAAAAATAAATCATGTTATTAGTTAATGATCAAAGTGAATTTAATGTTCTTCTCACATGATTTGTCTTTCCTTTTTATAGGTACCAAAAGTGAACAAAGGCAAGTTCACAAACAAGGTACAAAGGAAAAGCAAAGGCAAAAAGGAGCAAAGCGAAAGAGAAAGCTATCAAATGAAAAGGAAAGGAGGGAAATTTTTTTTTGAAAACACAATGTGTGTTTTAACACTTTCAGTGTTTGATCAACACTACTTCACGAAATTGTTTATCTTTTGTTTTAGAACACTAATTTTCATTTTGGTCTAAAACGAACAATTTGATTTTCATTGCAAAGGGCTTAAAATGAATCTTAGGACAAACTCACTAGATTTTGTTTGAGGTTAAGAATTGAACAATCAAAACTCACACTTCATTTTGGTGCTTAAAACAAACTCACAATTGCTTTGAAGCCTATAAAATGAACAAGTGCTTGAATTGTGTGATTGTCTTTTGAGTACGTATCCTCTCCCCTTGCACTTCGTGCGATCTAGGGTGCAAGAGAAACACTCAAAATACATTTTATTGCTTTGAAACACTTCAATTTGGGCTTAAAAATTGAACATCTTGTGTGTGTGTGAGTAGGGGCATTTTTGCGTACATTCTCTTTCTTTGTGCCATCAAAGATCGATCGAAAGTTACGATTGTGTTTTTGCTTGCTTTTGTTTATCTTAGAGGGCCTGCTTTGGGAAAAAGTACTCACCCAAGGGACGACTCAACCGGTAACACTCTAAAGCCAAGAGTATTTCCAGCCGGGATATAAATGAGGGTTTTGGTTAAACGCCATAATCACGCGGTTGGCTCCAACAAGATGGATCCGAAAGGGGACTCTTTCCGTATGGGTCAATCTCCACGAACGGAAAGTCCCAACTAGAACCCTTGTTTTGTAGTGGCCTACTTATCCATTGAGCGAGTTTATCAAGGTGGTGCATTGGAACTTAGATTCCAAGAAGTTACTTGCCATGTCCGATCTTGGTTGAAATATCGAGGTTAGGATTTCATCATACCTCTATATTTTTCCTTGGTTGCATGTAAAATCATCTCTTCTATGAAGGGCATGAGGCAAGCCCACTAAGAAAAACGTACCCATTAGCATAGGATGTTGCATTGCTTGTTTGAAAACACAGTGTTGTATTTGAAAACATTTTGCAAAACCATCATTCAACATCATCATCAGAATTTCAAACACCTTAGTTAGAGCAAATACCTTTGAAAAAATGCAAGAACTATTGCTTACCCTTGGGATTATGTCCTTAGAGGTTCCTAAGTAATTGGGTTTACATCTTAATTTGCTCTTACAAAGGTCAACATTAGGCAACCCTTGTCCTAATTTTTTGGAACTTCCACATAGCACTTTGTGGGATGAAAAGAAGTTGTGACATTGGACATTCAGTTTGAAACCTAATCAAGAAGTTTTTTTGTGGTAAAAAGAGATTATTAAGCAAAAGATAACAAATTGGACCCCACACATGTGCTTGATATCTTTTGGTCATATTGGTCCTTTGATTGCTCTTAGAGAAAAGTGTGTTCTTCAATACCTTGGCCTAGTAAACAAAGTCTCTCTAAGTCTTTTAGGATCAAATCAAACACCTCATCCATCTCAAACATTTATCATCTCCATCCCACAAACAATCTTTGGAAACATCATTCTCTAGACTTGGGTACATCCTTAAATCATCATCAAAATCACCTCATTTAGTTAGATGTATGGGAATGCATCCTTTTTCATACATTTAATTGAATCAACAATCCTTCGAACAAGTTCATCCTAAGATCACATCCAACATCTTAGGGTTTGCAAGTTCATCATCCAAATCAAACAAAATCAACATCAAACCCTAAGTCTAGCATTGATCCAAAGTCCCTAAACGTTTGTCACTCATATCATTTACACATTTCATCCTCCATCTCATCATTGGTCCTAAGAGCTTTAGAGGTCACTTTTGCTACAAGATCAAAACACAAGAAGAACATGGAATATAAACTAGATTCATACATCATGAGTGGTCCAAACCAACCAAACTATCCAAGCCTCACGAAACCATGGGATTATGGAAACTCACATCCATACATAGGATCACTATCTCCTACGAATATCAATAGCACAACAAATGTGAGTATGCCCAATCTGAATTTTGGAACACATCTCCCCATGATAGATTTCAATCAAAGTCCAAACTTGCAAGTCTATCCTCCAAACAATCAATGCATGAACCTTGAAACAAACAACGTCATCCCACCAAATCCCTACAAACCAAATGTGGATGTACCAAGTGCATTTTTTCGAAACATGAATCCTAACTCGGAAAACTTTGGAAAAATGATTCCCAATACCAACAATGTTCATCCTATCATGCCAAATCTGAACATCATCCCAAATCAGAACATTATCCAAAGTCAATTTTCCCATAATCCCATTCAAAAACCACAAGTAGGCATCCCAAATCCACTTAAACAAAAGCCAAATCAACTATCTCAAGTGAGTCAAGATCAAAATCAAGAACAAATTTGGCGAGATCAAATTGCGGAACTTTCCAAAATAGTTGAGGCATTGCGCCAAGGGAAATCTCCACCACCACATCATTCCTTGGTTTAGGGCTTCCCCCTTTACCTAACACCAATCATGCCATCCAAATCAATCCACCTAACATCAATCAAACCATCACGACAAATCCTTTGAATATACCATCGACATCACACCAATGGATGGTATCTAATCAAACAACAACATTGATCCCAAATCAAAATACGGTCTCCCAAGGACCTATCACCTCGGTCATTCCAACCATCACTATCCCTTCAATCATTCCAAACACCACTATCACACCCATCACATCTCAACCTCTCACTACCATGATCGCTCCGAGCGTATCTCAAACACTTGTCACTACATCTAACATGATTCTAAATCCACCACCACCCCCACCACAACAAACTTCCACCACATCAAACCAATACAACACGACATTACAAGCTACTTTTCAAAAGGGATTCCAACAATATCTAGCCATGCAACAAGCAACACAAGCTCAACAAGTGAAACAATCCTCTCAAGTTGCCCAAGCCTCTCAAGCTACCCAACCAACACAAGCACAAACACAAAAGATGACAATTATTGAAAACAAGGATCAAGATCAATCCATCACTGAGCACACGTTTACTTCATCCAATGATCAAATTGACATATGTCAAGAGTCACTTTTAAATCACGATCAAAATCCACCAACAAAACTCGACAATGAGCCAATTCAAGAAATATCAACATCACTTGACTCTATGGTCGAAGACATTCACAATCTCTCCACCGCAATTGTCGAAAACAATGATCAAAACCTCTCCATCAAGGAGCACATTGAGGATGTATCTACACAATTTGATGATCAACTCGCCATACATCAAGAGCCACTCTTTAGTGACCTATTTCAAGGAGTGTTAGGATTATTTGATCCTACTGACATAATGCACGATCCATCAACCTATGATCATGTTGAAAATGTCTCTACATCACCTTATGAGTTAGAGGACATATCTCAGGAATTTATTCAAAAGCATGATCAAAATCTTTCACCAAAGTCTAGCAATGGTCCTTTTCAAAACATGTTGATCCCCTTTGACCGCATGGTTACAGATACTGAAAGAACCCTGAACTTGACACTTGAGGATATTGAATCACTTACCATGTACAATGATGACATCCAAGAACCATTTATAAGCAATCCATCCTTTGGAATTGATCCATGTCAGGAACTTGATCCAAAGCATGTCGAAAGCAACTCCGAAATTAATCAAGATCAAGAATTTGTATCTTCAAGATACTACAATAATTTAATGAACACTCTCTTATCCATGCAAGATGATGATATCCATGTAACACATACTCCTCCATCTACCTATGAGATTCTTTCTACAGATGGGCATGTAGATGATCTTCATCTAGAACAAGATTTTGTTACACAAAAAGAGCAGATTCTTAACTCCTACAATCAAATGGAGTTGTCAACATCAGGATCAAATATGTCCCAAACTCAGATTGGGGACATCATGAATAAAGATATCCATCATTATCCGCCTAAGGAAACAAGTCAGATAGAACATCCAGAGTTAGCAGAGCAGCAAATTGAAACGTCACCTACGATGGTCATTTATCAAAGAATGCATTTTAAACAAGAGCTCTTGGAACAAGCGAAATCAAAGCATGAAGGTAATACTACCACCATACTGGGGGCAACTTCATCTCAAGCAAATGTCAACATAGGGAGCATGAAGAATCCTTATGATGAAACTGATGTCAATACTACAACTAGCCACGCCATGAATCTTCATTCACCCATCACCCCATCCATGAATTGGGACCAACGTCAAAGGAAATATCTGAATCAAAGTATGAAGAACGTTATCAAATCAAAAGAAGCTGAGAAGCATAATAGAAAAATCAAATATAAATGGATACAAAAGAATACAAAGAAAGATCATCCCTATCAAACTCCATCAGTCAAAGAAACTGTGGGGAAAACTAAAAGAGGGAAGGGTATCCATCAAAGATGTCCACAAAATCAAAAGCAGGCTTTTCAAGCGACGTACAAAGTGTATCAAGCAGTTGGTCCTAATTCCATGCACACTTCCATATCCACCCATCATTGCTCATCTTCCCAAGTTTGGAGAGTCAAAGGTTCCAAACTGTCAACCAATCCATCTCTTATCCCTAAACACACTCCATCCATGCCTCCACGCATAATATCCAATTCCTACATTGACCGTGTATTGGCAACAACCCTTCATCATAAGGATTTAGAAGGCAATCTATTGCGATGTGTGCACAAAGACAAAGTCAACTCCGGTATCAATGAAGCAGATCAGAAATCCAAAAAATTGTATTCAAGTGCACGTATCTTAGCAAAGTAGCTCCTTCAGGCAGGATATCAATGGCACATTATGACAGAGGCATCTACATCAACACCACTAGGTGGTTCAGCATGAATCTTTTAGAAAAATACAAAAAAAATCAAAAAAGCAAAAAATCCAAAAAAATTAGAAAAAGGATTGAAAACAGTAAAGATAAAAATCGTCCTCTAGTGAAAACCACATGGGCGGCACTTTGGGCAAGACCATGATGAAAACCTGGCAAACAGGCGTCATGTGTAGAATTGAGCATCTACGTGTGCCACTTCAGGTGAAAGAATCTCATCCCATCCATAATAAATTGAGCATTACATCCATCTTATCCATAATAAATCCATCCATCCATGAGCCATTTATCCAATCCATTTTCATCCATCTTCATGATCCATAGTCCAAGCTATATTGATCTTGATGAAATTTTGGGGCACGCTTTACACTTGCTTATGGTAAAAATCTTGACATGGGCCATTTTCATTGATCTTATCCTATCCAACATCATCTGAAGCATTATCCAAATGAGCATTCCTTATCTGAACACCTTATCTTGTCACAAGATAATCCTTGACATCGTTTGCATGCTTGTTGTATTCATCCATCCATACACTTATCTGAGCATCCATCCACGACATTCCATACATTGCTAGACATTGGGGGCAGATATGTACATCTTGCTTCAAGAATAAATCTTGGTCTATATCCTCTAGCTTATGTGGCGATCTGAACATTGGAAAACGTGAAATCAAATTGGTCCACCGCTTGTGAGCAAAAATCCAAATCACTAGCCCATGACATATTTTGACAAGAAGATGTTCCTTATCAGTCTTCAACTTTCATCGAACATCGATCCAAACAATCACTATCAGTCGCATCTAGGTTGCACTTCAAACATCAACATCACATCATCTAAAACATCTTTTGTTTCAAACCAAGCTTCATCAATCATGATCAATCAAAATCCAATCAAGAAATCATTTGAGGATATCATCCCAATCATTGTGTTGCTTAACACTAGCCTTGCATTGTTGTGCATCCTCAATAATGTTATCATCATCAATCATCATCAATCAAATCCCTACATTGTTGTGCATCCTCAACAATGTTATCATCACCAATCCCATCAACATCTCAATCCTTGTGTTGCTTAACACTATCCTTGCATTGTTGTGTATCCTCAACAATGTTATCATCATCAATCCATCGATTTGATCAATCAACCTTAGCTTGATCTTCAACAAAATCCCAAACGAAGCACTGATATCATCACACACATCCATATCGAAATCATCAAAATCATGCAAAAATCCAAAAACATCCAAAACATATCAAAAATCCAAAAACATATCAAAATCCAAAAACAAGTCAAAAAATAGAAAACATCAAAAACATTGAAATCCGAACTACGTTGTCTCTGAGCTTAAACGTAGGCAAGGCTAATTTTTGATCAGCCCCCGAGACATCAAAATCCAAAAACATTCGAAAAACATCAAAATCCAAAAACATTCAAAAAAACACCAAAATCCAAAAACATTCAAAAAACATCAAAATCCAAAAACATTGAAAATTTGAAAATCAAAACATCCAAAAACATCAAAATCCAAAAAATAGCCTCAAAATTGCAAAACTCCAAAAACATCCAAATATTTGAAAAAATCCATCCTCCTCATCTCGCTTGCACCAAATAAACACCATTCATAATAAACTGATCGTCATCCTCAACCTTTGGTGAAACAGTTAGAAACAAGTCTAGCAGGTTAAAAGTAAATCTCAAAAGCATCAAGTCTCAAGTCTCAGTCAGTACGTAAACAAGTTGGTCAAGTCTTTGTGTCGATAGTCCATCATCCAAACAGTCCCATATCAATCATCTGATAACATCATGTTGTAGGATGAATCCTTCCTACAAGGGCTTATCGAAAGAACATTTTGGATAAATGAAATGACGTGCCGCCATCCACTAACATGTCCTAGGATGTATCCTTCCTACAATGGGCATTATCTTTTGGTGAATAAGTTTCGGTTCTTATCCTTAAAAGCACATTCCCTTTGGTTAGCGGTATTGAAGAACATCAACTTGTTTGTGTACTTGGTCTTTTCTTTTGACTTATCTTATTGCGCTCAGTCCAAGGACCTCTCGATGATATCCGAATGAAGGATTTAGAGAGATAGGAATGGGGCAACGATCATTATTCTTTGTCTGCTGTGCTTGTTGGACGTCTTGTAAAATAACTTGGCAAATACTTTCTTTGTTAGATATGTATGGAGGATGTTTCAGATAGCTTGTTGACTATTGCATTGATTGGTTATACCTTTTGTGCTTTTGGTCCGAGATATTTGAGACTTCTAAAGTGCATCCTAGCAAGGTTTCCATATGTCAGGTGTGAACAAGAATACTCCTATCTATTTGTCGAGTCAAAGTCCATCACACTAAGCACAACGCCATCCTGGTCCTTTATACCTTGATGCATCGTGCTTAGGCGTGTTATCAAACATAAAGTAAGTGACCCTTTGAAAATCCCAATCCTTGATAAGCAAATCATCCATCTATCATCATCATTTCTTAACATCATTTCTCATCATCGTCTCTCATAATCATGGACTTGTTGGATCCTCGTGTCATATCTGATTTCCACGCTAACATCATCATCACCAATGCATCCATCATACATCTTGCATCTTGCATACATCCTACATCCAGAAAACTGTCAGCATATCACATATCATTTATATCATACATAATAGGAAACATCGATCATTTCACATGCATTGCATTCATATCATCATCATAATATAGATCTGTTAGTCTAAGCATCTGCATAAATCATCCATTGCATAATCATAGCATATCACATCACCCATCTCATCCATCTCATATCATATCATCATTTAAGTTGCTTAGAATAATATAGATTTGTTATTCTAAGCATCTTGAAATCATCTTTGCATCGTCATCCATAACCACCCATTTTGAACCTCTTTATTACAAGATCGACCCTCAAATCAAATCTTTTTCGCTCGATCTCTCGAGGGGGCAATGTACTAGTGTACTTCTTTCCGCTGGGGCATCCAAAAAAAAAAAGAAATTTTTTGATTTCGATTGCGACAAGTTTATTCTTTGAACCAACACAACAAGTACATTGCTTCAAAGAGGGGAAAAATGTAGACATGCAAAATTAACATTCTGCATTTGATCAGGTTCATTCATCAACCGAACTAGACGTTGCATTAGGACCATTCATCAACCGAACTAGACGTTGCATTAGGACCATTCATCAACTAATTAGATGCACTTTCATTCATTCATTAGGTAATTTCATCTCCTAGGATCATTTATTTAAAATCAAATAAACATTATCATCAACCTTTAAATAAATCAAAAATCCATTTAAATCAAATCTTAAATCATATTTCATCCTTTTCTGATTTAAATAAATTAGAATATTTAAATCCTAAAGGTCAACTCACCTAATCAGCATTAAATCAGCATAATCATCATCTATTTAATCTAACCCTGATTAAATGTTAATCCCATCCCACTTGCATTCTCTAGATATCTCCACTTGCACAATAAATCAATTTTATTGATTTATTAAAACCTCATTTTCCCTCAACATGACAAGTCAAACATTGCATTTATTGTTGTTTTTCTTGTCCCCCTCTCAAAATTTATTGCAAATTCAAATTCAAATTCTCCCTCTCATGGGCACTCTTCCCAAATCTTGCACAACCATTGACCTATCATCATTTGACAAGTGTCATATTCTCATTGGAGGATCTTTAGTCCCACATTCACCATCTTGGCCAATCTCTCATCAACAAAATCTATAAAAGAAGGCCTTCATCCTCATTCATAGGATCCACAATTTTATGCAAGGTTACTCTCTTCATTTGAGATTTGATCTTGTTCATTTCAATCCATCATCTCCATTTGCATTTTATCATCTTGAGCTTTGATCAAGGATTGGGAAAGGGTCACTAGCACATGTGACACCAATCAACTATGGAATAGGTAACTTGCTTTTGTTTTCATAATGCTTTAGTCTTTCTATTATCATTTGTGGCATTTGAAAGCATTCACAAGGTATTTCATAGAGGTATTTTGATAGAGTTTGCAAGGCACTAACCCATTGTTTGAAGTTTAGTTGTTTGCAGATTTTAAAAGGATGCCTACAGCAATGTTACTTAAGATTTTGTGCATAAAATTGCATGCCATAAGTTTAAATTAACTTAATGCAGAGTTTAACATTACTCATTTTCATATTTCTTATCCCCATTAATATTTCCAGAGCTGGTCCATGATTGTCTTTTTGGACTTATAGCCATTGAATGATGAAGCAAGTGCAACGATTGTATCTAACCATTTATTGATATAAATGTTTCTTTGATTTTTTAGGGTTGTTTTCTTTTCCAAAATGTTTAAGTCATTCTCTCAAGAAAAGAAGCTACATTTTTTTTTCTAGTTTCGATTGACTCCTTAGGAGTCTATATCCATCCACTTTTCCTCCCCTTCTTTACAATTACATAAAAGAAGACCAATTTACAATTTGATTTAATCAATTTATTAATATCTTCATTTTTAAGAAAGGGGATTTGCATAACTAGTTAAACATACTGCTCCAAAACTTAATAAAGGAATAAGAACCCACATCCATACACTCTTCTTGGAGCTCTCTTTCCATGTCAACAATTACATACAAGAAAACTAATCTACAATCTGCTTTAACTATCTTATAATTTTATTTTCATTATTTTGGAGGGATTTGCATAGCTATTGAAACAAGTTGCAAACAAAAGACCATTAATTGGTTGATAGATTGATTCCAAAGATTAGGAATCAATATTTCATTCACAGTGATCCCAAACCTTAAAGAAGTAGATTTCACACACACTGATCCTATTCTTCTATGTAAATATGGTGCAGGATCAGTTGATTCCCAAAAGTGGCTTATGCACATGCTTTGCTTGTATTTTCCTCAAACATCAAATTTTAAGTGACGAGAACAAACTTGTACAGCCTCCCCAACTGTGAGAAAAATCTGATCCTGTCTTATTTCATCAATAAAGCCAGATGCATCAAGCTTGTCAATTACTGATGCTGCTAGATTTGCAAGTGTATACACCTAAAAATGGTCTGGATAAATCTAATTAATTAAATACAATTATTTGATTAATTAACCTCTAATTCATCTACTTATAAATAAATAGAAATATTTATTTATATAGTTCATATTTTATTTTCTTCTATCTTAATCATATTATTTTATCTTAATTTTAAAATAAACAAATTCATATAGTTTGTTTTATTTAATTATCACTCTTTTATTAAATAAACAATTTACATAGTTTGATTTATTTAATTATCTTATTCTTTCATCCTTTTATTAAATAAACAAATTCAAATGTTTGTTTTATTTAATAATATTCTTTCCTCCAAAATTGAATAATTCCCAATTTTCAATTGAGCACATGTCTATAGCTTTTGTCTAAACCAAAATTGAAAGTTTCAATTTAATTCAATTGTGCTTTATCTTTCCAAACAAATTTGGAATATTCTCGGGAGACTTGGCTCTCTTCTTCCTCCTTTTCTTCCTGGTCATTTGGAAGAATGTTTTATCCTCTCCATTGTCTTCTCCAATTTCTTCATCTTCTACCATTGATTTATCCAGATTGAATCTCAACCATTGCTTGTTGCCACATCACAATTTTCCTTTGAAAATCTATAAAAGTAGCCTCTTCTGACAAGAAAAGGATCCCATCTTTGAGCAAATAAACTCTGCATAAATCATACTAGAGCTTTACATCAATTGAGCATTTTAGCAATTATCATATAGCAATCATTTAATATTACAATCATGGTTTTCATATCAGTTGCATATTAGTTTACAATAGTTTATCATATCATTCTCATATCACATCATTAGTATCATTATCATAGATTTCATTATCACAGCATTTAGAAATCATCGTAGACATTATCTCGTTCTCTAGGTTATCATTTTAACAATCACAGTGCATACAATCTGAGAGCCACTTTGGTTTAATAAATCCTTGGATATTAAGAGCAATGGAACACTTTTAGAGATTTTATTATGCTTCAATTAGATTAAATTTGTCATTTGAATTCTCTAATAATGTTTCATTGAAGTGTGTTTTTGTTGTTTTCCACACACTACTTTTGGTGCCCACCGTGAGGTCCAAAACCCCATTTTTAAATTTTTTTCTAGAAAGTGACTTCAGATTTTGATGTAATTTTGTTTTAGCACAACCGAGAGTTCTTCTAGCACATCTAGAAAATACTTCAGCACATCCAATCACTATTCTAGCAGATCTGACAAATACTTTAGCGCATCCAATCACTATTCTAGTGCATCCAACAAATATTTCAGCGCATCCAATAACTGTTACGGTGCATCTGAAGAATATTTTGGTGCATACGATTAATACTTTAGCGCATAAGGTGGTTTTTATAATGCATTTGTTTATTCCTTTAGTGCATTCATCAGTTCTTGTAGCACATCTAAAGTTTAACAGATATGCTTAAAGTTTTAGTGTATATGACTATTTTATAGAAAATTAAAAATTTAGATATTAATCACTATTTTCTATGCTGTAGGTACAAAGTACACTTGTCAAAGATAGTTGTTTGAAACATTTATGCCAATCAAAGACAAATACTACAAATTACTAATGGTGTTTGCAGGGTTTTGAATTTATCATTGCTTTCCTTTATTTAAGATAGGCATCTAACTTAAGTAAAAGAATAATTGAACCCCTTGTTTACTATGGTTGAAGCGATAGGCTTATCCTCCCTTCACTAGGTGATCAAAATGTCAGACTCACTATTTTATGCTTTATTAACACCTTTAGAAGGCCTTCTGTAGTGGAAAAATGTACTCACCCTACAAGAATGACCTAAGTGGGAACAATGAAAGCCAGGTTTTCCAACCAACTATAATCAAAAGTGAATTTAGGGAAAGTCCACAATTTGATGGAAATGTGCAAGATAACTATCCCCAAAGCCTTTGTTCTAAAGGTTGGGAGATCTCCTGAGGGAGTTTATCTATTGTCATGTTGAACAGAAACCCTATCTACAAACTTTAAGTTAGAAGCCAACTGTGTCAGTTTCTGAACACTTTTTATATCACAGTGCAAGGGGAGCCCAAAATTTTCCCTGAAGACATTCGCCATATAACTATCAGAGACCCTGGCCAAAAGTGGAGGATTCGACTTTGGTTAAGACTGGAGAAAGGCAAAAACATGAGTGCCCTCTAGGGGGTGACACAGTTGTGTGAGCTGACATAGTTTTAAGATGTGGGCTATGGTATTTTTAGTGACCTTTTGAGATTAGAAAAGTGATTGAAATGTCTTTTATTGTGTTATACTAGTGGAAATTGAAAGAATTGGATCTAATTCTAGAATGCACATTAAATGTTTAATGTATAGAATTGAAACAACTTCTTACAAACTTGTCGTGTGTGTAAATCACTTTGAAAAGAATCATCCAATAAAAGCAATTAATTCCCATGATTCACAGGAAAAACAACCAAAAAAAATATCATTAATCAAAAGTTTATACCCTAGGGACAACCAATTTACTGATTAAAACTAGAACAAACAAACACATTGTCAAAATACTAAATACTTCCCAAATTAGTGCATACAGTCTTTGTTCTAGCACATCCAATATGTTTAATAGTGCATCTAAGCATCATGTGATGCATCCAATCTATTTAATAGCACATAGAACCAATCATTTAGCACATAGGAGGAACAATCTAGCGCATAGGAGGAATAGTCTAGCGCATTGGTCGAATAGTCTAGTGCATTTAATCCATTTTCTAGTGCATAGACAGAACAATATAGCACATACAACCTGTTTAGCGGCACATCAAAGCAATCTGTTAGCGCATTTTTCAATTCTTTTAGAGAAAATAAAATTCAAACGAGAAAAACAAAGGGAAAATTAAATTGCACAAATTATGAGGGAGTCTTTTGGGGTGCATACCAGAGGTCCATATGCTACCAGTTGGTTGTGACGTCACACACACTTGAATCTATGTGTGTGGTACAAAATCACCATTTTGCTTAGAATGCACAAGTTTGCTCGATCACTCTCAAATTTCAAAACTCAAAATGCACAAATGAGCTTCTAACCCATCTTTTTAACCTTTTAAAGGCTAATTAAGTAGGATTTTTATGGGGTTGATTTATTTTATTAAGGGCTTTAATTCATTAATTCATCACAAGGGTAGTTTCAAAATCATTTGTTGGGAGATAAATCGCTTCAATATCAAATCATCATAAAATCATCTAAAAATCATTAAAAAATCAAAAAATTCAAAAATTTAAAAAATTCCTAAAAATTCAAAAATTCATCAATTTATCTCTCGAGGGGGCATATATCCATTATCATTTGAAAATCAATGTCTGGGGCATATTGAAAATATTTTGTTAGTACTAGCAGCAAAATTATTCTTTGAAGCAATGTGTAAACACATCACTTCAAAGAGGGGAAAAATGTATACACCTAAAAATGGTCTGGATAAATCTAATTAATTTTAAATACAATTAGTTGATTAATTAACCTCTGATTCATCTACTTATAAATAAATATAAATATTTATTTATATAGTTCATATTCTATTGTCTTCTATCTCATATTATTCTATCTTAATTAAATAAACAAATTCATATAGTTTGTTTTATTTAATTATCACTCTTTTATTAAATAAACAATTTACATAGTTTGTTTTATTTAATTATCTTATTCTTTCATCCTTTTATTAAATAAACAAATTCAAATGTTTGTTTTATTTAATAATATTTTTTCCTCCAAAATTGAATAATTCCCAATTTTTAATTGAGCATATGTCTACAACTTTTGTCTCAACCAAAATTGAAAGTTTCAATTTAATTCAATTATGTTTTATCTTTCCAAACAAATTTGGAACATTCCCTAGAAACTTGGCTCTCTTCTTCCTCTTTTTCTTCCTGGTCATTTGGAAGAATGTTTTATCCTCTCTATTATCTTTTCCAATTTCTTCATCTTTACCATTGATTTATCCATATCGAATCTCAACCATTGCTTGCTACCACATCACAATTTTCCTTTGAAAATCTATAAAAGCAACCTCTTTTGACAGGAAAAGGATCCCATCTTTGAGCAAATAAACTCTTTAGAAATCATACTAGAGCTTTACAACAATTGAGAATTTTAGCAATTATCATATAGCAATCATTTTAGATTATAATCATTGCTTTCATATCAGTTGCATATTAGTTTACAATAGTTTATCACATCATTTTCATATCACATCATTAGTATCATTATCATAGCTTTCATTATCACAGGATTTAGAAATCATCATAGACATTATCTCATTCTCTAGGTGTCATTTTAACAATCATAGTGCATACAATATGAGAGCCACTTTGGTTTAATAAATCCTTGGAGATAGAGAGCAATGGAACACTTTTAGGGATTTTATTATGCTTTAATTAGATTAAATCTATCAATTGAATTCTCTAATAATATTTCATTTAAGTGTGTTTTTGTTATTTGATTACTCACATATTTTCCACACACTACAACAAGAGCTAGTTGTGTACAAAAAACTAAAGGATGAGAAGAAGTATTTAGATGGTGGTCAGTAATTCCAAGCAACATGCAGAATCTTTTACTAGTAGTTTGGATCTGTTAAGGTTCACCATTACAACAAATATTTAAATAAATTGGGTGAAAAGCTAACCTGCATATCTTGTTTATGTAGTGTTTTATGGAGTTCCTCCAAGGCATGAATCCCACTAGTGTCTATATTGATGATAGCTACAACCAAAGAATGTAACTATCAATAGTCAAGAAACAAACATTTAGAGAAAATAATTGAGTACCATTATGTCAATCTCCCACATATTATGATCAATATCTCTAGTACTTTACTCAATTTCCCTAGTTTAGTGTTAAGGAGAAATTAGAGTAAATTTGTGAGAGTATGAAAGTGAAATATTTGAGATGGAACTTATGGGACATTTCAATGATTTGGAATTGTGGTTTCATTTGACCTTTCTCTTGTATTTTTCCTTCATCATCTATCCACTTAAGAATCCCGCAAAAGGACAACCCATATGTTAGAATCATTTGTTATTTTGTTGTTAGCTTCTTGACTATTTAGCATTTGATCCCTCATACCCAATATGCATTATCTTAATGTTATGACAAAGCTAGTGCCTAGCAGCACAACTAATTTAGTGACTATTTTTTTCTTTTTGAACATTTGAGTTTGCAAATTGCTTGTGTTACTGCATCAAAAAATTTGTCTAGTAACTACTTATGTGCTTAACTATAAGTTGATGCAAAGAACATCACAAGTATCTAAAATGAAAAATCAATCTGACTACATAGAAAGGATGTAGAAAAAGGATGACATAAAACATACACTATGCACAAGTGAAAAAAGGTTAAAAGAGGCCACCTTAGTCTTCATATTGTACTCAAGAACTTTCTATATTCATGTTTGTTTTAGTTCAATCTTCATTTAGCTATAATATCGGGCCATAATTTCTCCCAACCTAGAAACCATGGACTTATAAGAAGAGTATAAATCCTTTGTATGGAAAATTCCAACTCAAAATGAGAAATATATAACAAAAGAATTCAAACATTCATAGGAATAATAATGCTATTATTCTCTGCATACACATCTCCTCCATGCATCCTCAAAGCAATATGAGGGTTGTCCTCATGATATAAATGTATCTATAACTTCGTTAATGATATTTAACCAAGCTCAAATCCATATTCATAGATATGTATCAAATTTAGATTAACTAACCATTGGAAGGTGTACTTCGACGAGTCATATACTCAACATGGGTTAGGAGTAGGAGTCTTCTTTATCACACCACAAGGAGATTTCATCCCAAAGTCATATAAGCTATCTTTTCCATGCACCAATAATATTGCAGAGTACGAGGCTCTAGTCATAGGACTCCAAATTGTGGTACAGTGGCAAATCATGACACTTAAGGTTTATGGGGACTCACAATTAATTATCAACTAGGTAAATGATGAATACCAAACAAAGGATGACAAGCTTACCCCATACAAGAAATTGGTGGAGGATCTCAAGGAATTCTTCATTGATATCACATTTGAAAAAATACTAAGGGTAAACAATAGAGTAGTTGATGTTATGGCTACAATCAGATCATTGTTGAATATCCCATGAAATGTCCCTAAGCATGAATTCCTAGTTGAACGGCTTCTCGTACCAGCTTTCAAGGTACTGAATTCTAAGTTCGTGTGTGAAATTGTTGGTCTCGATGATCCTTGGTGCCATGACATATACACCTACCTAAAAATGGGAGTCCTCCCTATTGACATCACCCCAAACCTCAAAAGAACCTTTATTAAGAAGTCATCTCATTTCGTTATCTTAGGTGACACCCTGTACCATAGAAGTATCAAAGGAACCCCTTTGAGATGCCTTAATCCCAAGGAAGATTTGACTACTTTAATTGATGTACACGATGGTATTTGTGGTTTGCATTCTAGTGTTATGACCTTGGTCAAGAAACTGCTGAGGACTGGGTATTACTGGCCTATGATGGGGAATGAAGCTCATGACTATGTCCAAAAATGTTTGCAATGTCAACAACATGGAGACCTCATCCATGCACTAGCTTAGGAGCTCAAACCGATTATAACACCTTGGCCCTTTTCACAATGGGGGCTTGATCTCATCAGCAAAATCACACCCACCTCATCTAATGGACACAAGTTCATTATCATTGCCATCAAATACTTCACAAAGTGGGTAGAGGCTATCCCAATGACCTACATCACATAAAAGAAAATCTCCAAATTCATCCTAAACTACCTCATTTTTTGTTATCGTGTTCCTCAAGCCCTTATCTCAAATAATGGGACACCTTTCAAAAACCAAGATGTTTAAGAGCTATGCCAAAATTTAATATCCAACATCTCTTCTCCACTCCATATTATCCACAAGGTAATGACCAAGATGAGGCTACCCATAAAACCATCTTGAAAATCCTAAATGATCTGTATAGGATCTAGACTAGATTGCAGTATTTAAATGCTTAACTTTTACAACGCTTTTACAATGATTATTTCAAGTTAATTAAATCGAAATTAACTTAAGGAAATAACAGAATAAAAGAAATAACAAGATGATTATAACAGAAAGGAAGGAAATGAGAGACAGAAAGAGAGAGAAGAAGAGAAGTGCAAACAGTTGATAACGGAGTTCGTCACGAAAGTGACTACGTCTCCGGGTCCACTCCAATAGAGAGACCGATCCGATTAACTCCAAAAATTGATTACAATGCACCACAATCATTCTCCAGGCACTTCGGCAGCATAACGACGCTTTGATATGCAAGAATGATCTGAAAGAACCTCCACAAGACCTCTCTTTTAATTATCTCCACAGCTTCAAGACTTCGTCACCTGAAAGAAAACTTATCCCAACTCTCACCTCAAGCCCCCTTTTTTATACATAAAATTTGCTCAATTTGGTTACTAACCAATTGATTTACAAAATATTTCCCAAATCCACCTTATCTCTCCAAAATACATAACAATCTTCAAAAATCTCCCAATTTTGCATAAAAATCATTACAAATTTCCCCTAATAATCTTTAATAATCCCCCTTTATTTACTTAAAAATCTCCCAAATTAATTTTAGCCCTTCAATCTTCTTATTTTCGGGCTTTGGAGGTTTTGGGGGTTTGATTTAATCTTTAAAAAGATTAAAGTTTGTTTCTAATATAAAAATTAGGGGTTTGTTTTATTTTTAAAAAGGCATTCGGGCTCAACAGTTATCAAAACGAACCGGGGCCAACAATATTTTAAACAGGCTCGATGGCGTAGTGGTGGCCCTATATTTTAGAACCCGGGCGGTGCGGGGTTCCAACCCCCGGCCGTCCATTTTTTTTAACCAAATTCTAACAAACAATCAACAAAAACAAATGGTCTCCCTATTTAGGTAAGCACGACTATCGCACCACAGCGGTAGAGGTGAAGCCTTGTGCGGGGTAAGTTAACGGTTCAACTCTCTCCCCGGATATTTTGCCAACGGTTAAACCAACCCGCCGACAGCTGAGAGATTAGGTGGCGAATGCGCCATGTGTCACAAAGCAACTGGTTGTTCTCCGTCTACCTGGAGCCGACGTGTCCACCGACAATGATGACGACATATGCTGACTTAGTGTTGATGATATTGCGTACGGATGCCACGTGTCAACATTTCATTCGTTGCCGAAGACACATAGACGCCACCTGGATGCCACGTCAACACTGACTCATCTGCCACATGTCCGCTGACTCATATGCCAACTGGATGCTGACGTGTGCCGCTGACTCAGCTGATGACGTGGACGATGATGTGCGTTGACTGAAGACATGTACCGCTGACTGTGTATGAACGACACGTGTCATCATCTGATTCGCTGATCTTTGCTGACGTCACCTGCCACATCATTGTGCCACGTCGACATGTACGGACCATACGGACTGCCACGTTTCACCTTTCGATTGGTCCATTTCAGATATCGTACCATTTGCTGACGTCAGCTGTACAGATGATGATGTCATCACTGTACCTTCAACTCCACCAAGTCAACTACTAACTTTGACCGCTGATAACTCTCGCGTCCGATGTCGGATTTCGACGAAACGAACACTGTCGGAATCGTCTCGATGAGCTCTTCGCGATGACGCCGGTTTGATTGATTTTTGACGATGCCATTTTTCCCCTTCCTGGATGCCCTTTGATTCCAATTTGACCAAAGGTTTGACTGGCTATAACTTGTGCAAACAGACTCCTTTTTGCTCCGTTTGAGTTGCGTTGGAACCAGGACACCGAGCTCTTTCTGATGGTGCTGATTTTGGAGAAAAACGAGACACTTCAATTTCCACTAAAAAATGTCCACCGGATCACTAAAGAAAATAGTTAATGAAGTTGATCATGACTGACACCTACAACTACATCCCACCTTATGGGCCTACCAAATGAGTACCTACACACCTACAAGTGCAACCCCTTTCTCCTTGGTCTATAGATCAAAAGCCATCCTTCCCAATGAGATCGATCTCCCATCCTTAAGAGTATCATTGTAGAATCTCATTACTGATGAAGAATATCAAGTGTCACGGTTGAACAAACTAGAACTACTAGATGAGCAACACATGGATGCTTTGAACCACCTACAGGTCTATCAAGACAGTCTCAAGTGGAGCTATAATAAGAAGATCAAGAGTCATCCATTTTAAGTTGAAGAGCTCATGTTGAAAGAAAATAAGAAGAATGTACCAAATCCAGATAGCAACGGAAAATTTGAACCCAACTGGTTGGGACCCTTCATCATCATGACAAGTTAAAATTTAGGAGCATATTAGCTATCCACACCTAAAGGTGAGCCTCTGTAGGAGCCCATCAATAACTCCCATCTCAAAAAGTTTTATGCCTAAGCTTGCAAGGTATAAATAAAAAATTAAAAAAATTAAAATATACAAAAAGAAAAATCAGAAAAAAGATTGAAAATAGTAAATAAAAAAATCTTCCTCTAGTGGAAACCACTTCGGTGGCACTTTGGGCAAGTACCTAGGTGAAAACCTAACAATCAAGCACCTTGTGTAAATAAATTACTTTCCATCCACCATGGATTCTTCGACTTGTTCTGCATCACCTTCCATATTTCTTTCATCACCCATTCGCGTCTGCATCATAGCTTGATCTTGTGTTGGTATCACGTTCCATCCTAGAACTACTTGGCACATTCATTAGGTCAGTGTGTCCTACCTATATCGGAGTAGTCTATTGCATCATGTTGGGGGCATGTTCTTATACATGCAGATTCATGTATATTCTTGAAATCTTTCCTAAAATTTTAAAAAAATCCAAAAACATTCATAAAACTAGAAACCCAGAAACATCCAAAACATGTCAAAAATCCCCAAAACAGTTCAAAAACAAAGTTGTCATGTTGAACTATGTCGTCTCTAAGTTTGAATGTAGGCAAGGTTAATCATTGATCGACCCCCAAGACATTAGGTTAGTCCTTTAGGAGTCCACCATAATAAGTTGGCAATCCACACATACTCATATCTTCATCAATAAATGAGTGTGTTAGTCAAACTACGTTGTCTCTATGTGCATAACATAGGCAGGTATGTGTAGGATCATGATGGGCCAAAAAGTGGTGATATGATGGGTATGTGTAGGGTATGTGGCTGATGAAATTTTTCCACCCAAAATTGATGAAATGAAAAGGGTTTTTAACGGAGATTCTCAACTTTCCACCAATATAAATTATGCTTTACTTTGAATTTAATAAATAATTATTGTTCATTTTCTATTTGAATTACAACTAAAGTCTTGATTAATAGGTTGATTGAAAAACATCTATAACTTTCAAATGGTATATATTTTTTGAATCTAAAATATGTGTCACATTCTATGCTTTGCATACTATAGGATTGAAAAAAATGAATTTCATGAATTTTTGACCAAGTTAAGGTGGTCAGACATACAAGTTTTAATATTTTTTAAAAGTTGTAATTTTTTTTCATAATTAATTGTTTACTAAGAAAAAAATTACAAAAAAATAGGTATCACGTCAGAAAATGAGTCCTCTACTTATATCTAAAATATTATAAAAAAAATAAATTATCATTTTATTGTGGTTAGGGTGGTCAGACAAACACCTACTTCTTATTTTCTCCTTGAAATTTAAGTACTACTGCATTGAAATTTCAAATTTTCACCAAATAGATTTTTTTCTTTTTTAAATAAACCTAGTAGTTTAGAAACTAGATTCAATTTGCTACAAATTCTATTCTTACATATTTTTTAAATAATATAGATAACTTATTTAAATATTTACATCAAGTTGCCTAACTCTGATTTTTCTAAATTTTTCACCACTTAAGGGCCTATTTTTTCCATGTTGATCTTGAACATACCCAAGCAAGGCTAATATTTTATCAATCCTCGAGGCCCCTAGGATAGGTCTTTAGGTTAGGTTCTTGGTAAAATTTTTAGAAAACACCAACACACTAGAAAATTAGAAAATCAAAACATTTGTAAAACATCTTGAAAATCCAAAAATAACCTCAAAACATTTTTAAAATCCAAAAAACATTAAAAAACCCAAAATCATCCATCCCATTTCAATGTTCACTCGCAATAAACATCCACTCACAATGAATTTATCATCACCTTCAACCTTTGGCAAAGCATTTGAAAACAAGTATAGTAAATTAAACATGTGAACTCAAACATCAGGGTCTTAAGTCTAGGTCAGTAGGTCAACAAGTTGGTTAACTCTTTGTATCACTATCCCATCATCTTGTTAGTCTCACAATCATTTGATAACATCATGTCCTAGGATGCATCCTTCCTACAATGGACATCAACATTAGACCTCACCGTAGTTTAGTCTTGGCTAGAGGTATGAAGAACATTGACTTGTTTGTTTACTCGATATTTTCTTGTGATTTATCTTATTGCACCTATTCCCATGACCTCTCGAGGATGTCTATCTAAAAATATTTAGAGAGAAAGGAATGGGGCATTGATCATTATCTTTTTTCTACTGTGCTTGTTGGATATTCTTGTAATATAACTTAGTGATACTTGCTTTGGTATGTGTGTATGAAAGACATTTTGGATGTCTTGTTGACTATTACATGGTTAGGATTTTCCTTTCTATGTTTTGGTCCAAGGTGTTTGAAATGTCTAAAGTACATCCTAACAAGGTTTCGTATGTCAAGTGTGAACAAGAATACTCCTATCTATTTTTTGGGTTAAAGTCCATCACACTAGATACCACACCATCTTGGTTGTTTGTACCTTGATGCATCGTATCAATGTGTTTCATCAAACATAAGGAAAGTTATTCTCTTTAGATCCCAAATCCCTGGATAAGAAATACATCATCACCATTCATTATCATATCTAATAAAGTCTCGATGACTCATAAACTTGTTGGACTTATACATCTTCTTGGAACCAAGGGTTGATCCCTCTCATTCTTCTATCCTCTTTCATGCTAACATGCTATCATGACATGCATCCATCCTGTATTCATAAAACATCAGCATACCCATCCTTCATACTCATACATATAATCATAATAGGACACATCATTCATCTCACATGCATTGCATCATCATTTAAGATGTTTAGGATACTATAGATTTGTTATTCTCAGCATCTTAATTCATCTCATTTGCATCGTCATTATCATATAGATCTATTAATCTCACCATCCATACATCCATCTTGAACCTCTTTTTCATGAGATCGACCCTAAAATGAAACTTTATGCCCAATCTCTTGAGGGGGCAGTGTACTAGTGTACTTTCCATTAGGGCATCTGAAAAATAAAAATAAATTCAAACTTTGATCTTAGCAAGGTTATTCTTTGAACCAACGCAGCATGTACATTGCTTCAAAGAGAGGCAAAATGTAGACAAGAAAATAATCCTAACTAACATAGTGCATCTAATTTCGATCAATTATCATCAAATTCTTCTATTAATAAAATAAAGTAGTTTATTTGATTAAATAAATCAAATGATTCAAATCAAATATCATAAATTCACTAACCCACTTAAAGTTAATAAAACTATGAATTAATTAACTTTAATAAATATCATCATTTAACTCCCCAAGAGTTAAATCAACCCCTGATTAACTAACCCACTTGCACATGAAAATAGTTTCTTTTAATTAACTAATTACCTCATTTATCCTCTTAAAAGCTTATTGTAGGGAATATTTCTTCATTAAATCCCTTTATTTGACTTTCTTACCCAAATAATTTCCCTCCAAAACAGCTCAACCACATGCAAAATGTGCTCAATCCTCACCCATTAGCATTGAGACAAGTGTCCCAATCTCACTATCTCTCTTTTAGTCCCACATTCCTCCCATCTCTCCATTCTTCAATCCTTCAACCTATAAATAGAAGCCAGTTCTACTTGAAATACATCCACAATATTATGCATTTGCACTATAGGCACATTCATCTTGCACTTGATCACTCATCTTTGCTTGTTCATCATTTTGGAAGTATATTAAGGGAGTGGGAAAGGGCATCCTTTTCACATCAAAGGGGCACCACTCCCACTATGGGATAGGTTTTATACATGCTTCATATGCTTTCAATTAGTTTCTTTGGTCTTTTATTGTTTTGTTTGCATTATCAAGTGTGTTTAAATATCTCATAGGAATACTTGGTTTGCTTTGTTTAATTTGACTTCTATGATAATGTTTTTCAAGGTTTAACATTATGCAAATTTAGTGTTTATAGGTCCAATAGGTCAACTGAAGGTCTTGGATTGACATGATGTTTTCTTGATGATTTCAGGAGCATCTATCGCCTATCTATCCATGGGAGTCGAGACCAAATGTTTTCTGACTGTGGGACCAATTGGGTGACAAGGAGAGATTAGCATTGCTAGACTTGGGTTTGTTTTATGTCACCTAGATGCCCATTATTAGGGAAAATAGGGGCATGCTGACAACATTGGCAAAGTGGTGACACTCTGAGACTAGTAGTTTTCACTTATCGACAGGGGAGGCGACAATCACCCTCAAGAATGTATGAAGGGTATTACGACTTCCAATTCACGACGAGCGTGTACACTATGACCCCAAGCAAGGATTGTAGGTATTATATGAGTACTATGATTGTGATGATGATGCAGAGCTCGAGCTCCAAGAGTATGGGATTAGGTGGGAGACCCTAACTTAGAGTGGTATGACTGATATGATTGCATCTTATGCACCTTGATAGTAGGGGTGATGATTCCCAACATCAAGGGTCACTATTTCCTAGTAGGCTAGGGAGAGATGCTCATATCAATGGTTCATTTTGGCATAGTGTACTGTGGGGGCCATGCTTGTTGACTATGCTTTACTTTCAGTTACACTGTAATATTGTCTATAGGGGTGGAAAAAGTCTATGTTGTGGGGTTACGTTGCTGATAGTATGGGCTTGGGAGCATATTATAGTGTTCTAACCTTTGGTGGTACGATAGTTGGGTGCAGGTGCACCATATTCATATATGTATCAGGGTTCCCTTACACACACATGTGGGGGATGTTGGTTACTGGAGGTATGGGTTGGACATATTGGTCAATTTCATTTGGAGGCCATACAAGACCTATGATTTGTGGATCGATGAGGACAATCACATGCCATGGTGCTGACCACCTAGGTATCTCATTGGGCATAGAGTGCAGAGCCAACATATCATTAAGATGTATCTCCTAGAGAGGGTCAAAGGTAGTTCGGGGAGAGGTAGGGTATTCCAATTGGTATGATAGAGTTTGCACGATCCTCCCAAGAGGTGCATCCATGGTGGCCTTAGATTGTTGTGACCACAATAGAGCAAGAGATAGATGCCTTGTAGGAATTGGATTAAGAGTGGAGAGGAGGAGATGTTGATGTAGGTACCACACTAGAGTATGATGCCAGGTGTTTGATTCATAGACTAGTACCATTGACAGATCCATAGTAGCCAATGTCCGTAGAGTGAAAAGGTAGGGGCCTGAGAGGCCGAAGAGGTGATAGGGGTCTGTGTTGGAAACTTGTAGCCATTTAAAGACAATTTCCACATAACCCAAAAGAGAAATCTATGCAACTAAGTATTCAGAATCCACATGCAAGAGAATAGACAACATACCCATGAAAATATGACATAAGATATACCCTGGGAAAACCCTCAAGAGGGAAAAAAACCCAGCCTCCAAAAGCATCCATATCTCATGTATTATTCAACAATAAAGATTAATACATCTTCGGAGTCTCCATGAACACCATTGAATCAACAAGCCCTCTCCAAGCAATCCATGTGAAAAAGCATGCAACCACATATCCCATGCCATGCTTCAAACCTTCACAAATGCTAACCAAAGCTAACATGAAAAACTTACCAACCTAGACAACTACCCTTGTGGATGCTTTTATAGAAGCAAGCTCCCACAAAACCACCAAGTGGTATTACACAAAACCATGTGACTAAAACCATGAGATTGCAAAGCCATAATATTGGGTAATTTATTTATTTATTTTCCCCAATATTAAATAATTACATTTTAGCAACTTAACTTATGTCCCAATGTTGCATGCAACATAAAGTAGCCCCATGAATAATTACATTAAATACATTATGCAAGGTGTACAACACACCTTTTCCTAAAATTCTCCCACTTGTTGCATACATTGCATAAGGGGAACAAGTAACCTCAAAACATGAATCAAAAGAATAATCCATTAGCAACATATACCCTCAAGGAATCAAAGTGCTCCATGTGCTCCATCAAGATACCTGCAACAAGAATCAAAATAACTACCATCCCAAGCATGAATGCTGTCATCCACCATTATGCCAATGCACAAAGATAAGAAGCCATACAACAAAGAAGCCACACAATCCGTCACAATGAAGCATAAGTCCTACTCAATTGATATCCCAAACACAAACACTCAATCCAAAGGTATCAATATGCACCAGTAGTTGTCAAGATACACAAACCCAAAGCTGAAATAGAACCCACAACAACTGCTAACACATCTAACTATCCATACCTCAAAGGTATACAAAACATAGTAAACTCATGCTATAAACATATACACCCATAAACTGCAATCATAAACTCCATGTGCAAAACCTATAAAAGAATGAAATACACATCCAAGAGCTCTCATTGCATGGGTAATGCAAATCTGAAAAAGATCAAGGCATACCAAGTCTACCATTAAGCATCATATAGAAAGTGTAAACTACATCATGTAGTACCAAGGAATCATCCACAATGATATTCAAAACCTATAAACCAATAACCTATAAGAACAACTCTCATCACAAGTCTCCATAGCTCTCCCAAGTTCTCCACACCCAACAAAGAAAAAAGATAAAGGAACCTCCATTTCATCACCCAAGAACATAAGTGAAAACACATGCCTAAAAGCTAGTAATCACAATAGCTCCAACCAAACCTCAAACCAATGTAATGTGAAACTGAACATCCAAGAAGATAACCAAGACCAAAGAGAGAATCACTGCACATCATATACCTATAGAAAATCCTTCTTCATACACCTCTAAATGCCAATTGTGTCAAGTATGATCTCCTCCAAAACACCCCAAAAGAAAATCCATAACAACACCCAACCATTCAATCACCAAGATCAAACATAACATATGTATCATGTAATCAACATGGATGTAAGCCTCGCAAGCCAAAGAAGATCAAACTAAATTCATTCCAAATGAAGGAAATAAGCCCAATACAAACCTAAACTCAACATAAATGAATGCAATCACAATACATAAGGAGATCAAACATGCCAACACTCCTAAAATGAACCCTCCAAAACCATATATCCATAGCTCAAGATCAATATGCATGAGAAGATAAAGCATAAACATAATGCACTTGAAAGAAACAATGGGAAATACCTCTCAAGTGAAACTATCGAGTAGACCAAGAGTGGGGAGTGAGAATGCTCCTCTAAGACATCTGAGCCATCATGACTCATCCAAGAAAACTCTCATTAGACTTCCTATTGAAATCCCATCAAGATTAACAATCTCAACACATGTCTCTAATCAAAAGAGAAATCAAGTCTCACCTATGTCTACAAGTATCCATGGGTACCTATAACCAACCAATCCATGCCAAACTCCAAATGCAACATAGCACCATCATGAAGTAATAAATCAAATCACCAATGTACCCAATACAAAGAGAACCTCACAAGATCAATGTCAAAACTCCAATCATGAATTAGGAATATAAACATGACAACATGATCTAACCATCTCCTACTAGGAGATCTCATACAACAATGAATACATCCTAGTCTCAAAAGAACAAGTACCATGCCAAAACTCTAACATGTGATCAAGAGTAAACCATGACATAATACAATAAAACCCTAAACCAAGAATCAACATATGTAATCAATATGAATAAAATCATCTCCAACCGATGAAACCAAAGATGCCAATGAACCATCATTGCATAAAAGTAGAAGCAAAGAGTCCATCCATGACACCAAAAATCATTACAGAAGACTGTCCACCATCAAATGGGGAATCCACATCATTTCCAACAACTCCCACTGAACTATGATACCGAGTCACACATGGCATCGTGACAACCATCCTCTCCATGAAGATCATCTAGCTCTGCACACACAACTGAACTATCAATAACATAACATGTAGAACCAAAATCTTCAAGCCAAGAAGATACCTAAAACTGCTAAACCACCATAAACATATCCAACACTGCCAATTCATCACTATCAAAAGCTCCCACTGAAAAGTGTAACCAAGCTATCCATGACATCATGATAAACCACATGCTACAAGTCCCAAAAATAAATGTCTAGGTACTATAAGAAACATCCATCCTCTCGTCTCTAAGCACACATACCAATGTACAAATGACCAAGAATAAGGCCAATTGTCAAAGTCTGCAACAATAAGGAATCAAACCTGGTGAATAAAGATAATCCACAACCAATTCAACTCACTGCAAGTAAACAGGTAGCTAATCCACAACCTACATGACTTGTAGATCCAATCACTAAAACATGCAAACTCATCATCACATCAGTAAACTGCAAACTGATATATCTAAGAGAATAACCATATAGACTAAATGACTCAAACACCAAATCAACCTTTGATTTGATTTTCCAAACATGTCCATATTCAAGTACCATAGTTAAGGAACCAAGCACACCACCAACACACCACCAACAATGCAACTACATAAACAATCATGACATGCCAAATTCTATAAAGCACAAGAAACATCCATGAAACCATGATCACCACCAAACGTACCAACAAATCAACCCAACTGTGTCCCACATATCTGCATAACATAGTCAACTACATGACTTTACCTAGTAATACCATCTCACCTCCTTAATATAACATTAAAACCAGCAAACCAAGTGACTAGATCAAGCCACCAAAACTGAACATGCATCAACATTGAAATATCAATGAGAGAATACAACCCATGTCCAAGTCATAAATGCAACATGTAAGTATAGACCACCTATAAAATTGCACAACTTGTAGATACATCAATAAAGCATAAAAATCCAACCAAATACTGATAACCATGTCAAAAGAGAATAATCTAAGATATACAAATGAGCATACAATGAATCCAACATCAAATCTCCAAGATTCGATCATCCACATGTAAAATCATAGTATCCCCATAGTCAAAGTAACCTATAAACAACTGAAAAAAGGAAAACAACAAATAAACCATGCCATAATAACTCTAAACCTGATTCACTGTTTAGTGCTCTGAACAAGCTTTCTGTTGACTATTCAAAGTCCAAAATTTGACTTTGTATGCACCCAATATCACCTCTCGAAGCTCAAAATGAACACCTAACTTCCAACTAGAAAAACACTATCAAAACTATAAAATATCAGAAAATCACTATCACCATAGCGTAGAGCATTGAGTCAACTTTCCAATGAGTTCAAGAAGTTGAAAAATGAAGCATCTAGGTGAAAGTTATGCTCCCAAGTCACTAGTTTGCACTTGAGGCAATTTTTTTTAGCCACCCTTGGTGGTTGGGCGGCGGCCCCACTCGAGCAGTGCCACCCACCCAGTGGTGGACCCAAAATATTTATCACATTCATTTTAACATGGATTGGGCCTCATAAAATTTCCATGGCATTTTAATTTCGGGCGTATTTTAAAAATATTTAAAAAACATATATTAAAAATTGGATGGTGGTTTGAAAATTTAACAACCTTTTAAAAAAGGCATCAACGGTTTAAACCCCACATGGGGGCGATGGCAGTGGGCCCGCCTAGCAGGATGTTGACAATACCTACCAGTTGGTACCGCATTAGTGGCAAGCACCAGATGGTACCTTCTGACAGGTGTAGTCGATCCTATTAGCGAGTACAGTTGTTGGGCCAAGTGGGGGGAGTCCACCCCTCCACTTTAAAGTTTATTTATTTATTTTTTAAAACTTTTCAATTAAGCCCTTTTTAAATGCCAATTTGTAATATATATATTTTTTCATTTTATTTTCCAGGAACAAAATTTTAATGGTGATGGGGAAAAATTTTTTTTTTTTAATTTTCTGATGACTGTACCATCGAGGTTCGTACAACTGAACATGGGTATGGGTAATTTCTTTTTTGCAAATTCTCATAGTAACAAAAATAGGTCAAATTATATATCATTTTTTGTCTCTCGGCCAACCCAAATCCAATTGTGAGGTCTGTTTTGGGCCAGGAGATCATTTATGAAAGCTCACCCCCAAAACACATGGCCAAAAACTCCTTTTCACCCAAAATTTCTCACACCCAAAATCCGTAAACAACCCACAAAAACAACAAACCCCAAACCCTCAGATTTGCAATAAATAACCTAAAAAACCCTCATATCTTACCATGCCTTTCATTCTCTTATGCAATGCATAGATTCAAACTAAAACAAAAATTTTCTCAACTAATGGTTATACAACTACAACCATGGCTCTGATACCAATTGTTGGAAACTTGCATCCATTTAAAGACAATTTCCACATAAACCAAAAGAGAAATCTATGCAACCAAGTATTCAAAATCCACATGCACAAGAATAGACAACATACCCATGAAAATATGACACAAGATATACCCTAGGAAAAACCCTCAAGAGGGAAAATGCCCAGCCTCCAAAAGTATCCATCTCTCACATATTATTCAGCAATAAAGATTACAATACATCTTCAAAGTCTCCATGAACACCTTTGAAGCAACAAGCCCTCTTCAAGCAATCCATGTGAAAAAGCATGCAACCACACATCCCATTCCATGCTTCAAACCCTCACAAATGCTAACCAGAGCTAACATGCAAAAATTACCAACCTAAACAACTACCCTTGTGGTTGCTTTTATAGAAGCAAGCTCCCAAAAAACCACCAAGTGGTATTACACAAAACCATGTGACTAAAACCATGAGATTAAAAAACCATGTCCCCATATTTAATATTGGGTATTTTATTTATTTATTTTCCCCAATATTAAATAATTACATTTTAGCAACTTAACTTATGTCCCAATGTTACATGCAACATAAAGTGGCCCCAAGAATAATTACATTAAATACATTATACAAGGTGTACAACACACCTTTTCCTAATAGTCGGAGGAGTGGTGGGAGAGGGGATGGTGGACAAGGGGATGGAGGAGGATAGGGAGATGATGGGGGAGACTGATGAGGAGGACGGGGGGGAGATCGTCACGGGAGGAGGAGGGATAGGGACAATGTGAGGTGGGATAGCTACCACTGATCCGTGAGGAGGAGATGGAGGAGGACCAACCTGAGGAGAGGGTAGTGGCAAAGGTGGTAGTATGAGAGGGAGAGAAGCATGCAGAGATGCCCGTGTTAGAGGTGGGACACCTAGAGGTTGAGGAAATGGAGGTTGAGGGGAGACAGGAGAAGCACACAGAGGAGGTTGAGATGGATGAGGCAGAGTGAGTCTTTCGAGAGAGGATTATTTAGGAGATGGGAGATGGGGAGATAGAGGAGGTGGGGGTTGGGGGAGATGATGGATCTATATAACAAAGGGTAGCAATACTATAGGCTTGGGTACAAGCCTTAGAGGTAGAGTTGAGGATTGTGATAGTGGAGAGATGCTTTTTAGATCAAGAGAGACCTAGTTGTGATCAGCCGCTAGTAGACAGATCAATAGATGATTGAATTTACAACTACATGTAGTGGATCTATCATCAATGGTTCTCATGAGTATGCCCAGGCTAGCAGGTCCATGCAGTCTTATAGGGATCTCTATGAGAGAGTGGTACCATTGGAGAGGAGGGAGCTCACATTTTCAGAGATTGATAGTGGTTCACGGGGTAGGATTCACAACAAGACACATAGTAGGCCTGAGGGTGAGACTTCAGATGCGAGACAGGCCACCCCATATGGCAACCCTCCTACCATAGAGCACAGGGCCAAGGAGTCACCACACAGGGAGGATAGGGATTCCCCAGGGATAGGAGATTAGGATAGCTTGGGATAGAGCATCTTTTTATGCATTATGTTATATGGACACTTACATTTTTTATTATCGAGCCCATGAGCTCCATTTTGATTGGATATGACACCTCACGACATTGTACCTATGACACATTATTGAGTGATATATATGATATGATTTTTGGTGGCAGTTGATGATATGCATTGTTATATGATTATGCTTTTATGTTTATGATGATGACATGCTATGGATGTTCATGCTATGATTATGATATTTATTGATGCATTCTATATGGTTATGTGATGGTATAATATGCTTTATATGATTATACTTTTATAATTATGTTATGAATGTTCATGCCCCTTATGATATGTATGGATGGTAAATGCAAGATAGAGGACCTAGTTTGATAAATGAAATATGATATGATGATGTGATGAATTTATGATTATTGATGTTTATATTATTATGATATGTATGAATGGACTAATGTTATGAATGTGATATAATATGGAGATGCAATTAATGTTAATGTAATTTAATGTTAATGCAAAATGTGATGATTGAGAATCTCTAATATGGAAGCAAAATGTGATGTGCAATAGGATATGCCATATTATTATTAATGTGATGTAATGTGTATGGAATGCAATGTGATGTGAAATGCAATGTGTAAAATCTATCATGATATAATGAAATGTAATGCAATGTGATGGATGGAAATCAACTATGATGCAATGTTCAATGCAATGTCATGAGTTATAATATAATGCGATAAAATGTGAATTCTATATGGATGATTCTTATGTTTTTCTATTTTATTATGCAAATATATGTGACTTAATATGATAATACTATCTATGATGAAAATGCTTTCTATGATGCTTTCTAACATGATAATGTATGCAAGTTGTTTTTGTGTGTCACAATGCTCTATCAAGATGCAGACAAAAGAAATGTTAGCATAGAAGAGATGGATGCTAGGGAAAAAAAAGGGACAAAGGACAAAGGAGATGGAAGGTTAGACAAGAAATGACAAGGGACCAAATTTCATGCTTTCATATTTATCATCATCAGGCATCAAAATTGTCAAAAATAGAGCACAAAAACCATGATATGACATAGACCAAGGTGTACAAGGTGACCATTTGCAAGAGATAAGCAGTCAAATGACAAAGCCAAAAGACAAGGAATGCCTTAGCTCATACTAAGGACCCAATTATCCTAGTAGTTTTGCTAAGACAAACCATAAACAACAAGAAAAGAAAAGAGGTCATGATCTATCATCATTCTCTAAATCCCTTAATAGGACATCTTGAAGGTAACTAGTAATATGTCCGAAAACCAATCAAAAAGATAAGACAAACTCAAACCAAAAAAGTGTTTGCCAATAGAGATAGTGTTTACCAATAATGTTGATAAGATTGTTTTGTATGATTGATTAGTTTGACCAAGATGACCGACTTGATTGATAAGTTGACAAGGATTAATTGATAAGTTGACAAAGGTTTGATTGATAGGTTGATGAATTGATTTGACTGATTGGGCTTGGTTTCAAGAAGGACACATCTTGGTTAAGGCAAGATTAATTGACCGAGAAGACAAGATTGTTTGATTTGATGATTGACCGATGTGACGACACCAAGTTTCAAGAAATATATATCCTATTTTAGGCTAAGAGCAGATCTGATAAAGTTGACCAAGTGACAAGTGTTGATAAGGCACCTAACTGCAAGAAAGACACATCCTGCTTAAGGTGTTCAAATGACAAGCTTGACCAAGGACAAAGACTAATCTCAGGAATGATGCATCTTGATAAAAGATAAGAGATAGGAAAAATGATATGATAATGATTGATGATAAGGTAATTGATTCATTGAAGATTAAAGATTTGTTGGATATGTTTGTTTGTTGATTTATGATTTGGTTTGAATGATGATTACTTGCAAACCAAGAACATGACTAGACTCAAAAAACCCTAAAGGACTGACCTAGGTGGCCTCGGGGGCTCATCGATTGATGGTGTTTCCTATGTTATACACACAGAGATCTCATAGTTCAACATGACTTGACTTTGTTTTATTTGACAAAAGACTGGGTTATGGTTTTATTTGAGAAAACCTAAAAAGACTGACCTAATGTCTCAAGGGCTCATTTAAGATGAGCCTTGCCTATGTAGAAAATGCATAGAGACAACGTAGTTCGACCACTCTAACATAGATTGACTCAGACTCAGACTCCATTTTTGGAAATTTTGATGTTTTCTAATGTTTTTTGGATTTTGATGTTTTATGATTTTTTTGGATTTTGATGTTTTAATCTATTTTTTTAGATTCTGATGTTTTATGAAGGTTGATATCATTTGTTAGTTTTCCCATGAAGATGTAAGCCAAGGAATTTCCCCCAGTTAGCTATAGGGCCAAATTATTATGCACGAGGAGAAGCAACGAATGCAAAGGATGATCATGAAGGAAAAGGGTACTAAATTTCATTGGTTCCCAGACCATGGAAGGATGATGAAGCTTGATTATGAATGAGTGGTATGTGTGAATGGATGAGTGGAAGGATGGAAGACCAAATGGAGTGACAGTAGACAGAGGAGCATAGATCGACTACACATGGTGCCAGGTTTTCACCATGGTACTTATCCAAAGTGCCACCGAAGTGTTTTTCACTTTTGGATGAATTATTTCTCTTTACTATTTTTTAATTTTTTTGTTGTCACCAAGATGCCTGCTTTCTAGGTTTTCATTAGGGTGACTATTTTTTTGATTTTTTGATTTTCTTAATATTTTTTTTACTTTTTAAAGGGGGTACTCTGAGAATCAAGTGTAGTAATTGTGAAGGTGGATGCTGTTGATAGGTTCGAGCAAAAATTCTCCCTCTGGAGTAGAAAGCTGATAAGCACTAGATCCATATGTTGCTATGATGATATATAGGCCCAACCAGTTAGGTTCAAACTTTTTGGGTTTTTCTCATTTTGATTAATTTTTTGGATTTTCCTTCAGGACCAAGTCACCAATGTCAAAAATTCTAGGACAAACCTTCTTATTGTAATTGTGTTGAAGGAAATTTTGATATGCTTGAAAATGTGTGAACACATTCTATCTCTTTTCATCCAGTAACTCTAGCTCATGGAGATGACATACACGATATTCTTCTTGATAAATTAATCCTTGCATAAATACTCTTAGGGATGATAACTCAAACTCAATAGGAAGTATGGATTCATATCCAAAGACTAGGGAGTAGGGAGTGGCTCCTATGGAGGTGCGAACACTGGTGTGGTAGGCCCATAGAGTAGGATTGAGTTGTAGGTACAAGTCATGACCATCGTCATTAACAGTCTTCTTTAATATTTTTAGGATAGTCCTATTAGACACCTCAACTTGACCATTATCTTGGGGTAATATGGGGTTACAAAATGGTGTTGGATATGAATTTTTTCACAAAGCTCAAAGACATCCTAATTCTTAAAGGGGTGACCATTATCTGTAATAATGGACTTTGAGATACCATAGCGATAAATGATGTAATTTAGGATGAACTTGACTATCTACTTTCTAGTAATGTAAGTCAGTGGGATGGCTTCAATCCATTTTGTAAAGTATTCATTAGAAACAAGGATAAACTTATGTCCATTAGCAGAGGTGGGATGGATCTTTCCTACAAGGTTGAGTCCCCATTAAGAAAATGGCCATGGCAAAGTAAGCGGTTGTAGTTCCTGAGCTGGTGCATGTATAAGATATCCATGAATCTAACACTAGTGATCTATTTCTTCACAAAGTGATAGGAATCACGTTCCATTGTAGGACAATGATATCCTATCCTTGTGAGATTTTTAGCTAAGGTCAAACCAGCAGAGTGAGCTCCACATATATTGTGGTGTACCTCTTGTAAGGCTGTTTGTGCTTCATTTGAGTTGAGACAACGATGGAGGGTATTATCTAAGCTATGACAATAAAAGGGTATCTTCAATGATGGCATATTTGGATGCTTCTCAGATAAAGGTTTTGCATTGGTTGAGGGACAAGTTAGGAGGGATAATTTGGTCATGCAAATAGGCGTAGATGTCTTTGTACCAAGGTGAGTCGAGACTAACAAGTTCACACACAAGTCTAGTTTCAGGGACATTGAATGTAGGGACCAAAAAATGTTCTACCAAGAACTCATATTGTGATGCATTGTTAGGAATATCCAAGAGAGATCTAATTATAGCCATTGTGTCAGCTACTTTGTTTTAGATTCTTGGTATCTACTTAAAGGAAATATTATCAAAGTATAGTCTAAAACTATCTACCATTCGCTTGTAGTGCATCAATTTCTCATCCTTGGTGTCATAATCATCATTGAATTCCTTAACCACTAACTAAAAATCACCATAAACCTAAAGATCCTTGATTTTTCATTTTATTGCCATTCAAAGACCTGCCAATAATGATTCGTATTTTGCTATGTTATTTGTGCATGTGAATGCTATTCAAAATGACTTGGGAATGGAATATCCTCGAGGTGTGATGAACAAAATACTAGCTCTTGAACCATGCCTTGTGTAAGATCCATCAAAGTATATTTTTCATGTTGCTAGAGTTTTTATGGCAAAGATTGATTGATCTGCGAAATCAGATATTAGAGGATGATATGCTTTTACAAGTGCATTTGCAAGTTGATCAACAATCACTTGTCCTTTTATTGCTTTTCAATCAATGTACTCAATCTCATACTCACTTAGGATCATAACCAACTTAGCTAGCCTTCCTATCAGAGCTACTTTGCTAAGGAGATATTGCAGAGGATCAATTTTGGAAATCAGTTTTGTCTTGTGATTTAACATGTACTGTCTTAATTTTTGTGCTGCAAATACCACTACTAGACATGCTCGTTCAATAGGGCTATAGCTCAACCCATATCCGACTAAGGTGCGACTGATATAATAAATTTCTCGTTCTTTGCCATCATTATCATTATATGCTAATAATGCCCCTAATGATAATGTAGTTGTTGTCACATATAATATTAGATTTATTCCATCAATCAAGGCATAAGAACTGGTGGAGTCAATAGATAATTCTTGATCCAATCAAATACTTCTTGACACTTTTCTATTCAATTGAAGGGAATTCCTTTTCGTAATAGGTTTTGAAATGGACGGATCTTGTTTGCTACCTGAGTAATGAACCTATGGATTGATTGTAATCTTCCTTGTAATGTCCTTAACTAACTGATATCAAGGATGGTGGTGGAATTTCTAAGATGGATTTTACTTTGGCAAGGTCAACTTCTATTCCTCCGTGGGAGACGATATATATCCAAGAATCTTTCATGATTGGACCCCGAAAACACATTTCTTTGGTTTTAACCTAAGTTGGTACTTTTCTAGTTATGTGAAAATCTTGTCCAATACTGCTAAGTGTCCACATTGTTCTAGTGATTTGGAGAGAAGGTCATCAATATACTATGAGGGCTATCCCAACATGTGAAAATATTCTCCTTGGTTGCCCATAGATTCATGATATGAGGGCTATCCCATCCATCTACCATCAATGCTTCAAGTTTCCAAATAATGGCATTGAAATTACTATTCCCGGTGACCCCAATCCTTTTTAGTATTGTTCAAACCTAAAAGGATCTGTTGAATGTCAAGTGTCCATCAATTGAGAGGCCTCATCTTCCACTTCATCCACCACTCCATCTAACTACATTGATCCATCTTCCCTTTTCAAATTATCTACTCCATTCACCATGCCTTTCATATCAAAGATCTAGATTCAATACAAAGGATGTGGATAATATAACATGAAGAGTCTCTTTTTCATTGGAAAATTACCTAAATCACTGAAGTCTTATAGAAAACCGCATCTCGTGTAGCCTAAAGTTATCATCCATAATCCCCTTACCACCTTCACTAAATGGGGGGAGCTAGCCAGAGAGTCCTTAGATGACCACATCCTTACATGGTTGTACAGAGAAGAGGACATTGAACCTAAGAAATTGCTAATTGAACAATATCCAAAAGGGTTCCTAATGATGAAAAGACAAGGATATGATGGACATAGCGGCCTTGGCCTAAATAAACAAGGAATGATGGAACCCTTACAACCTCCTAAATTACTAAAGCACCAAGGGCTAGGGTTTATACCAGTGAAAGTGAATATCCGGGGTATTGGGTTACCCTCAAGTGAGATTGTCAACACTTCAAATGAAATTGAGACATCTGAGGACTTTTATATTGATTCTGATTCTATTGAATGGGAATGGGATCTAGAATCCCATATATCCCTTAGCAATTATTTCCTTGAGGAAACATTTAGTGAACCTGGTGAGCCTACCTTTAAGGAAAGATTCAACCAAATGTTTAAATTTGATCCCCTGCCAAGCCCTTGTCCAAAGGTCCCCTTGAAAAGAGAAGAATGGATACAACACTTTTGGGAAATCGTTGATTCCGCCCCCTGGGACCCTGATGACTCTACTTCTATTTTGAACCTATCTAATTACACTATGACCCTTGACAATACCAATGATGGCTTACCCCTCGTCTACCCACAACTCATAGATTGGGATCAACAAGAACCACCAAGTTTGGACACTTTCGAGAATGACGAAGCAATTGTTGAGTTCATGGGACTTCATGAAGGAATACCAATTAGGGATCATAAGGTTGGATTTTCCATAGAACTCAATTATGCAACATACTTTGGTGAGGCTATCCTGTCCTTTAGTTGCAAAAGTGAAAATTAAAAAATTAAAAATAAAAATAATAAGTCTTCAGGTGAAAATCGAAAGGCACTTGTTGACCGTCAAAAAGTAAAAATAAAGGACGTATCTAAAGGTGCAAACCTGTTTGAGGTGCCTAAGGATGGAGAATTGGACTATCTCCCAATAGATTGAGAGAGATTGCCATTTCTTATAGAATAAATAAAAGAAGTGAACATTGGTACACAATTTTTGATTGGCATACAGTTTCTGATTATTTGTTCATAACCAGGTATTTTTGAACTAGATTCGAGGGAGCTTTTCCATTCATCCAACTTATCAAGATTCCTAAATTTCCTTTGATAATCAAAAAATGCCGCAACATAGTGTGACTTGTTGTTCTCGATGTTGCATAGCTCCCATGGCTGGACATCATATAAGACATGAATAAAGAGGGCATTAGTTTGTTGTAACATAAGAACCGGCTCATTTAAACACCATGATGACGCTGCATATATTTTTGAAAAAATGGCTATTTGAACCACAAATGAGAAAATGGCATTGTCAATGGAAGATGGAATAGACTCTCCTCCTTCTATCTCTTCATGGTCTAGAAATGCTCGGCATTGTCTAGCCATAAGAAGGTTATAGAGTTGTTTAGCAAGGGTGTGGTTGACGTTAGGGCCTCAATGGTTAATGAATGCATCATATAGTTTAGGAGATGCGATCAATCTTTCCTAAGCAGATGAGGAGGAGGTGTAAAAATTGGCCCAAAACAACACTGTAATGGAACAGGGCAAAAACAAAGCATAAACATAGATGTGTATTTAAAAGAAAAAACAATATATTATTTTAATTTGCTTACATTTGTCCAACACTCCAATACTTTCTAATAATTCTAATGTTTTCTAATGCATTATTTTCTTGTGCATAGTACATATTTATAGATGCAATACAAAATTTGGAAACTCCTCTTTTCTAGAAAACTCTAAAATTTGGAAGCTTCTTTTTTCAACAACTCTTAGAATATATATATATATATATTCTAAAAAGCAGCTCCAGGAAGACTCTAGAAATATTCTATTATTTTCTAGACAATCTTGATTATTTCTAACATCCTGCCTTAAGATTGGCGAGAAGAATACAAAGAAAATACAAAAGAGAGGGGAACATTATATTAATATCCCCCCTTAATGTTCACCTCAATCATGCCCAGCACACCCCGTAATTTCAGAAATTTGGCCTCAAGCGTATTGTTAGTAAATATATCTGTTGCTTGGTCTTCACTTGGATAAAATTGGAGACTAACAAAATTTGCTTGAACAAGATCCTAGATATAATGGACATCAATCTCAATGTGCTTTGTTTTAGAATGGAAAACAAGATTGTTTGCAACTTGTATAGCACTTTGATTATCACAATACAAAATAGTAGCTAAAATTTGTGCAAAACCAAGCTCAAATAAAAGATTTTGAATCCAAACTGCTTCCTTTCCTGCTTCTTTTGCTGCTCTATATTCTGCTTCACAAGAAGACAATGATATAGTTGTTTGTTTTTTGCTACTCCATGTAATTGGACCTGATCCAAGCTGAAAAATATAACCTCCAGTAGATTTCCTATCATCTATATCACCTCCCCAGTCTAAATCTGTAAAGCCAATTAAAGAAATTGAGGACTTGTAACTATAATGTATGCCATAGTAAATAGTTTCGCAAATGTATCACAAAATCCTCTTCGCAGCCAACCAATGACTTTCCTTCGGTTCCTACATAAATCTAGATACCATATTGACTGCAAAACAAATGTCTGGTCTAGAATGGGTTAGGTAAACCAAGTTACCAACAAGTTGTCTATATAAAGTAGCATCCACCTTCTTGGAGGTACATTCCTTAGTAAGCTTAACTCTAGATTAGAAAGGAGTAGGGGTTGGCTTGCATTCAAGCATTTTAAATTTTTCTAAAAGATCCAAAGCATATTTTGTTTGAGAAATAAACAACCCATCATGAAGCCTACCAATTTGCAAGCCAAGAAAATAATTTAGTTCACCCAAATCACTCATATGAAATTCCCCTTTAAGATCTAATTTCAAATCATTAATTAACCCAATATTTGGTCCAACTATGAGTAAATCATCCACACAAATTGCAACAAGAATAATTTAATTTTTCACTCTCTTCACATAAAGATTTGGATCTGATTTGCATTTTTGAAACCCATGAAGCTGAAAATACCGGTCAATCTTCTTATTCCATGCTCTTGGTGCTTGTTTAAGTCCATAAATTGACTTCTTTAATTTGGAAACAGATTAGGATGTTGTTGATCTACAAAACCCGATGGTTGATCCATATATACTTCTTATGATATAAATCTCCATTTAAGAAAGCATTTTTTACATCCATTTGATGAACATGCCACCCAAGACTTGTAGCCAAAGAAAAAATAATTCTAACTGTATTCATTTTAATGACAGGAGCAAATGTTTCTTCATAATCAACACCCTCTTTTTGATTGAATCCTTTAGCAACCTATCTAGCTTTAAATTTTTCTATGGCACCATTTGATTTAAATTTTGTTTTATAAATCTATTTGCAACCAATAACATTCTTACCTTGGGGAAGGGACACAAGTTCCCAAGTTTTATTTTTCATCAAAGGTTCATACTCTTCTTCCATAGCTTGCTCCCATTCTTTCTTCCCTCTAGCTTGCTCATATGAGGTTGGGTCATTTAGTTGTAATACTTTGGCCATGAGAGCACTAACATTCCTTCCTTAGTTCTTTGGGCCTTGCATATATATTTCTTTAACACTCCTTGTCTTTTGTCCAACTGAAATGTCATCATCTTCATCATCACTACCTGCAAAAAGAGGCTACTCACAAGCATTAATTGTTTCATTAGTGCACATTTCATCTTTATTGATATAGGGAGAATTGGTTGTTGTAGAGTGAGAAGAAGTCACTGAAAGTTGTGAATGTTGATTGAACTTTACATCTCTACTGACAAATATTTTTTTTGTTGTCAAATCATATAACTTGTAAGCATTGGATTCTTCACTGTAACCCATAAACAAACACTTATGACTCTTTGGTTCTAGCTTTTCCCTTTTTTCATTAGGAATGTGTGCCCAGGCAATACACCCAAATACTTTAAAATATCCAATGTGGGGCTTTCTACCACTCCAAGCTTCTTTAGGGGTGATATTTGTTAGAGCTTTGGTGGGGATTCTATTTACAATATGTGCAGCACAAGAAACGGCCAAACCCCAAAATTTATTATGCAAACTTTTAAAATGCAACATACAACGAGCAATTTCTAAAAGAGTTCTATTCATTCGTTCAACCACCCCATTTTGTTGAGGAGTATAAGAAACTGTTCTTTGCACCTTAATACCATAATTTTCACAAAATGAGTCAAATGCATAATTGCAATATTCACCCCCATTATTTGTCCTTAAGCATTTAATTCTTTTTCCACTTTGATTTTCAACTAATGCCTTAAACTTTTGAAACACTTCAAATACTTCATTTTTCCTTTCAAGAAAATAAACCCATACTCTCCTACTATAATAATCAATAAAAGTGAGAAGGTACCTTGCACCTGAAAGTGAAGGATAGCCTGGTTCACATAAATCACTATGAATGAGTTGCAGTGGATGATAGCTCTCCATGCTTTACCTGATCAAAAGGATCTCAATGATGTTTCCCTAACACACAGCCTTCACACACACCTTCACAAGATGAAATTTTTGTTAATCCTCTAACCATATCCATTCTAACCATATCTTGTAATTTTCTATAATTTATATGTCCAAGTCTAGCATACCAAAGTTTTGACATATAATCAGTTTGAGCAATAAAAGCATGAAAAAGTGTGTATTTATCATCAACAAACCCCACAAATTTAAATAGATTCTCTTCACGATCAACTCTACCAATAGAAATTATATTGCTTGGGTTTTTTCTATCTCTAACAATAACTTGATCAGTAGTGACAACAAACTCATATGCAACTTGAACTATTTTATATACTAAAATCAAATTCACCCTCAATCCTTCAACCAGTAAAACATTTTTCAAAGACCCATTTGTTACATTAATAGTCCCTGTTCCTAAAACTGGAAGTTTCATTTTATTGCCAATAGAAATTTCTTGATCTAAATTTTTCCCTTCATAAAAATCAATAAACAAAGATCTATCCCCAGTCATGTGAGATGATGCCCTTGAATCTAAAATCCATTCTTTATTAAAATCTGAAGAAAAGTATCCCCTTTTAACACTAAATTACTCTTGGGTGTAGCAATTACCTCCTCATTTGATTTCTCTTTCCTTTTTAGGGAGATGGCTACAAAGCTATGTTTATCCTTCTTTCCATCCTTAAACCTTTCTTGTTTGGGCTTGTATTGTTGTCGTTCATTGTCCCCCTTCTTCAAACAAAATTTCTCCATGTGATTCTCACCTCCATAATACCTGCAAATAATGGGTTTTCTTCCAACTTGCTTTTCTGCACCATCATTTCTAGAAAAATTGTTAGAACCTTCATTATTGTGAAATTAATTATTTCCTTTCCAATTATTTTTTACATCATTTTTGAAAAATTTACTTTTAGCTATATATGCATGATTTTTCTTAATATGTCCTTCTTTAATAAGCTGAACTTCTTTATCTAAAACTAACTTACAAAATTGATCAAAAGTCTATTGGGGGATATTGGGATTTAGTTGAAGAACCCTTTTCCTTGATTCCTTAAATAACTTGTATGGTTGGGGAAGCTTACTTTCAACCATTGCAATCAACTGAAAATATTTGTTTTGCATATTCAACACCTATTTTCTTCAGTTGAGCATTTAAAAAGGTAACTTCATTGAAATAATCAGTCATTTTTTCAAAATTAGATGGATCTAAGTTCATCAATTTTTCTTCTATATTGAACATGCTAGCAATATCTGCATCTTTATAATATTTTTCTAAATTCTCTCATAGTTTTATTGGATTATCAACATCAACAAATCTTCTATTCAGATTGGGGCTTAAAGCTTTACCAATAATACCTCTTGCTTGCTTTAATTTGCATTTCCACAACTCTTTTTCTCTATCATTTTGTTGAGGTTCCCCAATTTCTTTATTCACTATCCTCCATAAAGCCTTCTCTCTTAGAGCATTCTTGACTGCAATCTTCCAGTTTGCAAAACCGCTTCCATCAAAAATAGGCAAAACTTCATTTGAAGAGCCCATGTTAGCAAGAAAATCAGTCCTCAAACAAACATCAATCTAGCAATACTCCAGCAATATAACAGTCCTGCAAACAAATCACTTTAGCAAAAAAATTTCTAGCTCTGATACATGTAAAAACAAGCCCAAAACAACACTGTAATGGAACAGGCAAAAACAAAGCATAAACATAGATATGTATTTAAAAGAAAAAATACTATATTATTTTAACTTGCTTACAGCTATCCAACACTCCAATACTTTCTAATAATTTCTAATGTTTTCTAATGCACTATTTGCTTGTGCATAGTACATATTTATAGATGCAATACAAAATATGGAAAGTCCTCTTTTTTAGAAAACTCTAAAATCTGGAAGCTTCTTTTTTCAACAACTCTTAGAATATATATATATATATATATTTATTTATTTATTTTTCTTCTAAAAAGTACCTCCAGGAAGACTCTAGAAATATTCTATTATTTTCTAGACAATTCTAATTATTTCTAACAAGAGGAAGCCATGAATGTAGGACTACAATTGCCAAATGTATGAAACTTTCTAAAGCAGAGTGGCCTCGATTTGATAAAAGTGTACACCAACAATAATTATTTATACAAAAATGTAAGTAAATGCTTATCAACAATGAGGAAAAGAATTAATATCATTTGCACGCATAGTTGAAGAAGACTAATATTGTGGGGTCAATTGCAAAAGAATTATACCCCTTTGAAATTTCTTCCAACCGATAAGCAACACATGCATCACAGGAGCATCTTAGCATTTAAAAAAGGAAATGCTTTCTTGTCACCTATAATAATTTACACCATTTTGATTGTCTCCAACAAGCTCGTCAATGAAACGATATTCAACAGCTCAATAGAGATTGTGAGACTATATTGCAAGTTTTTGGATTATATTCTCTCTTTGGAAGAGATGGAATATGTTCTTTTTCTATGATATTCAATAAAAGCTTAGCTATGGATGGGCTTTCACTAGAATTTTATTGAGTTATTGGGCATTACATCAAGGATTATTACTAACTTCTATAATTTGATGTATCTGACAAAGACTTAAAATAAGACATCATTTTAATTAGTGACATATCATATATATATATTTTTAATGAAATTATAATAGAAGTTTTTGTCATTCACATCAAATTTGTGGTGCAAGGTATTGGAAAAGTTAAAAAATTAGGGTTTTTTTTGGTGACAAATACATTCTTGATAACTTAATTTTGGCATGGGAAGCTTGTGAATGTACCCAACAATAAGGCTAAAATGGAATGTTGGTCAAGCTAGACTTTGATAATACATATGATAGTTGAATATGCAAGAAATTTATTCTCAATGTTTTGCAATGATTAGGTTTTGGCCTAAAATTCAAGCATGCCTAAATTAATGATTTTAGCAATCAATTTTGTAATATCCCCTTTTAAATTAATTTCACATCTACTACAATGATTTTGCACAAACATCCAAAATATGAAATTAGGTAAAATGAAATTGCAACACTAATTCTGATTTTTTTTCCTTGATTTTCAAATGAAATAGAACATTTTGCTATAGTAAAACATGATTTTGATGTTAATATATTGTCATTTATAACAACAAACAATACCGAAAAATTTGTTGCAATGTTTCAATACTTATATTACCAAAGAATGTCTGAAACTTCAACCTAACTGTTGTAACATTCATTCCAAAACCCCCAAAACTTATTACAAGGTTTGGGGAAAAAAAAACATACAAAAATCTATTGTAAATCTGCTACAAATTGTTGTTTGCAACAATAAGACAAACCCATGTGAGGCATAGTTATTATTACTCTAGAGACTTTGGTTGATTTCATATTTATGTAGTGTGTTGTTTTCAGCATGGTATGTAGAGATTTTGGTACATGGATATTATTATTTTGGATTATGGACATAAATGTTTGATATACGTTTTTAGAAATTTATTTGCTTATAAATGATATGATATGTTCATTTAATAAAATAATCTGATTATAAGGTGTGTTGGTGAAATGCTTAATTATTTTGCAAGAATAAATGTCTTTAGTTTTTATGATAGATCTTACAATTATTTGATGTTAGAAAATTCAATGTTTATATTTAATGTTTGATTATAGTTTCTAGAATGTACTAATGTTTTTATGAAGATGTTGCAGATGAATGGCCCAGTTTACTTAAAATTGGAGACAAATTTCAATGCTAAATATTTATTTGTTGATCTTTAATTTTGTAAGGGGGCTTGTTTAGTGTTAAGTGTAATTTTATTTATGTGTTTTCTTTATGTGAGGGGGGAATATGTTTTATTTGAATAATCTTTTCATTGGAGGGAAGTTGAAGAGTTGGGATGAGTTCTATTTTAAAAGGGGGTTTGATATGGTTGTCTTAGGGGGAATTCATCTTGCTATTTTTCTTCCTTTTTTCAAAATCCAATTGGTGTATGAAGATTGTTACTTCTTTTTTGGGAATTGGTTGAAAGAGCAAGGGAAAAAGGGATCTTGATTATTAGAGGAAATTGAATACTTGTTTGGGTTTTGGGCTGATCCTAACCTAGATAGTCAAGGTAAGCTTGAGATTTAGTTTTTGAATTTCAATGTAGTTGCAAAATGTTAGCAAATTTTCTTGTTATGTTGGGAATTTGTGTTTTTAGTTTATTTCTTGATTGTGTTATGGGGGTTATGGGTGTGAATAAGGAGTTGATCTTTCTTGAAGGTTGAGAGCCTCCTTTGTGTGGCGTTGAGGAGGGCACAAAGCCTCTCTTGGGGATTCATGATAAAATGATTTTATGTGTATATATGAGATGATGGGTGGATTGGGAGTTGTATGGTGTATGGAGTGATTGGTTGTGGAGGTGTTGTGAATGGGAGATCTAGGTGATGAATGGAGTGTGGGGTGGTTGGTTGTGAAGGAATTGTGAATTGGGTGTTGTGATGAAGAGGATTATAAGTTGCAAATGGAAAATTGAACGTGAATGGTGATGTAATGTTTTTTATTATAGGTAATGTAATGACGAAAATTGTACACCCTTGGAAATGGTACAATTTTGCCTAATTTGGGAATAATTAATGATAAAATGCACTTAATATCACCTGGATCTAGTGTTGTAATGTGTTTTACACATTCACATTAGGTCTTGGGACCTTTTTAAGCTAAGCCCAAATGACATGACATTCCAATAGAAACTTCCCTAAGCACATGTGAAAGTTGTCTTTGGTTGATCTTTAGGAGCAATTCTTCTCTAATTGTAACCCAAGAATCCATCCATAAGTGAGAGCATTTCATACCTAGTGGTAAGGTCTACTATGATGTCAATGTTTGGTAAAGGAAAATCATCTTTGGGAAAAGCTTTGTTGAGATCTTTGAAATCTATACATACTCTGATTTGACCATTTGGTTTGGTGAGAGGAACAAGGTTTGATATCTAATTTGAATAATCAATCGAGTGAATGAATCCAACATCCAAGAGTTTCTTCAATTCCACCTTGACCAAGAGTGCAATCTAGGGATGCATTTTTCTCAACTTTTGTTTATATGGTTTAGCATTAGGTAGCAATGGTAAGTGAGGCAGAACAAATTCAGGATCCAATCCAGGCATATCAACATATGACCATGTGAAATTGACTTGTCTTTCTGAAAAGAATGTTATAGACTCGGGCTTTTCCTTGGTGGTCAAAGATGCTACTAACTGTATGATTCTAGAATTCTCTTGTGTACCAATGTTCACTTCTTTTATTTATTTTATAAGAAATGACAATCTCTCTCGGTATGTTATGAACAAAGCTCCCTCGAATTTGCTTCAAAAATACCTAGTTATGGAAAAGCTCCCTTGAATCTTTATGCTCGCTTTGTTCCTGGTTATGAACAAAGCGAGCATAAAGAGTAAGCTTACCGCTATGTGCTTTGCATTGATTGCGATTAATCACGTTTTCCCTTTTTTCAAGTCCATGGCATTCAATTTACCTTTGTAGAATGACTTTATAAAGAGGTTCTCGGTTTTGGCTCTCAACAATTTGTGTGACGAGATTGTAAAACGTGTGCTGCAAGAAATGAAAAAGAGGATCCCATTACATGTTGCGAAATATCTAGTTGGACTTCCTGAACTCATCAAAGATTTTGATAGATATTGTTCAAAGCCAATGAGCGACAAGGTCACGGTAGCAGGGATCTTTGGTCTAGGAGGCGTTGGCAAGACCACCCTAGCAAGAGAATTGTTCAACGGGAAGCGTTCTGTCTATGATGCATGCTTTCTCTTTGATGTGAGAGAATCACATGCCAGACGAGATTTGCATTCCTTGCAAATCAAGCTCTTCAAATATCTCTTTCATGAAGATCGAAAGTTTGGCGCCACTGCTGAAGGAATGGAACAACTGAAGCATCATGTGGGAAGGGCAAGCCATTGGCATTTTCTTATTGTCCTCGATGATGTCGATCATCAGGAATAGTTATATACCCTATTACCTGTAGCCATGCTAAGCTCTGGTAGCATGGTAATTATTACAACCCGTGACCAAACTGTGTTAATGAGTGCTGATTTCCATTATATGATGAAGGAAATGGATAGTGATCATGCTAAAAATATCTTCTATAGCCATGCTTTCCGTGGATGGGATCCACCCACTGCATATGAGAAACTTGCTGAAAGCTTCATGGAATTCTATGGAGGATTACCCCTCTCACTTAAAGTTTTAGGTGCCCATCTTTTGTTAGGAAGTAAGATTGTCTAGAATGTAAAGAAGTTTCTAGAATGTAAGAATTTTCTAGAAAATTGAAATAACTAGAATTTGTTCATAAAAAGAACATTCTAGCTATAGAAGTTTTTAGATTACTAGAAGTTTCCAAGCTCCACTATAAATATGAAGCTGTTCATTGCAAATAGCACTGCAGTTGTAAATTGTTGGATTGTTTGGAATACAAGTTAGACTGTTATATCTTCAGCTGTTGTCTTTATTTTTATGCTCTGTTTTGCCCTGTTGTTATTTATTTATTATTGCTGTTATATTTTTGGGACTGTTTTTACATGGTATCAGAGCCAGATTCAGCTGGAGATTCATCTAAAGGGTCAACTAGAAATATTGCTAGAGGGTTTTGCTGTAAGAAAATATATTGCTGGAAATGGTTTGTTTACAGGGCTAATATATTATTGGAGTGATATTTGGTTGCATAGTTGTTATATTGCTGGAGTATTGTTAGATTTGTTTGAAGGCTGATTTTTTTGCTAACATGAGTTCTTCAAATGAAGTTTTTCCTATCTTTGATGGAAGTGGTTTTGCAGATTGGAAGATTACAATCAAGAATGCTTTGAGAGAAAAAGCTCTATGGAGGATAGTGAATAAAGAAATTGGAGAACCCCAAAATAATAGAGAAAAGGAGTCATGAAAATGCAAGTTGGAGCAAGCTAAAGGTATTATTGGTAAAGCTTTGAGCCCCAATTTGAATAGAAGATTTGTTGATGTTGATAATCCAATAGAGCTGTGGGAGAATTTAGAAAAAGATTATAAAGATGCAGACATTGCTAACATGCTTAGTATAAAAGAAAAATTGATGAATTTAGATCCATCTGATTTTGAAAAAATGTTTGATTACTTCAATGAAGTTACCTTTTTAAATGCTCAACTAAAAAAAACAGGTGCTGAATATGCAAAAAAAGATTTTTAGTTGATTGCAATGGTTGAAAGTAAGCTTCCTCAGCCATATAAGGTATTTAAGGAATCAAGGAAAAGGGTTCTTCAACTAAATCCCAATACCCCCCAGCAAACTTTTGATCAATTTTGTAAGTCTGTCTTAGATGAAGAAGTTCAACTTATTAAAGAAGGACATATTAAGAAGAATCATGTATATACAACCAAAAGTAATTTTTTTAGAAATGATGGAAAAAAGAATTGGAAAGGAAATAATAAATTTTGAAATAATGAAGGTTCTAACCATTTTTCTAGAAATGATGGTGCAAAAAAGGAAGCTGGAAGAAAGCCCATTATTTGCAGGTATTGTGGGGGTGAGAATCACATGGAGAAATTTTGTTTGAAGAAGAGGGACAATGAAAGGCAGCAATATAAGCCCAAGCAAGAAAGGTTTAATGATGGCAAGATGGATAAAAATAGCTTTCTGGCTGTGTCCGTTTAAAAACAAGGAAAAGGTAAATCCACTGTTAAAAGGAGTTATTTTGCTTTAGATTTTAATAAAGAATGGATTCTAGATTCAGGAGCATCTTATCACATGACTGGAGATAGATCTTTATTTGTTGATTTTAATGAAGAAATGAATTCAGATCAAGAAATAACTATTGGTAATAAAATGAAGCTTCCAGTTTTAGGAACAGGAACTATTAATGTGATAAATAGGACTTTGAAAAATGTTTTATTGGTAAAAGGATTAGGGGTAAATCTTATTTCAATATATACAATTGTTCAAGCTGGATATGAGTTTGTTGTTAATGCTGATCAAGTTATTGTTAGAGATAAAAAAGACCCAAGCAATATAATTGCTATTGGTAGAGTTGATCATAAAAAGAGTCTATTTAAATTTGTGGTGTTTGTTGATGATAAATACACACTCTCTCATGCTTTTATTGCTATGACTGATTATATGTCAAAACTTTGGCATGCTAGAATTGGACATATAAATTATAAAAAAATACAACATATGGTTAGAATGGATATGGTTAGAGGATTAACAAATATTTTAGCTTGTGAAGGTGTTTGTGAAGGATGTGTGCTAGGGAAACATCACCGAGAACCTTTTGATTTAGGTAAAGCATGGAGAGCTAATCATCCATTGTAACTCATTCATAGTGACTTATGTGAACTAGGTTATACTTCATTTTCAGGTGCTAGGTACCTTCTCACTTTTATTGATGATTATAGCAGAAGAGTATGGGTTTATTTTCTTGAAAGAAAAAATGAAGTATTTAAAGTTTTTCAGAAGTTTAAGGCATTAGTTGAAAATTAAAGTGGAAAAAGAATTAAATGCTTAAGGACAGATAATGGGGGTGAATATTGTAATTATGCATTTGAATCATTTTGTGAAAGTTGTGGTATTAAAGTGCAAAGAACAACTTCATATACCCCTCAACAAAATGGTGTGGCTGAACGAATGAATAGAACTCTTTAAGAGATGGCTCGTTGTATGTTGCATTTTAAAAGTTTGGATAATAAATTTTGGGGTTTGGCTGTCTCTTGTACTGCACATATTTTGAATAGAATTCCTACTAATGCCCTCAAATATGTTACTCTTGAAGAAGCATGGAGTGGAAAAAAGCCTCATGTTGGGTATTTTAAGGTGTTTGGATGTCTTGCTTGGGCACACATTCCTGATGAAAAGAGAAAAAATTAGAATCAAATGGTCATAAGTGTTTGTTTATGGGTTATAGCGAAGATTTAAAGGCTTACAGGTTATATGATTTGACAACAAACAAGGTCTTTGTTAGTAAAGATGTAAAGTTTGATGAAGAATCACAACTTATACCCACTTCTCATTCTACAACAGCAAATGCTTCCAACCTTTCAGATATTTTACAAGGAAATATTGATGAGGATGAGTTGTGCACTTCTACAAATGATGAAAATATCATTGAAAATGAAACAACTAATGTTTTTGACCAGCCATTTTCTGTAGGTAGTGACAATGAAGAAGAAGACTTTTCAGCTAGACAAAAGACAAAGAGCGTTGAAGATATATATGAGCAAGGATCAAAACTTCAAAGAAGGCATGGTAGTGCTTTTATGGACAAAGTATTACAGATTGATGATCCAATTTCATATGAGCAAGCTAGAGGGAAGAAAAAATGGGAGCAACCTATGAAAGAAGAATATGGTTTAAACTGGGGTGGTGATATAAATGACCAAAAATCTGTTGGAAGCTATGATTTTCATTTTGCATCAAGTCCAATTACATGGAGCAGCAAAAGGAAAACTACGACATTATTATCTTCTTGTGGAGCAAAATATAGCTGGAAAGAAAACAATTTGGATTCGAAAGGTGAACATTAAGGGGGGATAGTGTTATTATGTTCTCCTCTCCTTTGTATCTTTTTTCTAACATTCTATCCAATCTTAAGGGGGGATGTTAGGAAGTAAGATTGTCTAGAATGTAAAGAAGTTTCTAGAATGTAAGAATTTTCTAGAATATTGAAATAACTAGAAGTTGTTCATAAAAAGAACATTCTAGCTATAGAAGTCTCTAGATTACTAGAAGTTTCCAAGCTCCACTATAAATATGAAACTGTTCATTGCAAACAGCACTGCAGTTGTAAATTGTTGGATTATTTGGAATACAAGTTAGATTGTTATATCTTCAGCTGTTGTCTTTATTTTTATGCCCTGTTTTGCCCTGTTTTTATTTATTTATTATTGCTGTTATATTTTTGGGACTGTTTTTACATCTTTATGGTAGGAATGAGGATTATTGGGAATTAGAGTTAGAAAAGGTTAAGAATATCAAGCCCAATGATATAATGTAGGCCTAGAATTTGATGATCTATTTGACCGTTTTTGGGATTTTGGACCGTATATTACAACCTAAAAATTTATTAGACCGTATCATTTGACTTGCGATATTTTTATATAATCATAAAATTGACACTTAAAATTATTGTTAAACCGTAAAAAATTATTGTATATATATAATAAAATAATTTTTATGATAAAAATATAAATTAGTTTAGATTTGGAATTATTCTTTTTAATTTTGCTTTATATTAATATATATAATTTATTATAAATATATTTATTAATTAAAAATATGTTGAAAATAGAATATTTTCAAGATTAAATATAATTTTTTCTAATTTTTTAAAGATTTTGACATTTTTACTAATAGTTATCATTGCTTTTTATTAATATATATATGATTTATAATATTTATTATAAAAATTATATTAATTCAAAATCTTTTCAAAATAGAATATAATTGATTTTTAACTTTTTAAATATTTTAACAAGATTTATTTCCTACATAATTTAGAAACTTTAACATTAAATTTAAGATTTTTAGATTTATGTCTAATTATCAATATTTTCTAATTTTACATTTTTTAAAAATATATATAGGATATCCTTATGAATAATAAAATTTTCACTATTGAAAGCATTTATTCTATAGCATTGTAACTTATTTTTTTTAACAGCATTTTGTTTGTAGTGATTCCCAACTTTGATTTTTTTCAAGATAATATAGCATCAAACTTATTGGTGAGCAATGAGCATGTTGAAATTTTAGTTTCCTTTTACAAATAATTATTCTCAGCTTTGATTTTTTCAACATAATACAACATTTAAGAATTAAGCATTCTTTTTTCCATGATTCACCGGCTTTGATTCCTTAAGAAATTTTTTTACAGGCGATTCACCGGCTTTGATTTTTTTAAAGATAATACAACAGCTGTGTTTTATTGGTGAGTATGTTGAAATTTTAGATAATGAGTTGAATAAGGATTAAACTATTTTTAATTTTATATAATTATTTTGGATAGGTTTGAAATTGATATTTAAATATGATTTTAGATTGAACAATTTGGGGATTGAACTATTTTTAATTTTATATAATTGTATTTTGCTAGATTTGAAATTGCTATTTAAATGTGTTTTTAGATAGACCAATTTAGAAATTAAATTAATTTTAATTTTATGTAACTATTTCTTGGTAGGTTTGAAATTAATATTTAAATTTATTTTTATGATATTTGCACATATGAAATCAATAAATTAATTTATAGTCAACTTATTCTATTAATAACATTTTGTTTTTGCAGTCCATGATAGATGTGACCAAGATTTCTGGAATAACTTTGTTAAATATTAAATTAAATGTTCATTGTAATTTTACAATTTCAGGAATCAATCAATAAAATAGCAATACAATTTTACAAATTAGAAAGTCAAAGTTGGGTTTGGATACATTGGATGCATTAATGGGAGTGTCTTTAAATGGACCTCAAGAAAATGATGTAAATTGGAATAAAGTATATCAAATATGGAAGAATACAAAGTCAAGAAGAGTTCTTGACCTTTGATAATATTTATTTTTGTTTATTTTCTAATTATATAATAAAAGTTTGTATCAAATTATTATAATTTTTTTTGTTTATTTGGTATTTTTTAGAAGTATGATTCCTATAAAAAAATAATTAATTAATTTATATGATACATAATATTTAAAAAATCAAATTACTTGTGTTATTAAAAATAGAAATTTATAAAAATAAAAATCATATTCAATATGTATGATTAATAAAATAAATAATATTTTAATATAAAGGATTTTATATAAAAAAAAATAAATTAAATATTTTTTGACAGTTAAATTTTTTCATAAAACGTAAAGTGACAGGGATTTAAATAAACAAACCGTCACAAAATTTTTGTCTGACAGGTAGGGGTGGCCGTCAAATTCTAGGCCTGATATAATGCGAAGCCTTAAAATCAGCTTTTATGGTATGGATAGCTAGGAGAAATAGATATTTATAGATATTTCCTATTTTTTTAGTAAGGATTTAAGATATCTTGTAAAAAATGTGGCTATATCAATCTGGAAAGCGTCCGGTTGGAACGCTGAACTTGCAGTTCAAACCCTACGAGATAAGTGCCTAATTGAATTCAGGATTGACGATAAGTTTCAAATGCACGACCACCTCCGCGATCTGGGAAGACCATTGGCAGACGACCTGGGCCCTCCTCGGCTGTGGAAACCATATATTCTTAGATCTATGGTGCGCTTCTTCTTTAATTTTTTAAGTTAAAACTTAAAATCAATCTTTTGAGAAAATATTTCAATTCAAACCAGTTTATATTTTCTTCCCCATCTAACCTCACATTTAACGCTTATACTTTTATATGCAGGAAGTGATGGGATTTAAACACATACTAGCAAAAACAAAGAACAGGTGCTTTCATTTGTTCCAGGACTCCTCCCTCGAAACTGAGATTACTTATTTTATCATTCGTTCCAGGACTCCTCCCTCGAAACTGAGATTACTTATTTTATAGATAGATCAAATGACTCTGCTGAGACTGAATTCCTGTGGCTTGAAATTGGTGACGAAAAGGGTATCTTAAAAAGTATTCCTTCGTGGATTCCTCTACAAAAACTGTGCTATTTATTTGTTTTGAATGTCAAAGAATTGTGGAGCACTTTTCAGAACACATGCAGACTAATACTCAGGTATTTCATTATTCTTTGTTGGAAATTAAGTCTCCCGTCACGACAGAGCATACATTTAAGAATACTAGTTCGGTGAAGATTTTTTTCTAATGGAAACTAATTCATTTTCTGAAAATAACAATGAATGCCAGGCCAGTTTCGAGTTGAGAATACTGATCATTTCAGATTCTCCCTCCTTGGAAAATCTTCCAGAATTAATAGGAAAATTCAATCATTTGGAGGAATCACATCTAGAAAACTCCCTAGAGAAGACTGATATAACATCCCTCGTAGAATCACTTCAACAACTTAGTAATCTTAGATTATTGAGTGTGCTTGGGCGCGACATCTCTTTAAGTGGGAATTTTAATCTCAACAGAGGTAGAGATCCAACCAATTTTGAGGCTTCTACAAGCACCCACATGAATAGCCTTGAAACCATAGACTTTATTGATATTTATAATATGTCTAAGTTGGTAATTAGTGCAGAGATGTGCCCCAGACTTCGAACATTGAAATTTATATTCATGGAAAATCTAAAAGAAATGGGCTTAAAGCAGCTAGATAGACTAAATACTCTCAGACATGCTTGGAATTTGATGGTCTATTTGACCGTATTATCTTGAAAAAAATCAAAGCTGGTGAATCGCCTGTAAAAGTAATGTTAAAGGAATTAAAGCCGGTGAATCATGGAAAAAAGAATGCTTAATTCTTAAATGTTGTATTATGTTGAAAAAATCAAAGCTGAGAATAATTATTTGTAAAAGGAAACTAAAATTTCAACATGCTCATTGCTCACCAATAAGTTTGATGCTGTATTATCTTGAAAAAAAGCAAAGTTGGGAATCACTACAAACAAAATGCTATTAAAAAAAACAAGTTACAATGCTATAGAATAAATGCTTTCAATAGTGAAAATTTTATTATTCATAAGGATATCCTATATATATTAAAAAAAATGTAAAATTAGAAAATATTGATAATTAGAAATAAATCTAAAAATCTTAAATTTAATGTTAAAGTTTCTAAATTATGTAGGAAATAAATCTTGTTAAAATATTCAAAAAGTTAAAAATCAATTATATTCTATTTTGAAAAGATTTTGAAATAATATAATTTTTATAATAAATATTATAAATCATATATATATTAATAAAAAGCAATGATAACTATTAGTAAAAATGTCAAAATCTTTAAAAAATTAGAAAAAAATATATTTAATCTTGAAAATATTCTATTTTTGAAAATATTCTATTTTCAACATATTTTTAATTAATAAATATATTTATAATAAATTATATATATTAATATAAAGCAAAATTAAAAAGAATTATTCCAAATCTAAACTAATTTATATTTTTATCATAAAAATTATTTTATTATATATATACAATAAATTTTTACGGTTTAATAATAATTTTAAGTGTTAGTTTTACGGTTATATAAAAATATCGCAAGTCAAATGATACGGTCTAATAAATTTTTAGGTTGTAATATACGGTCCAAAATGCCAAAAACGATCAAATAGACCATCAAATTTCAGGCCTAGTTGGGTTTACTTTCCCCAAATAGCAATATTAGTATAATCAACCCCAGAATAAAGAAGGGGTTTAAGGCAATGGTGAATGAAGGGGAAGAAGGGAAAGTTTTAACTGTATTGCAAAGAAATTATTGACAGATTAAATGGAGAAAGCATGGCACCAATTTTGGCAGCATATGATGTGGTAAAGCGAAAGCGAAAGTATTGAGGAATGTGATTAATTTGGTTGTTTGCCATGACTGTCTACTCTAGAAAAGCTCGTGTGATTTTTGTTTTATCAAATTCTTTGATATCTTATATTTGATGTATGGAACACTAGTGTATACTTTTATATGTTTTTATTCAGTTTTGTATTAAACAAGCAATTCAAAATTAATTATAAATTTCATCTATTAAATTTTCTTAAAGTTTAGTTTATTTAAAACGTATATTATTTAAATGCATAAATAATATAAATTTAGATTGATTAATTAAATAGAGTTAGGTGTTGAAATATAAATCAACTAATTCATGATATTTTAGGAATGTGGATAGAAAAATAAGGGCGTTTGGCTCTATATTTATTAAATGTTCAAAGATTGATCAAGATGCTAAATCTAATATATCTTAGGATTTTAAATAAATGATCTCTCAAATAGTAATTTATCTAATAATTAAAATATTTTCTTTTCACTATACAAAATCAAGCTTAAGGGTTAGGATCAAGTTTACAATCATAGATTTTTCCTACACCTAGAGCTTTGATCTAGTAATTGACATAATTTTGCTCTTTAGTTTGTGAGATGTATCTTATCTTCTTTCCTCATTTTTATATCAAAAGAATTGTGATATTTGCAAGCAATTTAATTTGGTTGATGTTATGTCACACCCTAAAAAACAAAAAAACAAAAAAAAAAAAATTAAGCAATTTAATTTGGTTAATGTTATATCACACCCTAAAAAACAAAAAAAAAAATTAAAATAAACATTCTTTAGGAGCACAAATGCTCCTAGGAATGATCATGAAGATTTAGATTCTTTTTGATGGAAAAGTTGAAGTGTGAACATGTGAAGGCTATGCAATTTTAATGATCAAACTGAATGCATTGAATGAATTTAAATATAAGAACATAGCAATAAGTCCCACAAAAGTGTACTTAGTTGACCCTTACAGGGATATATTTAGTGAGAGTTAGTTGAAATTTGTATTTTAGAATTTAAAATTTAGGGAGTCAAGTCTAGGATTACCAAATCAACCTCACAATTGTGGACTTGATAGATGACATAAAATGGGACATAAAATGGATCAAATTACTTTGATTAATGCATAAATATAAGTTTGTACATAGATAGATAAAATTATATAAGGAATCAAGAGAATATATGGATTTTTCACCATACATCTAACTTAAAGAGATAAGTACATAGGAACATGTGTGTAATTGGTAAATGGATAGCATGGAATAAGGGACCCACTTTTGTACAAACTTATGCCATTTGAAAAAATAGATAAGGTAGGTAGATAAGTGCATAGGAACATATGTAACAAGTAGATTGATAATACACAAAATAGACTTGAATTTGCTTAAATTTATGTTGTTTTCTAATATGTTAAATTATCAAGGTGCTTTACTCAAAATGGGCATAAAATTAAATGAGAAATGACATGGATATGCAATTTTTACAATAATTTTTTCCCTCCACTTTTAGGTGTATGTGAATCCTATAATGGTTATGCATGTAATTTAGTATGTAGCACATACAATCATCCATGTAAAGTAATATTTAGATAGCAACGAATATATTCATAGTGTCTATATCAAGTAATGGACACTAGAAGGTTTCATCATGTAATTTTACCTTTAGTCATGTACTCTAAATGTAGAAATTGCAACACAAATGAAAATATTTGATGTGTAACATTTGTGACACAAGCATGAATTTAAGAGAAAATGCAATTTCAAAAAATAATTATCAAAAATCATAAAAGGAGAGAAAGGTGGTTTAGGTCTCACTTGGGAATCCATGAGTGATATGACACATTTAGTGCATGTCCTTCCACTTATAGGTAATAAGTCTTTATAAACACTTATAACTATTTAGAAAACTCAATTTGGGAGTGTTAGTGATAGAATATTCTCCTAGAATCAATTTTATCTATAAGGTACAAGGGATTGAAGAAGAGGTAAAACAGTACATGAAATCATACAGTTTTAAGTATAAAAATATGTAATCATGTAGAATACTAATTATGAGTGAATACATCATATGATAAGAATAATTTATATATATTACCATGTATTAGTAATTTTACACTTCATCCACTATAGAAAGTGGTAATTATTTATCTTTGACTATTGAATTAGATGATGTTTAAGAGTATCCATCAGCTTCTGACCACCATAGGTCAACCGTAGAGCTTTTCCAAGCCTACAAGATAATTTGCAAAAAAAAAGACATAAACATCATATTTAATTGTGCATATAACTCTATTGAACAAATCATATTAATTTAATTAAACCAATTATTCCCAAAAAATTATCCTGTTATTTATAAAAATACAAAAAAATATAAAAATCATAAAATCCTTCTCATCATTAGTTTAATAAAAAAAAAAGGTTTAGAGAACTAATTAATAATTTGCACATTCTTCCATCACTTTGCTTAAAATAAACAAAATTTAATCTTGCATAAGACTGAAAAAGGACCCTTTTTCATCTCCACCCTCTATTTCTTCTCAATCTTTGTCCTAATCATGTTAACCAATTACATAATGCCACTTGTTAACTTCTAATTCTCCCTTGCATATATGGATAAACCACATCACTCCAATGCAAAAATTTAATCTTATCTAAAATCTATAAATCTACTCTTCCACAAGCCATTTTTTAAGATGAAGAATTGGAAGCAAGATAATGTTATGATCCTAGATTCAACAACCAACTTTCATCTTCAACAATCAATCAATCATCTTAGACACAACACTTTGTCAACATGTTTTGTTTGGTAAGAAGATTGTTCCTTTTATCATTTCTTTTAATTTATTTACTCTTTTGGAGTTGTAACAATGCATAAAATAGGAATCTTGTTTTGTGTACTATTTTCTATTGTTTTCTTGTGTATTTTGATATACACATCAATAACATTTATGTTATTATTTCATTGAAATTCTATTGTTATTGATGTATTATTTTATTTTCCTGCACGATTAAATAATCTTTCATTAGATTTTCAATTAAATAGATTAATTCCAACCAACCAATATTGAAAAATATCATTAATATGACTCAAAATTTTAAAAGTGATTTGGAAAATGGTTGACTATGACTACCAAACGTGAGAACTCAGACTAAACAACAAATTATTAATATAACTAGTACAACCAAACTTATTAGAAAGTTATTGAAAAACTAAAGGTGATACAAAATTAAAAGAGGAAAATAGCATATCTATCATGAATTACAATGTCTTGTAGACAACGAAATAAAGTTAAAACATCAAAATCGACACCATTAGCTTAAGCCTATAAAAACTGGTGATTCAGACTAAACAACAAATTATTAACGTAACTAATAGACAACCAAATTTATTAGAAAATTAAAGTGAGATAAAATTGAAAGAGGAAAATAACTATCATGAATTAGAATGCCAATAATTTGAAGACGAGGAAATAATGTTAGAACATCAAAATCGGCACCATTATCTTAATCCTATAAAAGCTGGTGATTAAGGCTCTCCTAATTATATAAATAGCTCCCAAGTTCCCAACGCAGGTTGTTTAGATGATTTGACCGGCCGGCCATTTCTGTTTCTGTTTCTCCTTGTTTTCTTCAGATATTTTACTGTTATGTGATTTTGTTCTCCGTTGTTCAACATTGCCAGCTCATTCCTCCTCGGCTCTATCGCCTTTGTAGTTATATTCGACGTAGAAAATAAGCATAAAAACAAACATGATGGGAAACTAAGTAGAAATTTTGTTTGATGTACTCCTTTTGAATTTATCCGGCATGTTGTTGTACTCATATAACTAGAGTCGCGAAGAAGAATTTGCCAATGAAAATGACGGTCTGCTCTTATTCTGTCTTACGCGTGCTTTCGAAAGGAATTTTCATGGAAGATAAACTGTTGTTTGAGTAAAAACAATTGTGGATATTTCCGATGCGTTACGTCACCACCCATAATCCTCGTCCTGGAACACATCGCTTGTCTCTTTTTATCGGGCTAAGGACAAAAAGTTTACATTTTAAAGTCTTTCATCGCTTACTCGTGATTTGTCAAAACACCAGACTACGGTTTAACACTCTATTATGAGTGCTTAAATATAAGCAGAAACGTTAATGCATTTAAACTTAACAGTAATATCTTCGAATACTATTACGTCTTGGATGTCAACTCGGCGACGCTATTTTCGAAGGAACAGGGGTGTAGAGCATTTAAGCCCTGTCCGTCTAATCATCTCCATTTTTGCTGCGCTATCAAACTACATAATCTGCTACGACAATCTTGCTTGGACGAGACGTGAACAATCTCTAAACTTAGCGTATATTTGCACTCCGGGCTATATTATTGTTCAATCATAGGATTAGGATCATCTTTCTCATAATCTGCTGCAGACAAATCAGATTGTCATATAGCTGATAAAGAAAGCTTGAATGAAAATTTTAAATTATCTTAAAGTGATTAGAGAGTGTCAACTCTTCACCATACGTAGAGTGCATAAATACAACTCTATTATAAATAAATATAATTTGGATGATTGGTTTAAAATGAATATTGCAAACATTAATGTTGCAATAATTAAAAAAGAAATTTAACTCACATTTTCATGCATTAAAAAGTTACATTCCTTAGAATCGTCGTGTTGTATAATTATTTTAAACTCTCTTACTCTCATGTCAAAAATTGCATACCTTACAATTTTAACAATATAATTTGTACCTATTTTAGCATCCATTCTCATATTCATTTTAGGGCCAATTTTTACTTATTTCTGAACATTTTTCCTAAGATCTAGATGCCAATTTTACGTTCATTCTTGTGCCCATCCTAATTGTTTTATTTTTATGATAATTTTATAACTTTTTCTAGTTTTTGTTTATTTTAGAACAAAACCATAGTTAGATGGCCCCATCCTTGCAATCACTGACCCTAATTTTTATAAATAGTTGTAAGACTACTTTCAAACATCCCCATTAGATATGTTTTCAATTTAATCTTTGCATAATTTTTTTTTGTACAACACCTCTAGAATTGAAAAACTACTAATTCTTTATTCCCTTTCCCAAAATAGGATGTGATGTTTGATAACTTTAAAAGGATTTTATCTTCCATGATTTTTATGTCTCTCCAAATTCTAAATTTTTGTAGGCCCTTTCCTGTAGGAGACGACAACTCCTTCCCAAGATCCTCCACCTGCAACAACAAATCACCCTCACACATATGGGAGAAGAAAACAAAACTATTCTACCAAATATCGAGAATGATATTCAGATTGATATGCTAAATTATATATTGTACATGCCTTTTAAAGACATGTGAAAAAATAGACGGGTGAAAAACTACCTGATACAAGAAAAAGCCACCCAAGTAATTAACGTAAGTTAAAACTTAACATTACACTAACACCCCCTTAAGTGAAAACTTAGGGAGATTATTATGTAAATGAAATGCAAAATGGGTCTCGGCTACAAGGCCATGTTAGGTACCCATGCATAACTAATATGCAATGCAATGCAATCTCTCACAACCAGAGAAAAGGAGAAAAACCCTGTGGGAGAAAGGTCCTCTCCAAAAGAGAGAAGAAAAGATAAAAAAGTGAAAGGAGGACTTCACAAGACCCCCCAAGGACAACTCCCATCACTAATCTCAACAAAATAAAAAAAGAGAGAGATTATGTAGGGCCCCCATAGAAAAAAGGAGAAATGTTGAAAATCGCCCCCCATGATGAAGAAACTCCTATGTTGATCCTAAAAGTCTGAAGAATATCCCATGTTTGCAAACAACATGCCTCCCTTTGGGAAGAAACAACTGCTAATGCAAGAGAAACTCCAACTCTGAAACAAGAGAAGGGAGAGGAATAATCAACATGAAAGATGCCTCTGAAAATTGTCCCAATACCTCCATGTAACCAAATGTCACATCATGATTAGGTGCAACTCCAATTTAAGAAGGTGGATCAAAAAGACCATGTGGAAAATCTAAAACAACAATATCAAAATACATAAATGGTGTGCAACAGTGTAGGTATTGTCATTGAAAATAAGGGATATAACCTCAATTGCATTATCCAAATCAGAAATGTGAGATTCACAAAACAACTTCGCAAGACATGTCGAGTGACTATCCCACAAAGAATGATCTGAAGGATCAAAAACATTGAAAGGATCATAAGCATGGTTTATCTTCTCTAAAGAATAACAAGGCATATTGGTAGTGGAAAGAGGATCATCGAGAGATGGTAGAGTATCATGATCTCCATATGATTCTCAAATGTAAGTCCAAAGAGCACAAGGGCACTCAAAACAAATAAGTGATTCCAAAAGGTCATCATTTATATGTTCAAAAATAACTCTAAGGACTTTAACCCTATATCCTTTCCAAATAATATACCCACTACATGTGCATGGAATAGGAATTTCATTATACAAATATAACAATAGATTTTGCTCACTAAGATGAGTGACAATAAAATCACTTCATTTCATAAAATTCCCTTTCTCCAAAGAAACCATTAGAACTAATAATTCTTCAAAAATTTCAAACATAATTATAAAAACCTCCAAACAAGAATTATAAGTTTAAAACACTTGATTTGGTGCAAAAATTGTACCATTTAGGCACCATGATCTTTGAGGCACAAGAATCCACATAGTTGCCAAGCATAAACCACAAGAGAGACGTTGTCCACTATCATGCGAGGATTTCTCATGGTTGATATGTGATGGAACAAGATATATCAATAGCCAAAAAACACATAGTACCACCAATGTTGGACTAAAGTCCCTAGAAACTACTTTGAATCTGCAATGTGGGCCTTCCTTCAAACACTCTGAAACCCTAAAATAAAATATTTGCATAAAAATTTAGAATGCTAAAGTCTTGAAACCAAAATATATGTTAAGTGATGTTTTCAAACCAAGTTTCATGCCACTAGATTCTCCAAAATGCCTTAGAAAACCAACACAATAGGAGCTAATTTGTGCCTCTCCATGCAACAAAATGATGCCCTCTCATAATGAATTCAAACTTCAAAAAATGTGCATCTTTGGACAACTTAAAACACAGTTGTAGATTCAATCATTTCCTCCAAATTGAGGAAATTCTTGCCACCTTCCACAGGGGTAAATCACACACAAAACCAAAGGGGTCACGTGGGCTAGGAAAACAAGCCAATAATCACAACTTAAACAAGCATGGGTAAATCATGTCTCTCTCAAGGAAATCATGGCCTCCACTAATGCAAATCAAGCCTCAAGCATAATAGTCATGAAAATCACACAACAGATTTGCGGCCTGTAGATACAAAATTGCAATCACCAAGAAAAATTGTGCCTCCCTTTTTACATAAATTAGTTAAATCATGCCTCTTAATAACACTAGATCACAACCCAAAATGTAGCTTAATTCCCCGCAGATATTCACCAGCAACAGGAAAATGAAGAATAATCAAAAATAATTGAAATTTTGAAATTTAATAAATTCCAAATGTTAAAAAAAATTGGTAGGAAAAAAATTGCTCACATCTCCTCAATAGAAACTCTCCAGGAAGGTGAGTAGGAGGAGCTCTGATACCATGTAGGAGATGGCAACTCCTTCCTAGGATCCTCAACCTGCAAAAAAAAATCACCCTCACAAATATGAGAGAAGCAAACACAACTATTTTTCCAAATATCGATAATGATATTCAAATTGAGATGCTAAATTACATATTTTGCATGCCTTTTAAAGGCATGAAAAACCAAATGGGTGAAAAACTACCTGATATGGGAAAAAACCACCCAAGCAATAATCTAAGTTAAAACTTAGCATTACACTAACATTTCCAACACTTTATGATACTAAAACAACACTTTAGCTCTTTGTGCATTTTATTTCACATTGTGAAGCGTACATTTTGTTGAACTCCATGGTCTTGATTTATTGTCTCTTAGAACATTTAAAAATTAATGGGTTTTCCCCTTTTGTTTCCTTGTTATTCTATATTTTATTCTCTTATTCTACTCTTCGATTCTATATCTCCTCATTCATTTCCATACAAAAAATGATAATTGTAGTGTAGGAAAAAGTATCCCTTTTTCACACTTAATTTGGGAAATAATATTAAATAAAAGGACTAAATTATGCAATAATTTAGTGTTGTAATATGTGTTTTACATATTCACATTAATTTTACGGCCTTGTTAATAAAATGGACTTAATTGTGCCTTATTTATTGTGTTGTAAGGTGTACCTTTACACTTTCACACTAATCTAGGGCTTTATTAATTAATTGAGGTTAATTATTCCTTAATTGGACCCCTTAGTTCAAATCCAAGCCTAATTAAATGCAATTTTTGAAGGATAAAACTCGACATTCATTAATGCTATATCATAACACTTAACATTGGAGAATGTATCAGGACCCATTTTCCCAAGGGTGAATGAGTCCTCACTTAGGCCTAGGACCTAAATTTCAAATTTTTTTTGGCGGTATTTCAATGATTTCAAATGTGTATTCACATGTCAGCTTGTGTTATTTGAATTTTGGGAATTCATGTTAACATATGTATAAATAAGAGGTCATTTCACTATGTTTCATCCTAGAAAATCTAAGACCTTCAAGTAATCGAGCAATTTTTGTGAGAGAATTTTCAAGGCATTCAAGAGCATATTTATAGAATATTATTGCAACAATCAAGATCCATAATCATGTCCAAGTCTCCTTACATAATGCATGCTATTTGAGCTAATATGTTGATGTAGTGTTCAAGATTCATTCAACCATTCAAAGTCATTGTTTAAAATCAAGTTTCATGATCAAGATCCGCATCCATTGAAGCCATTTCATGCAAGTTGCAAATCCACATTCCAAGGTTCAAACAAGGGGTTGGTGAGTTGTGACATTTCATTTATTCATTCATCCTTCCTTCATGTTATTTCATTTCATTTCAAGCTTTAATTACAAAAATAGGGTTTGACGAAGGCAAACCCCCATTCACCTAGAAAACAACATTTTTCACTCTTGATGTGTGATTGCAGATTTTAGGTGGAAGATCTCTTCAAGAGAAAAATTGTAAGGTTGTCAAAGTTGTCAAAGTTTTCATCATTCTTGCAATTTCACATAAACTAACCTATAGGATTTATTTCCATATTTTTTACTATGAGATTCAAGAATCTAGGAGTGCAGACATAGCTAAAAAAACCTAGAAATGGATTTTTGAGGATCCCTAACTAGGAACCATTTTCCATAGGGTGAATGAGTCCTTAGTTTTCTTTCAAAAAGCACTTTTGGTGATTGGTACACATCATTTTCCCATTCTTAGATTTTCAATTTGACTTCTGGTTCCATTACAATTGAGCTTAATATTCTAGATGCACTTTATAGATCATAATTTGGACTTTTTTTGCTATTTTTAATCTTTCTCCCCAAAGTGTTGTTTGACTCATACCCCTGTCCTAGCATAAAAGGGAAATTTGCATATTCACACCTTGATTTGACTCACCTTTTGGTTGTTAGTCAATTCATTTTTTTGATATCATTTCTTATCTGAAATAGTGGAAACTAGGTTTATTTGTTGTCATTTTGGTGAACCCCCTTTCATAACCCCCCATTTTTCTATGTTTTGTTGTGGTGAACCTGAGTTTGATCATTGTAATTTTCTGATTTTGGAGTCCATTTGCATCCTAGATTTAGATCTTGCATTCATTTGCATTTCATTGCACTAAATTGAGTCTCATTTAGGGTTGTTTAACTTGCATTGCTTTGCACTTCAGTAGGGGTTTTAGGATTGCATTTTTACATTCTCTCAAAATATGAAAAATACAAAAAAAAATCATTTTTCATATCATTTACATAGAATTGCATCATCATTCATTTGCATTTTAAAATTCAAACAAAATTGCATATTAAATTAGGTCTCCTAGTTTTTTCATTTTATCATATTTTGCATTTGCATTCAACATTAAATTCAAAAAAAAATTAAACTACAACTTCTTGTTTCTGATCAGAATTTGGAAACCACTAAGATCATCATAGAAAGTTGTAAGAAATTTTTTTAAAACCATAAACTAGGACCCATTCGCCCTAGGGTGAATGAGTCCCTAATTGAGGTCATTTCCTAATTTTTTGGGCATTAAAACACCCATTTTTGCATTTCATTTTGTTCTTTTCAATTTTCTATTTTAGTTTACAAATTTTCTATGAAGTGAAATTGATCATATTTAGCTTAATTTGATAAATTTAGTGCATTGTTTTATTTCACAATTTCATTTACAAGGCATCATTTTTAGATTTTTGGATTGAGTAATAAAAAAATTACCTTGTTTAGAATCTAAAATTGCATTTACATATTGCATTCTAGATCATTGCATTGCACTTTACCCTCTTTGCATTGATTTGAAGTTTGTCAAATCTTGTATGAACTCTACAAATTGGTGTCCTATTAGGAATACTATTGTGAGACATAGTTTGAGATTCATGTCATCCCACGATACAAAATTTGCTATGGATCTTGGGTTCTCCAACTCTTTTACTAATAGTGTTGATAATCAACCCTCTATGGATCATAGCAGTCATACCTCATTTACAATGACTTCCTTACCTATAAATAGTGCGCATGATGTTGGTCATATCTTGTAAGAAAACATAAGAAGGCTAGATGAAGAATTAAAATTTTTATAAAACTTTGTGAGAACTAAACCTATTGCTAGTAACGTCATTCCTGTCATAGGGTACATACGAATATTGCTTAACTACAAAGAAGGAATAGAGTTCATATGTTCCTTGGTCCATATCATTCAACGAAACTTTCCTCCCCCCAACCACCTTCCAACACATCTCTCATGTATAAGAGAAAAGAAACCACAAGTTCTGATCACTTCACTACTCCTAACACATCCTTTTTCTGAAAATGAGGGTTTGCAGTTAGAAGATGAAAGTGGTGAAAATACAATAATCATACCAAAGAAAAAGAAATTGAAACTACATGAACATCAAATATTTCAACTACAAAATTTGCATGATATTCTTGCAAATTCCTATGACCTATTACAAATGTCCAAGATTGAGAATATCTTTTACACCCATCTACATTGGAAACTAATTGAATTTCCACAAAAACATGAAAATATAACCGAAAAGAAAAATTCTCAACATAGACCATATTGTGACTACCATAGATTCTATGGACATCGCACCGATAATTGTTGACCTTCAAAGCAAATATTGAAGAAATTTAGATCTCCTAGGGATCCATCTTGACTAAAAGCATGCAATTTTCTCCTTGCCATGTAATAGTTATAGAATCCTAGTATGCTTACTATTTCATGTTTAACATTCATTGCAAAACATTTTCTTTATCACAAGGAGCTCATTCTCATCACTCATCTCAGCTCATCCTTGTCCTACACTTATTCAAGGCAAGGGGTTAGATAGCCTTGCCCTAGTTTTGGCACTTCCATTGTCCCTTTGGCTAGTTTCTTATCCTTCCTTATACACTAAGCAAGATTTGGATGTAGACAATCTGCTATAGGTTGACTCGCATGTGGCTTACTAGTATTTTTCTTTGTTTTCTCTTGCATGTTTCTTTGTGTGATTACATGTATGTAATGTGATCCCCTGTACTATTTTATTTGATGTATATATCTCTCTTCATGTCCATTACTTTATATGTACCTACATTCTTCTATATGTCATAAAAATTTATCATTTTTCTAGTCTTGTGTTTTCCTTTTGGGGATGATGCAAAGCATTGAGACATTTAGGTATCTTCCATGTTGACTTGAAATATTTTTCTTTTATTTCTCTCTCTATGTGTCATTCTTCCTCCTCTACAAGTATTTGGGGAATGATGATGTTTTCGAGCTCTATAAACACATTGTAACAAAGATTTACTAACCTCAAATATGTAGATCCCTTACGTGTTTTTGGGGGAAACCCTCTCCCCTTTACATGATGTAGCTTCATTTGGAAAAATATTATTTGGCATATGTCTTTCTGAGTAAGCTCTCATACCCTCCTTGTAGTGTAGAAAAATGTATCCCTCTATATTTGTACACTTGCTTTCACCCCCCTGTTAAAATTGGGCTTCTTTATGCCACATTTGGTCCTTTTTTCTATCCACAAGCCTTATTTAATGCATCTTTCTGAGGATAATCTCAACACATATCTAATAACCAATCATAATGTAATGTTTTTGGTTTTTATAGCCTAGATTTAGAGATCTGGGACTCATATGCCACCTTGGGTGTATGGGTCCCACCTAAGTTTCATGGCCTAAACCTGAATTTTTGGCACAAAACATAACAATTCTTGAAATTTGTGTCCCATGCTTAGGCTACTAGGACTCATATGCCTCAACTGGCATGTGAGTCCTAATTATCTTGGACCTAATTTTGAATTCAATTCTTGGTAGTATTTTACTCTCCTAGATCTAATTTCAGCTTGTAGTGTTGTAATTTTGGGGAATTTGGCATAAAAAAGTATAAATACAAGGTTATTTCACATATTTTCTCCTAGCAAGTTTTCAAGTCTTCTAGAAATTTCAATTATTCAAGAATTATAAAAAAATTGTGATCAAGAGAATTCAAGATCATTCAATAGTTTATTATCAAGCATTTAGGAGCTATATTCAAGATTCATGCATCATGTTTGTTTTTAAGCTAACATTTGTGATGTAGGGTTTTTATGCTTAAAGCAAGCATTCAAGTCAAGATCCATAAGATTCAATAAAGGATCAACATCTACATGTTCATGTTATCCATTTTGTACAAGATTGTATCCTTTTTACCAAGGGTTTCGTGAGTTGCAACATAACATATTTGTTCATTCTATTTTATTTCATTTCAAGGTTTGATTACCAAATGATGTTTGACCAAGGAAAACTCCTATCCACTATAAATTTTTTTTTTTCCCTCTCTTTGATGTGTTATTTGCAAATTTAGGTTGAAGATCCATTGAAGAGAAAGATTGGAGAAATTTTTCAAAGTTGCAAAATTGTCACCAAACTCGCAAAATCATAGAAAGTCATCCATAGAGCATAATTCAAAGTATCAGATTGAGAGATTTGATATGAGAGAAGATACATGAGAACATTAGAGGATATCAAAATTTTAGATCAACCCTAATATTGGTACTAAATCGCCACTTGTGGTGTATGAGTCTTAGTATACCGGATTTCAAGCATTTTTTATGGATCCTAGTTTAGTAGTTCTAGATTTTAGATTTAGCCTAAAACCCTAAACTGGGACTAAATTTCCCCTACTAGTGTATAAGTCCTAGTGTGCATTAAAAAATAGATTTTTGGGACTGTAGACCCTATTCCAAGCTTCTTTAGTTTTCCAGGTACCCCTTTGCTCATTCTCAATTCATTATTCTAATTTTCAATTTCATGTATGAGGTTGCATAGTTAGATTTGCACATTGCATTCATCTTCTTCTTCTCAAGCCTTTGCTTGGTTGGGAACCCCTTTTAATTCTTTAATCAAACCCTTAGGACACCCTATTGCAAATCTCTTTTCCTAATTCCATCCATAGATTGAGATATCTAGGGTTTCCTTTAATGAAACTTGAATGAAATAGGAGGAACCCTTATCCCCCTTTAGTTCCATCTCTAAAAAGGTGGAATATGATTTTCTTCATTTCACTCCTTATGGTTATCATTGAATATCAACTACTTTAAATTTATTTCTCACAACAATGGTGTTAGCAATTCCTTTAAAGTGGGGCATACATCGACATCCTCATGTTCTTTGTGCAATTTTCTTACTTCTTGTGATGTGTCCTTTTCTTGGTGGTGTCATTGAGTTTAATGTCCTCCCAGATCATGATATTTCTTAGCATACGACTTTATCCTTAGTGGTCATGCTACACATTACATTTCCTAAGTTGTAAAAAAAATTATCTTGGACTTGTCCTCTCTTGGAGATATTAGGCATGCTGATCCCTAAGAAGAAGACCTTACACAAACTAAGCAAGATCCCTTTGAACAAACCTCTATCTACAATTTTTTTTCATAAGTGTTTAGCATAATACAACTTATCAACCCTATGAAGCTTGAACCTATCCCTAAATTTAAGGCCACCAAGCATAACACACCTTGCTTTCCAATGGAGCCTTGCCAATGTTCATAGGTGTTTATGATAACATAGCTTGTTGAGCTTTATCGGGCATGAAATTGAAATGTGTGTGGTACCTTATTGAAGTTGTCATGAGGATAGCTTTGTTATGGTATGGGTGTTGGAATATGGCTTGTTTTTTTGGAAAATTTCCTCTATTGTTGTCATTGATGACAACCTAAGTCATTATTCTGGTCCGCAGATCAGGATTTGTTCATACCAAAAAGCAAAGTAAAGAACAGAGTTTTACCATAAGAGAGAATGAAGAATAGGGTATCCAGTTAGTATATCAATATGTATGCTTCACCGGATCATCATTTTGATTTGTGGATCTTGAGGAAATTTGTTAAGAATTTATGTTATCTTATTGTTAAGTTTTTTGGTGTCACATTAATTGGTGTACAAGTTATGAGATCTGGTAGAATGATTTTCTGTTTATTTGTTCATGATGGCCAACTTAATTTATGTAGCATGTCATAGATGTATAAGGAGTAATTGATTAAATATTTATGTGTTCAAGAATTTTATTTTGGGGCCACAACATAGCTTTAGCTAGCTTTGATGGGTGCACATTAAATATAATTTGTGATTTGAGTCGACTATTGGAAAACATCTTAATTTTTCTAGAGTTGACTTGAAGCGATTGAAATCTTGGTAGCAGATATATATATATGAGATTGGTCAGTTCATTTTGAAGAGTAGTAGATAGAGTTTGATATATGTTGATGTGATTATGAATATCAAAAGAGTAGTTGAATGGCTTTTAGTTGTGTAGAAGATGACTTTTTATGAAGCAAATTAAGGAAAAGTAGAGCAAAATGAAAACTTGGATAGGAGGTCCAAAATCTTGAGCAGTGAGCTCTAGGCAACGTACCTGAATGCATGTGCATTCCACTTTTTCTCATACTTTTAACAGAGTATAAATTGTGGACTAATCTCCACCATGGTTTTTACCCTAATAGGGTTTCCACGTAAAAAACTTGGTGTTATGGTGTTTTGATTGTCTCTTTCATATGCTTGCATCTTTACTTTTGTTTAAATGTTGTAAATGGTTTAAGATCTAGATTGAAATTTAAATATTGTTGAACAATGATTCAACCCCTCTCTTAGTGTTCCTTGAGTCCAACAATTGGTATTAGGGCTTAGTTTCTATGTAGAAGTTTAACTGCTTGAGGTGGATCTTGGAATGCAATAGACTTTGGTGGTCTTCAACAACAACTTTTGTGGCACTTAATGATCTTGATCAGTCTAAAGTAGAAGTCATGGAATTAAAAGAAAATCTTCAGGATGCTGAAAAATTCATTCAATATTTGAAGGATAAAATCAATGAGTCAAGAGAAAATAGGAAGGAACTATGTGATAAACTAAAGTAGAAATAAATTAAATGCTTGGAAGATGTTCATCTGAATAAGACCCTAAAAGAGATAACTGAAGAATGTGAAAATAGAAACAATGCTACTCTAAAGCTTGAGATGGAATCTATGGTGATGAGGATGACTAAGGAGATTGAAGAAAGGAAGAAAAATGAGGAGAATTTAGCCCATTCCTTAAAGGAAAGATCTGAAGAATACAACAAAGTTAATAGTGGATTCATTCAACTAGAGATTGAACTGCAACAATCCAAAAATGATGAACAAGAGCTTGAAAGATAGTAGTTATTCTCAAAGATGAACTCACTACTGTAAATGAATACAAGGAGAATTTTAGGATCAGTTCTTCTAAGCTTGATGAGCTGACTATTAAAGGACAAAAGGATGCAAATGACAAGTGAGGTATTGGATATGAGAAGGTAGAAAGCTCAGGATCTAAACACAAGGATTCCAAACAAAGAAATCAAATGAAAAAAGGAAGAAGGTATTTGGTAACACAACCCAATGCTCAAAATTTTAATGGTCACTACTTTTTTTGTAATAAAATTAGTCATATATGTCTTCTCAGTGTAGAAGTAAATTCAAGCAGTCCATCATTTCCCTGTCAGTTTTTTAGTTGCAACAAGTTTGGTCATAAGTCAATTGAATGCAGAAGTGTGTATGTTAGTGTACGTAATTGGGTGCTGTCATAATAGTGGTTTACAATTCCTGAGAGGAACAAATTTTAGCTGAAATCACATATTTTTAGAAAATATAATGATTTAAGCCTTATAAATTTCCATTTTAAGGATTCCAATTGAAGAGGGTTTGATCAAATCACCTTAGATCAAACCCCCTTGGATAGAACCTTGCTAGTTTTAAATGATACCTATAAATGCATCTCCTTTACACCTATCAAAATGCTAATAAAAAATCACTTTTGATTTAGATTTTGGGGGATCAAATAAATTCATTTAAAATTTATTTCAAATGATTATGGCATTCCTCAGAACAAGTTATCCAATGAATATAATTTTAATATGTTTTGGTTTTGTTATGTATTTGTTTTTAAGTTTTATTAAACATAGGTTTTTCATCCAAAATGAGTTTCTTTGTTCTTAACATGTGGAAAAATAGAAGATTATAAAAAAAAAAAATTGAAAAATATGAGTGCACTAGATATTGAAGTTCTTGATCCAACAAAAAAAATTAAATTAAATTTTGACATATACAAAAAAAGTTACGTGTTATACAGTCGCGTTGTGTCTGAATTGTAATTTGTTTGACTTTGAAACTTGATTAAGGAAAAAATATTCAATAAAAAAGCATCTAACCAAGTGGAAGCATTAGATATCAGAGTTACAAATCTAAATTTGAAAAAATTATAATTTTATCCTTCATGGAAAAAAAGTTATGAATTATATGGTGTGCGTCACTTTTTAAAAATGTTGTTTTCTGAAAAAATTATATTTTTGTGGGAGATGGAAAAAGAAGTGCAATTTGATTCCAAATTTTTTGAAAAAAATACTTTTAGAATCTACAGACAAAATTTGATGAGACTCTAGTTTGCCCCATCTTCAAATTCCTCATAGTTTAGCCGCTATAGGTGCCTGAATGTGAAGATTTAGTTAAAAATAATAATTTTAGTGTCCAGTTTGGCCAAAAATTGTAAACCACTATTATGGGATCACCCAATTCTAAATGCTACACCTATGGAAGATTTGGGAATATTAATAATCAATGCAGATCAATAGGGAATCAATGGAATGAATGGTCTAAACAAGGAAATCATGTATGTTACAATTGCAATAGATTTGGTCACATTGCAAGATTCTGCAAGAATAGAAACATGGATAGAAGAGGTCCGGTATACAAAGGAAGAATTTCAAAGAAAGATGATAAAGGAAAAGGGGAAGTGAATGTGGAAGAAATAAGAGATCAGATGAAGAAAACATGGGTAAGGAAGAGTGAGTCTGTTGAAGGAAATAGGCCCACACTAGAACTTGTTTCTGGTAATTCCTCCAGAAATTGATCTTAGGCCATTAGTCTAGGGGGAGTTTTTCAAGAAAAAATCCTTTGTCCCCCTATTAATAGTTGGCACCGAAATGGAGGAAGTTGCCAGTAGTTGTGCTAAAGTCTTGCAAATGTATCTGTGATCACTTGTGCAAAAATTTGAAGAAGTAGAAGGTCCATAGATCAATTTTTCTTTTGTTTTATGAGAAAATAAAGTATCTGGAAACTCCTAGGGAAAAAATTTAATGCAGTAAAAAGGTTAGGTGTGAAGTTATAAAAGGGTATTTGGAACCCTCAATTTTCACCTTGTATTGAAGAAGAATAGAAGGAGAGCCTCTATAGCAGAATTTTGAAGGAGTAAAGTCAAATCAGCGGTGAATTCATTAGGTATTTCAGTTGCTTGTAAAATTATCACTTAATTTGGTGCTCAGTAGAAACTTGTTCGGTACAGAAAATGAAGCAAATCAAAGGAATGGTGAATTTGGATGAATATAGCAGTGGAAAGATTAGGGATGTAAAAAATATGTTGTCGACCAATGAATTGAAATGGCTTGAAGGTGTGAAACATAGAAGTTTGGACATTTGGAGTGAATTTCCTTATTTTGATGATGCATAAGTTGTTAGGTTTATCCTAAATAGATTGAATGATGAAATTATAACTCTCAATAAACCTTATCACATTTCAAAAGAGGTGATCAGGAATCTAACTAGATTATGCAATGTTGGGGATATACCAAAAAAGAAGTCAATTCAGAACCAAGTGGTTGAAACCCTAACTAGAGTAATTGGAGATCATAGGGCTTTGATAATTTTGACGATCAAAGATCCGACAACAAGGTACATTGTACATGGAATTTCATACAAAATATTCTTTAGAAATAGTGAAGGTGCAACTTTGGCAGGTGCTATTTATACCTCTCATAAAATGATAATGTTGGATGAAGATTTTGACCTATACAAATTGCTAAAAGATCAGTTGTTGGAAAATGTGCAACTAACAAAGGAGGCAGATTACCCCTTCAGGTTTGGTACCTTGGTCATATGTCTTGTGATGTATTTTTTTAATTGCTTTCCATAGATCAAAAATGTTGTATGGAAAGAGAATGAAATGGTTTGTAAACAGATTTTTGAACATTCTAAAACTTTGGCAAATTGTGAGCAAGAGTATGTAAAATTCTTTAAGGAATTGCTAGGGAAGTTTGGAGAAATTAGAATTTCCATTTTGGTAAAGGAACTTGAATTTGGGTCCTCTTCTGGTGAGATGGAGAGGAAGAAGACAAGAGCACAAGAAATTGCTGCTTATACTCCTATGGCACACAAGTCTCCAAGAATTGAAGGAAAAGGTAAACAACAAGTGATTTTGGACATACCCGATGAGGAATTTAATGATTACACTCCAAGGGAAGAACCATAATCAGTTGAACCAGATGTAGTAATGGAAGAAGGAAGCAGAGAAGAAGATGTCTTAGCTAAAGAAAATATATTACATCTTGTTAAGGAGAAATATGAGATGCAGAGAATTATTGGCTTATGGTCTGAGAGACCCTCATATGAGCAGGACCTGATCGAGAGGACATTGAGTACTTATTTTTTGCACAATAACATTGGTTTGGAGTGTTTACAGAATAGATGATCAAATGTATTAAGGAAGCTATGGTCTCTAAGTCCCTGGACAGGAAAGAGGGAGAAATAATTCTACATCTGAAGGAGCAATTCAGGCTATTTCTTATCAAAGTAAAAAGGAAAATGAATGTGTTGGTACAATCCATTAATACAACAAATAAAATCTACAATTATTGTCTTCATTGGCCTCATGCAGTTGGGAGATACAAGGATAAGCTGGAGCAGATTGAAGCTGAGTTGAACAAAATTAGTCAGGATTACAACATGTTTCATGATAAGGATGGTGCAGTCAAGAAAATAATTCAAGAGTTGTAGTCTAAGCATGAAAAAGTTCACTTCACTAGAAACAACCTTGTGGAAACCTTTTGGAAAGTGAAGGATTTAACTAAATGTAGGTTGGAGTAGCTAATTGAGGTTCTGAGGAAAGGAGAGAAATTAGAAGAGGCAATCACAATTCTGGAATCTCTCATCTAGATTATCGACAAGACATCTGAGAACAATAGCATGATCTTAATCATTGGGATTTCAATAGAAGCTTGGAGGAAATTTCTTTCAGAAAGGAAAGATAAGTACAAGATAATTTTATAACTAAAGTTGTAGTTGTACTTCAAATTTTGATCCAATTTTTTTTAGCAAAGGGGAAGAGCCAAAATATGTTTTTCATTGATGTCAAAGGGGGAGAGAGAGAAGTGGAAAATGCCTTATCACTCTAAGGGGGAGTTGTGTTTTGAAATTTTTCACTTTGGCAGTGTAATCATATTGGTTCTGACACTTATTCATTTTTCACTAAGTGTTTCCATCAATGCCAAAGGGGGAGATTGTTGTCATTGTTGGCAAATGAAGGATAGAAAACTGAGAGAGGGGGTGAATCAATTGTCACAAAATATTTAATTATTTTCAAACTTTAGTTAATTTAATCTTAGATCTGATGAATGAACAATAAACCATGAAAAAATAACACATCAGAAGCACAGAGAACACCAAGATTTTTTACGTGGAAACCCTGTCAGGGGAAAAAACACTAGTCGACAATATTATACTTTGTTAAAAGTATAAGAGAAATAATGGGAATGCACATGCATTCAGGAACACTTCCTAGAGCTCATTGCTCAAATAAAAAGGGCTAATTTCCCAACAATACACAACAATACAGATTAGATCCGTAGGGTATGAACTGAGGAAATAACTTCTTCACAAGCCTTATTATAGTTCTAGTTAAGCACATAAAATATTCTTCATACTTCACTCAAACTTCTTCTCACTCTGCTCTACAATCAAATGATTTGGACACTATTCACACATTTTCACTTTTTCTTGCATACATTCACTCTTATACACACACTAACTTCACTCAAACAATCGCTCTTATATATCTGCAATATGGAATTTCATCAACAACCTTGTTGGCCAGAATATAAGATATATTTTCAATATCGACCCAATTTACCAACAAATTTTTAGTGTGGATCAAACATTGTCAACTAATATCATGATGTGACCCAAAACAATATCCTCGAGTGCACCAAACATTCAAAATTAAGTTTTCAAGGATCCATAACATGCTACAACCATCATGTCGGCCAAGAACATGAAAACCCGAACATACCGAGAAAAATCTTCGACCATGAGCACACCAATCAATGTGGATGTGCAACAAAGATAGAGCATGATCTAGAAACATCCATTAGCACCAAGAAACAATAGAGAGACATCCAAAATAATAGATATTACTAGAATCATACCAACTTTAATCAAGAACACTAACAGAGACCACAAAAACACTACCAGAACACAAATCTTCATAGCTCAAACAAATCTTTATGCGGACCTCTAAAACTTCTGGTGGATGGACTAGATATAGTTAGCAATAAACCCTTTAGTCCACAACAGTTGATATTAAACATATAGAACAAGAAACCTTTATGACCTTCATAGTTCCACTAGGAACCTCGAACTCTTCTCTTAACAATTTTCTCAATATCCTCGACATGTACAACCTTCAATACAATAATACTAATAGTGTTGACATCAATGACAAACAAATATTAGTAACACAACCACAAAAAACAATAGGCATATGGCTTGTTTGTTGGCATATGGTTTCTAGTGTTTTCATTGATGGCAACCTATGTCATTATTCCGATCTGCATATCAAGATTTGTTCATACCAGCAATAAAATAAAGAATAGAGTTTTACCAGCAAAGAGAATGAAGAATAGGGTATCCGGTTAGTATATCGGTTTGTATGCTTCATCAGATCATCATTTTGAGTAGTGGATCTTGAGGAAAGTTTTTAAGTATCTATGTTATCTTATTGTTAAGTTTTGTGGTGTCGCATTAATCGTTGTACAAGTTAGGAGATCCAGCAGGATGATTTTATGTTTATTTATTCATGATGGCTGACTTGATGTATGTAGCATGTCATAGATGTATAAGGAGTAAGTTTTTAAATACTTATGAGTTCAAGAATTTTATTTTGGGGCTACAAAATAGGTTTAGACAACTTTGATCGATATGCAGTAAATATAATTTGTGATTTGAGCCGACTATTGGAAAACATCTTTATTTTTCTAAAGCTGACTTGAAGCGATTGAAATCTTGGTAGTGGATATATATATGAGATTGGTTGATTCATTTTGAAGAGTAGTAGATAGACTTCGATATATGTTGATGTGAGTGTGAATATCAGAAGACCAGTTGAATGGTTTTCAGTTGTGCAGAAGAGGATTTTTGTGAAGCGAGTTAAGGTAGAGCAAAGCGAAGCGCATAATCAGATAGGAGGTCTAGAATCTGATATATGAGCTTAACCAAAACTAAAACTAGGAATTTGCAAATGTTAGCTTCTCAGTTCAACTTTTTGTTGTAATCCAAAAGATTTTGTAAGGCAGTGAGCCTCCTTGTAAGTAGTGAGCTTTTTGAGCAGTGAGCTCTAGAGAGTGTGCCTAAATGCATGTGCATTCCAATTTCTCTCATACTTTTAACAAAGTATAAATTGTGGATTAATCTCCATCATGGTTTTTCCCCTAATAGGGTTTCCACATAAAAATCTTGGTGTTATGGTGTTGTGTTTGTCTCCTTCATGTGCTTGCATCTTTACTTTTGTTTAAATGTTGTAAATGGTTCTAGATTTGGATTGAAAGTTAAATAATGTTGAACACTGATTCACCCCCCCTCTCAGTGTTCCTTGATTCCAAAAATGGGATCCTTATAAGATTCTCTCATTTTCCACCTTCCCTAGGGGCTCACCTAATTGATGGCCTATGGTTCCATTAGTCTATGTGAGCATACAGGTCGTTTGCATAATGGACATTGGGTTCTTCTTGTGAATGAATAGGACAAGTATCTATGTTCCAAATCACATTGGGAAAGTTGTAGCTTGATCCTTCCCCTTCCTTGGACAAAAAATTGTGTTCCACATTGCAAACTGGGACAATGAAAGCTTGATCTACCTCCCCTTTTCTTCTCCTAGGCTTTGATAGTGTATGAGTGAGTATCTTTGTCATTATTGCATACATAAATGTCTTGAATGTCTACTTTAGTGTGAGTTTGAAATGGGGTCATACTCTCACTAAAGTGGGGGCTAAATATAGTGTAGGAAAAAGTATCCCTTTTCACAATTAATTTGGGAGATAATATTAAATAAAAAGACTAAATTATGCCTTAATTTAGTGCTGTAATATGTGTTTTACATATTCACATTAAGTTTAGGTCCATGTTAATAAAATGGACTTAATTGTGCCTTATTTATGGTTTTCTAAAGTGTATCATTACACTTTTACACTAACCTAGGGATTTATTAATTAATTTAGGTTAATTATGCCTTAATTGGCCCCCTTAGTTCAAATGCATGCCTAATTAAATCTAATTTTCAAAGGATAAAACTAGACATTCATTAATGCTATATCATAACACTTAACTTTGGAGAATGTGTGTCCTAGGTGAGTGACCTAGGAAACATTCACCCAAGGGTGAATGGGTCCTAACTTAGGCCTAGGACCTAAATTTCAAATACATTTTTGGTGATATTTCAATGATTTTAAATGTGTATTCATATGTCGGCTTATGTTATTTGAATTTTGGGAATTAATGTTAACATGTTTATAAATAAGAGGTCATTTCACTATGTTTCATCCTAGAAAATCTAATACTTTCAAGAGATCAAGAATTTTCTGTGAGAGCATTATCAAGAGCATTTCAAGAGAATTTTCAAGGCATTCAAGGGTAGGTTTGTATAAGATTATTGTAGCAATCAAGATCCATTATCATGTCCAAGTCTCTTTGTATCATGCATCTTATTTGAGCTAATATGTTGACGTAGTGTTTAAGATTCATTCAAGAATTCAAAGGAATTGTTTCAAATCAGTTTTCATGATCAAGATCCACATCCATTAAAGCTATTTCATGCAAGTTCTAGATCCACATTCCAAGGTTCAAACAAGATTTTGGTAGGTTGTGACATTGCATGTTTTCATTAATCATTCATTCATTATATTTCATTTCATTTCAAGGTTTAATTACCAAATCAAGGTTTGACCAAGGCAAACCCCCATTCACTTAACAATTTTTTTTTTTCTCTCTTGACATGTGATTGTAGATTTTAGGTGGAAGATCTCTTGAAGATAAAAATTACAAAGTTGTCACCATTCTTGCAATTTCATAGAAACTAAACTACAAGATTTATTTCTATCTTTTTGACTATGATATTCGAGAATTGGGGAGTGCAGACATAGGAGAACTAAACCCAAATTTTTTTTTTAAGGAGCCCTAGCTAGGACCCATTTGCCATAGGGTGAATGAGTCCTCAATTTTCTTTGGAAATTCAATTTTGGTGACTAGTACACATTATTTTACCATTCTCATATCTTCAATTTGACTTCTCATTCACAAGAAATGGGTTCTCAAAGGACAAGTGGAGGTGGTCGCGATGGATAAATACCTTGTCTCTTTTTCCTTTTTATGTGATGAGGACTCAAGAATGGTTTTTCAAATGGTCCTTGGATTTTTGGTCATTCTACTATGGTTTTTTGTCCTTGGAAGCTAAGTATGGATTTATCTAAGTGTATTTTTCATTATCCTCCAGTCTAGGTTAAACGTCCAAATTTGCTATTGGAATATTGGGATGAAGAGGTTTTTAAAGCTGTTACAAACTATCTTGGGCAACTAGTCTCTATTGATAATGCAACCTTGTCTAGAAGGTTTCTATTTGATACTATAGTCCATGTCATGATTTATCATGATGCTAGCCTTCCATATTCCACTCTCCAGAACTCTAAAGTGGGAAGATGGAAGAAATAGATTGTTTTTTATTCCTTCCCCTTTGTTTCTTTTAAGTGTAAAAAATCAAGCATTAGGCTAAACATGGCCATACCAATGTTGTAGGCCTTCAGCCTAAAGTTTGGAAGGTGAAGGAAATTAAGGATTCTATTATCTCCCATTTTGAGTAGGCTTCTCCTAGGTATAAACCTGATGCCTATTGTAAATGTTGATGCTATTGTTGTTCCCCAATCCTTTGTGTTTGAGGATTCAATACCTATTGTTAGAAATTTCGCTATACCTTTTAGAGAGGAGGAGGTTGATCATGTTTTAGACTCGATCTCTTCTCCAAATATTTTGGTTAAGGGTTTGGATGGGGCCTCATCTCCCCCTCTTGACCATACATCTAGCTTGTTGGGTGGAGATGCCAATTCCCTTTTGGTTAACTCTGAATTCCAAAATAAGGATGAGGAAGGTTTTGTTATAGTCAGGGGTAGGAAGAAGAAGAAATTTTTTCCTTCCCATCAAGGTCACAATAGGATAACCACAAGGAGGTAGAAAGAAAATTGTGGTTTTGAGTGCAAGTGCCAAGGTAGGCCTTCTTCCCAAAAGAGCAAGAAAAGGGAATGTACGAAGGACATTGTGGATGTGGTCAAGAAAACCCTATTTGATTTGTTCTCCAAAAGCACACCTTATTCTTGTAAATGATGATTATTTCTTGGAACTTTATGGGGTTAAATAATATGCATAAGCCTAACCTCATGAGGAATTTAATCTGAGATCATAAACCAGATATTTTTCTTATCCAAGAAATAAAAATGCAAATTGAGAAGTTGGATTTTTTTTGAAATAGTTTATTTAAATATTGTGGCTTTCATGTTGTTAACTCTGAGGGAGCATCTAGTGGTATTGCTACATTCTAGAATGCTAGAACGATGAAGGGTTTCCTAGTTCTGGAGGATTTTAACCATGTGAATACTCGTTTTATCCACCTCAATGATAATTCTTCTTGGGTTATTTCCAATACTCATGCTCCTAATATGAAGAGGGTCTAGAAAGGGTTATCAGATAGGATTGGATCTTTTAACACTCCCCTAGAAATGATGATGAGAAGATGGGATGCTCTCAAATTCCTCCTAACAGTCATCATAACTTGAGAATGTTTATTGATGATGATGCTCTCATTGATGTGGATCTTTAGGGATCCAAATACACTTGGTCCAACAAGAGATCTAGTTCTAATGATATTCAAGTGAGGTTGGACTAGGCTCTTGTTTCAGTTTGTGGACTTCTCTTATTCTCTTTCTTTGATTACAAGATATGGGTCTGATCACTTTCCCATTTCCTTTCTGGAAAATAGACTTGGTAGAAGAAAATGTTTTCCCTTTCGATTTGAAGCCATGTGGTTGAGGGACCCTAGATTTATGGATTGTATTAGGGACTAGTGTTAGGTGAATAATGAGGGAAGTGCAATGTATAGAATTTCTAAAAAAAAATCTTTTGTTAAAATCAACCTTAGGAGATGGAATAAGGATGCTTTTGGGTAGATATTTGATAATAAAAAAATTATTTCTCAATATTAGGTGCGGTCCAACTTGAAATTCAATCCAAAGTTTTATTTGATGATCTGCAACTTATGGAAGATTCTCTTTTGGCTCAAATTCATGATATTGTCTCTAAAGAGGAGGATTGATGGAGGAAACATTCTCAGGCTATTTGGCTTAAATCAAGAGATCAAAACTCTAATTTTTTCATCTTATTGATCTTAGACATAAATCTTCTAATAATATTTCCTCTATTTTTGTTGATAGTGTGTTGCTATCTAATGATGGTTCCATTCAAAATGCTATTGTAGCCTTTTGTTAAATTTTTTTAAAGGATGATGTTGTGGATCAACAAAGATTGGATACTACTTTGGAGGTCATTCCTGAATTTTTATCAAAAGGTCTTAATAGGGATCTTATCAATATCCCTTTTTTTAATTAATCAAGAAGGCAATATTTTCCTTGGAAGGAAACAAGGCTCCTGGGCTTGATGACTTTCCTCTCCTATTTTTTCAGGCTTGCAGGGATATTATTACAATTAATGTTGTTAATCCAACTAAGGATTTATTCAAATACAGAAAATTGCTCAAGGAGTTGAATTCTACATTTATTGTTCTTATTCTAAAGTCCTCTAATTATAATGCCTTCGGGGACTTCAGACCGATTAGTTTATGAAACTCTATTTACAAGATTTTCTCAAATTTTTTGGCCCTCAAGCTTCAATGGGTTCTCCCTAGTCTTATCTCCAAGCATCAAAGTGGTCTTGTGTGGGGCCACCAAATTTTGGATTCTATTATTATTGTGCATGAAGTTTCCCATTCTTTTCCTTCTAATAAGAAGCTAGCGTTTTTCCTTAAATTGGATCTTCTAAAAGCCTATAATAGAGTTAATTGGAACTTTTTACTGAAGGTGTTCGCTCAATTTAGTTTTTGTTAGAAAATTTTTTAGATCATAGAGCAGCTCATTTCAACTCCTCCCTTTGATGTTCTCATTAATGGATCCCACTCTCCTTTTTTTTGTAGCTCGAGAGGTATTAGGAAGGGGAATCATATTCCTCTGCTCCTTTTCATTTTGATGGAAAAGTTCTTAGGTTAGAGTATTTAGAAGGCTATTTCAAATGGTTCATTGTGGGGCATGATTTCCTCCTCTTGGTGTGCACCTATCATACACCAACAATTTTCTAATGATACTATTGTCATGGGTGAATCCTCGGTCAGAGAAATTAAGGCCATTAAGCTAGTGACTAATTGTTATGAGAGTTTTTGGTTGGTGTGCAAACTTTCCTAAGAGCCAAATTTTCTTCCTCAACACTCTAGAGTACCTTCAAATTAATGGAAAGGATTTTTTCATGTAATCAAGGATATTTTCATTTTGTTTATTTGGGTTTACCTTTGTCTATGTCTAAGATTATATAATATTTTTGGCTTCGTCTTTTGGATAAATTTAATAAAAAGATGGCAAGCTGGAAGGGGGCTCTTCTCAATCAAGCAGGTAAGGTGCAACTCATCTCCTCTACTTTGTAAAATATTCCTCTCTATGATTTGAGTTTATTCATGATTCCAATGAATTTTGAAGAAAAGATGGAACAAATCATGAGAATTTTTTTATTGTTTACAATGGAAGAAAAATCTAGAATTCCTCTCCTTGCTTGGTATCATGTTTGTAAACTGAAGAAGTGGGATGGGCTTGGTTCAAGAAGTATTAGATCCTCTAATAAGACTCTTCTCTCAGAAAATAATTTGGAGGCTTCTTAGTGGAGAGGCAGGTTGGTCTTCTTTGTGTTTAGAGTTTGGGATTTGCTTCAAGTTGACTTCATTCCTATTGGCTCCTACTTTTGAAAGAATATTGTGCCCTATAGATATCTCATTTCAAAGGGTGTTAAGTGGTTGTTTGGTGATGGCACCAGGATTTTGTTTTTGTAAGACATGTGGTGTGATGATGGCCCACTTATGAATCGAGCTTGGGCCCCTCCTCTAAGATACCTTTGTAAGAAAATATTTTATAATTTGGTGGTAGATTATTTTCATAATGGATCTTGGAAGGACTTGAAAAGTTGAGATCCTTCCTTGGAAGTTCTCTAGAGTTTCATAAAGTAAATTCATTTTCCTTGGTTCCTAAAACTTGATCATGTGATTTGGGCCCCTCGAACCAATGGATGTTTCTGTCTCTTCTACCTTTATCACTTCTTTGGTGAAGCCTAATCCTTTCCTATTTTGGGGGAACCTTTGGAATAAGTTGCTAATTCCTAAGGTTAAAATCTTGGTTTGTCTTTTGATACAAAGAAATATTTTGACTCTATACACTCTTTGTAGAAGGGGATTTTCTATTCCAAATAGATGTGTGATGTGTGAGTGTGATGTAGAAAGTGCTTTTCATCTCTTCCTCGGCTGTAATTTTTCCACCCTCATTTGGAGAAGGTTCCACTCTCTATGGAACCTTGACTAGGTTTTTTTTTAATTATTTGTAAAATTTTATTGAACAATGGCATTGTCCTTTGCCTAATCCTTCTCTTCAGGTGATCTCATCCCTTATGCCCCCCACATTGCCTAGGGCTTGTGGAAAGAAAGAAATAATAGAGTATTTAGAGATGCTAAATTGAAAGAGGATATTATTTTTCCTAAAATCCAAAGGGAAATTGTTGAGAAATTTTCTTTCCAATTTTTGTACTCTCCATGAGGTGCTCTAAATATTCATTTATTGGCTATGATATTTTGGTTGCTACAAATTGGAGGCTAATCACCCAATTATCTTATCTTTTCAAATCCTATAATAGTGCTAGAGAGAATACTACTTGGAAGCACCTTCCTTTGGGATGGGTTGAAGTTAATTTTGATGCTGCATCCAAGGGGAACCCTAGGCATGTAGATTATGGGGGGTGTTGAGGAATGAAGATGATAGGTTCTTATGTGTGGTGGTACTCCCATTGGGAGACCAGACCAATCATCACACTATGGATGAGGTTGCTTACATCAACATCAAAGTTGCATTAGAGAGGGGTGTTTCTAAAGTGTGAGTTGAGGGTGGCTCCCTCAACATTGTCAAGTATTTGAATGGCATTCAAAATTTGAGATAGATGATTGAGTCACTTATTAATGATTCTATCATTATGTTGAGGTCATTTGAAGAGACTTGTGTCTCTCATGTTTATAAAAAATGGAATTCCCTAGTAGATTTCTTTGCTAACGAGGTTGCCATCCTTATGAATTTTAAGTTGTGGGAAGATTACTCGTCCCTTCCTGAGAGGGATAAACTATTATTATGAGGTAATAGATAGACTTGAGTTTTTGGTAGGGGGTGATTAGGTAATTATCTCTCCCTCACATGCCATATGCTTTATGGGTTGTATTTGGTCCAATCTTGAGATTATTTACATTTTTAGAAGTGTTTTTTGGCTCTAGTTTCTACTATTGTTTGATATTGCTAAAATGGGATGGGATAGGAGAAGGGTCGAACTCATATCCTATGACAAATGGAAGAGAAAATCTAAAATTTGGTGGATTCTGGGACATAGGAATTTCATGCCTTATTTAGAGAATCTTCATGGTTTTGAGCATGAAGCCTTTGTTAAATTTGTTTTCTATTGGCATAATAGGTGCTTGTTCAAAGGTGGATGGGGTTGAGTTTAACATCATTGAAGACTTCATTGCCTTCATTACTAGATTATTGATGGAGGGGTGAAAATTCTACAAAGAAAGGAAAAGTAATGAAGATGCAATTGATCAATTCTTTAAGGGTAATGAGAAAGATGACCTAGTGAAACTTCCCTCTTGGGGTTATGAATATATTTCACTTAAGTGCATTTGGGATGATGTTGCAGAACTTATAATGAGGTTTGTAACCCTCAATAGTCAATTTTCTACTATCTTAGGGCATTATTTCACTCTTCTCATTCACTTCAGACATAATTTGAATGTTTCATTTATGATTTTCCTTCTCTCCTCTTTGGAGGTTTTGGTCTATTCCCACCTCAAGAATCATAGAACTCCTATGCTCCATGAAAGGTTCATATTTCTCATCATGGAGCATGTGCGAGATAACACTCTATCCAATTCTATCAAGGGTAAAGAGAAGACCATTAGTGCTAAATCCTTTTCCACTGGTTCATATATTGATGGTGATGGGGATGAAGAGTGGAAGGTGGATGAAGATAACAATGTTGTGGTCTCCTCATTCCTTGTTGACTCTCCCACTTGAAGACATTAGAAAATGTCCTAAGTCTGTGAGCATCATTTTTATTGGTCTTTGTCCTTCGATAGTTGAAAATTTTTAATTATCCAATTATGTTTGATCATATTCCTCTATTAATTTGATAATTTTTAATTATTTGATTAATTCACTTTCTAATCTTTATTCTGTCCTGATTGATTGAATAATTCAATTGTCTTGCTAATATACCCCTTTCTTCTATAATTAAATAAATCATCATTTTTTTAATTATTTCTTTATAGTTAGATAATAATAATTATTTGACCATTTATTCTTCCATGATTAAATAATTGTTGAAATTATTTAATTCCTCTCCAATTTCACATCCTCACATTTAATTAAATTGAATAAATTTAATTAAATGATCCATCTTTTATTTCCTCCAAATAAATAATGTGAATAAATTATTTATTTTCCATTTGTCCCTTTCCTCCATTTTCGAATAAATAATTTGAAATAAATTATTTATGTGCCCTTCTCCAATCAAAGATGCCTTGACATTCATTTCTGTCATAGCCGTCAGGCGTCATACCTGTCATGATTCCTCCAGGAATAGCATATTCTTGTTGCATCAATGTTGGACCTTTGATCTTGGCATCTTTCTAGAAGTTTGATCTCAACCATCTATTTTGTAACCTCCCTATCATGTATCCTGTACCATTGATCATGGAATCCTTCTAGAGGATTAATCTCAGTCGTCCATTTGAAAGGTTGTTTATAAAAGAAACCTTCCTCCATTTTCACCTTAATAAGTAATTGTCTCCAACTTTCTACTTACTATTTTATAGGTATTTGCACATTTGAAGCAACAATTCTAAGGGAAATATTGTGGAAAGGAGAAACAAGAGAGTAAGGGAAGTGAATCAACCATGATGGGGAATGGTTTGCATTATGTTTTCTTTTTCTAATTCTCTCCATTATTTTTTATTCTCTTGTTGATGTGGTTTATTGGTCTAGAGGTGCTAGTTGTCACTATTCTAGGATAGAAACTAAGAAACCCCATCTCACATTGGTCGGAGGTACCTGTGGGTAGGAAAATTTAAATTCAAAATCATGACACATCTGCCATTGTGTGACACAACACAATGACACAACTGCTGAAGGGAGTGACACAATTGTCTACTAGGTAAAAAAATTTAGTTTCAATATCTTTTTCTTCTTTCTTTTAATTTTTGTGAGTAGAATAGGATTTTTGGGTACTAATATTCCATCTACAATGTGTGGCCTTGGGTGGGGACTCCCAAAATTGTTTCCTAGTAGAGAAAAAAAAAATTGAGTTCTCAAGTTTTTTTAGTTTATTTGGGTTTTGGCTTAAATCTTTTCTTTCATTTTGGTTTGGTGCTAACCTCTTTTTGGTGCTAACTTGGAGTTTGTATAGAATTTTCATTCGCCCAATACCTTTCTTTTGAAACTACTGACAAGTGGTTTTGTAGATTCGAATGTCCAAGAAATATATACTTTGAAACAACTTTGCTTACAGTTTTAGATTAGAAAAAATTTTGTTCTGGTGCTTAAAATGAATGATTGTCTTTCTCACATAGCTTTAACTAGGGGGTAAAATAACACCATGTCTTAGTGTTTGAGGGTGGTAGGTATTATGCTCTCACCTTCTCCAAACTCAATGATTAGAAAGCCATACCCATTAGACTTTTTGTTTACCCATTAGAGGGCCTACCTTAGTGGGAAAAAGTACTCACCCTAAGGGAACAAGCCAAGTGATAATGAGCTAAAGACAAGTCCTTCCAAATTGCTATATAAATTTGTGGCTGTGAGGAAAATTCATAGTCAACGAGATAGTATGTGATAGTTCTACTCCAATATCTTTACGATACAAGAAACCCTTGTTCTAAGGGTTGGGAGACCTCTCCAAGGAGTCTATCATCGTATCCCCTAAACTGGATGCCCTTACTAGACACCTTTTGTTTTTAGAAGCCTATCAATTTTCATTCATTGCTTGGTATGGTGCAAGGTGTAGTATCATGCCCAAAGTTACTCACTACTAACTCCCTTGAGTATAGATAGTGATTCCTAGGAAGTGACTACCCGAGAATCCGAAGTTGGTGTGCCCATAGAAGTGAGTACCATGGAGGGGAGCCATTGCCACCAAACTTCTAAGCTTTCTACTCTCAAGAATGAGAGGTGTTTAGCACCAATCTAGGGTATTCTAGTGGGCCTATACCAAGTATAACAAACCTTTTCCTATTAGGATTATGCTTGTTCTCTTGCTACAATTTCTCATCAAACCATTCCTAAACAAAGTGTTTGATATTTTTTGCTATGTTTTTCAGTCACACTTCATCATAAATAGTCAAAACCCTAGATCAGAGCCATTGAAAAACACTAAAATTGTCAAAAACACCATTCTAGAACCACAATTATCACTGTGAACCGCAATTGTTAGCTAAAATACCACAACTTTCATTCTAAAACTCATTTTTCAAACACAAACCCACAATTGTCACTGTGAACCACAACTATTAGCTAAAAGACTATAACTATCATTCTAAAACACATTTTTCAGAAACAAACCAACATTTTTCAACCTCAAATGCAACTGTGAAATGTAACTGATAAAAACTGAATCGTAATTGCTTGCTAAATAAAATAGTCTAAAATATGTGTCTAGATTCTGATCAATACCATTTTACAGTGACCTTTGTTAGATAAACCAGAGACCTGCAAGTCTTCCTAGCTCATTTTAGCATATCTATTAGGAAAACATTGTGTTATAGGTTGCATTCATTCATCCCTTACATTACACAAATTAGGCCATGGTTTTTAGGTTGCATCTAAACCTTCAGATTTTGAACATAGGGAGACCTTTGAGCTTTTGAAAATTCTTGGTTACTTTTTTCTATTTTTCATTGACTGTTTTCCTTGTCATTTGTCTTGTCATTGTCACTCTGTCAAGTTGAGTCTTGGTTGTCCTCTTATGGTCAATGAAATTTGGAATTTTTTCCTTGGATTTATATTAGCTTGCATGCCACTTGTTTAAAATTTTAGGGTTTCTTTGCATTAGATCACCCTCATTTAGACTACCCTTCCTTAAATTCCACTTTACCCATTATTCCAAAAAATACAAAAAAAGATAGCTCATATCAATCCTTCATTACCCTTGCATTTTTATACCCCCAACATACCAAAAATACAAAAAACATAAATTAATCTCATTATCATCCTAATCTTGCTTTATTCACCTCATCACTCACTTTGACCATCAATCATTCTTGTAGTGTGCTTTAGCATCCATTATCCCCTATCTTTCAGGTATTATCATCCTTGCATTATCATCCTTGTATTTTCATATCCTAAAGTCCAAAAGAATCCAAAAACATAGCATAGTCTCATTACCATTTTGCATTATCCTCAACTTACAAAAGTATCACATGGTTGAAACAAGGTTAAAAGCCAAACAAAAGGACAAGGATTTCCTAAGTGATCCCTTTCCTGATAATTTCACATATCCCAATCAATCTACACCCTACAACAACACACCACATAGTGAAAAAAGTGACCCTTGGGAAAACCTAAACTTTGAAGTAGTTAAAAAATAATTTACCTCTCAAGAGATTGAAAGGGCTTATCAAGATCCAAGACTTTTAAACATAGTTTACCAACTTGTTAGTGCCAACTTGAACAAATTTTTCTATGCATTAGCAAGAAGGGTGCCAATGTTACCTTAAGGTTATGACACATCAACCAAATTTGTAAAAATCTATTTGGTATTACTTCATACAACAAATGTGGGATAGTAGCTTCCAAACATCCCAACTCATGCCACTACACAAGGTCCAACTTTCACATTTAGTAGTTTCTCCACCATGGGTATTTCACAAATAAAACACAAATCAAGATACATCACAAGGTCCTAACCTTTGAAAAGACACACACCCTTGAATCAAAATTCTACAGGGCCACACCAATTCCAAAGTACACCTCCATCAAATCATCATAACTCTAGTGGGCATCATAATGAAAGACCCCAAGTCAAAACTACAACCAAGGGTCTACTACAAATCAAGGTTTATTCCACTACTTCAAAATAAAAACCAAGGAACCCTTCCATTATTCCAAACTCCACTCAAGGGAAAACACCATCACAACCAAGGGAACATTCCATCACATCAAAACATCAATCAATGGCCTGCACACTCATATCAAAATGTAAATCAAGGTCCTATACCCTCATTTGCAAACCAAGAATTAATTTCCAAAATCAAAACATGGATCAAAGGTTGTACCTCAACTCCAAAATGCCATACAAATATGAATGTGATCTTTGGAACCAGCCTAAATACCAAGTTGTTCCAAATCAAAACAAATCACATCCATATAACAATTAAGTTCTCATATCACAAAATATCATTCAAAATCTAAACCCAACACATGTACCTCAATGCCAACATTATACATCACATCACAACAATGCGACATCACCCCTTGTAGACTATTGATCCAAAACTTGCAAACCCTTAAACAACAAAAGGCCAAAATGCAATTGGGAACCAATAAGAACATTTTTCTGTGGAGGATTTCTTCCCTTTTTTTTTGATTGAAACTTATACATGAACCCTTTCCCCTGCATTTCACAACACCACCATTGCCTAAATATAAGGGGATATGGGATCCAGGAGAACACATCTCAAATTCAACACATCATGCATGGAGTTGTATATGACCCCACCTACTTGATGAGGTTATTCCCACAAAGTTTCACAGGGGCAACCTTAGATTTGTTCTTACATCTTCCACAAGGAATCTAACATGGGGTGATCCGTAATTAGAGGTTTAAAAATTATGGTGTAAATTTTAGGTAATTACAGTAATTTCCTGATCTAATGCAAAATTGTGTGATTATTTTTTTTAACTGTTGAAATTACAATAAATACACTTGAAAATAAATTATGAAAAGTAAACTCAAATTGAACTAGAGAGAAATTGGAAAAAGTAGAGAAAAATGAGATAGAGAAATAGAAGGATCACAACACGTAGATTGATAAGCAGTTCATCCAATGTGGACTATGTCTCTGGGTTACTTCTCAATGTTGGGACCGCTTTATTAATTTTTCCAAGAAAAATTATGCTTTGTTACCCACCCAAGCTCCAAGAACTTGCAATAATCTCTCAACAATCTCTCACTCTTTTACAATTTTTGGTGTACAAAAACACCTTGTAAATTCTCTTCCAAAGAATTATTTCTCCCAAAATGAACTTGAATAATTTCCCTGTTACAATTCTCTCCAAGAAAATCTCATACAAAATTCTCCACTCAATAATTTCCAATTCCCTTTACAAAAATCACCCCTTTATATACACATTTATTTTCTAATATGGCTATAACCATATTATTTTGCAAATAAAAATATCTCCCATATACATTAAATATTTCAACCATTTCCCCCTTTTACAATAAAATTCACTAAATCCCATTAGTATAACAAATTAATCTTTCAAAAATAAATCCCCCTTTGGATTTTATAATTATAAGCCTACAATTAAAAACAAACCCCTTTAACTATGGGCCATTATAATTTTGGACTTACAAATAATCAAATCCCTTTTAAATGAATGGCTTATAATTCAAGCCTTTAAGTCCTTTTGGGATTTATTCCTTTAATAATCTTTATGAATTATTTTAATTCTTATTTAAGCCCCTTAAAATATTATAATTTGGGCTTAAAAGGGTTAATTGTAGAAAATATGATTTTATTGGCTTTTTCTCCTCTCCTTGTTTTATTGGCAAGGGAAGAGGATTTTAAGGGATCAAAATCCCACCAAATCCTCCTTGAAATCATAAAAAATTGCCTAAATATTAATTTTTAAATTCAACATACATGTTTTCTTTTAACAATATGGTTTAATCCATATTTATTTTTGGGCCATTAAATTAAACTCACCATTCCTACCATTTCACCACCTGCCACGTCAGCTTGCTGATGTCATCAAGGGAAACCAAAGTCAAAGGGAAAACCTTTGACCAGTTGTAACTTTCACATACATAAAATTTTTTAAACCGAAATGTTTCTTAAATGCAACAGCACTACGACTTGGCGTCATTTTTATTTCATTATCTTTTCCTTTTCTTTTTGAACCCTTGATTCGCCTGTGACCAAACCTTTCAAGTCAACCAACTTCTGTCACAAACTCCTTTTGAGCCCATTGTAACTTGCATCAAGAAGCTCAACGAATCTATGATTGATTCTTCTTTGGATGAATTATGAGACTATGAAATTTTTGGGTTTTTTTCCATTAGACATTCCTCCCCATTGAGAAACTCTTGGACCTGCAAACATATATATTTATGTACAATTTGAGCTAGGGAAATGTCGCAACTTGCCCAGTATCATCTATCCTTCATGAATAAAATTTGAACATGGACCCATCAAACACAAAGAAATAGAAGGTAACTTTGTTGATAAAATCAACTATATGCTCATCAATATTCTATCACAGTCATCATCCTTCTAGAAAACTAATAGAATAACAAACATACAACTAAAAAAGCTTGTGAAGGAAATAGTATGCATTCCTTATCTTCTCAACAAGAACATTGTTAGAAAATGAAAATTCAAACCCTCTTTTACCTTCTCTAGCTAAAGGCCTAATTCAAAATAAACATAAACACCTATTTTATGTGACACCCTATCATCTTCATGCTTAGTATCACTAGCTGTTACAAACATGAGAGTTAAAGAATCACTAGCATTTACATTCATTTTCATATGCTTATGTTAGTTCCACTTATCATATCTTCATGTGCTTTTTTACAATATTTCAAATCCATCCTTAATCTTCTGATCAAAATGTTCCCTTATTGTTGGCCTTCATCACAAATAAGGACTATCAGAGGATCCCATAGATGAATTTTTCAAACATCTAACTCTTAAGAAGTTAAAAATGCAATAAATTCCCCACTCTTATCACTGCAAGTACAAATATTCACACAACAAATTATAAAAATCTATAAACCCTTGTGCAAGCAGCTAAAAAAAGAACTATGATTATTGAAAGTAATTGTTTTACAAACAATACAAAATCCTTCAAAAAGGAAATCATGCATAACCCTAACTTAGAAAATAAAATATGCCTAAGTAAACTTATGCTAAAGTGTAATTAAATAATTAATTACACCAACACCCCCCCATAAGTGCAACTTAGGGGAAGAAAACCACATGCAAGAGATGAAAGGAAACAACAAGGCCTATAAAAACGGGAAAGAATCAAAATGCAAATAGAGTCCCGACAACAACTGAAAGGTACTCAAAAAACAACAATGGAATCTGTGAAACAACCTAGATGGACAAAACCCCCTCAATGAGAATCTGCTGTTGAAGCACTTGTGCACTGTGGAGTAACATGGAACCACAGCAACAAGAAAGGAAAGAACTGAACTACAAGAAACCAACTAAGAAGGATCTAACCAATAGACTTGATGCCACGGAACACGAAAAATTCAAACTGGAACAATTGGAATCTGTGAAGCAACAAGAAGATATGATGAAAAAATCTAGAAATAGTTATCTTGATGTTGATTATCAAGCCTAAAAATATCCATGGGATGCACCATAAAGACTCAATTATTAACCATAAAAACATGGCCTCCTTAAGAAGGATCATTACAATGTGGATAATAACCATAAAAGAATTCAAAGTTCATAAATATATATGATATAAAATACTACAAGCAAGATGTGGCCAAAAGAACTAGGAAGCCAGAAATGATGAAGTTTCCATCAAAACAGATGGAGATCAAACCGAAGAAAAAAAAATCAAAAATTATGCAAGAAACCCCCTAATGGAAAAAAAATTTATTACAATATTCAATATTGTAAAAGGAGAGAATGAAAAGGATTATCTAGAAAAAAAAGAATGGTGAAAAAAAAAATATATGTAAAAGCTAATCTGGACTAAAATGGGGGCTAAAAAAATAAGCCCCTGGTCACATGTAGGACTAGGGGGCTAGTGGGGGGATTGGAGCACAGCCCTTGGTCATGCATATAATTGAAAATGGAGTTGTGAGGCCCAGCGGGGGCTGGGCACATAGCACCCGACCCCCCATATGACCGGACCCTGTGCACAAGGGGCCCACGGGGTTGAACAAACTGACGACATTTGGGTTGGCGCCATCGGAGGTGGTGGGGACTAGTGGCCACCCAATGGCCATTGGGTGGTGGGATTGCATTCACACTAGAAGTGCCAACACAGGTTTCCAAAAACCCTTCTTTTTTATTTTTTTCAATTTGCATGCCTTGGGAAGCAAGTTGGGGACGCCGTATGGCCTCCCTGGCAATTTTTTTGCCTTCCAGACCAAATTCTCCAAAATTGATGAAACGAAAGGCAATCTTAGGGTTTTTCGATGCTATGATCACAGTGGTAACATCCATTTGGCCCAAAAATGCACAGAAAAATTATGTACCCCCAAATCCACAAAAAATAGCCTGGCTTCAAACCCTTGCATAGAAAAAGATGTTGTGAGAGAATATCTTCAAAACACAAACAGGAAGCAACAGGTCTGGAGCTCCTATACCATGTAGAATTTGAAAAACCAACTTCACAGTCCCCAAGAATCACCTACAAGAAATCACCTATCACATGCAATAGATATTCAGAACAAAATTTACAAACCCTCAGAGCAAATTTGTGCAAGCTAAAACAAGCATTAGAACAACCCTAATCTTATCTTGAGAAAAAAGACAACTCAACAAGATAAGGATAAGAATTAACCTAGGAAATAAAATATGCCTAAGTAAACTTATGCTAAAGTGTAATTAAATAATTAATTACACCAACAACTCTACCTCATCTACAAACTTGGATGTGATTGCAAATCAGAGTTTACACTATTGTGACACATGTAACCAAGCATTATCATTCACCTAACCCAATGGATATGGCTTAGTATGAGGTGTTTTCTTTAATCCCAATTTCTTAACAGCTTGTTTAGAGATTATATTCACTTGTGATCCACTATCTATGAGTTTATCAATCTTGCTTTGTTTGGCAATAGCCCTTATATGAAACAATTCATTCCTCTTACTTTCAACAGGTACTTCATTACAACTTAGAGAAGAAGCATGAAAACTAGTACTGATAATAGGAATTTTACCTTTGATACCCACAACTAAGATCTTGGTTTCATCATCGGAACTGGATCCAAGATCCTACACGATAGTTGTAGTCTTCTACTTACCCTTTTGATCCTTGAACCACTTTGGCTTCTAATGAGGATGCAATTTACAACACTTTGCATCTTTGTGCCCTTGCTTCTTGCAGTGTGAGCAATAAGGCTTCTCATCCTCCTTTATAGTAGTGGCTTGTTGTGATTTCTCTTTCCCTTTCTTGCTTCCTTTTTGCTTATTGGATTCCATCAACAGATTATCATGGTTATTCCTTGAGCTTGTTTCCAAATGGATAGTTTGCACACTAACTTCATCAATGTTAGTTGGATTAAACATAAAGTATTATATGTATGAAAATTTCATGTAATCCACCTATATACTTTAACAAAGTTTCTTGTGTGTATAAAGGAATGCCCAAAATTAAAGCCCTTTTCCTAAACTCCTATGTATATTCCTAAACACTTTGTCCTTTTTCTTGCTTTAATGATTTCCAATTCATTATTGCTTTTTGCATATGTCCTAATGGATAGAACTGTTTCTTTAATGCAGATATAAACTCAAACCAAGAAAAAATATTTTTTCCATAATGACTTAGATCCTCCTGTGTTCTACTCTCCCACCAAATTAAAGTTGTGCCTCCCAAGTGAAGAGTGGCTAATTGGATTTTTTGAGAATCCTCAGTAAACTTTTGAATTCTACAATAAACTTCAATTTTCTTAATCTTGTTATCTAGTTTATCTGCATCTAGTTCTCCATTATACATTGGAAAATCAAATTTAACATCAAGTTTCAACAAAGGTGAATTAACTTCAGATTTCACAGGTTGTTTCTTTTTAGAAGAAGAGGTAGATGAAGAGGAAGAAGAGGATTGAGAAGAATATGGTGTGGAGGTTTAGAAGGGTCACTACCACCTCCTACTCCTTTACCTTTATCATCTTTTGAAGAGGATTCACCTTCATTCTTCTTTCTTTTCTTGAGTTCCTTTTTCTTCTGTCACTCTTGCCTCTCTTGGAAAAGAACTTCCACCATAGCCTTCATTTTGAGAAATGCTTTCTGGAAATCTTTCTCATCAAGCTCTATAGGACTTTGTTCAGCTTCCATCTCTACTTGTGGAAAAGTCCTTCATTTTCTGATCTCTTGATTGAACTCTTCCAGTTCACCTTCTCCTTGTTTTAGTTTCAACCTAGTTAACATTCATTTTGCAATTTCCTACAAAATGGGCTCTAATACCAACTTGATCTGTAATTAGAGGTTTACAAATTATCTTGTAAATTAAATCTAATTACAGTAATTTCTTGATCTAATGTAGAATTGCGTGATTATGCTTTTTAATCATTGAAATTACAATAAGGTACACTTGAAAATCAATTATTGAAAAAAAAATTGAATTGAACTAGAGATAAATTGGACAAAAGAGAGAAAAATGAGATAGAGAAATAGAAGGATCACAACACACAGATTGATAACGAAGTTCGTCCAATGTGGACTACATCTCTGGGTCTACTTCTCAATGTTGGGACTGCTTTATTGATATCGCCAAGCAAAATTATGCTTTGTTACAATAGCCAAGCTTCAAGAACCTGCAATAATCTCTCCACAATCTCTCACTCTTTTACAATTTTTGGTGTACACAAACACTTTGTAAATTCTCCTCCAAAGAATTATTTCTCCCAAAATGAACTTGAATAATTCTCCCTGTTACAATTCTCTCCAAGAAAATTCTTATAAAAAATTCTCCACTCAATAATTTCCAATGTCCCTTTACAAAAATCACCCCTTTATATACACATTTATTTGCTAATATGGATTTAACCATATTATTTTGCAAATATTGCATATCTCCCATATACAAGTAAATATTCCAACCATTTCCCCCTTTTACAATAAAAATCACTTCCCATTAGTATAGCAAATTAATCTTTCAAAAATAAATCCCCCTTTCGATTTTATAATTCTAATCCATACAGTTTAAAAACAAACCCCTTTAACTATGGGCCGTTATAATTTTGGACTTACAAATAATCAAATCCCTTTTAAATGAATGGCTTATAATTCAAGCCTTTAATCCTTTTGGGATTTATTCCTTTAATAATCTTTATGAATTATTTTAATTCTTATTTAAGCCCCTTAAAATATTATAATTCGGGCTTAAAGGGTTTAATTGTAGAAATATGAGTTTATGGGCTTTTTTTCCTCTCCTTGTTTTATGGGCAAGGGAAGAGGATTTTAAGGGATTAAATCCCACCAAATCCTCCTTGAAATCATAAAAATCTTTTAATTTTTAAACCATACATGTTTTCTTTTAACAATATGGTTTAATCCATATTCCTTTTTCCACCATGTATGTGCCAACTCACCAATCCTGCCACGTCACCACCTACCATGTCAACTTGTTGATCTCATCAAAGTCAACCAGAGTCAAAATTTTGACCAACCTTTGACTAGCTGTAACTTTCACATACGAGCTCCATTTTTGAAATCAAATATAGTTCCAGATTCAATGTGGCAAGCACTACGACTTGGCATCATTTTTATTTCATTTTGAGACAATCAATTTTTTTCCTTTTTGAACCCTTGATTTGCCTGTTTGACCTAACCTTTAACTAAGAATAACTTCTGCATACAGACTCCTTTTGAGCCCATTAAATTTGCGTCAGGATCATGCCAGCAAGCTGTACGCATTGATGCTTCTTTTGATGAATTCTAAGACTGTGAATTTTTTAGGTATTTTGGATCCACCTGGATCATGGGGTGAACTAGTTGACAAATTCATCAATCATTTTTCCTTTAATATTAAAAACTATGTCACCCTTGCAACTTTGAGCACAACTAAGCAAGAAGAAGGGGAATCACTTACCTCATTCTACCAGAGATGGAGAGGCTTGGTTAGCAACTTCCCTTGTCATATTCCTGAAAAACTTGTCACTATATTTGTAGAAAACCTTAACGAAGAGTTGATGAGTCGAATTCAAATCCAATGTTGCACAACCTTTGAAGATATTTTTGGGAAGGGTGTCCTTATTTAGAATAGCCTTATCACTAGAGGACTGGTCAAGATAAAAAATACAATCAAAAACCTAACAATGACAAAGGAAAATATTGGTCTCGAAACAAAAATGTCACAAATGACAAAGTTGTTGATGCCAAACTGGTAACCAAAGGACCAATCATTCAACTTAAAGGTCATTCTTCATCAAACACATCTAGTACACCAAGTACCCCAACATAAGGTCAAAACAAGACACTAAATTCTATCCAAAGCACCCAACAATGAAGAGGTCCTCCTCGTACCAAGAGAACATACACCCCATTGGGTGAACCCATCAAATCAATCCTTAAATGAATTTTGCAATCTAATGTCATTACATTGCCAGATACCAAGAATTATGAACCTTCCTTGATCAAATCAGATTGGTGGAAAGATGAAGAATACTATAAATATCATCGCACAAAAGGACAGAAGACATCTAGATGTTGGACACTCAAGAACATCATTCAAGACCTTATTGAGGATCAATCCATTTCAATTGACAACTCACAAGGAAAAACTAATGCTGATCATACAATATTCAAGACCCCTTTGTATGACCATGATAAAGGAAAAGCCTCCAATTCAGGGAATAATAACAACAATTCTAATTATGCAGTTGCTAAGCATGATTACAACACCATCATTCTTAATATGACACCCTTTGATGACCACATTGCCACTATCACTATAAACAAGCCAAAGTCAAATTTTGTTGTCGCCACTCGCAAAAGTAAGATAACTATTCTTGGTCCATCCACAAGTCTTTGGCCAAAGGGACAATGGGAGCTCGATGACTCTAGTTTTGTATTTCCCCTATCTACCTACACAATGACCCTTAACAATACTAATGATGGATTACCTCTTGTCTACCCTCAATTCATAGATTGGAACCAACAAGGACCACCAAGTTTAGAAATTTTCAAGAAAAATGAAGTATTTTTGAGTTCATGAGACTTCATGACAGAATACCAAATGGAGATCATAAATTTGGATTTGTCATAGAACTCAATTATGTTGCATACTTTGGTGAGGCTGTCCTGCCCTCTAGTCATAAAAGTGAAAATGAAAACATAAAAATAAAAATAATAGGTCTTCAGGTGACAACTAAAAGGCACCCTTTGACCATGAAAAAGTAAAAATAAAGGATGTATTCAAAGGTGAAAACCTCTTTGAGGTGCCTAAGGATGGAGGATAGGATTATCTCCCATTAAACCGAGTGAGATCACTGTTTCTTATAGAAGAACAAAGGAAGTCAACATTAGAACAACAAATAACTCCATAATTATAGTTAGCAGCATCCTTGACCATTGAGGAAAAGCATAAGTTCATAGCATTCTTCTCAGAAATACAAGTCAATTTTGCATGGTATATATGTAGATATGCTTGGATTGGATCCTGAATTGGTTCTACATCACTTACCATTGCTACCAAATTCAAATCCATTTAAACAAAAGTTAAGAAAAATGCACCCCAGATTGCACTCCTGGTTAAGGTAGAAATTAAGAAGCTCTTAGATGTCAAATTCATTCACCTGATTGATTATGTGGAATGAATATCAAATCTAGTTCCTATCACCAAACCAAATGCTCAAATCAAAGTCTACATAGATTTCCAACACCTCAATAAAGGGGCAAGTAATAGCTGACCAACTCGCATATGCACCATTAAAAATAGACCATCCTTTGGTATCTGAGTTCCTAGATGAATCAATCCTTGTCATAGACACACCAACCACATGGAATTTATACTTTGATGGATCTTATACAAGTCATGGATCAGGAGTCAGTATTCTATTTATCACACCTCAAGGAGACTCCATTCCTAAGTCATTTTATATAGAATTTTTGTGCACAAATAAGATGGTTGAATATGAATCATTATTTCCAAGACTTTGTATGGAAATAGGTTGGAAAATCAGGGACCTTCAAGTTTATGGTAATTCCCAATTAGTGATTAAGCAATTTAATGATGACTATGATACCAAGGATGAGAAATTGATGCCCTACAAGTGCATGGTAGAAAACTTCAGACTATACTTTGATAATATTTACTTTGAATAGATACCAAGAATCTAGAACAAAGCAGATGATGCAATGGCTACCATTGGATCTCTCTTGGACATCCCTAATAATGTGGCTCAGTATGAGTTCTTGGTAGAACAACTGTTGATCCTTGCATTCGATGTCCCCAAAACTGAACTTGTTGGTCTTGAATCTCCTTAGTATAAAGACATCTATCCTTGTTTGCATGACCAAATTATCCCTCTAGAACCTGTCCTTTAACAAATACAAAACCTTTATTTTCCAAGCATCCAAATATTCCATCATCAGAGACACCCTTTATTGTCGTAGCTTAGATAGTACCCTTCTTCAATGTCTTGACTCAAATGAAGCACAAACAACCTTACAAGAGGTACACCAAGCTATATGTGGAGCTCACTTTGCTAGTTTGACCTTAGCTAAAAATCTCATGAGAATAGGATATTATTGGCCTACGATGGAACGTGATGCTTATCACTTTGTGAAGAAATGTCACCAGTGTTAGATTCATGGAGATCTTATACATGCACTAGCCCAGGAACTTCAACCACTCACTTTTCCTTGGCCATTTTCTCAATGGGGACTCGACCTCATAGGAAATATCCACCCCACCTCTTCTAATGGAAACAATTTTATCCTTGTCGCTACTGAGTATTTAAAAAAATGGATTGAAGCCATCCTATTGACTTATATCACTAGAAAGAAAATAACAAAGTTCATCCTGAATTATATATCATTTGTTGTTATGGTATCCCACAGTCCATCATCACTGATAATGGTTGCCTGTTTAAAAACTAGGATGTCCGTGAGCTTTGTGACAAATTCCATATCCAACATCACTTTTCCACTCCATATTACCCCCAAGGAAATGGCCAAGCTGAGGTGTCTAATAAAACCATCCTAAAAATCCTAAAGAAGATTGTCAATGATGATGGCCACAACTGGCACTTACAACTCAATCTTGCTTTATGGGCCTACTGTACTAGTGTCCACACTCCAACTAGAGCCACTCCATATTCCCTTGTTTTTGGATCTGAAGTAATACTTCCTATAGAGGTCGAGTTACCCTCTTTGCGACTCTCCATGTAAGGCTGGATTGATCAAGAGGAATATCATGTATCTCATCTACATGAGTTAGAGTTACTAGAGAAAAGAGACAAAATTCCTTGACACATCTACAAGCATAATAGAATCGCCTTCACCACAACTACTACAAAAAGGTCTAGCCTAGAAACTGTGAAATTGGAGATTTAGTTCTGAGAGAAAATCCAAAGAATCAAACAAAATGAGAAAAACCTAGAAAGTTTGAACCTAATTGGCTGGGCCCTTATATCATTACAACATCATATGGATTAGGTGCTTATCAAATTTCTACTCCTAAAGGTGAGCCATTGTCCAAACCTATCAACAACATGCACCTCCACAAATATTACACTTGATTATCAGAGTATCCCCTTAAAATTTCAAAAATACAAAAAAAAAAAAAAATGGTCACCCTCATGAAAACCTAGCAAACATGCATCTTGGTGACACCAATAAAACCAAAAATTAAAAAAATAAAAAAACTAGTAAAGAGAAATAATTTGTCCAAAAGTGAAAACCACTTTGATGGCACTTTGGATAAGTACCATGGTGAAAACCTGGAAAACAGGAACCATGTGTAGTCAATTCTTACTCCTTCATCTACAGTCACTCCATCTGATCTCTCCCTTTCACTTATCCATTTGCACGTTTTATTCACCCATAATTAAATTTTTTCATTTTTCCATGGCCTAGAAACCACCGACATTTGGGTATCCCGATCATCCTTTGCATTCACCGCTATCCCTTTGCACATAATAAGTTGGTTTGGCACTTGAATGTGGGAAATTTCTTGATCTACATCTTTATCAACATTAGAGAAACCAAAAAAAATAGAAAACATGAAAATCTTAAAAAAAAGAACATCAAAAACCCAAGAAAATCAAAAAGCATAAAAAAAAGAAAAAAAATGGAAAACATCAAAATCCAAAAAACTCAAAAAACATCAAAATTCCAAAAAAATCATAAAACATCAAAATACCAAAAAATTAGAAAATATCAAATCCCAAAAACAAAGTCTAAGTTTGAGTCTGAGTCAGTTTGTGTTAAAGTGGTCAAACTATGTTGGCTCTACACATTTCCTACGTTGGCAAGGCTCATCTTAAATGAGCCCCTGAGGCATTAGGTTAGTCCTTTTAGGTGGTCCAAATAAAATAAAGACTCAATCTTTTGTTGAATATGACAAAGTCAAGTCATGTTGAACTGTGAGGTCTCTACGCATTGCTACTTAGGCAAGGCCATTTTTCGATGAGCCCCCGAGGCCCCCTAGGTCAAGTCCCTTAGGGTTTGTTGAGTCTACTCATGTCCTTGGTCTGAAAATGATCATCATTCGAAGAAAATATTTCATCAATCATTCATATTATCATCAATCAGTCAATCTCATCCTCCACCTAGAATGGGGCATTAGGTCATTTGTCTCATTTAGTCTTACCTCTTGTCTCTTATCAGGATGTGTCCTTCCTGAGATTAGACTTTTTCAATTTGATCATTCACCTTAAGAAGTTGGATATGTATTTCTTCCAGTTAGGTTCGTTGTCAACACTTGTCATTTGGTCAACATTATTATGTGTCCTTTCCCTTAAACAAGATGTGCCTTTCCTGTAATTAGGTATTGTCACATCGCTTGGTCATATTCATCAATATTTGTTAGAAAAATGATCAATCTTTGTCACAATCAATCTTTTCAACCTTGTCAATCAATCTTGCCTTGTTCAAGATGTGTCCTTCCCAAAACTAGGTATGGTCAATCAAATCAATTTGTCAACCCTTGTCAATCAATCTTTGTCAATTCACTCAATCTTATCATCTTATCAATCAATTTTTCCTTATTATGGATGTGTCCTTCCTGAACTAGGGATAACCTTTATCAAATCAATTTTTCAACTTATTAATCAATCTTTGTTAGGCTATCAATCAAATAAATTTGTCAAGTTTTGTCAATTATCAATCAAGCCGGTCATCTTAGTTAAACAAATAATCTCATAAAAACTATTGGCAAGCATTATCTATCTTGGCAAACACTTTGGGCTAGAATTGTCTTAGGGTATGTGCAAGATCATGATGGGCCAAAAAGTAGCGATATGATGGGTATGTGGCTGGCAACATTTTTTTAACCCAAAATTGATGAAATGAAAAGGGTTTTTAAAGGAGATTCTCATCTTTCCACCAATATAAATTATGCTTTACTTTCAATTTAATAAATAATTATTATTCATTTTCTATTTGAATTATGACTAAAGTCCTAATTGATAGGCTGATTGAAAAACATCTATAGCTTTCAAATGGTATCATATCTTTTGAATCTGAAACATGTGTCACATTCTATGCTTCACATACTATAAGATTAAAAATAAAATTGAATGTCATGAAGTTTTGACGAAGTTAAGGTGGTTAGACATACGAGTTTTTATATTTTTTAAAAGTTGTAATAAAAAATTCATAATTAATTATTACTTGGAAAAAATACAAAAAAATGCATCACATCGGGTCATGAGTCCTCTACTTATATCTAAAATATTATAAAAATATATTATCATTTTAATGTGGTTAGGGTGGTTAGATAGACACCTACTTATTTTTTCCTTCAAATTTACACCAAATAGATTTTTTTTTCAAAATAAACCTAGTAGTTTAGAAACTACATTCAATTTGCTACAGATTCTATTCTTACATATTTTTGAAATAATATAGATAACTTATTCAAATTTTTATGTCAAGTTGCCTAATGCTAATTTTTGTGAATTTTTTTTCCACGTAAGGGCCTTTTTTGTCCATGATGATCGTGCACATACCCCTTATCATCTTGATTGATTTTGGGTCATGTTACTAGTCTCAAGGATTTCCTACCAGTGGATTTAGTGGGACAATGATGGATCATGATCTCTCTTCTTTGTTAGTTGTTGTGGTTTGTCTTGGAAAAAACACTGGGACAATTGGGTCCTTAGTATGAGTTGGGGCATTCCTTGTTTTTTTGACTAGTTTTCTCTCCCATATGGTCACTTTGCACACCTTGTTCTATTTGATACCGTGGTGTTTGTGGACCATTTGTGACATTTTTGATTCCCAATGATGATAAAAATAAAATGTAAACATGAAAGTTGGATTCCTTATCATTCTCAATTAACCTTTCCTCTCCATCTCCTTTATCTTTTCCACACTAACATTCACCTCCTCCTTCTCTGCACTAACATTTCTTCTGTTTGCATCTTGACAGAGTCCTGTGACACACAAAAACATCTTGCATCCATAATCATGTTAGATTGCATCATAGAAAACACCATCATCATAAACATCATTTTCATATTAGGTCACATATATTTGCATAAGAAGATACAAAAATACAAACTACATTCATAAATCATCAATACTAGTGGCATTTGCATTATACCTTTCATTACAACATTACATCCTGGATATCATATAGTATTGTGTAACATGTTACATTACAACCCATTTAAATTTCACTTCACATAACATCGCATTATGAATATCATCAAATTACATATATCCTATATATTCATATTACATTAAGTATCACATATTTTCCATCAAACATTTTGCATTATAGAAACATTACATTACATTAATACATTCCATTTTGCATTAAGACATTTCCATTCATCATTCACACGTAACATATCCAAAACATCCATAACCATAAATACATTAAATGGAACTAATCACATACTAATATACATCATCATCATATCATACTGCATTCAGTAAACATTAGGTCATCCACATTGCATACAATTAAATCATAAACATTTATCCAATAGTCATAAGCACATAATCATTAACCACATCAAAACCATCGCATAATTAGATAGAATGAATCATCACACATCATAATCACATGCATAATCATCCATCATATCACATAAATAAACATATTAGTTTCCATCACATAATATGTCATAATAAATACATAAACACATCATAATGCATATCATAAACTGCCACCAAAATTATATAATATATATATCACTCAAAATCATGTGTCCTATGTACAATGTCATGATCCATAAATAAAATGGGGCTTGTAGGCTTGATAATCAAGTGTGTCAGTGTATATATAATAACATGGGAAATGCTAAAGACAATCTATCTAGAATTTCCCTCATCTCTGGCCCCTGTAGTCCTATGCTCTGTGGTGGGAGGTCTATCATATGGGGTGGCATGCCTACCATCTGATGTCTCACCCTCTAACCTACTGTGTGACTGATGGATGTGTGTCCTTCCCTACGATCTACTGCTCTCCACTTGTGAAAAGCTAGGCTCCCTCCTCTCTGGTGGCACAACCCTCCCATATAAGCCTATGTAATATTGAGTCAACGTACCCTACCTTGCTAGCTCCCATGCAATATCAACCTCTAATCCACTACAAGTAGCTATAAAATCAATGATTAGTTTCTCTTCTCACTGTTTTCCAATGACTACCAAGTCCCTCTCTACCTAAAAGGCATCTCTCTTGGCCTTAAGGCTATCCCTCTTAGTATTCATTGTCCTCAACTGTGGCTCCAAGGCCTGCACTTGAACCTATAGAGCAGCTATCCTCTACTCTGCTGACCCCTCTCCATCTCTGGCTCCCACCTCCTGCAACATCTCCTCCTCTCCCATAATGATCCTCTCATGGAGAATCCACTCTGCCTCATCCATATCTGCCTCCTCCTCTCCTCCTACTTGTCCTCCATCTCCACCTCCCTCAACCTCCATATCCTCTTGTTGTGCAACCCCAACTATAGGGACCTCCACATGCTACTCTCCAACCTGTACCAATACCTCTATCATAGCCCTAACCTTTAGATGATCCTCTGCCATCTCTACCTCCTCTCATATGGGTGGCAACTGCCTACCCTTCTGTCACCCTCTATCCCTCCTCATCTAGAGAATGATGGAGGTGACGAAGGAAGAGGATGAGGAGGAGGTGATAGACAACTGAGGAGAGGGGATAGACAATGATAGGAGGGTAGGAAGCTACCACCCATTCGAGAGGAGGTAGAGATGGAGGATCATCTAGAGGTTAGGGTTGTGGCAGAGGTATTGGTATAGGCTAGAGAGCATTAGCAAAGCGGTGGCACTCAAAGATGAGAAACTTCCATTTTCCAAGGTGTCAATGTTGTGTCTCCAATATCCTACATCCCCGACATGGGTCTGAGTCAGAGCCCCTTTATATAAATAGGAGTATGGTGTTGTACCCACCACCTGATGAACCACTGGTGGCCGAAACATTGCTATGTGCTCCCATACCCAAATTGTAAGCAAGGTCACACCACAACTTAGGCTCTACCCCTCTCTATAAATAATATCATGTAGCTATAAATATAACATGGCCAACAGACATGGCCCCTAGGTATACACTATTATATGTCAAATCATCGACCTTAACATCTCGCCCTAACCAACTAGAAAACCATGGCCCCTACAATTAGGAATCATCACTCTTTCTATCATTGCACAAATGATGTAGTCAAACCAATCATATGTCTTTGACAACACCTCCCACCGGATCTCATTTCCCTCGATCTTGAGCTCGACATCCTCCTCAGTCTCATAATAGTCATATAGTGCATGTAGTCCTTGGGTCGGATCATACCGCACATGCTCACTACGACTGGGTAGCCTCAGGATCCTGTACATGTCCTCTAGGGTGACTATAGCCTACCCTATAAGAAAATGGAAGTTTCTCGTCTCCAATTGCCACCACTCTACTAATGTTGTCAGCATACCACTATTTGCCCTGATCACAAGCATATATGTCACATAAAATAAACCTAGCTCTAATATCACACCCCTCTCCTCATCGCCCAACTGGTCCTACAGATGGAACACGTTTGGCCTCGAATCTCGTGTATAAATGGGGGGAAGTAGCACCTGAAAACTTCAAGCAACCAATAGAATTAATCAAAAACCCTCATTTGACCTATTGAATCTATCTTGACTAAGTCAAACCTTCCTAGTCTAGGGAAAAATTTTAATCAAGAAATTGCATCAAACTTTTTATCTAATGTTTCACATACATTATAAGTGCCCCACAATTGCAAATGTGTTTCAACACCAACAAATTTTTCATTCTATGAAACATATGCGTCACACATAGTCGTTTGTGTCATTCCTAATCACAATAGCAACTCAAAAATGCACTTGCATCGTATAAATTTATGTGTCGCATCACAAACATCCCCACCTTATCCCTAAGCATTTGCGTTGCACTAAGTCAATTATGGCGAACTACTTCTCAATTTTTTCAAACGTGATATCAAATGTGTTGCATGCCGAGTGACTCATTCGTTTGCTAAGCTATTTTGTAGCCTAAATGCATGCAAAACAAAAAAATTAAAACATGGATTTGTTGAACATACCGGGTCGAGTGCTCCATCAGGTCGACGGTAGACACGGATCATGCATGCATAATGGGAAGCCTCTGGAACAGGATATATCTTTGTTATCTAATCACTTTGAGCTCTAAAAATTTCTAAATATGGAATGTGAAATTGACCCTTTTTCAGATTGAAATTGCCATTTATAGGTTCAACTTTAGGGTTTTTGACCTACCTTGCCTTTTGGATGCACTCCTTGACACCCTGGACTTCAAATTTGACCTTGTCTTTGAACTTGATCATCAATTTTTTCTTCACCATCACAATTCTGGTCATCCTTTTTTCTTATTGGGACAATTTTCCAAATTTTTGAAATTTTTTAAAAAATTGTCAAATTTTCGTGAGGGAGCATACCCGTACCCTGACTTCACTCGGGCATTTTAGAACATCTTTTAATTGAATTTATTTGACACAACGTGATAAAATACATTATGTCAAAGAGGGCCAAAATGTAGACATTGAAAAAATGTCCTAAGTCTGCAAGCATCATTTTTCTTGGCCTTTGTCCTTCAATAATTGAATAATTTTAATTATTCAATTATGTTTGATCATATTCCTCTAATAATTAGATAATTTTTAATTATTTAATTATTTCACTTTCTAATCTTTATTTTTTCCTGATTGATTAAATTACAATTTAATTGCATTGCTAATATACCCCTTTCTTCTATAATTAAATAAATCATCATTTATTTAATTATTTCTTTATAATTAGATAATAATTATTATTATTTGACCTTTTATTCTTCCATGATTAAATAATTGTTGAAATTATTTAATTCCTCTCCAATTTCCATCCTCACATTTAATTATATTGAATAAATTTAATTAAATGATCCATCTTTCATTTCCTCCAAATAAATAATTTAAATAAATAATTTATTTTCCACTTTCCCTTTCCTCCATTTTGAATAAATTATTTGTGTGGCCTTCTCCAGACAAAGATGCCCTGGCATTCATTCTTGCCATAGTCTTCATTGTTGTCATAGCTATCAGGCATCATACTTGTCATGATTCCTCCAAGAATAACATATTCTTGGTGCATCAATTCTGGACCATTGATCTTGGCATCTTTCTAGAAGTCTGATCTCAACCATCTATTTTGTAACCTCCCTCTCATGTATCCTCACCATTGATCTTGGAATTCCTCTAGAGGATTAATCTCAGTCATCCATTCGAAAGGTTGTTTATAAAATAAACCTTCCTCCTCCATTTTCACCTTAACAACTAATTGTCTCCAACTTTGTACTTACTATTTTGTAGGTATTTGCACATGTAAAGCAACAAATATGAGGGCGAAGATTGCAAAAGGGAGAAATAGGAGAGCAAGGGAAGTGAATAAACCATGATGGGGAGTAGTTTTCTTTATGTTTTCTTTTTCTAATTCTCTCCATTATTTTTTATTCTCTTGTTGATTTGGTTTATTGGTCTATAGGTGTTAGCTATCACTATTCTAGGCTATAAACTAAGAAACACCATCTCACACCACTAAAAAAAGGAAGAAGGGAACATTGAAGAAGAAGGGTTCCACCAAGAAATTGGTCATTCATGGGATGGATTTTGGTGGGTCATTGTCTAGAGAGGATGATTCTTCATAGAAAAAGATTGGTCCTCAACGACGGGCAACCAAAAAGAAGGCTATGTTGCATGCTCCAAATTTTGAAGATTTTGGGAAGGATGCAAAAGATAATTTAGTTCAGTTGGAGGACTATACAGATTTGGGGCTTTGTTGGAGGGTTTCAATGAGGCTAGCTAAGATGCATATGTTAGTCTAAAGGGTGTAAGAAGGGTGAGCAAGAGGAATTGGAATAGGTGAAGGATAATGCAGACAATTCTATAGTTGAGGAAGATTCTCCTGCTAGATAGAGGCCTCATGATGCCAACCAGTGATAACTTTAAGAAACCCACCTCAAAAAAAGATATAAAATCCTAGAAAATATTTTATTTTTTAAGGAAAAATATATTAATTTCTATTGGCAAATATTTCCTTTTTTCACAAAATAACTAATTTTATTGGAATTTTTTTGCATCACTAAAATTTTGTAGAAAAAATTGTTGAATCTTGAAAAATAATAAGAAAATTTATTAATTATGATGGTAAATCCATCCAATCTAAAAAATAATTCTCATGGAAATGTAGGCTCTCGAGGGTGGAAATTATCAATGGGTTTAAGGGGTAGACTATAATATTCAATTTCCACCTTTATTTTAAAATAAAATATAATGACCCTCATTGTATTCTATAAGCTAAAATATACCCACGATCTGTAATTCTCATGTGGCTTGCAGTTTCTTTTAGATCATTGATATAACAACCCTCATACTCTATGAGGTAAAATGCACCCATAATCTATAATGCTCATGAGACTCAAAATTATGGGCACCATGAGAATTACAGATCATGGGTACATTTTACCTAGTGGAATACAACACGAGCCATTAGATTATATTATAAATCTATGGTGGAAACTAAATATTAGAAATATGGTCCTAAAGCAACTAATAATTATGATATAATATTGATGAATTGATATAGATTTCTACTATAATTTATAAAATTTTGGTGAGTCTAATCTAATCATGTATCAAATATTTTGGTGATTTTTTGAGTTAATTTTTTTAATAAAATAAAAGTCTTTGGTGATTTACATAAGACTACAATAAAATTTTGTAAAAATGTGGCGATTCAAGTCTCATTAAATAGCTCAAACTATTAGCCAATTTTGGATTCCCAAATTTCAACTATTAGCCAATTGGTGAATATTAGCCACTAAAAAGATCACTAATTCCAATGATGATGGAGACAAGGTTATTGAAGATTCTTTTGCTGAGAAGGGTGTGAAGGAGGCTGTGGGTAAGAATCTAGCCTTGGACAAGCCAAAACTAATAAATGTTAATCCTCTTTTTGAGGAATTCTCCTATCATGATGATGATAACACTTTTATGTTTGAGTTACTAGACATGGCTAGAACTGGCGCCACATGTACCTTCAAAATTTTCAAATGGGTGATGAAGGAGTTTAATAAGGTGAACATTAAAATCAGAAGCTTGAAGGAGAATTTTGCTAATCAGACAAAAGGGCCATCCTAAAATTTTCTCATTAAGAGGATGGTGGATTTTGAATAGTATTTTTCTGATTTCAAAGTTGTGTGAAAGCTACCTTTGTGAGTTCAAGGGAAATATCAAGGAAACCCATGAGGATATCAAAAATATCTTGCAAATTATCCATATGTCTATAAAAACTAGTGCAGGTTCTCCCAAGTTACTCCTTGAAAAAATTAGCCAACAATGAGAGGATCAAATTCACTTTTTAGAGATGTATGAGAAGGATCAAAAGTCCAAAGGTAAGGGTAAGAAGAGTGCCAAAGATGATGCTAAAGGCCCATGCAAAAGAATGAGGGGTAGTCTTTGTTAGCGTAAATTCATCTCCCAGGAGCACAATCTACAATATAAACCTTCACAAATATGAGAAAAGGAAATCTCTTTCACCAATGAGTGAATAATAATTGAAGTGAAGAATAATGTACATTGGCCTTGCTTATAAAGGAAAGGGGAAAGTAGATAAAAATGTAATCAACAACTACCAATTAATTAAATGTACTAATAAACTATAATGCATTATGCCTAAGTAAACTTAAGCAAGTAAATATCCTATTTACTCTAACACCCCCCTTAAGTGAAACTTGGGGAGATTATTATGCAATATGGGTCCCTGCTACACAACCATTTTAAGTACCCATTTAAAAAGTAAAATGCAATGCAATCTCTCATAAATGGAGAAAAGGAGAAAACCTTGTGGGAAAAAAATCCTCTCCAAAAGAGAGAAAAGAAAAACAAGATGCTTGGATGGAGGAATCAATAACACCCCCAAGGACTACATACATCATATATATACAATCAATGATCCTCACATAGGAAGGATAGAAGGAAACTACATAGGCCCTCCATAATGAATAATGTCCTATAGAAATGGTAAATTCTTGAAGGAAAAATATAGTCCAATACCCACAAATAATATTTCTCCCTTTGGGAAGAAGACAAACCAAGTAAAAATATAGGAATGCTTCCCATTTTGGATAGAAATTATCAAGTGAAATCCAAATGTAGGATGATAATGTCTCTAAAATCTACTCATGTGTCTCCAAGACCTTGGAAGATGATGCCACGAACCAATCAGGAACATGCATAATCATAGTAGAAAATGAAAAACAAGGTACCACTGGAAACATAGTTTGAACATTCTCCAAAGACAAAGATGGAGTGACAAAATTTGTACCACAACTATCATCAAATAGGAAAATTAATCCTTCAAATGTGTTTTCCAAGTCTGAAATGTGAAATTCCATGAAAAATGAACCAATTTCTGACAATTAGGAATCCCAATGAAGAAGACAATGATAATCCTATTTCCCATGAATGATGGAAGTACTTAACGAAGGTGTATCAACTATCTTTGAAAAAGAGTCAAGAACCTATGAAGCAACTACAACCTCATCTGAAATCTCAAAAACCTCCAAAGAATCACAAGCATGGTTTATCTTCTCTAAAGAATGATGAGACACATTGGTATTGGAAAGAGGATTATCAAGAGATGGAAGAGTATCATGATCTCCATATGATTCTCAAATATAATTCTAAAGAGCATAAGGAAAGTCAAAATGAATAAGTGGTTCCAAAAGGTCATCATTTATACATGCTCAAGAATAACTCTAAAGACTTTAGCCCTATATCCTTTCAAAATAATATACCCATAATTTGTGCCTAGAATAGGAACTTCATTATATAAATATGGTAGTAGATTTTGCTCACTAAGATGAGTGAGAATAAAATTACCACATTACCTAAAGTTCCCTTTCTCCAAAGAAACCATTATAACTGATAATTCTTCAAAAAATTTAAAGATAGTTATAAAAACCTCCAAACAAGAATTATAAGGTTAAAATACCTAACTTGGTGCAAAAATTGGTGGGGCCCATTGCTTAATCTCCATGCCAACACCAAGCAAACTCCAACGAACCTAGAGAGCACAATCACAATTTAGCAGCATACAAATCACAAATCACCACCCATGAGAGATATTTCATAGCCACATGAGTCTTTGCTCACACTAATGAAGGGAGTAAGAGGCTATATGAATAGCAAGAAACCACATCACACCACCAATGTGGGATAAATATTTTGCAACAATATAATAAGGTGAAAAATAGGGTAGATCCAAATAGATGAGCAAGAGGATCTACCACTTATTTTTTTAGGCCCTTAATCACTTCAAATTATGGAAAATATGATGCTAATAACAACCAAAAACACAACCTAACTGTATAATCGTAAAATTGCAACCCTCACAATTTTGAATACATTATTGCTCTTGCTTTAGTGTCCACTCCCTTAGCATCTTGTGTAGGCACATTTTAGCCCCTACATTAGCCTCTTTTCCCTTCTTGGGATGCTCCAACCCCCCTTTTTAGTAACTATCTTCTCATGTCCCATTGCATCAAACTTTGTCACTTTCCCATTTTCATCATTTTGTAGCATGACATGTCAAGACACTAGTGCGGCATGCAAACTTCTGCATGGCACACTAGCATCTTATAGAATTTCAATGTTCAAATGACCATTTCCATCCATGTTTGCCACTTTTCATAGAGTTTTTTTGGTGGTAACGGCTGGGAACACCCAAAAAAAAATCAAGAAGCTTCCTCTCTCTCCTTAAACATCATCTTTTGACCTCATTTGCAGACTCTTCTTCCTCTAACTTCTTCCAAGTTTTGCTAGCACTTCTCTAGCTTCATTCTAGATTTTAAACTTCACTCAATCACTTGCTTACATAGCCTCACACAACTTGTTGTAGCAACTTCAAGATCTCTCAAGCTCTCTTAGCAACACTCTTTGTAATTGTCTTAGCTCTTACAACTCCATTTCCCTTACCTTATGCTTTTGAGCATCGTGGGAATCTATATCTCCTTCCTATTGCATTTTTACATTGTTATACGAGTTCTCCTCCTTGAGTGGGGGTTACTTTTATCACCTCTTTTGTGATACAAGTTCTCCTCCTTAAGTGGGGATTGCTTTTATTACTCCTACTTGGTGGTGCGGGTTCTACTCCTAAGTGCGTTTTTCTTTCACCACATGATTTTTTCATTTCACTCTTTCTCTATTGATGAGACCATAAATTGTCTCATATTTTATCAAAGAAAATCATCTATTTCTTCTTAATGCATTAATGTTAAAGTGGATTTGAGTGATGATTGAAATTTCTTTAGCTTGTTTAAAGTAGAATATAAAGTGAATGTTTGATTTATTTTTAGTAATTAAATGTGATCCAAGTTGCCTCTAATATGTCTCCATGAAGTGTTTAATATGATATAATGTAGATAAATTGGTTATTAAATAACTCATGGTAAGAAGAAGCTTCATTAGACACTTGCAATAGAGACCTCCACACTTGAGACAGTTAAATCTTGAAAACTTTAGAAGGCTTTGAAGAAGTAATGAGAAGATAGAGAAGAATCCCAACACAATCCTACATTCATGCAAAATCATGGAGCATAATTCATTCCTAAATTAATGGGATGAGTATTTTTTTCATGTTGAGTTCAAAGATCTCTCACAGTTATTACATTTCATGATTCCTTCTTCCACCAAAGACAACTCAAGTTAACATATCAATAAATTGTTGTTGCATGATTATAGCATGTTATTCATGCTAAATATCAATGATTTGGTCAACTGAGCTGAAGAATAACTCCTTCATTCATGTGGAAAACTGAAGACTTCATAAAAATCAGGCATTGAAAAATTGCCAAAAACACAGTCTTAGGAAAATAGCAATATCTCCCTAATTTTTAAATGAAATTCAAAAATTAAAAATTATCTAGAAATTATACTTGAAGATCTAAAAACCATTTTGAGAATTTGGCATGATTTGTAGTAGGGAAGAAGTACACGTTAGAAAATGATTAAGACAAAAGTGGCGTGATGGAGGACAACAACTTCAATTTTCTTAAAGTTTTGTTAATGTATCCTCAAAAATAGGATCTTGGATCCACATTATTAGTGGATTTATATATACTATGAATTCTATAAATACAATGTAATCATTGTAGAAAATGAGGGGATTAGAAAGGCTTGTTTCAACCAGAGGAAATAGGATAGATTTAGTTTCATTTACCAGCAATGTAATTCCATATTTTTATATTAAATTTTAATCCAAGAGAGCTTTTCATTTCCAGAAATTGTGAAGTATTTTATTCTTTTCAATTCATGCAATTGTTCCTTAGATTAGTTCTATTTCATGCAAATTTCCTTTCATGAAAATATAATTTAAGATTAGTTCTCTTTCATGCAACTTTACTTTCATGCAAATAGGATTTATTTCTACAAGTAGAATTGGTTGTCAAACAAGTTTTCTACTTTCTCTCTTGCATACAGCCATGAAAACCACTTTGGATTGATAAATTAAATGATGAATATTATGATGACCCCATCATCTATCTTCTTGGTTGTCTATGGAGGTGGGAACACCAAAACGAGGGTTTGACTGAGGCAAACCCCTATACAGCCCCAACATTCTCTCTAGATATCATGCATGTAGGTTTTGAAGACATTCACATGCTAGAGGCTTCATCACTTGTATGGTTGTAATTATTTCCTTTCTTCTCCTTATCTCTATAATTTCTACTTTACTTTATTTCAGTTCTATCATATTCTACTACTTTATCACATTCTGTAAATCCTTAGTAGTTAGATAACTAGTAGTCATTTTGGCATTTTCTATGATAAACTCATTCTCTAGTCTATATAAGATGCCAATGCATTTTTGGGACATCAGCACGTCGTGTTGTTACCCGTATTCTAAATTGTGATCCTTTGGCCAAGAGCTTGTCAGTTTCTCCATAAAATCTTTGTGACCTACTCTCTCAGACTCTGAAACTCTTGCCAATATTCCTAAGGTAGATTAGGAAAGTTCACCCCGTGAGGCTCTCTGAATGAAGATAAATTGTGAGTAGTGAATCCCCCTCTTCTACATTAACTATTATACCAAATATGGGAGACGTTTCTAGAGAATAAAAAGTTGTGTACTTGACCATAAAGTTGTTTTTTTGAGCTATGGACTCATTTTCCTTCAATGGCGAATGGGTCCTTTTAGGGTTTCAAAAAACTGATTTCAGGATCCTGTACCTTGATGTCTACACTCTTGAAATCCTTGTTATCAAGTTCTGGAAGACAAAATTCAATTATGTAGGTCTCTTTATGTGATCTTGCACTTTAAATGATAACTTTTGTAACTTTGACAACTTTACTCCAAATCTTGCTCAACTTGATCTTCAACTTGTAAATTTGTAATAACACACTCAAGGGAAAGAAAACCTTGCTCATTTGTTAGTGAATGGGGGTTTGCCTTAGTCAAACCTCTTGTAGTTAATTAAACCAAATGATGAAATGAAGAAGTGAAGTATGCAAATGAAATAATGCAAGTGATATCACCTTGGATGATGTCTTGTGAAACAAATCTACAAACTATCATGTAGCGCCCATGGAAAATGTAGATCTAGAATCCTTCAAAATGATGTGAAAAATAGTTGTAAGTAGATATTTAATGCTACATCCACCTCTTAGCTCAACAACATGAATGCATGCATCAAACCCTTGAAACGATGATATGATCTTGAATTTTAGTAATAAACACTTGAAATTCCTTATGAATGCTCTTGGTATGTTCTCTAATGCTCTTTATTTTTATCTCATAAAGTCACAAAATTTCTAGGAGAAACAATTTGAATTAACCCCTTATTTATACTAAATTAGGAGATTAACCCTGAAATTCAAAGAATTAAGGCCAACACCAGACCTGAAAAGAAAGATAATTAAATTCTTGCCAAAATTAAATTCAAAATTTAGGGTCTCATTAAGGGAGAACCCATTTTCCACCAAAGGCGAATGGGTCGTGTCTAAGTTTCTAGGACCAAGCTTTGGGGGACTGAAAGAAAGCCAAAAACCCATTCCAGATCAACTAAGAAAGGGAGGTCCTATTAAGGAGGACCCATTCACTATTAAGGGTGAATGGGTCCTAGATCAGCTTACCAGGACCAAATTTTTCCCAATGAAATAATTTGATATTTCATTTATGATTGCCGAGAAACATCCTCAGGAGGTGTCAAAATTAAGGCCTAAATTTGAATCAAAAAAGGGTTAAGAACTGCAATTAACCAAAATGAATTAAGAGCACCTAGATAAGTGTGAAAGTGCATTAAAATTCTTTACAACACCTAAACAAGGTACACATTATTTATATTTTTATTAAAAAGGGTGCATTAGGCTTAATTAAGCAAATATTTCCTAGAAAAGTGTGAAAGTGTGTTACAACACTTTACAACACCTTTGTAAAGGACCAATTAAGACATATTTTAGTCAAATAAAGGTCCTAGAATAGTGTGAATATATACAACACATTACAACACTACTCTAAGACACCATTAGTTCAGCTTTAACGTCAATTATCCAAACAAGCAAGGAAAATGCTACTTTTCTCGTTACTATATTTTTCCCTAACTTTAGTGAGAGGATGACCCCATGTCAAAATCACACTAAAGTAGAAATTTAAGACACTTAAGTATGGAACAATAAAAATAATACTTGATCATACACTGTCAAAGGCCAAAATAAACAAAAACAAAAGATCAAGCACAATCGATTTAATGCAATGTGAGGCAGTGGTTGTTTTTTCCATAACACACGTTGCTCACTTTGGGGTAGTGGAACCTCAGTCTGTTCACTAGGTGAGTTATCCCAATGAGGTGGAAAGTGAGAGAATAATATTATCCTCTCATACCATACCAAATTTATCATCTTGAAAACTTTGATTAGGCACCACAATTAAAATTATTTATTTAAATTCTTTTGAATATCATGTAAAAATTTTGTAAAAGGGGATTTCGCTTTGTTCATGTAATGGTCTTCCTCTTAGGGAGAATTGTGCTTAATGTCTCCAAGAGAGGACAAGTAAAATGTGTTAGATCATCACCCATGGGATGCCTTGTTTGCATTAGGCCATGATAGTAGATCATACACTCTTAGAAGGAATCAAACCCAATGACACCACCAAGAAGAGGACACATCATAAGAAAGAAAAATCACACCATGAAATTTTCCAAAAAGATGTCATCACTATATGCCTCCACTTTAAAGCAGTTGCTACACCATCACTATGAGGAATTTCTTTAAAGTAGCCAATTTTTTTGGTCCTAAGACATGAGATATTTCCTTGGAAAAACCTATGCCAAGTCATATGTTTCTGAAGCAAGATGTGTCATGAAGTGGGAAAGGAAGGGTTTCTAAATATGTTATCTATATTATTTTTAAAATATGTAAGAATAGAATCTATAGAAAATTGAATGTAGTTTCTAAGCTACTAGGTTTGTTTAAAAAAAACAAAAATCTATTTAGTGAAAACTAGAAATTTCAATGCAGTAGTACATAAATTTCAATGAAAAAATAAGTAGGTATTTGTCTAACCACCCTAACCACAATAAAATGATAATATTTTATTATAAGATTTTAGATATAAGTAGAGGACTCATGTCTCGATGTGATGCATATTTTTTTATTATTTTTTTTAAGTAAATAATTAATTATGAATTTTTTATTGCAAATTTTAAAAAATATAAAAAACTTGTATGTCTGACCACCTTAACTTGGTCAAAGCTTCATGAAATTAATTTTTTCTTTATTTAATCCTATAGTATACGAAGCATATAATGTGACACATGTTTTGGATTCACAAAATGTGATACCGTTTGAAAGCTATAGATGTTTTTCAATCAGTCTATCAATCAGGACTTTAGTTGTAATTTGAATAGAAAATGAATAATAATTAATTATTAAATTCAAAGTAAAGCATAATTTATATTGGTGGAAAGATGAGAATATCCTTTAAAAACCCTTTTTTGTTTCATCAATTTTGGGTTAAAAAAAATTCATCAGCCACATACCCATCATATTGCCACTTTTTGGCCCATCATGTTCCTGCACATACCTGAACATGTGATTAAACGTAAAGCAGGTCGTCCACCTCCCAATCTCAGTCAGTATAAACGGTAGGCAAGAAACTAGCCAAAGGGACAATGACAATACATTACTAGGACAATGCTATCAGATTGCTTCCCCCATTGTAAGACAAGAATGAGCCGAGGTAGGTGAGGAAAATGAGCTCCTTGCATTGGAGAAAATGATTTGCAATAAGTGTGAAACATGTAATGGTGAGAATGTTTTAAGACTCTAAAACTATTACATGGAAAGGAGAAGGGAGGGTATGTTATGCAATCAATCTATATGGCAATAGTTTCCATTGAAGTGAAAGTTGCTCAATACTAATTTGAATGCATGAGACTCATCAATAATATATTCAAAAGCTATGTGGTATCGACAATGTGGAACATTTTCATCTTTAGGATATAGTATGAGCTTGTCTTTAATTGGTGGTAATTTTATAACTTATTTGTTTAGAAGTAGTAGTTTCCTTTCACTTTTAGGTGGCATACAAGGGAACTTTAGTTTCTATAACTTGTAAGGCCTCTTGCACCTACTAGATTCACCAAATTCTCTAGATGGGATTAGGGAAGGAGGTCTTGAAATGATCTTGTCTTTGTTATCCTTATCCTTAGGAGGTATGGGTTTCTCTTTAGGAATGAGGACATTTATCTCAAGAGGAGGATCTAAAGCAACTGTACCATCACTATGAATCCTTAGGTACTCTTTAAGAGCACTTATGTTTAGAGGGGGATTTTGATATCCTAACCCTTTGGTTTCTTCAGTTGGTATTTTCTCTAGGACTTGATGAATGTTATGTTCACTTGTTGTATCACATCCTTATTTTTGTAAGATCACAAATCTGTTTCCAGATGTCTCTTTAAGGTTGATTTATGTGTTAGTTACTTTGTTGACATAAGATGTTTGAATGTTTACTTCTTTAGAGGTGCTAGGTTCACCTATGGTAGGGAACTTAGGTTCAACTAATGACTCAATTTTAGGATGTAAAAGATCAAACATTTCAAGTTGTTTTAATTGTTTCATTGAAGGATAAAAGGATGCATTGGACTCAAGGTTGTTAAGGAAATCATTTATGGTTGCATCATCTTCTCCAATGATGTCAACATCATGAGGAAGACATGGATTAGGAGTTGTGTGAGCATGAGTGCGTTCAATGTCATTAGGGTCATTTCCAAAAACATAATTTTAAATTTCAACCAAAGAGAACAAGTACTTCCACGCATGGCCTAAAAAATTCTCCATTTTTAGAATTTTAGACCTAAACATGGTAATTCACTGATTACACAATGTAATAAGCTGAAAAGGAAATGCTTTGTTGTAATACCAAATGATCATGAATTATTCACTTGTAAAGGAGAATGGGTCCTGGTTAGGTCTTTTTAAACTATTTTTTAGTGATTTGCAAGTTCTCAAATTTATCTTTCAATCTTAGGTTGTAGATAGTGAAGTGCAGCTTCATATTTTCCAGAAATTCAATTCAAAAATGCAATGAAAAGATGAAATGTAAGACCTAGATTGGAATACATTTTTTTTAAAATTTTCAAATGCAAGTGAACAAGATCTAAATGAGATGCAAAATGACTGATTTGTTTTCATAATTTTTAGATTTAAGAAGTGCAAAACAATGCAAATCTAAACCCTATATGATATGAAAGATTTCAATGCAAAAAAAAAAAACCTTAATTCAATGCAAATCTAAATGAAATAAATAAAATATTTTAACTTAATGAGAGACTTCGAATATTGGAATATTGCAATGTTGAATGAGTCGAGTTCACCAAAAATGATAAGGTGAAAAATAGGGTAGAACCAAATGCATGAGCAAAAGGATCTACCACTTATTTTTCTAGGCCCTTATTAACAACCAAAAATGCAACCTAATTATTATATCAACTACAGGGGATGTTTTTGGAGCATAAAAAGATGTGTACTAGGCTAGAAAGTTATTGTTTCTAAGTTATGGAGGACCCATTCTCCTTCAATGGTGACAGTATCCTTTTAGGGTTTTAGAAAACTAATTTCAGGATACTATGCCTTGATGTTTGCACTCTTGAAATCCCTATTATTAAGTTATGGAAGACAATATTAAATTTTTTAGAGATCTTTCCATTATCTTGCACTTAGAATGACAAATTTTGCAACATTTCAAATTTGAAAACTTTTCTCCAAATCTTGCTCAACTTGATCTTCAACCTATAAATCTACAATAACACACTCAAGGGCAAGAAATAATTGTTGATTTGTTAGTGAATGGAAATTTTACTTAGTAAAACCCCTTGTAATAATTAAAACAAATGATGAAATGAAGAAGTGAAGCATGAACATGAAATAATGCAAATGATATCACCTTGGATGATGTCTTGTGAAACAAATCTGCAAACTATCATGTAGTGGCCATGAAGAATGTAGATCTAGGATCCTTGAAAATTATGTGAACAATAGTTGCAAGTAGATCTTCAATTCTACATCAACCTCTTAGCTCAACAACATGAATGTATGCATCAAACCCTTGAAATGATGATATGATCTTGAATTGCTACAATAAACACTTGAAATCTACCTCGAAATTCCTTATGAATTCTCTTGTGAAGTGATCTAATTCTCTTTCTTTTGATCTCATGAAGTCACACAAAATTGTTAGGAGAAACAATGTTAATTAACCCCTCATTTATTCTAAATTAGGAGATTAACCCTAAAATTCAAAGAATAAGGCTAACACCAGATCTGAAAAGAAAGATAATTAAATTCTTTCTAGAATCAAACTCAAATTAGGGTCTTATCAAGGGAGGACCCATTCACCGCCAAAGGCAAATGGGTCTTGGCTAAGTTTCTAGGACCAAGCTTCAGAGAATTGAAAGAAATCCAAAAACCCATTCTAGATCAATTAAGAAAGGTGGGTCTTGTTAAGGGAGGATCTATTTTCCATTAAGGGTGAATGGGTCTTGGCTTAGCTTACCAGGACCAAATTTTCTGAATGAAATAATTTGATATTTAATGTATGATTGTCGAGAAAGATCCCTAGGAGGTGTCAAATTTAAGGCCTAAATTTGAATCAAAAGAGGATTAATAACTCCAATTAACCACAATGAATTAATACCACCTAGATAAGTGTGAAATTTATTTAAAATTATTTAAAACACCTAAACAAGGTAAAAATTATGCACATTTTTATTGAAAAGTGGCACATTAGGCTTAATTAAGCAAATATATCCTAGAAAAGTGTAAAAGTGTGTTACAACACTTTACAAAACCTTTGCAAAGGACCAATTAAGGAATGCTTTAGTCAAATAAAGGTTATAGAATACTGTGAATGTGTACAACACATTACAGCACTACTCCAAGATCCACCATTAGTTCAACTTTAATGTTAATTATCCAAACAAGCAAGGAAAAGGCTACTTTTTCTGTTACTACACAAGGTTAAAAAGATAGTGAATTTTTTTACACCTAGCAAGAATAATCATGAGAAAATTGAAACCCTATGCCCTTGGTTAGAATATCCCAACAAGAAAAAAATTTCCTTCAAAATGTAACTTGTGCTTTGATCTAGGTGGATCTTGAGAACCTAAAAATTGAACTATTCTAGATGCCCTCAAAATTAGCACCATGTCAAAGTGCTCGGGAAACTGGACTCAATGCAACTTGAGCAGGTGAAAAGGGAGTTCATATGTCTAAGTTATGGCCAATAAAAGTTTGGTCAAATAGGAACCTATGGCTCATTAAAAAGGAAAAAAAATGATCGACTCAGAGTTAGTCAAAATCAATATCAACTGAAAGAGATCATTGACATAAACCCAACACTGCTTGTTTAATCGAAAACGAAGCACATATGCGAAAGTTATCGCAAGTCAAAGTTGTATGCTAACTTTTCCTATTGGACCATACAGATGATGATGTCAACATGATGTCAATATGTTGACACAACAGGTTCGTACCATATAGACATGACATGGACCAATTGGGTCTCAACATGTGGTAGTTGAATGTGTTGACCATACGCTAACGTGGTAGTCGATGTGGCACCTTACAATAGCATGGACCAATACAGAGTGATATGTAGCAGGTCATACAAGCAAGGTTGCAGTTGACATGGCAGTCTTTGATAGTGTGGGTGGTGACTATTTTCTATCAGTGAATCATGTTGTGACATGTGCCACGTGGCACTCTATCCCTCTCGTTTGTGGTTGAAGTTTGTTTGTTTTACCAAAAATATTTGGAGGGGGTCGAACCCCCAACCCCCACATTTCAAGCCCCTAGCCTCACCGTTATGCCCATGCCTTGTCTTTAACCATCAATGGAGGCAAGACAACTCTGTAACTAGTTCACATTCAGTTAATGCTTTAAGACCTAGGCTACATTTGTTGTTATTTTTGGAAGCACTGTTCAGTGTGGATTTAGGAAGTGCTCATAGGGCTTGAAACTTCCTTTGCAGTGACAAATTTGTATATGCAGTCAAAAGACCAGATGTTGTAAGCAATTTATAGGTGCAACATTAATGGAAAATTCATCATGCTTATTGAGCGGATCTAGAGACGTAGCCCTAAGAGGTAACTCCATAATCAAATGTGCCTCTAATCTTTTGGTTTGTTCTTGATGATGGCTTATGTTTTAATTTTGCAAATATATTAATCAATGAGCTCAGTAAATTGATGGATTGATTTTGCATATTAGATTGAAACCATTAATTAAAGATCTTGGCATGGGTTTGGAATTAAGTTAAGCAACTAATTTTAAATTTGATAAATGAAGAACTTAGTTGAGTAAGCACACTCTAGAGTTTTTCAGATCAAGTGGTATCAGAGCAGTTTCTGAGCTCGAGTTTGGTTTGCACAAAGTTTCCATTTTGATTAGTTTGACAATTTTCTAGTTTGCAAGTTTGCAAGTTTAACAAGTGAATATCTAAAAGAGTTTAGAAAGATGGCATCTAAGCAAGGGGAAGCTTCTAAGGTGACAATGTTTGCACCCATGATGGATGACTTATTTTCCATGTAAAGGATGATTAAAGCACTCCACCAGGTTATGTCCGAAAGGATTTAAGAACTTGAAGAAGCCAACCAATGTCTCAAGTTGGAAAATGCTAAGTTGACAAGTCACCTTGCATACTTGGAAGACGTGAAGAGGAAATTACACCTGATGTTGCAAAGTGTTGTGGAAGAGCATATGGGAGAATGTTATGCTGTAAAGAGTCCCCTAGGATTGAAGATCCTGACATTTTTACTTTTTTTCCCCACTCAGAGGATTCCTCATATGTACCCCTCACACAGCCTAATAGTTTGGAGGCTTCATCCATAGTAGTTTAGAAGGAGCCATTTCCAGACAATTAAGAAGTTGAAAAGTGACAAAGAATGTAATAAATGAATTAAGTTCAATTCCTTCCTTTAACCATGATCATGCTTTTGCAACATTTGAAAATTATACCAAGGGTATCAGTATGAAGTTGATGATGAAGATGGGCTACAGTGGGAAAGGCCTTGGAATTCATGGCCAAGGAATAACTAATCCCATAGAAGTGGTAGAGCGACCTCATCATATAGGATTGGATTACGACAAAGAAGAAATTGGAGAATGTTCCAAAACCATGTTTGTGAGAAGTTCTTCAAGTGACGAGTCAATGCAGAAAGAACTGCCACAAGCTGAAGGTGAACCACACTATGATAATTACAGTAGCTACAAATCATCTCCTAGGAAAAATGAACATGATGGAGGAAAGTCTATGGAAGATTACCTTTAGCACTTTGACTCAAAACCTGACAAAAGAAAAGTGGCTTCTCCTAAGAAGTTTAGTGCTCAAGTTGGTTAAGGGAAATCCAAAGGTGATGAATACTTTAAATATATTGTTGATTTTGAAAGTAGTAATTCTTTTGTGCAAGCCTTATGGAATATGTGACCATGCACATTTTTTCATGCACCTAACCACTGTGTAGCAAGTTGTAGCAAGAAGCAGAGGCTTTGTAGAAAGTTAGTCATGCAATTTAAGGAGACAGTGAGGCATGTAACACACTTTCAACATTCCTCTCCAAATAAGGAAATTCCAATGCATGACAAAGCCCAAAATTATTGTACTCACTGCACAGAATGAGTGGGAATCAGGTCAATAAATGCTGGAAGCTACACCTAGAGCTTTGATGCTCACTAAGGTCTACAAAAGAACCTAGTCAATAGGAGGTTGTAGAGGTAAAGGTAGAACCTGTGGTTACTATCCCTGAGGCAGTCTATGAAGAACCTCAACAGAAACATGAGCAGTTGGAAGAGGAAAGTTCTTTTGTTCAGCTCCATAAGAGATGGGAAAACATGTTGACTAAATAGTTGTGTCAACTTTGTTTCATGTTATATTTTTTAATGTGGTAATAGGTTAGTTGATACAAAATAAGTATGGTTTTGAGTGAAAGAATCTAAATAGAATTATTTTTCAAGTATTTGTATGAAGTTGTATTACTCTAAGATTGAGATTTTGTAAGTCTTTTGAAGCCATATCTCTTGTAATTTGAAGAAGAATACTTGAATATTTCATTATGCAGGTTAAATACTTGTTGCTTGCAAATTTCTTGAGCACTCGAGAACTTAAGAGGACTCAAGTGGTTGACACAATTCTTGAGGAAAGAATGTGGCACTAAGCTTCTATTGAAGGAGGAGATCATTTTGTAAAGATGGATAGGCCATATACATACCAAGACTCAGTCTAATCTTGAATTTTAGTTTGATCTCAGTCAGATGATGATTGAAAATGCCTACAAGGGGTGGTGCTTTTCAATAGCCTTGTTGCTTTGGCGGGCATGGACAAAGATGAATGGTGAAGCCTTGAATCAACCATTCTAAAGTACAAAGGTGAAGGAATGTATCAAGTTGAGGCATAGTTTTCCATTGCTTGAGCAGTTTGTGAGAAAGGAGGAGCATTAGTGTTATGGGTATGTGCAGGATCATCATGGAAAAAAAAGACCTTAAGTGGCAATGAAATTCAAAAAAATCAGAGTTAGGCAACTTGATGTAAAAATTTGAATAAGTTATCTATATTATTTCAAACATATGTAAGAATAGAATTTGTATCAAATTGAATGTAGTTTCTAAACTACTAGGTTTATTTAAAAAAAATCTATTTGGTGAAAATTTGAAATTTCAATGCAGTAGTACTTAAATTTTAGGGAAAAAATAAGAAGTAGGTTTTTTCTGACCACCCTAACCACAATAAAATGATAATATTTTTTAATAATAATTAGATATAAGTAGAGGACTCATGTTCATGTGATGCATATTTTTTTGTAATTTTTTCCAAGTAAATAATTAATTATGATTTTTATTACAAATTTTAAAAATATAAAAACTTGTATGCTGACCACCTTAACTTGGTCAAAACTTCATGAAATTCATTTTTTAAAATCCTATAGTATATGAAGCATAGAATGTGAAGCATGTTTTGGATTCAAAAATGTGATACCATTTGAAAGCTATAGATGTTTTTCAATCAACCTATCAATCAGGACTTTAGTCGTAATTCAAATAGAAAATGAATTTAATAATTATTTATTAAATTCAAAGTAAAGCATAATTTATATTGGTGGAAAGTTGAGAATATCCTTTAAAAACTCTTTTCATTTCATCAATTTTTGGTAAAAAAAAAAGTTGTCAGCCACATACCCTACACATACCCATCATATCACCACTTTTTGGCCCATGATGGTCCTGCACATACCCTTATGCTAGAATCTTCCTTGGTATTGTTGAGAGTAGGGTATGTTTCAAAGAAACAGTAAAATTTTGGAGACCATAAGTTTTTTAGTGGGGAGGCTTGATCTAGGTGGATCTCAAGAACCCAAAAATTGAACTATTCCATATGCCCTCAAAAGTGACACCATGTCAAAGTACTCAGGAAACTAGACTCAATGCAGCTTGAACAGGTGAAAAGGGAGTTCATACATCTAAGTTATGGCCAGTCAAAGTTTGATCAAATAGGCACTTGAGGCACATTAGAAAGGAAACAAATTGATTAACTCATAATCATTCAAAATCAACATCAAATCAAAAATCTCATTGGCAGGAACCCAACACCGCTTGTTTCATCGAAAACAGAGCACGTACATGAAAGTTATCACAAGTCAAAGTTGAAGGTTGAATTTTCCTATTAGATTGTACAGATGATGACATCAAAATGACATCAATATTTTGACACAACAGGTTTGTACTATATGGACATGATATGGACCAAATGGGTCTCGACACGTGGCAGCTAACTGTGTTGACCATACACTAGCGTGGCATTCAATGTGGCACCGTACAACAACATGGACCGGGTTCTATGGAGTGACACATAGTAGGGCATACAAGCAAGGTGGCAGTTGACATGGCAGTCTTTGAAAGCATTGGTGGTGACTGTGTTCTATTGGTGAATCATGTTACAACACGTGACACACCAATTGGGTGCCATGTGGTGCTCTATCCTCTTGTCCGTAGTTGAAGTTTGTTTGTTTTACCAAAAATATTTGGAGGGGGTCGAACCCCTGACCCCCACATTTCAAGCGCCTAGCCTCACCGTTATGACCATGCCTTTGTCTTTAACCATTAAGGGTGAAGGTTTATTATAATGTTTAAACTATTTCAAAGCGACTTATAAAGGACAAACAACAGGGGTTGAACCTCCAACCGCTCACCCTCCAAAATCCATGCCCACCATTAGACCACAAACTCTCTTATGTATCTATATAGATAGTGGTCTACTTAAAAAAAAAAATTAAGCCAATGCCTTACCAAAATAACCTCAAGTGGTTATTAAAATTCCACAAATAACATAAAGATAAAAGAACAACCCGAAACCAAAAGGCCCAAATAAGTAACAATTAAGGGGCTTGAAACAAAATTAAATGGTTTTTAAAGGGTTGTTAATTATTTTATTTGAAAATAGGGAAATTTGTTTTAACCTAACCTTAAAAGGGGGAAATTGTCAAATTTTTGGTTTTAACCAAATGGGCTAAGTTTTTCTATAAAAGGGTGATAGCAAGGAAGGATTGAGGCATCAAATTCTTGCAATTCATCCATTGATCTAGTTCATTCAATATTCAAGCATCACTTCACCTAATTCATTCAGAATTCAGAATCCAAGTGATGAGATTTTGCAGAACATCCTGAGAGAAGAATTGTGATTCTAAAACTCTATGCAGATATGTTGAAAGGATATGGTATTTGCACTTGAAGGAGTATTGTTCGAGATACAGTTTGAAGACTTCTCTCTTGCAAGGGTGTAGAAGAATTCTACAATTGTAAATCTAGTGTCAGGTAACTAGAGTGTTTTGATACTTGATTTTATTTTGGAATGGTGAATTCAGTATTGTCTAAATCAAGCTTTTGTATGATTTTATAAATGAGGCAAGAAACCTTTGTAACTAGTTCACATTTAGTTAATGCTTTAAGAACTAGGACTACAATTTTTGTTATTGTTGGAAGGACTTTTTTAGTGTGGATTCAGGAAGTGCTTGTAGGGCTTGAAACTTCCTTTGCAATGACAATTTTGTGTACATAGTCAAAAGACCAGATGTTGTAAGCAATTTATAGGTGCAACATTAATGGAAAATTGATCACACTTGTTGAGTGGATCCAAAGATGTAGCCCTGAAAGGTAAACTCTATAATCAAATGTGTATTTGATCTTTTGGTTTGTTCTTGATGATGGCTTATGTTTTCATTCCACAAATAAATTAAGTAATGAGCTCAGTAAATTGATGAATTGAGTTTGCATATTGGATTAAAACCATTAATTAAAGATCTTGGCACAGGTTTGGAATTGAGTATATTAAGCAGCTGGTTTCAAATCTGTAAATGAAGAACTTAATTGAGTAAGCACACTCTAGATTTTTTTAGATCATACTCACTGAGGGCTAAAAATTCAACATTGTAACCTTCAATTCCCAAATCACATAGCCTCAAGCAAATTTGTGGCCTGTAGATGAAATTTGTGGCCTCCCACACAAGAAAATAGCCTACGAATGATAAGGAGAAGAAAGTGTTGTCTCTAAGGTTGAAATATTAATGACTGCCAAAATTTCCAATGCCCACAGTTTCATATCTAGCCTATAGGATAGCTACAATAAACAGGTTGGAGAATGAGGCATCCATCTTTCTAGAGGACAGAAGCAGAGAATATCCATCATAAATTAACTTCATAGATAAAATAGGTTTGGAAAATTACAACAAAAAAATGGCTCGTCCTCCTTTTGTGCGGCTAACTAGAGGAGATACATGCTAGGAATCTCCTTCCAATCATTCCTTTTGAGTAGAAAAATGCCACTTCCGATTGCAACAAAAATTGTGTAGGCCACTGAACAAAGGTATTTTTCCTTCCTTGAATGAACCATATCTCTAGAAAAGATTGAAGAAAAAAAAGAATATAAGAAAAAATGACAACTTTGAAATTTAACAAATTTCAAATGCCAAATAATCTCCACCAATAAATAATCTCAGACTCTGATGAAAAATCTTAGTGGAAGGAGTTGTAGATAGTCAGCGCTGATACCATGTTGGTGTAAATTCACCTCCTAGGAACACAATCTGCAATATAAATCTTCACAAATACGAGAGAAGAAAATATCTTTCCCCAATGAGTGAATAATAATTGAGATGAAGAATAATGTGCATTGTCCTTGGGTGATCCCACAATATTGGTTTACAATTTTTGGCCAAACTGGACACTGAACTGATTTTTTTGAAGTCTTCAGTTTTGGGCACCTATAGTAGCTAAACCGTGAGGAATTTGAAGATGATGCAAACTAGTGATTAGTGAAATTTTGTCTATAGATTCTAAATACTTTTTTTTCAAAAAATTTGGAATCAGATTGCACTTCTTTTTCCATCTCCTTCGAAAACTAGTTTTTTTCAGTAAACACCATTTTTGAGGAGTGATGTGAATTGTATACAACATAAAAAAAATTCCATGAAGAATGAAACTCTATTTTTTTTCAAATTTATATTTGTATCTATGATATCTAGTGCATGGAATTTGTTTCCCAACATTTCATTCAATATTGTTTTCTTAATCAAGTTTTAAAGTCAAACCAATTACAATTCATACATAGGCAAACTATATGCAACATAACCTTTTTTGTATGTATCAAAATTCTTTTTTTTTGTTGTTGGATCAAGGACATCAATATCTAGTGCACTGATATTTTTAAAATTATTTTTAGATAATCTACTATTTTTCCATATGTGCAGAACAAAGATCTTGGTTTTCGGTTAAAAACTTATGTTTAATCAAACTAAAAAACAAATACATAATAAAACCAAAAAATATTAAAATTATATTCGTTGGATAGCTTGTTCTGAGGACTACCATCATCCAGTTGGGTCTGTGAAGTCTCCTCCATTTTCATCCTCAACTCAAGATTCGAAGCGCAAAATTTAGGAGATTTTTGGTGCCAGAGGGGGAGAAGGGGGAAAAGGGGGGTTCAAGTGAACCCCCTTTGGAGGTTCACTTGAACCAGGCTTTGAGCAGACCCCTTGTTGTGAAATTTTTCTTTCTTTTTTTTTCCTGAGAAATCAAAACTATGGTGGGACGGGCAACATTTAATGGGTTCGCTCAAGGGTGGTTCTATTGAACCCCCTTTTGGTTCGCTCAAACCAAATGCTCATTCAAACCCCCCAAAACCAAATTTTCTCCATGGGGTCATTTTTTACAATTTTCCTTCCTCACTGGAATTGCAAATATTTTTTGTGGGTTTACCCCCTTTCTTTTAAAGGCAAGGGGATAGTCAGTAAAAATATAACATACAAAAACTACCAATTAATTAAATTCACTAATAAACTATAATGCATTATGCCTAAGTAAAATTATGTAGGTAAATATCCTATTTACTCTAACAGTTCGAGGAAGTATTTGAAGAATAAAAACATGAATTGATGGATATGGTTAACTTACACTACAATCAGGAGATTGAGGTAGCCAATACTCTAAAAAAATTGAAGTAATTATCTTATATTTGGTTTGTATTAGCTCTTTGTTTTCACTATTTTTTTGTTGTTTGTTGGCTATTTTTTGGTTATTGGTTGTTGCTAGTGCTTTAATTGTTCTTTTCTTTGCTTAGCAAAATTCTTATGTAACTTGATGTAAAGGGTTTTAGGTCCCTTCAAAACCTGTTTTTCCCATATAATTAAAACAAATTTATCCCTCAAGACATGCAAATGAGAATAATTCAAAAATCATAATCCCTATGAGATAACATAGTGAAAAAATAAAATTTTAGGAGTGGAGGATACCTCTTATGAAGTAATAAAATAATGATGTATTTCAATATATAAACCTAACAAGATATTATAGTTAAAAATGTTGGGGGTCAAGGATTAAAAATAATTCATACCTTATGCTAGAAGGATGTAAGTAAAGGGATGAATACAAATTTTAATATGAGGTGACTTATTATATGAGGTTTAGAGTAAAGGGGTGTCGAGGAGTAAAAATATAAATTCTTGATAAGAAAATTGGATGAAGGTGGGGCTTTAAAAAAATGTATGCCAAGAAATGAAACTCTAAAACTATGGAATGTTCAACAAGACAACTGAGAGGGGGGATGAATCAGTTGTAACAAATTAAATCTTTAATACTTCCACTAGAAACAAGATCAATCATAAGTCCTTTATTCTACTAAACTAATTAATCATTAAGTGTAAATATAGCAACTCAAAAACATCACACATACACAATAACACCAAATGTACATTGAAAACCAATGAGGGAAAACCAATGTGAGGATTAGCTCACAATATAAAGAATATCAAAACTGATTAGAAAGGCTCACTACCAAAACAAGACTAACTATCTAGATCAGGACTCACTATCCAAAAAGGGTTAACAACTTGACAGGCTCACTACTACATAGATACAAAGACGATAGAAATGATTTGTTATAGAGACAAGAAAATCTCAATGCAACATAGAGTTCCACCACAATTCACTCAAACACTTGTAGACATGCATGAATGATAGAGTACACCTACAACTCACTACATTTGAAAACTTAGCATTTATATTTCACACTGATCTACCAAACTCGTATAACATACATCGATTTCACATCTATCTTCTCTATTTATTTTCTCTACTCTTTTTACATCTTTCACCAATAAATTATCATGTATCTATACCATCTTCAACTTTGAAACATATCTAAAGTCAACTATACATAACTTGAATTCAAATTAGGTCAATTCCAAAACATTCTAGGGTGGAATTAGAATGAGGGAAAACCAAACACAAGATTCCACATGATTCCATTAAACTTTGAAGGTAGTGTTAAAAACAAGGTCGACAAAACTAGTGTAAAACACACAATCAATTAAGCACACACAACCTTAACATGATCTAATCCTTCTAGATGATAAAATTATCTTCAATACACTTATATCAGCTTAACTCTATAACTACAAGTCATAAGACTTGAACAAGAAGAAATTTAGACCAACAACATTTCTCCTAGACCTCAACCAAATACCCTAAAAAGATAGTTCACAATTGGTGTTCACATAACTTGCATTGTACAATGACCCAAAAACCCAAAATCTAGATATAATAGCTTCCAACAACCACAATTAACATATCTAAACCACACAAACATAGGAGCAAATCCTGAGCAAAACCCAAAGCAACCAATGAACACCTGCAATCTTTTTCCTTAAGAATTTTCTCAGTATCCTTGACATATACATCCAATAACCTGAATCCATGACATTAATGACAATAGAAACCTGTTGATAACTAGTTAACCAGTTGACATCAATGAAAACACCTTAATTCTTGCAACAATATCCCCCTTTGTAATTGATGGCAACAAATGTGAAAAACCATCAAAGACAACACATCTCTAGCTCACTCTCCAAATAACCCCCTTAGGAGATAACCTTTTTCACATGTTACTCTCTCTCTCTCATATTTCTTTCTCTCTCCCCCTTTGACATCAATGTCAAAGGAAAAATATATTATACAATGATTTCTTCTTTGACATTAAGAACATAAATACTCTTTCAATGAAAACACAAGATACTACCTACTCCTCTTGAGAGGTAGCCACCAAAACATCAGTTGAAAAGAAAGATAGATCCATAGAACCACTAGAATGATACATCTCCATATGCATCTAGTTCAATAAAGTAGGGGAAATAACCCCTAACTTCTCCCAGAGATACTCAAAAGTATCTTTAGGAAGCACCTTTGTAAATATATGAATAGTCTGATCCTTTCTAGGCACATACTCAAGCTTTAATTCATTCTCCATAGCCTTCTCCCTCAAAAAGTGATACTTAATAGATATAGGCTTTGTCCTTGAGTGCATCACTAGATTCTTTGAAATGTTAATTGCACTTGTATTATCACAAAAGATAGAAATAGGATCATAATACATAATTTTTATATCTTTGAATGTTTGTTTCATCAATAAAACTTGTGTACAACAAGATGCAACAGCAATATACTCAACTTCAGTAGTAGACAAAGAGACTGAATATTGCTTCTTTCTCAACCAAGACACCAACCTGCAACCAGGAAAGAATGCACCACCACTTGTACTTTTTCTATCATCTACACAACCAACCCAATATGTATCTATATAAGCACTTAGTGTAAAGTTAGTATCCCTAAGATACCATTAGCCATAATCTAAAGTGCCATTCAAATATCTAAATATTATCTTAATAGTAGCAACATGTGTTTCTTTATGATCTTCTTGAAATCTAGCCACAAGACAAACTGCATGCATAATATCTGGTCTAGTAGCAATCAAATATAATAGTCCACCAATCATAGATCTATATTTTCTTTGATCAACCTTAGGTGAATCATCATCTCTACTCAATTTGCAACCAGACACCATAGGAGTGCATACTACTTTGGAACCATCCATCCCAAACTTCTTAAACATCTCTCAATTACATATTTTGAATATGAAATAAAAATCCCTTTCTCTATTGATTGATTTGTAGCCCAAGAAAAAAATTCATCTCACCAAACATAGAAATCTTAAATTCTTTTTTCATTTCTTCTATAAATATTTTTCACCTAATTTCATTTCCTCTAAAGATAATTTCATCAACATATACAACCACAATCAATATTTTATCATTTTCAAGTTTGAAATACAGATTACTATCTACCATACCTTTGTTGAAACCTTATTGAATCAAATAATTGTCTAACTTTGCACACCAAGCTCTCGGAGCTTGCTTCAATCCATATAAATATTTCTTCAATCTACAAACCATATCCAGTTGATTTGAAAATTGAAATCCTTCTAGTTGTTCCATGTAGACTTCTTCCTCTATCTCACCATTCAAGAAAGCAGACTTAACATCCATTTGATAGACCTTAAAATCTTTATGAGTAGCAAATGCTAAAAAATCCTGATAGCTTCTATTCTTGCCATCAGAGAAAAAATCTTCTAAAAATCTATGCCTTCTACTTGTGTGTAACCCTTACACAAGAGCCTCGCTTTGTTTTTATCACTTCTCCATTCTCATTCAACTTGTTTTTGAACACCCAGTTTGATCCAATTATGTTTTTATTTGCCAGTCTAGGGATCAATTCCCAACTCCGATTCTTCTCAATCTGCATAATTTCTTCTTTCATAGCTTCCATCATGCTTCACTTATAGTCTTCAATTAAATTTCATAAAGTAAACACAAATTTATCTCACCAGCAACAACTCTGCTTCTTTTCAATACTCCTTTTTTCTTGTCTCAAATGATCTAATTTTCTTAATGATTTTTTTGCACATATTTAGGTGTCTTAAGGGACACCACTAGAGATTATTCATCTTCTTCATTCAACTTCTCTTTCTCATGCTTCTCCTATTCTTCCATAAATTATTCAATCCTTATGCAATCAGGTTCATCAGATACTTATCCATCAACTTCAATAGAATTCTTCATTGCTTCATGAACCTTGACATTTGAGCTTTCCACATTCTTTCTCATTGTTGGTGTGAAATTACTATTCACACTATACTTAAGCTCATTTAGGTCAATATGAGGTTAGACAACTTCTTGTCTAACTAAATATGCAACCATTGAGACCTCTAGAGGTTACCAAGTTATTTGGTAAACCTTATGAGATGCCTCTTTGAGGTTGGAAGCATTTCCTTCTCACCTCAAAGGTCACTCAACACTTAGCACACAAGGTTGATGACTTGGTCATGGAGGTTGTTGGTTTGTACACTCCAATTGTTCCTAAGGTTGACACCTATATGACACTTGTCTACTCATTTGTGCCACCTTATGGGACACATTCTAATTCACCTCATAGGTGGATTTCCTCATCCTTTCCTATATAAGCAAGGTAAATTGTAGTCATTACAATTAGGTTAGCTAATACAATTTTATGCATTGTTCATGTGCTTTTCATTTCATTTCCTAGATCTTCCTAGTTTCTAATATGGTATTAGAGCTTTAGGTGGAGATAGTTTTAGGCATTTAGGTGAACTATTTTATTGTATTTTATAAAATTCATTTAGTCGAATAAATGCCACAACCCAACTAGTATTTTGGAGGCTCCCTGTGCATTGAAAGCCTACAGTGATTAGAATCCATAGATCCCATGCCCATCTCCATTCATTATGAGAAAGGTCATGTGGACACCATCTCCATGTCTACATTGGAAGGATTGGTTGAGCAATAAAAGTGGGATGTATGTAAAGTTTCAAGTGGCTGGAAATTACCGTCCTTTATGTGAAGGCCACACTTATTGTGGCATTCCATTTGTTGACCACACATTCCATTTGTAGTGGTGTTTTGACCTACACTCTTCCCTCATGTAAATTGCTCAAGAGCATTCCTTAGTCATATATGCAAATCTCTCATGCAAGAGGCATTTGAAGACTCAAGCAAAATCAATATCTCTTAACTACACTTATAGTTTTGACATTTGAGGCCCAATCCATCTTTTGTATACCTATGTTCATCCCCATAGAGGCAGATTTCTTGCATAGAATGTGGCATTGGAAGCTGGAGACTATGATCCTAAGATAGGAAATTTCCTTCACTCAAAGCCATAGGTCTATGTGTGCATCAAATGCACTTGTTTGCAGCTCCCACACACATATTTACATTACTTCTCCCAATCAATGGAAAGGTACCCAAATCTATGGGAGGCAGAAAGAGAGGGGGTGAAAGGGGCATTATAACTTTCCATGTGAAGTTTGGAAACAAGATAGACATCAATATGTAGAAGTTGTGGCCACCATAGATCATGAGGGGCACCACAGATCTCTCTAGTGGACTCAAAATTCTACCTTTCAACGACCTCTCCACTTGGTCTCAAGCCTCGATTAGGCCACACAGTCTCCTATTCTAGCCAACTTGTCTCCTCCAAACAACCTCTTTGGATACATTAGCATGTCTCCAATTCTCACCCTATTTTTGTGTTGTCTCTGCCATGAAGAGGCAATTCCATAACCGCCTTTTTTCACACTTGGCAAAGAGATTTTCAGGAAGCAATCAACTCAGTTGTCAAAGAGGAGGGAGATTATTTTTCAAAAAGGGAGGGTCATATGGGGTTCTTTAGCTCCTAGTTCTTTCCATCCCATGAGGGCGCTTTTATTTTCTAATTTCCTCTCTCTAAACTTCTTAAAATATTTGACTTTTCCAAACTTTGTAAATGAAAATTTTATTGGTGTAAATTTGCATTAGGGTGAAATTTTAAGTTTTCAAACTCTATTCAATGATGGTGATTTTGCATTAATATATAAAGTACCTTTTTTCACCATCATTCTTGTATGAAAATAATGCACTAAAATAAATTTCCAAACAAAGGGGAAAAAAAAGGGGGGGTATCAAAGAGTTGTGATTAAAAATCCACTCCAAATTTCTTTCAATTTTCTACAAAGTTGAAAATCACAACTAAGCATGGAGCTAAATCAACTTGAAAGGAGCTAAATGTAGTTGAGGATAAAGAAATACAAGGAGCAACAAAATCACAAAAAGAGGAAAATATGAAAAGGTATTTTTTAGGAGGATAGTTTTTTTCCCATTGGGTTTTCTACCTCTCTCCATCATTTGTAAAAGACTGTATTGTAAATGAGTACCTTATCAAGCCTTGTTGTTGGGACTCATATCTTTAGTGTTTAGCTTACTCCCTAAGTACCAACTCCCTAAGTGCCACTTAAGGGGGGGTGTTGGTGTGAAATTACTATTCACACTATACTTAAGCTCACTTAGGTCAATATGAGGTTAGACAACTTCTTGTCTAACTAAATGTGCAACCATTGAAACCTGTAGAGGTTACCAAGCTAGTTGGTAAACCTTATGAGCTACCTCTTTGAGGTTGGAAGCATTTCCATATCACCTCAAAGGTCACTCAACACTTGGAACACAAGGTTGATGACTTGGTCATGGAGGTTGTTGGTTTGTACACTCCAAGTGTTCCTAAGGTTGACACTTGTAGGACACTTGTCTACTCATTTGTTTGACCTTATGGGACACTTGTCAATTGAACTCATAGGTGGATTGCCTAATCCTTTCCTATATAAGAAAGGTATTGTACTCATTACAATTGGGCTAGGTAATACAATTTTATACATTGTTCATGTGCTTGGCATTTCATCTCCTAGATCTTCCTAGTTTCTAATATTTATCCTTTTATTAAAACATATGTAAGCTTTTCTTTTGGCAGAATATCCAAGAAAAATAACTTCATCAATTTTAGCATCAAACTTCCCTCAATTTTCTTCGTGCCGTCTAATATATAACATTTGCTTTCAAATACCTTGAATTACTTAATGGTAGGAATTCTTCCACACCATGGCTCATTGTTCTGAATCCTTTCCTCATTTTACATTTCCCATCCTTGAATACAAGATCATATCCTTTACATAAATCTAGATCCAACACTCAAGAGATTACATGCCTTAAACCCTCAACATAGTAGACATCATCAGTATTATTCTTGCCATCAAAACTTACTGAACCTATCCCACAAATTTTAGCACCAGTATCATCTCCAAACATAACTAAGCCTCCATCATATCTTTCAAGCTTAACAAACTTAATCTTATCACCAGTCATGTGATGTGAACAACCACTATCAACAACCCAATAGTTCTTTTCCTATTTAGCATGTAGGGCATAGATTACAATATATTTCTCTTTCTCTAGAAGGAATTTCTTCATCTATCTTTTAGAGTTACCAGAAGTAGGTTCATCTTTTGTAGCCAAGAACAAGAATTCATTTTCATTAGGATCTCCATAATCAGACTCTTCATAAAAAATACTAGCATCGTCATTCACATAATATACTTTGTTGATATTCTTATCCTTTTTTTCTTTGTTAAATATTTTTTTATTCCTCTTAGCCCTTTTCAAACATCTAAAAGAAAAATGACCTATTCCTCCACAAATAAAGCATTTAAAGGGAAACTTACCTTCATACTTACTAGAGCCTTTTTTCATCCTTATCATAAAGTTAGCTTTAGCTTCATCTAGATCTGTACTACTTGTAGCCTTAAAAGTAATTTCTGATTTGGATCCATTTATCAAATTCAACTTTCTTAACTCATAAGATGTTAGAGTTCTCAATAACTAATTTTTAGTGTAGGTCTTGTAATTTATATGTTCTTCAATAGTAGATAGCTTTCCATTGTATGCATCAAGGAGAGTTCTAAGAATTTTCCTTACAATCTCAGATTCATCTATTGTAGCATCAAGTTCTCACATTTCACCTACTACCTCATCCACTTTCTATACATAGGTTTTAATGTTATTATTTCAAACATATGCAAGAGCTCAAATTGTGTCTCCAAATTTTGTAACTTTTCTTCTTTGACCCTTTCATCTCCATCATGTACCTTTTCTAAAGCATCCCATACTTCCTTACTAGTCTCCAAATTTTGAAATTTAATCAACTCAGAATGTTTTTTTTTTTTTTAAAAAAGGTGCAATGCACCCATAATATTAGGGGTAAACGCTTTTTTTTTACCAGAGCTATGAACCGGATACAACAAACCACAAGAAACAACCAAACCTGCGAGCACAAAGGCCCAGCAAAGGCACAAGGCCTGCGAGCACTTTGGCCCAGCGAAGGTTTGAACCTTGGTGGCCGTCACTACAACCAAGCGACTTGACCACCGAACCACGCCCTTATCGGCATCAACTCAGAATGTGAAAGACTATTCTTGAAAATAAAATTTGCCTTATTGTTGGATTCATGTGCCTTGATTTCATCATTTGTACTGGGACCATTAGCTGAAGGACTATAGGCAGTCTTGTAAGGTTTCTCAACATAATATCCATAATACTCTAAATATTCTTCCATCATTACTTTCTAGATAGCATAATTTGTTCCATCAAACTTAGGATACTCAAAAGTGATCTTTCCAACCATCACAGACCTTCCTCAAGCGGTTAAGCTCTTCACCAAGGAACCAAGCTTTGATACCAATTGTTGAACAAAACAATGAAGAGGGGGGGTTGAATCGGTTTTAACAAATTAAACCTTTAATATTCTACTGAAAACAAGATCAATCATAAATCCTTTATTTTTCTAAACTGATTAATCATTAAGTGCAAAGGTAGAAACTAAAAAGCATCTCACATACACATTAACACTATATTTACATGGAAAACCCAATGAGGGAAAAAACATGGTGAGGATTAGCTCACAATGTAAAGAATATCAAAATTTGATTACAAAGTGTCACTGCCAAAACAAGACTAACTGTTCGGATCAGGAATCACTATCCAATAAGGGTTAACCACCTAGAGGGCTCACTACCACATAGATACAAAGACGATAGAAAATATATGTTACAGAGAGAAGGAAATCTCAATGCAATAGAGAATTCCACCACAATTCACTCAAACACTTGTAGACATGCATGAATGATAGAGTACACCTTCAGCTCACTATAGTCAGAAACTTAGCATTTATATTTCACATTGATCTTCAAAACTCACATCACATACACTAATTTTGCATTTATTTTCTCTATTTATTTTCTCCACTCTTTGTACATCTTTCACTAGTAACTTATCTTGTATTGATACCATCTCCAACTTTGAAACATATCCAAAGTCATCTATACATAGCTTGTATTCAAATTAGGTCAGCACCAAAACATTCTATGGTAAAATTAGAATGAGGGTGACTCAAACAAACACTTCCACACAATTCCATTAAAATTCAAAGGTAGTGTTAAATAGAAAGTCAACCAAACTAGTGTAAAAAACATAATCAATTAATCACACAAAACCTTAACATGATCCAATCCTTCCAAATAATAAAATTATCTTCAATACACTCATATCAACTTATCTCCAGAACTGCAAGTCATAATACTTGAACAAGAAGAAATCTAGACCAACAATATTTCTCTCAAACCTCAACCAGATACCCTAAAAAACATAGTTCACAACTGGTTAACATAACTCACACTGTACAACACCCCAAAAACCCAAAATATAGATGTAAAAACTTCTAACAACCATGATTAACACATCTAAACCACACAAACATGGAAGAAAATCCTAGAGAAAAACCCGGAGCAACCACTGAACACCTGCAATCTTTTTCCTTTACAATTTTCTCAATGTCCTTGACATATAGAGCCAATAACCTACATCCATGACACTAATGACAACAACAACCAATTGATAACCAGTTAACCAGTTGATATCAATGACAACACCTTCATTCTTGCAACATAGAACATAACATAGTCCATAGGAATTTAAAAATAATTTGAAGTTTTTAGGACCTTTACAACTTTTATCAAATTTTTAAGAACATGAGAGATGAGGATGGATAATTTATCTATGAAAAAGGACCAAAGGAGACTTGTTAGGAATAATCCAAGGTTGTTTACAAGTGAGTAGAAAACAAACCCAAATGCATAGGTAGGCTAGGAATCAATCCTATATAGACATGGTCAAAATGGGTGCCAACAATTTGTGCATCCTTTAAAACTATTGTGATATTTAAAAAATGTAACCTGGCTTACAATGCATGTTGACTCTCTACTGCAAACTCCTTATACCTTCTCTTCCTCTCCTACTGCAAACTCCTTATGCCTTCTCTTCTTATTTGCTTTCTCCTTGTATGCATTATTCATCTTCTCCAGATGCTCCTTAACTTGAGTATGCATTGTTTCCATTAATCCTAAAAAATCATCTTTATCCACACTCCTTTTATTCCCCATATTGATATTCCTTAATTCAGCTACTACTTTTGGTTCTTGTCCTATCACAATTTTAAATGGTGTCTTCATTGTGCTCCAGTTCACTGAAATGTTGTATGCAAACTCTACTTGCGGTAGTATCATGTCCCAATTTCTTGCTTTACCTTTCATCAAACACCTCAACAAGCTTCCCAAACTACTATTTACCACTTCTATTTGTCCATTTGTATGTGGTTGAAATGTTGAACTGTACCTCAATTCTATCCTCATCTTCTTCCACAATGTCTTCCAGAAATACCCACCAAATTTAGTGTCTTTGTCTAATACTATACTCTTTGGTAGTCCATGTAATCTCACAATCTGCTTGAAAAACAGGTCTGCAACATGTACTACATCACTAGTTTTCTTACAAGGTACAAAATGCTTCATCTTAGAAATTTTTTCCACAACCACAAGTATAGACTCAAATCCTCTCGGTGTCTTAGGTAATCCCAATACAAAATCTATGCTAATTTCTTCCCATGGTCTCTTCGGTACTATCAATTGTGTATACATTCCAGTGTTCTAATAGTTTCCCTTTGCAACTTGACAAATCCTACAGCTTTGAACATATTTCCTGACATCCTTATACAACTATGGCTAAAAATAGTTCTCACTCACCAGTGCTATGGTCTTATCAATTCCAAAATATCCTACTATTCCTCTGCAATGTTTTTCCTTGTTCAAATTCTCTCTCATTGAACTCCTAGGGATACATATCTGATTGCTCTTGAATAACATACATTATTGAATGAAATAATCCAACCATTTTCTTCTATCAATATCCACATGTTCCTTGCAATCTTTCCATGCCTCCACAAAGTCAATGCCATCCCCATACATGTGCTTCAATTCCTCAAAACCCAATACTTCAATCCTCATCTCTGTCAACAAACTTCTTCTCATACTCAATGCATCTGCAACCTTGTTTGAATTAGCACTCCAGTGCTTCAACACAAGATTTCAACTCCGCGAGAACTCTACCCATCTCATATGCCTCTTGTACAACTTCCCTCGATTGTTCAAATATTGTAAAGCTTGATGATCCGTATACAACACAAACTCCTTAGGTAACAAGTAATGTCTCCACTTCTTCAAGGCTTGTATAATTGCATAGAATTCATAATCATAGACTAAATATCTCCTCCTACCATCATTCAATTTTTCACTGAAACTTAGGCTACTAGTCTCCCTTCCCAACTTAACATAGCTCCTATTGCACTTTCACTAGCATCACAATCCACTTGGAATACCTTATCAAAGTCTGATAATGCCAAAACAGATTGTTTTGTCACCTTCTACTTCAAAAACTCAAAACTCTTTTGTGCTCTAGATGTCCACTTGAATTCCTTCAGGTCACCCCTCATTGTCTCTATCTTAGGTGTGCAGATACCACTAATTTTTTTGATGAACTTCGGATAAAAAGTTGCTTGTCCATGAAATGATCTCACTTCTCCAACATTCACATGTGTATTCCATTCAACTATCACTCTAATCTTCTCAGGGTCCATCTTCAATCCTTCCATAGATATCACAAATCCAAAATACACTAGTTCCTCCTTCATGAAACCACACTTCTTGATGTTTATCAACAACTTCCCTTCTCTTAGCCTTTGAAATACTTGTCTTATATGCTCCAAATGCTCTTCACTAGTCTGAAAATTAGAATATCATCCAAGTAAACAATGAAAAACTTACCTAAGAACTCCTTCAAAACTTCATTCATCAGCCTCATAAATCCACTAGGTGCATTATTTAGTCCAAATGGAATGACCAAAAACTCATACAATCCCTCATTTTTCTTGAGAGAAGTCTCCCATTCATCTCCCTCTCTGATCCTGATATGATGGTATCCACTCTTTAGGTCTATCTTGGTGAAATACTTTGCTCCACTTAGACTGTCCATGATGTCATCCATCCTAGGCAATGGGAATCTATACTTCAATGTGATCTTATTGATGGCTCTTGAATCTGTACACATCCTCCATTCTTCATATTTCTTAGGTACAAGTACAACCAATACCAAACATGGGCTCATGCTTTCTCTTATCAATCCTTTCTTCAACCATTCCTGTATCTATCTATTTAGCTCCACATTTTCTGTTGGTGTCATCTGGTGTGAAACTTTGTTTGGAAAACTAGCTCTTGGAATAAGATCTATATTATGACTTCAATACTTTGGATTGGTGGTAATCTATTTAGCTTATTCTTTGATACAAGATCTTCGTACTCTATTATTAGTTTAGTGACTTACTTCTTCGATGATTCCTAATCTCTTGTGAATCTCTCTACATCTGGGGCTATGTACTTCCTTGGAATCAAAGAAAAAACACATGTTCTCATGTCTCAATCCATCTAGAAGTTTCCTTCCATCTACCAAATTGATTCTAGTTGTTCCACATAATTTACTTTCAGGTTCATCTTCCAAAGGTGTCAAGGTGATTCTCTTTCCATTGGACATTATGGTATAAGTATTCTTTCTCCCATCATGTATAGATTTCTTATCATAGTGCCAAGTTCTACCCAACAACTTATGGCAAACATCCATCAGCATAATATCACACAGTACTTCATCATGATATGATCCAATTTTGAATTTCACTAGATATTTCTCACTCACTAGTATCTTGTGCTCATCTTGAATCTAGGCTATCCTATAAGGTTTCAAATATTTCTTCTTTCCAAATTCAAATTTGTCACCATTTCCTTAGAAACTAGGTTATTTGTACTACCACTATCAATGATAACTTTTCAAAACTTATCTCCTGCTTTGCATCTAGTCTGAAACAAACATTTTCTTTGCAGTGCTTCCTTAGGTACTTCTTTCTCCTAGATCACCACTCTCCTCATGAATAGTAATTTTCCCTTCTTAGGACTTCCTCTGGAACTTGGTGATTTTACTGGTCCTTCCTCCGCATATATGGTTATTTCATGACTTTCAATCTTCTTACTTTCTCAGCAACACTCAAATGCTCTATGTCCTTCTCCTCTGCACTTAAAATAGGTTCCTCTAAAATTTCTCTTGTTATATCCTTTCTCATCTCTCTAATATCCATCATTTCCATAAGAATTGTAGCCTCCTCTATTGTGGTAATATTTTTTGTCATCTCTCCCCTTCTAGTATGAATTGGTATCCCTTTCTTCCTTATGGTATGAATCTTTATCCTTGCTTTGCTCTGCATATAGTTTATTTTTCTACTCCAGAATGTGACCTTCCTTTCTGAAATCTACCTCCTCTTCCGCTCTACCTTTGTTCATGTCTTTTGTTTAGCTTTTCCTCTAATTTTAATGTAAACTGCTATGCTTCCTCTACTGAACTCATCCTTACCAGACTCAACTCTTCTTGAATGTTTATCCTCATCCCATTGATATATCTTGCAACTTTCTTCATGTTTGCTTCACTATGTCCAGTCCTGATGATGATCTTATGAAATTCCTTAGTGTATTCCTTCATAGTGTATTTCTTTTGTCTCAGGTTTTCCAAAAAATTTAGAAACTCCAACTCATAGTCCACAAGTATAAACTGGTTCTTCAATTTTGTCACCATTCTATCCCATTTCACAATCTTTTCTTTACCTTTTCTGTTCCTCTCCAATTGAAATTCCTTCCACCATATTGCAACATGTTCTTTCAATTTAGTCTTTGCAAATCTCACTCTCTTCGGATCTTCAATTTCTTCATATTCAAAGTATTCTTCAATTTCATTTAAATCTAATCAATCAACTCCTTAGGGTTTAGATTTCTAGAATAGTTCAAAATCTCCATTATAGGTTGCTTTCCTATCTTCAAAATAGCCTTCAAAATCTTCATTTGATTTGATTCTTCCTCCTCCAAGGTTTCTTTAGCTTGATCTATAGGTTGAACTTCATTGTCATCACTTTCATTACTAGGTCTAGGTTTTAAGACCTTTCTTCTATCTTCTTCAACATCTTATCTCACTTTCATTGTTCGTAACATTTCCATCATCTCATCCATCTTTCCAACAACATTAACAAAATTATGAATTCTCCTCGGTGAAATCTCTTCCTAGGATCTAGTGCAACTACCTCAAGTTGGTGATCTAGCTACAGGGTTGCAGCTACTTCACAATTAGTGATTTGTTGAAAAACACAAGTAGGCTACCTCGTGTCAATGATCTAAACACCTTCACTCTCTGAAAGATCACAAACTCACTCTAATATCACATAGTGCAGTAAAGGATAGAGGATGCAGGAATAGGACTGTCCAACATTGCAACAAGAGTAAACACAATAGAAACTCAACGAATTGGAATAACAATCACACATGGAAATATAGAGAATGATCAATTATTCACTAGCAACATGCCTTGCCTTCTGACTTACAAATTTAGAAAGATATGGCATTAAAGCCCCAAAATACAATGTGGGTCAAAGCCCTTACCTATCACTTCTATCCTTCTACTTGATTCTACTTGAGTGTGTAGCTTAGAGAAAATCACACGAGAGAGTTAAGCAATTCAAATCTAATCTATTCAAACTATACTAAAAATCCTCAAAGCTAGATAATCGAGCACAAAGGAAAGCTTAAGAACAACATGCATAAAAGAAACTATTTTACCAAAAATGTGATCAATTCCATTGAATAACCTCCATTAGTCTTCTCCATTTCATTTGTATAGTGTACGTTCCCTCATATTTTTAGTATTTGTGTGCAAGCATAGCCTAAGTGTTGTGATAAGGATGAGACATCGAAGATTTAAGATAATTTCTCCAAAAGTCATACGATTTCGAGAGAGATTGAAATGATGAAGGATAGATCAATCTATAGAAAATTGATCATTCAAACGACAGGTCAGGATCAAAAGATTAGAGATGCATTATGATAATTGTTAGTAGTGACATGAGTGATACAAATTAGAAATAGAAATAAAGATTAAATAAATGATTTAATCTTTGAGTTTGGTATTCGAAAATAGAAGAATAGTCTTTGCATGACAGAGATAAAGATGGGATTAAAGCAACACTTTGTTCGACTGCACACACAAGATTTAATTAATTAAATAGAAATATTTAATTAACATGCATGTACACACAATTTGGTTAGAACTGGACGATTGACTAGTCCTGACAGAGACATTACTTGTGAAATCCACTCGGACATTAAATCCCAAGTTAACTGATCGAATTAAATAGATCTTGAGTCAAGCATGAGTGAATACTTAGATAATTTGCACAATTATCTAAATATAGAGGAATGTATTAAAATAGAATTTATGAATTAAATAATTCATTTAATTCAAGATTTGATATTTGAAGAATAATTAAATAAATAAATAATTTATTTAATTATAGTTGAAATATGACAGAGGAAAATTAAATAAGAATCTATTTAATTTGACAAGAAGAATAAGGTTAATTACTAACATAATTAAATAAAAAGCATTTATTTAATTAATCAAATAGAATAATGAAAAGTGTGAATTAATTAAATAATTAAGGTTATTTAATTAATAGATGAAATGAAGACTTTAGAAAATAATTAAATAATTGATGTTATTTAATTATAACCATGGAAGAATAAGAATTATGAAGAAATGTTGAAGTCATAGGCTTAGACCAGATTTCGGTGTCTACATTTGCCCCTCTTTGATACAATGTCATTTCGGTGTTGTGTCAAAGAAGATAAATAAGAAATATGCCCTAGTAATGCCCCAATCTAAAATGGATAAAGGTATACCCCCTCGCGAAAATTTACAAATTTTAAAAAGAATTTCAAAAATTTTGAAAATAGTCCTGACTAGTTTATTGGATAGCCAGAAATGCGGTGGAGTTGACGAAATTGAAGTTGGAAGTGTTAGGGATGGGCACGGGTCAATGGAAGTTGGAAGTTGACATGGCCAATAACAAAGAATGCCACCAAAACCCTAGGTTTAAATAGAAAATGGGGTAAAAACCCATTCATTTTTACCCACATTGCTTCAAAATTTGAGATATTTGCTCTGCACCCTCAACGAAGATGTCTCATGTTCAACACACCCATCACCGTTCATATAGGATCTAGACCTTTAGCTGACTAGTCGACATGGGCCCCCCAGTATGTACTTCGATCTCGACTCTTGAATTTTTGGTTTTCATGTCCTTTCATGCATTTAATTGAAATTTTACTTATGCACCATTTTGTCAAAAAGTAGCATTTGCATGCATTATCAACGCATGTGTATGCGGTTCAACACATTTTCTTTTTCGCGTGTGTCAATTAGCATAGGTTTGTAAATTTCAACAATTTTTTTTGTAAAAGCTACACATATGTTCAATAGTGACGCATGTGTATTTAGTGAATCACATTCATATTAGTTATGATTGATGTGCACGTGGTTGTAATTCGACTGATGTGGTATATTTCACACATTTGAAATTTCTATACACATGTGTGATTTAAAATGTCGCATTTGATAGTGTATGATGCATAGGAAAAAAGAAAATGACGCATGTGGTTTCCTATGACGCAATTGATAAATAATGATGCAATTGAAAAATAAAGATGCATTTGAAAAATAATGACACATTTGAGTATCATTTGATTCTGTCACTTGCATTAGGATAGGTGATTGATTCTAACATGAGGCATGCATAATTCCATTATAGGTTATTTTGGAATATTTTTATATGTGAGAGTCGAGACCATTGAATTTTTGATTCTAGGGAAATAATTTTTATGTCATTTGGGTCTTCTACATGTGACAGATATTCCCACCATTCAAGCAAACCGGGGGCTATTGATGGCATTATGTGAGTGGTGGAACTTAGAGACTTCCTCATTTCACCTGCCTATTGGAGAGGCTACAGTGACATTAGAGGATGACTACAGGATTCTGAGACTTCTGATTAGAGGCACAAGGTGATATATGATACCCAGAGGGGTATAGCTAAGATGTGTAGATATTACCCTCATGCTAATATTAGATAGTTAGGGTTGGACCACTATGAGATTAGGTGGCATGTATTAGCACAAAGATATAGGAAGTTAGACTGTCCATTGTATACCTTGATAGGTGGTATAGTCCTCCCTGATCGTCGAGGCCATGGATTTCCTATGGGATGGAGAGAGATGTTGGTTGGTATGCTAGAGTGATGAGAGGTGTATGCTTGGGGTCTCTATCTTCTGGGCATGTTATATGTTAATTTACATGATATAGCCTATTGAGAGGCATAGTCTATGAGTTGTGGTACCACGCTCCTAATGATATGGGCATGGAAACACATTTCCATCTTCTGGCCATTGGTCACAGTTGATGTACAGGAGGGAGCACCATATGCCTTCTACTATGCGGGGGCTAATACTGATCCAGGTGGATCTTCAAGACCTGAAATTGAAGTGTTCTAGTTTCTCACAGAAGCAGTTCCATCACGTAGAGCACAAAATTATAAATCCGGAGCAACTTGAACAACCGGAAAAGGAGTTTGTTTGCCTGAGTTACGTGCAATCAAGGTCAGTTTGTGTTGTCATTTTTCTACTCCCTATTTTTTTTTAAAATGGTCGGTGGGGGTTTTGAACCCCGAACCGGCCAGGCTATAAAACCTTTGCTCACCAATAAGCCACCGAAAATGGTTAGTATTTATATAGCACAGGTTTTATATAATGAGTTGTTAGGCCCGAATACCTAAATAACCAATTATTGGTTATTAAAAACAAACCCCTAACCTCAATAGCCCGAAAATGATAGTAAATGAAGGGCTTAGAATAATTATAGGGGATTTAATAGGGTTTTTTATTGAAATCTATGTAATTAGAAGATTTGGAGAGATAAGGGAATTTTGGTGAATCATATGGTTTTCTACCATATTGGGTAAACTTCAAGTATAAAAGGGAGTCTTGGAGTGTTTTTCATCATCACTTTTCAAGTGAGTTCATTCACCTCTTGTTTTCCATTCTCTCGGCCGTGAGAGCCTTTTGTGAGAGAGAATTTTAGTGGGAGTTAGGAGAATATTTATAGTGATGTATCATGATGTTCTGAGTCTTGTAGTAGATCCTATTAGGCAAAGTTAGTTTTCTTCCTCTTTGTTAGTCATCCCTAGCCTTGAGAACTTTTGAGAGGGGTGTGAGTGAGAGACTTTTGTATGACTTTGTGGAAAGGCTACAAGATATTGTAAAGCAGTGTTGCAAGAGGCTCTAGTGGAGATTGTACTACGTTTCAGAACATTTCAATAGATTGGTCACTCGATTGAGCTTGGCTCGGAGACGTAGTCACATTTGTGGTGAACTCCATAATCAAATTGGTGTCTTCTTTACTCTCTCTTGGTTCTATGTTTTGAATTCTCTATGTTTAATGTTTTCGCTTCTCCATTGTTGATGTATTTACACCTTTGTTCATAATCACTCACAATGTTTGTCATAGATCCCTTCTACTTTACGGATCAAGTGGTATCAGAGCTTTGTTTGGCTGTTTTGCAGGAGTGATTGTGAATCATTTTGCTATTGGTGGACATTTGGAGTTTGGAGCAAAGATAGCATTAAAGAAGGGTGAATCTTCAAGGCTTACATTGACCGCATCAATGGTGGATGATTTCATGTCAATGAAAGGCATGGTTGAAGAACTCTATCAAGACCATCGAGAGAAGGCTGATAGGATGCAAGAGTTGGAAGAAGCCAATCGATGCCTGTAGATAGAGAATGCAGAACTTCAGCGGTTGTTGGAGGAATCTAACATGGAGAAGGAAAGACTGCAAATGTTGTTGCAAGACATCTTAGAGGAGTGGAACAAGAGAAGTCCTCCTATATCAGGGAGTGCACACATATGTGGTTTTTGTCCCCATTCTGAGGATACATCATCCTCATACTCCCCGCTTACACCGCCTGATAGTACAGGAGCTTCTTCAGCGACAAGGCCCGTGGCTAGATTTGCTTGTGGCCATGATTGGGCGAACTCTCCTAGTGCAGTAGAGTGTGCTTATTGTCGACAGATGGAGTACCTTTAGACTCTCAATCTGCCTGATAGTGACAGTAACTATCTCGAAGCCTCTTCTTCCATCAAATAGAAGAAGTCAACAGAGGATGAGCAAGACACTTTTGCACACTTCGAGAAGCACACAAGAGGCATAGGATCGAAGCTACTTAGGAAGATGGGCTTCATAGGGAAAGGCTTTGGTATTTTTGAGCAAGGCATCACCAATCCGATCGAGGTGAAGAAGCGACCATGATACCAAGGATTGGGATTCAGAGGAGGAGATGGACAATCCTCTAGAGCTCAAAACTTCTGCAACCACTGCGGCATTAGTGGACATTGGGAGGCAAAGTGTTGGAAGCTACATCTAGAGCTTCATCATCGATCGAGGTCTACTGAGAGACCCAACCACCAGAAAGTTAAGGAGACAAAAGTAGAGTTGGCAGTAGCTACCACTTCTAAGGAAGTCTCAAGAGAAATTCAACCACAGCTTGAGCAACCTGTGAAAGAGAGTTCCTTTGAACAGCTTTGTAGGAGCTGGGAACAACGTTCATCAAACTAGTATATCAGCTTGTGTGTGTTTATTGCATCTTTTGTAGTGTGATGAATATGTTGATAAGCTAGTGTGGGTTTGTGAGAATAAAACTCAGTAAAATTGTTTGTAATAGTTTATTTATGAAGTTGTATTTCTTCTGATTGAGAATTTGTAAGGCTCTTGGAAGCCATGTCTTGTAATCAGTGAAAAGAGATACTTGATAACTTCTTACTGCAGGATAGCAAATTGTTGTTGATAGTTTCTTGCAGTTTCTTTTAGTGCGAAGCTTCAGTTGAAGAGCACTTTTCAGACAGAGTGGTTGAGAACAGTCAACAATGACCTTATATGTTCTCAGCTTGAAGACTCAGTGATGGTCATTTTCAAGATAAGTCTGAACTCAGTTCGAGTTCTTGAAGGATTTGTCGATGAACTTGTTGCTGGACCCGAGCTGTGGTGGAGCCTTGAATTAGCTGTTCCAAAGTACAAAGGTGAAGGAATATTTCAGGCTAAGGCACAAATCCATGCTCGAGTAATTGGAAGAACAACAAGAAGCAAGCTAGAAGAAGGTGAGAGATACAGAATGCGAACTACTTGTAAGAAGCACTGAGGGATACGTTTATCATACTCAGTTTTTACTTCTTGCTTTGAGTGTTTTAAGTTCCATTTTTGAACTGCATCATGAGGAGTTGTGAATTCTTGCATTACCCAAGTGTAAGACTGACAGGCAGATGTGTCAGTGTGTTCTAGTGATTCAGATCGTGGCAAGTGGCAAGATGCTGAATGCGAGATTATTGAAGGAACTATACACTTTTGGAGGACCAAAAGTTCTTCAGTGGGGAGGTTTGATTCAGGTGGATCCTCAGGACCTGAAATTAAAGTGTTCTAGTTTCTCACGAAAGAAGTTCCATCGCATAGAGCACATAATTCTGAATCTGGCGCAACTTGAACAGACGGAAAAGGGGTTCCTTTGCTTGAGTTACATGCAGTCAAGGTCGGTTTTTGTTGTCATTGTTCTACTCCTTTTTTTTTTTTTAAATGGCCGGCGAGGGTTTTGAACCCCGAACCGGCTAGGATATAAAACCTTTGCTCACCAATAAGCCACTGAAAATGGTTAGTATTTATATAGCACAGGTTTTATATAACGAGTTGTTAGGCCCAAATGCCTAAATAACCAATTATTGGTTATTAAAAAAAAACCCCTAACCTCAATAGCCCAAAAAATGATAGTAAATGAAGGGCTTAGAATAATTATAGGGGATTTAATAGGGTTTTTTTTATTGAAATCTATGTAATTAGAAGATTTGGAGAGATAAGGGAATTTTGGTGAATCATATGGTTTTCTACCATATTGGGTAAACTTCAAGTATAAAAGGGAGGAGTCTTGGAGTGTTTTTCATCATCACTTTTCAAGTGAGTTCATTCTCCTCTTGTTTTCCATTCTCTCGGTTGTGAGAGCCTTTTGTGAGAGAGAATTTCAGTGGGAGTTAGGAGAATATTTATAGTGATGTATCATGATGTTCTGAGTCTTGTAGTAGATCCTATTAGGAAAAGTTAGTTTTCTTCCTCTTTGTTAGTCATCCCTAGCCTTGAGAGCTTTTGAGAGGGGTGTGAGTGAGAGAATTTTGTATGACTTTGTGGAAAGGCTACAAGATATTGTAAAGCAGTGTTGCAAGAGGCTCTAGTGTAGATTGTACTACATTTCAGAACATTTCAATAGATTGGTCACTCGATTGAGCTCAGCTCAGAGATGTAGTCACATTTGTGGTGAACTCCATAATCAAATTGGTGTCTTTTTTACTCTCTCTTGGTTCTATGTTTTGAATTCTCTATGTTTAATGTTTTTTCTTCTGCATTGTTGATGTCTTTGCACCTTTGTTCATAATCACTTGCAACATTTTTCATAGATCCCTTCCGCTTCACAGATCAAATACTTAGCACCATATGGTAGATACATGATACTTCAGACATGTTATTGATACCATGGTGTAGTTTACATGGACGCCATACTTGGGATGTCCAAAGTGGTTAGATGAGGATGATCATTTTCAATATTGCCACCAGACTCAATATCTGATTGGGCGGACTATTTCACATGTTCATATTATAGAGAGACATTTTCCAAATCAAGTGCTACGATAGTTTGGAGAGGTGCAGGATGTTCCTAGAGGACGGGAAATGTTTGTGAGGTCCTCGAGAGAGATCCCCTATGGGGTGTAGAGATTTTAGTAGCTATTTCCAAGGTAGATATTGATGCATTGTAGGTAGTTTAGTGGGGATGGAGAGATGGTTTGGTAGATCTAGGTACTACCAAGGCCTACGATCAGTGGTGGGGTGTGCATAGGATGATTCCCCTTACAGATCAGATCAGCTGGCATTGATAAAGTGGTGAGGGACATGACCGTGCGGCAGGCGTAGCAAAGGTAGAGGTCAGAGAGGTGGAGGTGGTCAGGGAGATGATGGAGATGGTGATGGAGGTGGTCATTGAGGTGGTGGGAGAGGTAGCCATGGAAAGGGGGGACAAGAGGCACCCTTATCACCTATCCGCAAGGAGGTATGGGAGGAGGAGGATGTACAAATGCCATATATTGGCAAAGGTGATGAGGAGGTGCACATTGTAGATATTGGCAAAGATGAGGTGGAGGTTCCCATTGCAAATATTGGTAGAGATGAGGAGCATGTTGTAGAGGAGGAGGTAGAGATTGATGCCCCTCAGCCTACTTGGTGCCTATCAGGATGATGATGATGAGGGGGGTGATCATGAGTAGGAGATCTGAGATAGTATTTTGGAGGAGTTAGAGGATGAGGATGATGGTGTGGAAAGGGTAAGATAGGATGACACAGACGCTGTTGATCCTGACACTACTACACTTCATGCCAATATTGCATCTTTGGAGGAGCATATGAGAGTCCTAATGTCTGAGAGGGATGTGTTATGGATGGAGAGAGACAGGGCCTTCATGGATAGGGATTAGGCCATAGCTCAGAGATAGGAGACTGAGCAGAGGTTTACAGATATTAGAGCTCTTTGTCGTGGGCCAGTAGAGGCATTTTCTCGAGAGCTAGTCAGATCTGGGGAGAGGGCCACTTATTACCTAGATTTATATGAGGCAAAGGTTCCTCCAGAGAGATAGGCTCCCAACTTCTCATAGGTGCGTAGTAGTAGGTCACAGACTAGGACACACACTAGGATATTTAGCATAGAGGGCGTTGAGTAGCCACGCAGATCAGGTCCATACGATAGGCCACATTTAGGTCATAGATCATTAGGATCTCGACATCAGTCATCCACACACTCTAGTCATGACAGCAATGGTAGTTCCGGATAGGGATATTTCTTGATATATACTGAGACAAGGTATTATGATCATATAGCGTGTGGGCTTCCATATTTATTAATACTTTATGACACTGTGTTGTGACACTTTTAAGCGATATATATGTATGATTTTGGTGGTGATTCTCTTGATATGGAGTTCCATTTATTGATGTATGCAGTCTATTATTTATACATGTTATGTCTATATGAGATGCCTATGTGATGGATGATCATATCTACTTTATGATGTGTTTATGCAGCCTATGATGTGATGTTGATTCTATGTGATGATGTATGTATTAATATCTATGATTTCGATGGATATTATGTATGATTATGAGATGTGATATGATGTTATTTATATAATGTTTTTTCCATGTGATGCATGTATTTACATTTTTTATGTACATGTAATGCAGTTGATGTGTGAGCTAGATGATAGATGCCTATTATGCCATGATGTGATGATAACTGATGCCTATGTTTGTATATGTCAAATGCAAGTGGTATATATGATTGATGATGTATGAATTTGAAATGATGTTCCTAACATGAATGTATATGCAGGATGATTTATATGTTTTTGTGCCAGAGGATTTTGTCATAATGCAAGAAAGAAGAATTGTTAGTGTAGAAAGAAAGATTAAGAAATAATAGAAGAAATGAGATGGTTGTTAGCATTAGCAATCTTCGATGGTTCTCTATATCACTAAAGGAATTTCACTTTATCATCATTGGGTGGGACTAATACAAATGGAGAAAAACACCAGGATATGACATAGATCAAGGTGTGCAAAGTCATCCACTTGCTAACAACAGATAGTCGCAGACAAGGATAGTCGTAACTCATACTAAGGGCACAATTACCCCAGTCATTTTGTCAAGAAAAACTATAGACAGAAAAAAAAAAAAAATATGGGTCATGATATGTCATCGCTCCTTTAAATCCTTCATGGGACAGCCTTGAGGAAACTAGTAACATGACTCAAAATCAAAGTCTAAAAGACAATTGTCAAACAACAGTCAAAGAAAATAGAATTTTGATACATCGTTGCTTCTCTAAATCCTTCATGGGACATCCTTGAGAATGCTAGCAATAGGATTCCATTCATAAAAAGTCAAATGAAATGATAAGATAAATAAGACATAAAGTCAAAAAGCTAGTAAAATATTTTCCAAAACTTGATCTGTTTGTTTGATTGTTTTGATTGATAAAAGGATTGATTGATAGAGCCCGGTTTCAGGAGAGACACATACCGAATAAGACTTTGAGTCTAGTTTCAATGTTATGACTATCTGTATAAGGCATGAGAAAGCCTGGTTTCAGAAAGACATGTATCGGATAAGACTTTGAGTCTAAAGTCATTGATGTCCTAACCTGTGTAAGGCTATGTTGATTGTTTGATGATGTCAATATGCAGGAAGGACTCATCCTGTATAATACAGATTGTTTTGTTGATTTCGGTATTCAAGAATGACTCATCCAGAATAAGACACAAGTTGATTATATCAATGATGTTTGTTTCCAGGATGGACACATCTTGTAGCAAACATAAGTTGATCTGTTTTGGTTGTTGCTTTAGCAATTTGTTTGATTTCACTTAGAGACATTGCTGACTTGTTCATCAGATTGATGCATGACTTGATATGATGTTCTGACCATTGAGTGTGTGTGATGATGAACCCTAAAGGACTGACCTAGTGTGGCCTTGGGGGCTCATCGATTAATGGCCTTTCCTACGTTATACACGTAGAGACCTCATAGTTCGACTAGACTTTGACTGACAAGACTGATGACAACTAGAAGACATGTGTGATAGTGAATGTGATGAACCCTAAAGGTCTGACCTAGTGTGGCCTCGGGGGCACATCGATGGATGGTCTTGGCTACGTTATACATGCAAAGACCTCATAGTTCGACACAACCAATGACCTTGTCATATAGACACATGGATTGAGTCATGAATTTATATAGACAAACCTAAATGGAATAATCTAATGCCTCGGGGACACATCGGTAGATGGCCTTACCTATGTACAGTCACAGAGGAAACATAGTTCAAAAAATGAAAAAGACTGACAAGTGTGGCTGAATCTGAAAATTTTTTATTTGGATTTTCAACATGTTTTTGATTTGTTTTGTCTTTTTGATGTTTTTTGATGTTTTTGTGTATTCTCAAGACATTTTGTGATGTTTTTGGATTTTTCTATGGTTTTACGTCTTCAACACAACCAATGTAAGAACTAATATGACACACATCAATTTTTTGCCCCCAGTTGATTATGAATAGGATAAAATGGGAGGTATGAAATGCACGCAATGTCAATTGTTCCAGGTTATGGAAAAAACTACCACTTATTAAGAATGGTATGTACAACCGATGGCTAAGAAAGATAAGTGATATGTATAGGGATAGGGTGTATGTACAGGGATGTAGACTACGTACAAGGATGCAAACTATGTATAGGGATGCAGACTATGTATAAGGATGTTAGATTAGAATGATAGTAGACAAACAAGTAGGGTCAACAACACATGGCGCTTGTTTGCCATGTTTTCACCATGGTACCTATCCAAAGCGCCACTGAAGTGGTTTTCACAATTGGATGAACTATTTCTCTTTACTATTTTCTAGATTTTCTAATTTTTTTGATGTTACCAAGATGCCTATTTTCCAAGTTTTCACCTTGGTAACGATTTTTATTTTTATTTTTATTTTCTTGTATTTTTGCTAATTAAGACAAGGTTTTCAAAAGCTATGCATAAAACTTCTTAAGATGAATTCTATTGATTGGAAAAGGCAATGGTTCCCCTTCAAGTTTAGAGAGTTGATAGGCTCCTGATCTGAAGACTTCTATAATAATATAAGGTCCTAACCAGTTTGGTTCAAACTTTCCTAGTTTCTCTCTTTTTGCCTGATTCTTTGGGTTCTCTATTAAAACCAGGGCACCAATGTCAAATTTTTTGTTCAAGACCTTCCTATTATAGCTCCAACAAAGGTAATTTTGATATGCTTGCAGATGATCTAGTGCCTTTTGTTTTTGCTCATCTAGGAATTCTCGTTCATGTAGTCTTGATATCTAGTACTCTTCATCATCAATGTGTCCTTTCAAGGATACCCTGAGGGAAGGAATATCAACCTCAATAGGAAGAATGGCTTCAAAACCAAATACTAGTGAATAGGGAGTGGTGCTAGTGGGAGTACAGATACTTGTGTGATAATCCCATAAGGCAAGATTAAATTGTAAATGCCAATCACGGCTAGCATCATTGACAATCTTTTTAAGGATTCTAATGATAGTTTTGTTAGATGCCTCTATTTGGCTATTACCTTTTGGGTAGTATGGAGTGGAAAAGTGATGTTGAAAATGAAATTGTTCACAAAGATGGTAGACTTCTAGATTCTTAAATGGGCGGCCATTATCCATGATTATGGACTAAGGGAAACCATACCTATAGATGATATAGTTTAGGATAAACTTAGAGATTTCTGTGTCGGTAATGTATGTCATAGGAATAGACTCAATCCACTTCGTAAAGTATTCAGTGGTAGTGATGATGAATTTGTGGCCATTGGATGATGTGGTATGGATCTTACCCATGAGGCTGAGTCCTCATTGGGTGAAGGGCCATGGTGACGTTATAGGACGAAGGTCCTATGCTTGTGCATGTATCAAGTCTCCATGAACTTGGCATTGGTGACATTTCTTTACAAAGACATATGAGTCCTTTTCCATAGTAGGCCAATAATAACCCAAACTCATAATATTTTTAGCTAAGGTAGGACCGCTAGAATGGGAACCACATATACCCTCATGCACCCCATGCAAGGTTGCTTGTGTTTCAGTGGAATCAAGAAACCTCAATAGTTTATTATCTAGGGAACATCTATATAGGGTGTCTCTAACGATGGTGTATTTGGCCGACTTATGGAGAATTGTCCTATGTTGGTTATTTGAAAGGCCAAGGGGAATAATCTGGGAATGAAGGTAGTCATAGATTTATTTGTACCATGAGGAATCAAGACAAAAAATGTCACATACCATCTCAGAATTTGGGATATCGTAGGCTGGGACCAAAAGTTGTTCTACCAAGAACTCAAACCTAGGCACATTGCTAGGAATGTCTAGAAGTGGTGCAATAGTAGCCATAGCATCTACTGCCTTGTTTAGAATATGAGGTATCTGATGAAATTTGACCTTGTCAAAGTACTCCTTAAAGCTATTGGACATGTGTTTATATGGAGCAAGCTTCTCATCCTTAGTCTCATAATTGTCATTTACCTGTCTGATTACTAGTTGAGAATTTTCATATACTTGTATGTTCTTAATTTTCCACTTGACTGCCATGCGTAACCCTATCACTAGAGCCTCATACTCTGCTATGTTGTTAGTACATGGGAATGCAATCCTAAATGACTTAGGGATGGAATCGCCTTGTGGTGTGATAAACAGTATACCAGCCCCTGAGCCATGATTTGTATGTGAGCCATCAAAGTACAATTTCCATGTTGTGTTTGTGTCAATTGTGAATATGAACTCATCAAGAAATTCAAAAACTAATGGGTGATCTACTTGTATTGGTACGTTAGCTAGCTGATCAACGATGACTTGTCCTTTTATAGCCTTTCTCTCTACATACTGGATATCATACTCACTAAGTATCATAACCCATTTTAGAGGATCTATTTTGGCAATCAACATTATTTGATGGTTTAGCATACAATGCCTTATTTTTTGAGTAGTGAAGACTATTGTAAGATAGGAACGTTCAATTGTACTATAGTTGAGCTCATAACCTACCAAATTCTGACTGATATAGTATACCGCTCTTTCATGACCTTAATTGTCATTTTGTGCAAGCAATGCTTTGAGTGATGAATGGGTTGCTAAAATGTAAAGAATCAATGTTCTTCCTTGAACAAGTGACATTAAGACTAGTGGTGTGAGTAGATATTCTTTGATTATTTTAAAAGCCTCTTTGCACTTAACTACCCATACAAAGGGTACCCCTTTCTTAAGTAAATGTTGAAAAGGGTGTGTCTTATCTGCTAACTACACTATAAATCTTTTGATGGATTGTAGTCTCCCTTGTAATGCCCTTAGCTAACTGAGATTAGTTGGTGAAGGCATGTCCATGATTTCTTTTACCTTGGATGGATCCACTTCAATGCCTCGTCTGGAAATGATATAGCCTAAACTTTTTCTTGATTTTACTCCAAACACACACTTCTTGGGATTGAGTCTCACTTTATACTTCTCTAGCCTTTGTAATATCTTGTCTAAAACCTGGAAATGTTATGCCCTTGTCTTGGATTTAACTATTAGTTCATCAACATAAGCCTCCATAAGAGTGTGTACCTGATCGTGAAAAATGGTGGTCATGGCACATTGATAGCTTTCTCCAACGTTCTTGAGTCTGAAGAGCATAACATTCTAGCAATATGTTCCCCAAGGACATGTGAAAGTTGTCTTAGGTTGGTCTTCATTTTCAATTCTAATTTGATTATACCCTGAAAATCCATCCATAAGGGACAACATCACCTTGCTGTTAGGTCCAATATCATGTCTATGTTAGGCAAAGGGAATTCATCCTTAGGACAAGCTTTGTTGATATCTCTAAAAATTTTGCAAATGTGGATGCCCCTTGCTGATTTAGTGACTGGGACAAGATTGGAAATCCAATTTGCATAGTCAATTGATCTAATGAAACCAACATCTAACAGTTTCTTGAGTTCTTCCTTGACTAGTAGATCAATCTATGGATGCATTTTCCTCAATTTTTGTTTCACTGGTTTTGCACTTGGTTTTAAGGGCAAGTGATGTAGAACTAGTTCAGAATCCAATCCAGGCATGTCTGCATATGACCGAGAAAAAAATTTATGTCTTTGTGTAAAGAAGTTGTGGAATTATGGCTGCTCTTTTGTTGTTAATGACGCTACAAAATCAACCAGTTGAGGATTCTCTTATGTGCCTATGTTGACTTCTACTAATTATTCAATGAGCATGGGTGATTTTTCCTATGCAACGGGGAGAATGTTCAAACCTCCATCCTTAGGTGCCTCAGAGAGGTTTTTGCCTTCAGATGCATCCTTTATTTTTACTTTTTCATTGTCTAGAGACACCTTTCAGTTTTCACCTAGAGACTCGTCCTTTTTACCTTTTTCATTCTTTTTCTCATTTTTGCAACTAGAAGGTTGAACAGATTCCCCAAAATATGCTTTGTTGTCCAATTCAATGGTAAAACCAACCTTGTGATCACTGCTAGGTATGCCTTCTCATAATCCCAGGAACTCAACAATTGCTTTGTTGTTCTCAAAAATGTCTAAGATGGGTGTGTCTTGTTGGTCCCAATCAATGAGTTGGGGATAAACTAGGGGCATGTCATTGTCAGAATTATCAAATTTTAACAGAGTCAAGGTAAGTACTAAGTTGTTAATATGGTTACAAAATCCTTGTACTAATTTCCTTTTTTCTCTTTGGTTTAGATCTAGGTGGATTGAGAGGTGGACCTAATGCCAAGGTTTGATTATCTAGAACAGATGTATCAAGTTGCCAAGAAATAGGATCAAGAGATTCCCAATAGTAATGTTTAAATCATTCCTCTTTTGTCATATTCTTTGGTGGATTGGAATTCAATGGATTTGGTGAGGATTTTAGCATTAAGTCAAGTTCTTCGAATAGCTTGTCAAGGTCCATGGAAGAGGTGGAGGATAAGGATTCCCACTCATATTCGTTTGAGTTAGGGGAGTTATAGTAATGTTGGTTAGATGGTTCGTGAGATGTCTCAATATCTTCTGAAGCACTTACTTCCTCGATTAAGGGTGATGTGGTACTAGGAACGTCAATCTAAATTAGTTGAGACCCAAGCCCTAATCCTTTTGGCCACTGAGAAACAAAGATTGGTTCAATCCTCCCATCTTGATTTAAGCCTAAACCACTTTGTCCATCATATCCCTTGTTCTGCATGATTGTGAAACCTTTACCATATAGATCTGTAGGAATGTGAGCAAGTGAGAGAGGTTCTTCATTATCTTCCCTATACAGCCAAGAGGTGACATCTTCTGTATTTACAACTTCTTTGCTTAATTCTCCCCATTTAGTGAAAGTTTTTGTGGGAGGAATGTGTATAGTGACCTCAAATTGTCTCCTATCCATTTTAGGTAAACCGTATGACTTAGGAGGGATCAAATGGCTAACACAATTAGATTTCTTCATGTAATATTCTCCACAACCCTATTCTTAGATCTCAACCCTAGGAGTGGTAGGCAATAAAGGTGAAACAAATGTTTTAGTGAGAGTAGATGGGTCAACATAGTGAGATGAATTGGATGAGGAAGCCTCTTGGTTTACCAGCACTTGGTGTTGGGGTATCTCTTTTAGATTGGTGCAATATTCAAATGGATCAGAGTCCCCATGTATAGTTATTTTAGTGCCATTGTAAGGTAATTTGAGACATTGATGGTATGTGGAAGGGACCACCTTCATGGCATGAATCCATGGTCTTCCTAGTAGAAGTATGGAAGGGTGAGATCCAAGACCTATAATTTTGTGTCCATTACTATAGGACCAATTCTGATAGGAAGTGTTACCACCCCCTTTGATTTTTGTTCCTCATCATCATAAGCCTTAATGACAATACTTTTGGTTATTTCTACGCATGCTTCCAAGAAACCTAATGCCTTAATCAATTGTAAAGTGCACAAATTTAACCCTGCTCCTTCATCTACCAAAACTTGTCTAACTTTGGTGTCATGGACAAGGACTTCAAGATGTAAAGGTCGTTATGATTTATCTTTTCAATTGCATAGTCTTGTTTGGAGAATGTGGCATGATGATTATTGGTCAAGTAGCCTACCATTTCTTGGAAATGATTAACATCGAGATAATTAGGAATAGTGATTCTTTGTAAAGCTTTATCTAAAATGGATCGATGTTCAGGGGAGATATGCAATTATTCCAAGATTGAGATTTGGGTTGGGGTCTTCCCCAAATGGTCAAGTAGGTTATATTGTGACTTGGAAGGTTGCTATATTTTCTACAATGGAGGACCTTGGATAGTGATCTTAGTATGATGAGTGTTGATAGCACACTCAGGATTTGTATTTATGGTGATGGTATTGATATTCTCATTAGTGGCATGAAGGTGGTTAATGGTTTTGCCACTATTATAATCATGCTTGATATTGGCATAGTTGGCTGACATATTGGTCTTGTTACCTGAACTAGGGACATTTCCTTTCCCATGGTCATGTAGTGGATCAGAAAAGACTTGGTGATCAATGTTTGATGACTTTTGTTTCTTCCCACTAACTTCAATAATTCTTTTCTCGACAAGATCTTGTATGATATTTTTTAGTTGGAAAACTTTTTGTAGGTTATATCCCTTAGTTCTATGATAATCACAAAAGGCATTGTCATCCCACCAAACTGGTTTAAATTTCCTTGGACTGTATTGTCTTGGCTCTTGAAGTTGTATAAGATTATGTTGTAATAGTTGTTTAAATACAAAATTGATGGGTTCCCCTAAGGGAGTGAACTCACATTTTTGAAACCTCCTCTATTGTGGGGAATGTTGAGTATTCTGGACCATGTTGGGAGATTCATTGACAACATTAAACATATTGGTTGAAGGATTAGATCCTCGTAATGTGATGATTGGTCGTGCTTGTACAGTTTTAGCATCAACTACCCCATCATTGGTGACACTTTTATTCTGAGACCAAAATTTGTTTCTGTCATTGGGGGTGTTTTGCACTATTGAATTTCTATTAGATGTTGGTGTCCTAAGTTCTCCTTTTTCAATGAGATCCTTTTCTATTATAACCCCTTTTTCCACTAGTTCCGAGAAAGATGTGCAACAATGTACCCTTAAGTTACTCCTTAGTTTTGCATGAAGGTTTTCTTGGAACATAGTGACTTTTTGTTTTTTAGGTATCTCTACAAGACATCAGCTCGCTATAGTCCTCCATCTCTGGAAGAAAGTGATGAAAGGTTATCCTTCATCTTGTGTTGTGTGACACAAGGTTGCTATATTTATCTCATGATCTATGTTGAAAGAAAAATTCTCAACAAATTTCTCAGCCAATTCTCCCCATGATCTAATGCCATAGTCTAGACCTAAAAACCACTAAAGTGCAATTCCTACAAGACTTATGGTAAATAGTCTCATAAGATATGTCGGGCCATAAGTGACATCTATGCACATGGTAGAAAATTCCCTTATATGTTCTATTAGGTTTTGTTTGCCATTGTACTTAAAGAGATTCGGTATGACATACCCCAGAGGGAAAGGTGTCATGTATAATATTTATTAAAGGGAAATGGGCATTTGTCCTTTGTGGAGAAATATTTCTTAGTTGACACTACCATGTTATCGATTTGTGTTTGTAGTGCCTACATTTGTGTTTGCAAAACATGAACCTGGGTTAATGATGTGTTGGGTGGAGTACTTAGATCTATGTATGTGTTATGAAATCCAAGGTTTCGTGAAGGATTTTGATTGAATGTTGGTATTTGATACGGATTTGGATTTGTAATGTTGCTGAATGTGTTCTGATTCAGAATCAGTGTGAGTGGTTTTTGACTGCCAATCTGGGAGAATGGATTCTGACTACCAATCTGATAAAATGGATTCTGACTACCAACTTGGGAGAATGAATTTTGCTTGCCATATTGGAAAGGGGGAATCCCTCTTGTCTCTATAGTCTACGGTATAGTACTAGTGACATGAACACTAGGTATTGTTGTTGTTTGTGGTATGGTACTAGTGACCTAAACACTAGGTATGGTTGTTGATTGTGGTATAGTACCAATGACACTGACATTGGGTGTAGAAACTAGCATTTTAGACCTTTTATTCCCAACAAGAGGACCGAAGGGAGTGGACGATGATGCCCCTATAGTGAAATTAAATCCCAATGTCATGGCAGATGTACCGAAGGGAGATGTATGGATTGTTGTACTTTGTGTAGGTGTGCTAGATGGTATGGTTGTATTTACTTGACGTATAGTAGTATTGACAGTTGTTGTATTTGTCCCTTGTGTAGGTTGAGCTTGTAAGGTGCTAATATTGAATATGGTAGGTAAGATAGTTCCTTCAGCTAACAATTTGGCTAAGTATCATTGACGATCATTTGCTAGGTACTCATCTACAAAGGAGGAAAACTCAGGGTCCTATGCAATAGCCTCTATGTCTTTTGTTGTAATGTGTCCTTGAGTGTTCCTAGTGTTGAATTTTTCCAATAAAGTCTTGTGAGGTCTTGACGAAAATGGATTGTTGAATTTGTTTGGTTTCAACATCTTTTCTCTCTCTCTCTTCTCTTAGACATAGTTTCAACCATGTAAGATAAGCTCAATATGCGATGAATACAAAACTATGTCTATGGATAGTATGACTCTAGTCTATGTTTTTTTGGGATTTTTTGAATGAAAAATAAGGAATGTTCTAAGATGACGCTAGTCTAAAATGACAATATCTAAAGATGCAAAGTCTAAGAAATATTCTAAGGTAATCAATTTTGTAAACCTGAGATGAGGGTACCAACTACCTAAAGTCTAAACAAAGTGTCAATTTAGTTATGTCAAAGAACCAATGTAGGACTAGGATCAAAGATAAGTTGAGTTTCCTAACTAGGCTGATGAGCTAGAAGGACTCTCTGTAAGACAAAGGATATAATGACAGGACTAGGTTCAATGATAGATTTCTTTGATGCTATGATTTTTCTAAAGTGTAGAAAGTAGGCCTATTCTAAAGTTTGTAAAAGTGACCCTCCTAGAATTTTGATCTTAGGGAAATATGTGATCTAAGATGGAAAACTAAAAATTAAGATGCCTATAGTAATGAAAAAATCATACCTGAAGGATGCAAGATTCAACAAATCATTTCAGGTTTATGTCCTAGGACTATTGTGAAAAGACAGATCAAAGACTAGTATGACTGTGTTGACTGAACTATGACCACAAATTCCAGTTCTCTAAAAATCAGGCAGATTCATTGCAAGATTTCACATATGCTTATAGAATTTCACAAATGCATGCCAAAGTTTCACAGATGCGGCTATCTTTGACAATTACAATGTTCTGGTAAACAGTTGTGAGTTTTTGGTAAAATTCAGTGTCTGTGATAGATGCAGTGTAGTTTCTCATAGATGTGATTCATAATGGCAATTGCGACTTAGACTTTAATAGTTGTGGTTTTCGACTAGTAGATGCGACTCTAGGCTTACCATATGTGACTCGACAAAATAATTGTGACTCTCTGGTGAACAGTTGCGACCCTATTAATAGTTGTGTGTTTTCAATTCTGACTCTCTGGTGAACAGTTGTGACTCTGTTAATAGTTGTGTGTTTTCAGTGACTGAAGGTATAAAACTGAAGTTGTTTTCGGTGATCAAGTTATGGAAAATAAAGACAATCATAAGACAATTTTTTCAGTTTGATTTTGGACTCACAGAATGTTTAGTTGACAACAAACAAGCACATCCTAGGTTATGTAGGATAGTATTTACTGTGTTCTCACTTGGGTTTCCCCAGCTACACTTATTCAAGGTGGATGATTAGTAGCTTGATCCTTCTGGCTCCGCTCCACAGCTCATTAATGTCATTCGAGGAAGCTAAGCTACAGTACCAATGAACATCCCATGGCATACTTTCATCTCTACACATGAACCGTAAGAATATGAGATGGATTCACAGGTCCGACTTGTTGCACCAGTAAATAGAAGGATTTTGGACACTACAAACAAAGGTTTTTAATTCGAGCATTCCATTCGTAGGGCATGATCCATGTGGCGAGAGTGAATGCATCTTGTTTGAACCATACGTGTAATTCTTGGGATTTCCCCAAGAATCCAATTTTATATACCAGTTGGAAGTCCCTCAGGTTCAGGGTGCTACCAGTTTGAGTCATCCTAGGGTGAGTACTTTTTCCCACCAGAACAAGCCCAAGTTCTAGAGTCAGTAATCATTTTTCTTACACCCAGGATTGCACAGATGCACAAGGGGAGAGGATACTTCGATATACCAAATCGTAAAGGGTAATAACACAAATGTGCTTTCACACCAAACATAGTAGACACTTGTTAATTTTAATCCAAATGAAAGATTTGCTATAATACCAAACAATCTATTTAAAAAATTTAACTAGGGCCTTCAACATGCATTCTTGAGAAAGATTCATTAGTAGTTTGATATTGGTCTTTGACTATCGATTTGCAAAAACTTTGTTAACTCCTCAAGACACATGTTGAAAATAGAAGATTAGCAAAAATGAAAACATGAAAGGAAACTGTAAATTGAAATTCTAAACCTAAGAATTTATAGTTGAATGCATCGCAGGATTTTACTAGTCAGTTGCGGCTTGAAAATTAACATATGTGTGCAAATTTTTCAGTTGTGTCATTTTGATTTTAGATGCGGTCCCATGTGTTAGTTGTGTCATTTACTAGATCAGATGTGGTCCAGTATTCTAGTTGTATCGTTTATGATCTCAGATGTGGTCTAGTGTGTCAATTGCATCATTTCGTCACACAGATGTGTCTTTGAATGTCAATTGCAGCGTTTTGTCAAACAAATTCATTGTCCCATACAAAAACCTACAAAAATCAAAGAAAATTATACGGATACGCGAAGATGGTGTCTTCACGTCAGGTTCACCAAAATGTAGCTCAGAGAAAATCACATGAGAGAGTTAAGCAATTCAAATCTAATCTATTAAAACTATACTAAAATCCTCAAAGCTAAATAATCGAGCACAAAGGAAAGCTTAAGAACAACATGCATAAAAGAAACTATTTTACCAAACATGTGATCAATTTCATTGAATAACCTCCATTATTCTTCTCCATTTCATCTGTATAGTGTACTTGCCCTCATATTTTCAATAGTTGTGTGCAAGCATAGCCTAAGTGTTGTGATAATGATAAGACATCGAAGATTTAAGATAATTGCTCCAAAAGTCATATGATTTCGAGAGAGATTGAAATGATGAAGGATAGATCAATTTATAGAAAATTGATCATTCGAATGATAGGTCAAGATCGAAAGATCAACAGATGGTTGAGATCAAAAGATTAGAGATGCATTATGATAACTGTTAGTCGTGACATGAGTGATACAAATTAGAAATAGAAATAAAAATTAAATAACTGATTTAATCTTTGAGTTTGGTATTCAAAAATAGAAGAATAGTCTTTGCATGAAAAAGATAAAGATGGGATTAAAGCAGCACTCTATTCGAATGCATGCACAAGATTTAATTAATTAAATAAAAATATTTAATTAACATGCATGTACACGCAATTGAGTTAGAAATGGATGATTGACTAGTCCTGACAGAGACATTACTTGTGAAATCCACTTGGACATTAAATCCTAAGTTAACCGACTGAATTAAAAAAATCTTGAGTCAAACAAGAGTGAATACTTAGATAATTTGCACAATTATCTAAATATAGAGGAATGCATTAAAATAGAATTTATGAATTAAATAATTCATTTAATTCAAGATTTGATATTTGAAGAATAATTAAATAAATTAAATTTATTTAATCAAGTGATGAAGGGATTTAAAATGAATAATTAAATAAATAAATAATTTATTTAATTATAGTTGAAATATGATAAAGGAAAATTAAATAAGAATTTATTTAATTTGACAAGAAGAATAAGGTTAATTAGTAACATAATTAAATAAAAAGTGTTTATTTAATTAATCAGATAGAATAAAGAAAAGTGTGAATTAATTAAATAATTAAGATTATTTAATTAATAGATGAGATGAAGACTTTAGAAAAGAATTAAATAATTGATGTTATTTAATTATATCCGTGGAAGAATAAGAATTACGAAGAAATGTTGAAGTCGCAGGCTTAGACTAGATTTCGGTGTCTACAGTGTGAATGACTAATGCAACTATACAATGCTTATTTATACTATTTCCCAACTCCAAAAAGGGTTTGCATCGGCCTCAAAAGATCTCAAACCCCAAAGTTGATGAAACGTGTGAAGGTCGACCAAAACATATGAATTTCCTTTGGTCATTGGACAAACATGATGTGGATCAAAACAAAGGTTCCTCGATGGATGTGCATCCTTATGAAATGGTTTCCCGAGCTTTGCAAGTCACGAGATAGGTCTGCACACTTGAAAAGCCAAGACTAGTTGGTGAACACTCTCTGTCCAAATGCAGTTGATATTCAGCTAGCGATAACTTTGTACTCGAATCTCCAAAACACTTAAATTTTGGATATGCTGTAGATGTTGCAATGAAGATCATATATCCTTGTTCATGAACTCAATTGTTACAATGCGGTATAATGTGGTATGAAATGTTGAGACTGGGTCCACACAGTTAACTACTGAAATGCAAGAAAACATGAATGCAAATTATTTTTGGTTGATGCAAGATTGCTCAAAACCTAGGATGTTCCTGCATGATAAAATTTTGACTAACATGGGAAAGGGATTTAAACTATGAAAATGAAGTTAACTATTTAAAGAAAAGAGTTGAAATGCAAAAAATATTGTTTACTATGATTAAAATAGAAATAAAAAGAAACTAAAACCAAATAAGAAAAGAGTTAACATAGAGGAATCTATGACCAAAATTTGAAGTTCTTTGGCCTAATTTCCTATGTTACATGTGGATTTTTGAATGACATAGTGTTATCTATATAGGTTTCACAAGTCAAGTCCCCAATAAACTTTTTTAAATTTTTAGAACTAGGTTCAAACCATACACAAGATGAAAGAGAAAAATCAATAGCTTCCAAGGATGATCAAAAAAATTAAAACTAATGTAAAATAAGATTTTAAGAAATAAATGACAAAGAGGAAAAGAAAAAATGCAAACCCAATTTTCTCAAAAGAGCTCCCAAGATTAATCATCAAGATGAAATGAAGGATATTTTTAAGCTACAAAGAATCTTGGCACAAATGATTAAGACCTTGTTTTGGTTTTCTAGCCTCATTGGGAAACTAGATTAAGAAATATCAATATAATGTTTGTGCTCCTATCCTATATGTGTTTAGGAATCAACAAGAAATAACAAATGTAAAAAGAATGAACTAAAAATAGAAATCAGAGTGTTGAATCAAGGAAATGAGATCTTAGGTGCTAAAGCTAGCAATAACTAGGATTTTACAAAGATATACTGAAACATATGAGAAAGTAGAGTAACTAGTAAGAAAACAAAATCACCTCTTCAACATGACGAGATTGATGGAGGTAAAAATTCTATTCAATAACATTGCTAAACATTTCAAAATTATAATAGAATATTGAAGTCTTCAAATACACCTCACAAATTCAATAATTTTAATTGATCAAATTCATTGAAAATAATGAATAATTTGAATCAACACAAATAATTTAAATCCAATTTATATGAACTAATATTGTTAATCTTTATTTGTGTTGATTCAAATTATTCATTATTTGGGATAATCGTTTATGGTCCACGTAACCTATACACTTTCAATTTCAGAATTATCATTAAATGAATTTTATCATTTTTACATTCATTGAGATTTCTCTCCTTCACCTTTTAGATTTTTCATGAAAAGATGCGTCCTCATTTTCATGGTAACGCTAGGATGTAGATAACCCTACAATGAAGATTACGGGTGGTAACGTAACGCATTGGAAGCAGCCATCTCTTTGTCAATTAAGCATTCAACAGCCACCTACAATTGTTTTAATCAGGCAATAATTATAATCCTCCATGAAATTTCCGGAAAAAGGCACGGGTAAGACACGAATAGGACAGAACGTTATTTTCATTGGCAAGTTCTTCCTCGCGACTCTGGTTATATGAGTAGAACATGCCGGATAAATTCAAAAATGATTACATCAAACAAATTTTACACGTATTTTCTCATTAAGTTTGTTTTCGTGCTTAATTTCTACATCGACTAGGTGGAATGAACTGGCAATATTGAAGACGCACAACAGAATCCTATGAACACCAAAACATTTGAACAAAACAAGGAGAAACAGAAACAGAAATGCCCGGCCAGTCAAGTCACCCTAAAAACCTGCATCGCGATCTATTTATATAATTAGGATAGCCTTTATCACCAGCTTTTGTAGGATTAAGGTAATGGTGCCGATTTTGACGTTTTAACTTTATTTTCTGGTCCAAAAATTATTGGTATTGTAATGTGTGACAGAGATGATATTTTCCTCTTTTAATTTGACCTCCTCTTCAGACTTTTTATACAACTCTCTAATATGTTTGGTTGCCTACTGGTTATTATTAATAACTTGGAAATATGATGTTTTTTTGTTTTTGTGGTTTTTTAGTCTGTGTTGGTAGTTATAGTCAATCATTTAACTTTTTTATTTTTTGGTTATATTTATGATATTTTTCAATTTTATATTTTCAATATGTTAGAATTTGTCTTTTGATTAGTATTATGATTAGCTATGCATAGGGATCTAATTAAGTATTATTTAATCATGTTGTAAAATAAAACAACACGTAATCAACAATAGAATTTCAATGAAACAATAGCAAACTTAATTACTTCTGAATTTCATATCTTATTATCCATGGATTGTCATGCCAACTTCTTGAATGATTGGGAATGACCTAATACTCATAGCACTCATTTTTTCCCCTTTAAATCCATTTATAAACACCTCCTCCCCTCGACCACCATCTCAACCCACCTTAATGAGAAGTGGAATTATGCCTTTTTAAGGTCCAAGTGGAACAAACCCAACTTTCAAATTTGGATGCCCAAAGCTGATGCTTAGTCTCAACTCCTCACTTGGAAATTCCTTCATGTTAAGCATCCCATTGGTAATCATTTTAATTTTATTTCCCCTCTTCCTACTTGTCCACTAAAATGGAGTCACAAAGGATGCCTTTTGGTTTTGCTTTCACGCCCCTAAACTTTGGCATTCACTCTTCACCTCACTTCCTGCCTTATTCCCTAAAAAATGGTCTTGAAGCTTCTCTCCTAGGTGCCTCTAAATCCCTTGATACTCTCTCTCACACTTGCAAGCATGTGATATTGAATTTCATTTGGAAAATGTGTTGCCTTGCTGCCTTTTCCAACACCATGATATAATGTCTTTTATAAGCTAATGTAGATCAGAGTAAAAATCAATCTAAATGTATGAAATATGAAACAATGATATAATATATTTTATATACTTCATTGATCTACCATTGTTTGATGCATACATGTACATAAAATAAAATATTTTATTGCATCCTTTAAATGCAAACTAATAGAGTTCTATGATATTGCTACTAGGATTCAACCATGTAATGTTATGAGTCAAAATCATTGACTCATGTTTCAAGACAAAAAGAAACAACCTTCTTACCAAACAAACCTTGTTGATAAAGTGATGTTGAATATTTGGTTTTTGGGAATTTATTCCCATAGGTTAGTTTAGTATGAGAATATAATGGCTTTATAAGCTAATGTAAATCAATGTAAAAAATCAATCTAAATGTATGAAATATGAAACAATGGTATAATATATTTTATATATATACTTCATTGATCTACCATTGTTTGATGCACACTTGTACATAAAATAATATATTTTATTGCATCCCTTAAATACAAACTATTGGTGTCATCCACCTCCCAAGAGCACCATCTGCAACAAAAAACCTTCACTAAAATGAAAGAAGCAAAAGCTATTTCACTAAAAAAGGAGTGAATAACATGAGCTGATAAAAAATATGTATTGTATAGGCTTTTAAAGCTATAAAAATATCAAACGGGTGAGAAAACTACTCTACAAGAAAAAACCACCCAAAGTAATTACCCTAAGTTAAACTTAATACACTAACAACCCCCCTTAAGTACAAACTTAGGGAGAATGAAGATGCAAAAAATGAAAAATGCAATATGGGTCACGGCAACACAACCATGTTAGGTATCCATTTACAATGGAATCTCTCACATTTGGAGAAAAGGAGAAAAACCCCTCTCCAAAAGAGAAAAGAAAAAAAAACAAGATGCATGGATGGAGGACTCAAGCACAGCCCTAAGGACTACATACATCATGTATATACAATCAATAGCCCCCCCCACCCCATAAGAGGGAAAGAGAGACTATATAGCCCCTCAGAATGTGTAATCACCTACACAAATGGTAAGTGCCTAAAGAAAACATAATCCAGTGTCGATAAACAACTTGTATCCCTTTTGGAGGAAACAAAACCAAGTACAAATGTAAGAATGCTTCCCATTCTAGATAGGAATTAGCAAATGAAATCCAAATGTAGTATGAAAATGTCTCTGAAATCTGCTCATTTGTTGCCAAGACCTTGGAAGATGATGCCATGAACCAATTAGGAATATGCCCAATCATAATAGAAGGTGACAAACAAGGTACAACTGGAAATTGATGTTGAACAATATCCAAAGATAGAGATGGTTTAACAAAAGTTGTACAATAACTACAATAAAAAAAGGAGAGATAACCCCTTAAATGTTTCCACTAAATCTAAAATATGAGACTCCACAAGCAAGGAACCAATGTCCAACAAATAGGAATCCCAAACATGAAGACAATGATAATCCTATTGTTTAGGAATGATGGAAGTACTTAATGAAGGTGGATCAACTATCTCTGACAAAGAATTAGGAAAATTTGAAGCAACCAAAACCTCATCTAAATTCTCAACCACCTCCAAAGGATCACAAGCATGGTTTATCTTCTTTTAAGAACAAAGAGACACAATGGTATTAGAAGGAGACTCATTGAGAGATGGCAGAGTATCATGATCTCTATATGATTCTCGAAAGTAAGTTCAAAGAGCATAAGGGCTCTCAAAATGACAAAGTGAATCCAAAAGGTCCTCGTCATTGATATTCTCAAAAATTAATCCATAGACTATAGCCCTAAATGTTTTCCAAATTGTATACCTACTACATGTGTCTGGAATAGGAACTTCATTATACAAATATGTCAATAAATTCTCCCCACTAAGATGGGTGAGAATAATGTCACTCCATTTCCTAAAGTTTCATTTCTCGAACACTAAGATGGGTGAGAACTACGTCACTCTATTTCCTAAAGCGTAGGACTTACACTTCTCAAGGGGATAACAAATATCTCATAGTACAAACTAGAACTACGTCACTCCATTGCCTAAAGTGTAGGACTTACACTTCTCAGGGGGATAACAAATATCTCATAGTACAAACTACAAACATAGGACTTACAGTTCTTGAGGTGATAAAAAGTATCACATGTGAACCAATTCAAGTCCACATAAGGCTTTGGTCACACCAACAAAGGGAAATAGAGAATAGTTAAATGGCTAAAAACAACCACACGCAGCCAGTGTGGGATTATTGTTTGCAGCCAAGTTAAAAAACCATTGAAATTTTTTTACCCAACAAGAAAAATGGAAACCCTAAATGAGATTTTTGCAACCTCCAAACAAAGATTCACAGCCACAAAAATGGCTAAAGTTTGCAGCCATTTTGTCCTTTGGACCCTTAAGGGATTAATTTGGTTGAATGTAGCTCAGAGCGATTCTATGTGTTTGGGTGCAAAAGAGGACCATGCCTAGTGTAAAAATTCCTATTTGGTCACACGAGTTGTAGAATGAAAGTTGCACCACTTTGCAACTTTCCATTGCTTCCATTTGACACTTTTTCCATCAACTGAAAATTAGACACTATGAGAAAAGCACTTTGATATAACAAAAACCAAGAGAGGTTATTGTATAGGGTCCCAACATGATCCCATAGGATCAGACAAGAAGTTTTTAATCATCACGATGTTCAACTAACCTCATGATGAAGTTTGCAGCCATTTTGCCCTTTGGACACTTAAGGGATTGATTCAGTTGAATGTAGCTCAGAGCAATTTTGCATGTTTGGGTGTGAAAGAGGACCATGCCTAGTGTAAAAATTCCTATTCAAACACATTGGAACAATCTATTTCGTCACACAAGTTGCAGAACAAAAGTTGCATCACTTTGCAACTTTTCACTGCTTCTATTTGACAATTTTTCTATGAATTGAAAACTGGACACTACGGGTAAACCACTCCAAGATAATAAAAATTGAAAGAGGTTATTCTACAGGGGCCCAACATTATCCCATAAGATAAGACGAAAATTTTCTACGTATCATGGTGTCTGAGTAACCTCATGCTGAAGTTTGCAGCCATTTTTCCCTTTGGACCCTTAAGGGATTGATTTGGTTGAACGTAGCTTGGAGTGATTTCGCATGTTTGGGTGTGAAAGAGGACCATGCCTAGCATAAAAATGCCTATTTGAACACGTTGGAATAGTTTGTTTGGTCACACAAGCTGTAGAACGAAAGTTGCACCACTTTGCAACTTTCCACTACTTCCATTTGACACTTTTTCCATCAACTAAAAAATAGACACTATGAGAAAACCACTCCAAGATAACAAAAACTGAGAGAGGTTATTTTAGAGGGTCCCAACATGATTCCATAGGATCAGATGAGAAGTTTCTAAGTATCATGGTGTCTGAGTAACCTCAAGCTAAATTTTTTAGCCATTTTGCCCTTTGAACCCTTAAGGGATCGATCCGGTTGAACGTAGCTAAGAGCAATTCTGCATGTTTGGGTGTGAAAGAGGACCATACCTAGCGTTATATACTTTGAACACCATCTAAACTTATTTTTTACTCATTGGATTTATCAAGGAATCTACGACATCCATAAAAGTATGAATCTTCTCCAATTTCACCTTCCCATCTTCTACCATATCACAAACAAAATGAAACTAAACACTAATTTTCTTTGTTTTGGCATGGAAATTAGGATTATTTGCTAAGAAAATGACACTATGACTATCACAATAGATGGTAATCATTACTGCATCAAACCCAACATTAGGGCATAATCTTCCAAGACAAGTGGCTTCCTTGTAAGCACGAGTAGTTATCATGTACTCTACTTTTTTCATAAATAAAATGACTACAACATATCACTTACTCATCTAATTGATAGCACCACTAAACATCATGAACACATAACCATTAGTTGATCCTTTGCTATCAATATCACATGCCCAATCTAAATCTACATAACCATGAATAAAATTTGAATGTTGGGGTCTAGTAGAATAACTATGAAAAGATAGGGAATACTGAAAACTACCCCACAAATATTTGAACACATTATTCACCACATCCCAATGTATCCATCAAGGATTATCCATAAATTGACTCAAGACTCCCATTTCTTGGGAAATGTTTAGCCTCATACAGATCATGCCATACATCAAATTGCCAACATCACTCACATATGGTACTCTTGTCATGTCCTCTATATTAATAGGAGATTTTGGACAATCCTCTAGATAGATAATTTTGTTCCTTGAAAAGAAAGAACTACCAAAGATCTACTAGTTGTCATGCTAAATATCTCCAACATTGAGTTCATGTACTTTCTTTGGCTTAGCCAAATCTTTTTGCTAACTCTATTTCTTCTAATCCCCATCCCTAGAATGTACCTAGCTACACCTAGATATTTCATCTCAAATTGTGCTAACAACTAAGACTTCAAGTCAAATATCAAACCCCTACCATTCCAAAAAAATAAAATATCATATACATCCAATGCAATAATGAGAATGCAATTATTATTAATTTTGTAATAAGCACATTGATTGGATTTAGAACTCTGAAATCCTAAACTCAATTCATAGGTATCAAACTTTTGGTACCACATCTTAGGAGACTTTCAAACCATATAGATATTTCTTCAACTTAAAAACCAAACTTTCTTTACTTTTCACCATGAAATGCTCTAATAGTGACATTCAAATTTCTTTCTCTAGATCACCATGAAGGAATGTTCTCTTCACATCCATCTAATCAACTTCTAACTCATAAGCTATGGCAAGTGAAAATAAAAAAAGAAATGAATGCCAACTTTGTTATAAGAGAGAATATTTCACCATAGTCAATTCTCTCCACCTAAGAATACCCCTTCACAACCAACTATGCTTTATGATTTTTAACACCGCCATCAAGACATATTTTTTTCTTGAGCAACCATTTACAACCAATGAGTTTATTTCCTTCAAGAAAATATACTAGATCCTATGTTATTTTTATTTAAAGAATCCATCTCTTCATCTATGGCTTTCATCTAAGAATCTGCATCATCCATACCCATAGCCTCTCTAATAGTCCTAGGCTTATCAGTATTAGTAGTCAAAGTAAAAATACAACAAGAATCCAACAATGAATAACCAAACCTTTTAGGTGAATATCATAACCTATTATGTTGTTGCCTAAATCTCATAGACCTCTGTAATGGATGAGGTTGAGATTCATATTCTTCTTTAGAATTTTTAGAGATATTAGAGCTCTCCTCATCATTAAGTTGAAAAAGAGTACACAGTTCATCTTTCATTAGAGTAGGTGGAACTTGAACTACCTCCTTTTTTTCCTCTTCTTTCTCTAGCTATAGTGCAACATAAATAGGTTTCATCTTTGTAAATATTACATCTCTATTATAGAGAACCTTTCCTGCCACATGATACCAAAGTTTCCACCCCTTTACAATAATACTATAACCAATGAAGATACATTTGAATTTTTTGTTCTCCAACATAGATCTTTTCTCATGAGCGACACATGTGCACATGCCTCATAACCAAATAATCTAAGATGTCTTATTGAAGAATTTTTACCAAACCATGCCTCCATGGGTGTCTTTTCAACAAAAGTTGATGTAGTAGATCTATTTACCAAATAACATGCAATGGCTATAGCTTCAAACAAAAACTTTTGTTCAAGGCCAACACCACTTAGCATACTCCTAGCCCTCTCCATCAATTTCCTAGTCATCTCTCTGCAACTCCATTCTACTAAAGAGTGTGGATTTTTCTGATGTCCTTCAATCCTATTCTCTTTATAAAACTTGTCCAATTCTACCAAACAAAAATCACCACCATTATTAGTCCTTAAACACTTAATCTTTCTACTAGTGTAATTTTTGACCAAGTCCTTTAACTCCTTAAATTGACTAAATACTTCAGAATTACCCTTGAGGAAATATAAAAATATTTGTCTATTGTAGTCATCAATAAATGAAATGAAATACATAGATTTTGAAATCAAATGAACATTAATAAGAACAAACACATCAAAATAAACATATTCCAAAACCTCAAAAGACTGAAGCCTTGTTAGAGGAGATAACCCTGATACCACTTTAAATATGGAACAATCCCACACTTGAAGAGACTAAAGCCCTGTTAGAGAAGATAACCCTGATATTGTTTCCAATTTAGGACATTCCCCCACTTGAAGAGACTGAAGACTTGTTAGAGGAGATAACTCTGGTATTGTTTTCAATATGGGACAATTCCATACTAGAAGAGATGAAGCCTTGTTAGAGAAGATAACTCTGATATTGTTTCCAATTTTGAACAATCCCCCACTCTAATAGTCTAAAGCCTTGTTAGAGAAGATAACCCTGATATTGTTTTCAATATGTGACAATGCCACACTTGAAGATACTGAAGCCCTATTAGAGAAGATAACCTTTATATTCTTTTCATTTTTGGAAAAAACACAATACTACGTAGTCTCTCTCTAGCTCCTTTAAGTCCATTTCATTTAGATTTTCCAACTGAGCAACATCCAAAGATCTAAGTTCGGGACACATATCTCCACCAATTACCAACTTGGATATATTATCAAGAAATTTAAGGCTTACAGATTTAAGGTTATTCATGCAGTGGCTTGTAGAAGCCTCAAATTTATTTGAATCTCCACCTTTGCTCAGATTCAAATTCCCCCTGAAGAGGCCATAGTTCTCTTCCGACAATTGCAATGACCTAAGATTACTAAGTTGTTTAACTGATTGCACGAAGGATGTTATATCTGTCATATTTAAGGAACTGCGTATATCTAATTCTTGCAAATGACAGAATATTCCTATCAAATCTGGAAGCATTTGCAATGAGGGAGACTCGTAAATCTTCAACACTCTCAACTCTAAACTAGCATGGCATTCACAATTAATTTCAAAAAACGTATCATTTCTCAGTAAACAAACTTCGCTAAACTAGTATTCTATGATGTATTATGTGCCTCGAAGGGAGACTTAATTTATTTTTAGCAAAGAAAAATGAAATACCTGTGTAGTGCTTTGCATGTGTTGCCAGAAAGTACTCAAGTTTTCCATGCGTTCAACAGATAAATAGTGCAATTTTCGTAGAGGAATCCATGAAGGAATGGTTTTTAAACTATCATTGTAGCCACAGATCTCAAGCAACAGGAGTTCAGTTTCAATAGAGTCATTTAGATTTCCTATAAAACAAGTAATGGAAGCTTGGAGGGATGAGTCCTTGAAGTTATCAAGGAAATACCTAACCTTTGTTTCTTCCAAGACTTGTTTAAGTCCCTTTGCCTCCTGCATAAAGCATTTTATATAGGGATCAATGTTAAATGTGTGGTTAGATGGAAACAAAACATAACAAACAGATTGAAATATTTTTTCAAAAGCTTTCTATGGATTCAGTTTCAAAAATGTTAAGAAGAAACACACCATAGATGCAAGAATGTCTGGTCTCCACAGCCGAGGAGGGCCCAACTCGTCGGCCATTTGTCTTCCCAGATTGCAGAGGTGATCATGCATTTCAAATTGCCAATCCATCACTTCAGTTAGGCACTTATCTTGCAGGGTTTGGACCGCATGTTCAACACTCCAACTGGACACTTTCTAGATTGATATAGCCTTCAATTTTATAATCAAAGTTGTCTTACTGAAAAAACAAGCAATGTCTATAAATATCTGTTTCTCCTCACTATCTAGACCATCAAAGCCAATTTTAAGCCTTTGCATTATATCCTTGGGCTAGATTTTCTTAACCTTTTCCAATTCCAACTCCCAATAATCCTCATTCCTACCACGTAGATATGCACCCAAAACTCTGAGTGAGAAGGTAAACCTCCACAAAATTCTACAAAGCTTTCAGACAATTCCTCATATGCAATGGGTGGATCACGTTCACCGAAAGCATGTCTACAGAAGAGATCTCTAGCATGATGTGACTCCATTTTCTTCATTTTATAACAGATATCTGTACACATTAACAGACATTGGTCTCGGGTCGTAATAATTACCAGTCTACCAAGGCTTAGCATAGCTTTAGGTAACAGGGCATCTAACTGGTCCTGATGATCGATACTGTCAAGGAAAATAAGGAAATGCAAAATCCTTGCCCTTCCCAGATGATGATTCAGGCGTGCTATTCCATCATCCACATTCCTGAACACTTGGTTTTATTTGAGGAGATCATCCAAGGGCTGACTTTGCAAGCAGTGCAATTTACCGTTAGCATGTGATTCTCTAACATTATAGAGAAAGCATGCTACATGGTAGCTTGAACGCTTCCTGTTAAATAATTATTTTGCCAGGGTGGTCTTGCCAAGCCCCCTAGACCAAAGATGCCAACTATTGTGACCTTGTCGCTCGCTGTCTTTGAACAAGACTTTTCAAAATCTCGGACGAGTTCAACAAGCGCAACCTGATATTTCACAACATGTAATGACATCCTCACCTTTTCTTGCACTACTTTTATCACACAAGATGCAATTTTTTCACACAAATTTCTGGAATCCAAAAACAAAAATCTCTTTAGGAAGCCATCCTAGTAAGGTAAAATGAATGTAATGTACTGGAGAAAAGGGAAAACATGAATGAATCGTAATCGATACAAAACAAATGGCAGTAATCTTACTCTTGATGCTCGTTAAGTTCATAACTAGATATATTTGAAGAAGATTCAAGGGAGCTTTTCTATATATCAAGCTTATCAAGATTCCTGCCTTTCCTTTAATAGTCAGAAAATTCCACAGCATATTGTGACTTGTCATTCTCGATGTGGCATAGCTCCCACGGCTGGACATCGTAGAAGACAGGAATAAATAGGGCATCAGTTTGTTGTAACATAAGAATGAGCTCGTCTAAACACCATGAGGACTGTGCATATCCTTTGGAGAAAATGGCAATTTGCACAAGAGATGAGCATATGGCATTGCAAATTGAAAAAGAAATAGAATCTCCCCCTTCTATCTCTTCACAGTCTAGAAATGCTCGACACTGTCTAGCCTTAAGAAGGTCATAGAGTTGTTTAGCAAGGGTGTGTTTGACGTTAGGGCCTCGGTGGTTGATGAATGCATCATAGAATTTATGAGAGGCAATCGATCTTTCCTTAGGAGATGAGGAGGAGGAAGCCATGAATGCAGGACTAGAATTGCAAAATGATGAGGAGGGGGAAGCCATGAAGCTTTCTAAAGCAAACTGACCTAAATATGATGAAACAAGATGACCATAGCTAACATTTATAGACAAATCTAAGTAAATGCTTATCTTCCACAGGGAAAAGGCTTACCAGCTTTCCACTACAAAGTCGCTAGATTCACCGCATAGTATAGGAAGAAGAACATCAAGCCGATAAGTGACACGTGCATCACGACAGCATCACCGCAATTAGGGAAGGAAAGACTTTCTTGTCATCTCCACTAATTGACACGGGTATTTAATTGCCTCCTTTAAGTGAGGTTGGATTATACCCTTCTTCCTTGAAAATAAAGCCTACTTGCCCATATTTTTCCCCATCGAAAGAACTGCATACTCATGCACTTTTCACTTGTGTTTTGAGCCATTTTGATCAGATAATTTTCACTTATTGAAATTTGTATAAATATATAATCTTTTGTTTAATTTTGTGTTTATTTTAAGATGTGTTTTTTATTGAAAATTTTTAATATTATTTTATTTTGTATAAATATTATCTATTTAGTTGTATTAAGATAAAAATAGTACAAACCCACCTCTCTTCTTATAGGATGATGTCAATGGTATATGTTACCTATCATTACAAGGAGTAGTATGTTTGGTAATCCAAGGCTAAAAGTCATGGTGATCATGAGAACAAGAGCCAATATTAGGTTGATTACAATTGCACCTTCAATGTTGTGTCATGTCCACATTTTAACATGTGAATATAGACAATTTTTTTTTTTTTAAACACTAATCTTTCACCTTATATCATGTTCAACATGATACACTAATGTGCACACTTATTGATCTTGCACATGTAATGTCACCGTAAGCATGTTGCCTCAACTATGAAGGGAAATAACGTAATTAGGTGTAGCAAAACCCATTATGACTTGTATGGAGGTGTGGCTGCTCTCCCCAACCTATGTATCTATAGGGCATGGCCCCACTGTGGGTGTTGCAAACCCAAAAGGAACCATGACACCCAAAGGGGATCACTTGGCCCTTTTTGTTTATATTTAACACAAAAATAAACTACAAATAAACTTTGCAAAACAAAAATAAATAAGTATAGCTTGGACTTGGTTTTTTCAATATATATATATATATATATTGTTGGGTGAACCTAGATATAGTATGTAGTGAAAAAACCAAGTCCAAGCCATACTTATTTATTTTTGTTTTGCAAAGTTTATTTGTAGTTCATTTTTGTGTTAAATATAAACAAAAAGGGCCAAGTGACCCCCTTTGGGAGTCATGGTTCCTTTTGGGTTTGCAACACCCATAGTGGGGCCATGCCCTATAGATACAAAGGTTGGGGAGAGCAGCCACACCTCCATGCAGGTCATAATGGGTTTTGCTACACCTAATTAGGCTATTTCCCTTCATCTTCTAGGCAACATGCTTACGATGACATTATATATATATATATATAGTGTATTCAAGAAGTGGACGCTCCACTTCCTTGACTAAATGGGGTACAAGAAGAGGGATCTGATTTCACACTATTCACAAGGACACCTTAGAGATCTCAACCCAATGAAGGATATGAGAGATCTAACAATAAGGCATCCTAGGATATGATTGAAACTAGAAAAGGGGTTCACCACCAAGTGCAAACTTGGAAAACATAGTGTGATATGCTAAAAGACCTAGAAATGAAAGTAAAATATAATTTTCAAAGTTATGAAACTGGAAATGTGCACCTAGGCAACCGAAGAAGGAAGAATGGAGGTCTGGAATCTTGAAGAATTTGTTGTTTATTCCAATTGGAACTCATACACCAAGCTAGGTGAATTAGTCCACTTTCAGGTAAACTGTGTCAGAACAGGTTTCAGACAAATGGCTACTCAGATATGAAAAAATCCCTAACAGAAAGGTACAGTGGGACTCATTCACCAATAGTGACAAATCAGTCCACTTTTTGATTTCAAAAAATTAAAAACTCTAATTTTATCTCTCAGACTACTTTTCTATGCCTAATTTAGATCCAAGTTCGAAACTACAAAATTCAGCTTGTAGACCTTCTCTAAGCTTCTCCAAGACTTGATGACAACTTTGACAACTTTGAATTGCTTTGAAAACTTGATGACAACTTTTCCAATGTTGATCCTTGATAGATTTGCCACCTAGACCTGCAAATCACATACAAAGAGAGGGAAAAATGTTGTGGGGTTAGTGGATAGGGGTTTGCCTTGGTCAAACCCCTTGTTGGTAATTAAACGCTTGAAATAGAATGAAGAATGATGAATAAACAAATAATGATGTTGCAACTCACCAATCCCTAGCAATAAAGTGTTGCAAACATGGAAGAAATGGCTTCAATGGATGTGGCTCTTGACTCTTGCTTGAAGTTGATGGATCTTGCTTGAATAAAAAACTCTACATCACAATTGTTAGCACAACAACAAACACGATGCAAATAATCTTTGGCATGATGATTGACACTTGAAGAATGATCTTGAATGCTTGATAATCTACCCTTGATATGCCTTGAATGGTATTAATGCTAAAATTCTCTTATGAGCTCTTGAATGCTTGACCAAAACTTGCTAGGTATGAAAATGAATGAAAGAATCTTGTAGTATTTATACTCAATTATGCAATAATTCTTGAAATTACAACACTATAGACCTACCTCAGATCTTGGAGAATAAAAAACCACCAAAATTTTGAATTAAATTTGAATTTTGAGTTAAATGGGACTCATTTGACACCTTGGGTGAATGAGTCCCACCTAAGGGGACTCATTCACCCAGAATAGTGAATGTGTGCCACCTTAGGAATTTGAGGTGGGTTTCAAGATTTTGATGTTTTAAATGATATTTATCAGGATTATCTTAAAAAATATACATAAATAACACCCATGGATGCAAAATTGGGCCAATTAAAGTAGAAGAAAGCCTAATTATTAATGCCAAGCATAGAAAAATGTGAAAGTGTGTTACAACACTTTACAACACTCTGAAACAAGGCTTGGTAAATGATGAAAAGAGGTTATTTAGGTGAAATATATTAACAAGACCTTAGAAACATGTGAAAGTGTGTTACAACACTTTACAACACTTAGGTAAGGTACCATTTAAATCTATTTAGTTCACAAGGGCCCAAGATATAATGTGAATGTGTTATCTACATTGTAACACTAAATCAGGGAAAAATTAAGCCAAATCACAAGGAGGGTATGTGGAAGATCATCATGGAAAAAACAGGCCCTTAAGTGGCAAAAAAATTAGAAAAATCAAAGTTAGGCAACTTGATGTAAAAATTTGAATAAATTAATTATATTATTTCGAAAATATGTAAGAATAGAATCTTTAGCAAATTGAATGTAGTTTCTAAACTACTAGGTTTATTTAACAAAAAAAAAACTATTTGGTGAAAATTTGAAATCTCAATGTAGTAGTACTTAAATTTCAGGGAAAAAATAAGAAGTAGGTGTTTTTCTAACCACCATAACCACAATAAAATGATAATAGTTTTTATAATATTTTAGATATAAGTAGAGGACTCATGTCCCAATGTGATGCATATTTTTGTAATTTTTTTCCAAGTAAATAATTAATTATGAATTTTTATTACAACTTTAAAAAAATATAAAACTCGTATGTCCGACCACCTTAACTAGTTAAAACTTCATAAATTCTTTTTTAAAAATCCTATAGTATGAAAAGCATAGAATGTGATGATGTTTTTTTAAAAAATGTGATATCGCTTGAAAGTTATGATGTTTTTCAATAAGCCTATCAATCAAGACTTTAGTCATAATTCAAATAGAAAATGAATAATAATTATTTATTAAATTCAAAGTAAAGCATAATTTATATTGGTGGAAAGTTGAGAATCTCCTTTAAAATCCCTTTTCATTTCATTCATTTTGGATAATAAAAAGTCATCACCACATACCCTACACATACTCATCATATCACCACTTTTTGGCCAATCATGATCTGCACATACCTAGGACCTGAAGGGTTACTTTTTTGGTGACCAAATTTAGCCCCCACTTTAGTGAGAGGATGAACCTCTTCAAACTCACACTAAAGTAGACCAATGCATCAAGAGGGGTTCAAATGTACCAATGCTAGGAAGATAGGACAACAATGATCAAGATAGGTGATCAAGCCCCCAATACTAAGATCCCATGACAAACCAACATAGGCACAAAGGAACACATAGGAAAATGGTATAAAGAACAATGAAAAGGCATAAGCATACAATGCCAAAGATGAAGAGAAAAATTTGAAAAAAAAATAAAAATAATCAGATCAGGCTTTGATCTTTTGTCCAACACGATGTGGATCGGATCTAGGCTTTTATTTTTTTGGAAAACACATACTCACTCTAATTCAATGAAACTCATGGTTTTCTGCCAAGTGAGAAGTCCTAAAAGGGTGAGAAACATACACTCATACACATGCAAGTGGCTATAGGGAAAGTCATGCCTCAGATTGGGCTTCCCGATCGATCCATACCAAAGTTATACCTCCTAATAAATTTAATAAGTTGCCACACAAAAAAAAAAATTGAGCTTCATGAGACAAGCAAAAATTCGTATGCTTGGAGCTCATGAACAAACAAGATGGCTCGACAGGAATGCAAGCTGTGTTATGCAAGGTGGCCATAAAACAACAATTGCAATATGCAATATGCAAAGAATGTTCAAAGGAGTCTTTCTTAGTCCATGTGAGGCCTTTAACTTAGGGAACATTGTGCCTAATGTCTCCAAGAGAAAGCTGATCAAAGAATAGAAAATTCATAACTTACGGGATGTAGTGCATTGCATCAAGCCACCAAGAGGAATGTAATATGCTAAGATAAATCACGCTCATGAAGGAAACCACACCCAATGTCATCCACAAAGTGAAAAATACATCGTATGAAGTAAGAAGGATGCACTAAGAACCATGAAAAAGAAAAATGTAAGAGAATAATGCTAATGTATGCCCCCACTTTAAAGGAATTGCTAAACACCATACTATATGAAATTACTCTAAAGTAGCAAATGAAAAATGCAAGCAAGAAAGAAGACATGAGAGCTAACTTGGAAAGCCATATGCGAAGTCATATGTTTTTGAGTGAAGTTGTGTCATGCAAATGAAAAGAAAGGAAAAAGAAAGAGGTTTCTCCCAAAATGAAAACACCAAACACATAAGGGACATATAGATTTGGGGTCAGTATGTTCTTTGCTGCATTGTTTTGTAAGAAGCTCAAGATTGTCATCATCTTCTAAAATACACATAGAACTGAAAGAATAACACAAAGAGAGTGAAAATAAAGAAAAAAAATTGGTTCAATATGGTGTGAACCCACAAACATGGTTTAGAATTGGAATGAGGAAGGAAAAGTTGAAAAAATGACACCATGCCAAAAATTTTCATTTTTGGGGTTCAAACGAACCAAAATAGGGTTCACTAGAACCTAAGTTCGAGTGAACCCATTCAATGAAGTTCCCACCATTCCCACCAAAAAACACAAAGGAAACCCTTTTTGAAAGGGAGTTCACTCAAACCAGGGTTTGAGTGAATCTAGGTTTGATCAAACCCTTGGGGGTTCGAGCAAACCCCCTTTTTCCCATGTTCCCACTCTCTGACACAAAAAAAAATCAAAATTTTTACCTTCAAAGCTTAGATTCAGGATGAAAACGGAGGAGACTTCACAGACCCAACTAGATGATGGTAGTCCTCAAAATGAACTACCCAACAATATAATTTTAATGTGTTTTTGTTTTAGTATGTATTTTTTTTTTAGTTTTATTAGACATAGGTTTTTCACCAAAAATCAAGCTCTTTGTTCTGTACATGTGGAAAAATAATAGATTATCAAAAAAGAAAAAAGAGTGCACCAAATATTGAAGTTTTTGATCCAACAAAAAAAAATTGAATTTCGATATTCAAAATTTTTTACGCATTATACGGTCCACCTATCATTGAATTGTAAATGGTTTGACTTCAAAACTTGATTAAGGAAAAAATATTCAATAAAACACTATAAAACCAATTGGAAGCACTAGATATTAGAGTTACAAATATAAATTCAATAGAATTAGAATTTTATCCTTCAAGGAAAAAATGTTATGCATTATATGGTGAGCATCACTCTTTAAACATGTTGTTTACTGAAAGAAACTATTTTTCGATGGAGATGGAAAAAAAAATGCAATCTTATTCCAAAAATTTTGAATTTTTTTTTTTAGAATCTACGGACAAAATTTCACAAATCAATAGTTTGCATCATCTTCAAATTACTCACATTTTAGTCGCTATAGGTGCCTAAAAGCGAGGATTTAGTCAGAAAAATCTATTTTAGTGTCCAGTTTGGCCAAAAATTGTAAACTAGTATTGTCGGATCACCCCATGGAAGAGACATAGGGTGTCTTGCTGCCATGTGTCATCCCCAAAAGGAAAACACAAGAAAAATGAACAAAAAGAGAAAATGAAAATGCAAAGGAAAAGGAAGCCTTTTGGGTCAATATGGAAGAGACATAGGGTGTCTTGACACCTTGCATCATCCTCAAAAGGAAAACACAAGACAAATGAAAATGAAAAGATAAAATGTGAAAAGAATTACACCATACAGAAGAATGAAGGTACACAAAAGGAATGCCACAAAGAGAGAGAATATCAAACAAAACATCATGGGGTATCACATCATGTACATGCAATCACACAAAAGAAAAAGAAAACAAAAGGAAGAAAAAAACTAGTAAGGAAAATGTGAGTCAACCAATGACCAAGTCATTCACATCCCAATCATGTGTATTGTATGTTGAGTGTAAGAAACTAACCAAAGGGACAAGAGCAAGTGTCAAACTAGGAGAAGCACCAGGTTCAACACTCTTGATAGGAGATTTGTTTTTTAAGCTCATGGAAGAGGTAAACGATGTGTTCAACTCATTAGACACCTCTTTTTCAATTTTAGCAACCTCATCATCATCATCCAAGTTGATCACAATAGGAGGTCATATGATAATATCCCTAGAAGAGTTCAACTCTTATTTTGGAGGTTGTATTGGAACACCTTGTTTCAGTGAAGGAGGTTGGTCGTTCATTGCTTCAATCAAGTTTGGATTGTGATTTTCATTATTAGGTTCATGTAACTTGTGAGCAAGAGAATGACGTCTACACCTACACTCTCTAGCTCTTTTATTTCTTTTGGTTTTGTTTTCAAGTTGCACGTGTGTAGGAGTAGGTTGATCAACCATAGTTTTATTTTCTTCCCTAAGGGGAGGAATGGAAGAAACCTCAGGCAGTTCTTTGACCACCTTCTGTTAGAGCACACAACCTTGGTTATTCAAGACCTACATGATATGAATTTGGCTATAGCTTCTCGGAGTGTTGATTGTACATCTTGCTTATACAAATTTTATGCCTTTGAGAGTACATATGGTTCAGGTTCATCTCTTATACCACATGTAGAAATAATGAGTAGGATTTGGCAAGAGTATTTTGGCCATGTCAATTACATATATCTATAACAAATGAGTACATAGGCACTTGTTATTGGGCTACCTCAAATTTTCTATACTGATGGTGTTTATTGAGGTTGTGTACTTGGAAAACATCATCGGGATTCTTTTCCTAGGAGTAGAGCCACACGTGCTAAGGCACCCTTGGAGCTATACATAGTGACTTGATGTCCTTTCTAATTTCTTCATTTTTAGGGGCCAAATATGTGCTCACATTTATTGATGACTTATCAAGATGTACATGGGTGTACTTTCTTAATTACAAGTCTAATGTCTTTGATTCATTCAAGATCTTTAAGAAATTTGTGGAGTCTGGCCTTTCTATCAAGAGGATACACATAGATAATGGGGGGAGTTTGTTAATCAAGCTTTCAGGGAATTTTTCACTGAGCATGGTTTGAAGCATTAGCTTATAGTACCTTACACCCCTTAGCAGAATGGTGTTGCTGAGAGAAAGAACATAACTTTACGGGAGATGGCCAATTGTATGATATAGTCACAAGCTATGGATTCTTCATTCTGGGCTAAGGCAGTAAATTGTGCCAATTATATTTAGAATCATATACCTCATAAGGCATTACAACATATGAATCTTGAGGAGGCTTGGACTGATGCCAACCCTAAAGTTTCTATATTTCAAGTTTTTGGTAGTGAGGCTTGGGCATTTATTCTTGATGCTTAGTAGAAAGCCATGGAGAGGAAGATTCAACCACTCATATTTGTTGACTATTGTGAGGATGTTAAGGTGTACAGGCTATTTGATCCTAATTCTAGATAGGTCTTGTTTCAGCGAGATGTCTAGTTTGATGAGTGCTTTCCTCAGATGGATTCTTCATCACCAAATTATCCCTCACTACCTACTCCTCCCTCTTAATCTCTCGATGATGATGTGAATGATGATCCACCATCCCCACCACCACTAGATATACAACATTTTCCCAAGTGGGCCTGCTTTACTATAGAGGCAACTAGATCTTTGGCAGGTGATCCTTCAAATTCCCATCGTACACGTGCATAAACATCAGGTGCTAGTCTTTTGAGTCATGCCATTTTGAATGATCCTAAGAGGTTTTCAGAGGTGACATATCACCCTAAGTAGGATGGGGATATGGAGGAGGAGGATTCTTCTTTGATGAAGAATAATACTTGGGATCTTTGTCATCTTCCTAAGGGAAGAAAGTTGGTTCAGTGCAAGTGGGTGTACCATACCAAGTTTGTTGCATATGGTTGGATAGATGAGTATAAAGCACATCTTTTTGTGAAGGAGATTTCTTAGGTTGATGGTATTGATTGTACTCCAAGACCTTTGCTCCTATTACCAAAATGAATTCTATTTGCTTTGTACTATCACCAACAACTTCACGGGGTGGACTCTTTTTTAGATGGATGTGAAGAGTGCCTTCTTGCATCGGGACCTACATGAGGAGATATATATGGAGCAGCCTCAAGGTTTTGTGCAGGACACTTCTTTGGTTTGCAAACTTCAACATTCATTGTATGGTCTCAAACAAGCCCCTCAAGCTTGGTATGAGAAGATGGAATCTTTTTTCTTTCCTCTCACTTCACATGCAATCATTCTAATCCCATAGTGTACATATAGTATCAGGAGGGTGATATTTTGATCCTTGTATATTTTGATGATCTCATTTTTACATGTTGTGCATCCTCTATGATTCAGAGTTTTTAGAGAGCTTTGATGGAGCAGTTTGAGTTGGTAGATCTTGGTCTACATGTTTTTCAGTCTTCTGATGGGATTTCCATATTTCAGTAGAAGTATGCTCTTGATATGCTCTAGATATTTGGAATGCCTTTTTGCAAGCCTTCCCCCACAACATTTCAGTCAGGTGTTTTTATGTCTTCCGCTTGTTCTACTCCTTCAGTAGACTCTACATTATACTTGAAGTTGGTTGGAAGTTTGTTGTACCTGACGCATTCCCATTCCGATCTTTCCTTTGTGGTCGGTCTTGTCTCTAGGTTCTCCCATGATCCTAATGAGAGCAATTAGAAAGTGTATATGCATAAAAATGGTCATGTCTATAATCTTAGTAATTAATTAAATATTTATTATTTAATTAATTTTCCTAAAGTCCTCTACATATGATTAAATTTACTTAATTTAATTATACTGTTCATTTATCTTATTCCTCTTTCATAATTAAATAAATTTATTTTATTTAATTATTTCATACGTCCACTTAACTGATTAAATAAATACATTTTATTTATTTTAATTAATTATCATTGTTTGAATTTAAAATCCTTCTTCTAATTAATTAAATATTTTATTTAATTAATTTCATATACATGTCATTTCTTCAAATTTAATTAAATGTTTTTATTTAATTAAATATCTTCTGCTTTCTTTCTAAATCATAATTAAATATTTTATTTAATTGTGAGATCTTCTATTTTCTTCTCATGTCATAATTAAATATTCTATTTAATTATGAAATCCTCTGCTTTCTTCAAAAAGCCTAATTAAAACTTTCTTCATATCATAAACTTTCTTTTGCTTTCTTTAAAAGCTTGATTAAATATTTTATTTAATTAAGAAAAGACTGCATGTCACCTAAAAATAGATAATTGAATTTTTAATTCATTATTTATCTTCTTTCAAATCTTTCTTTTATCCTTTAAAGAAAGATGTTTTTCTATCTTCTTATCTTATTCTTTTTCATGAAAATAGAAAAATCTTGTTTACAAGTTTTCTTCTATTTTTCTCTCCAGTCTCATTCATCTTCAACCATTTGATCTGCCAGGAATTATCACAACCGTTGATCAAGACAACCAATCAGAATCCTTCAGAAAACTCTATAAATACCTGTGTGAATCCAAGCATTGGGTACCCGTGATTAATTAGAGTTCACGCATTTAATTTAGCATTCTAGCATATCATAGCATCATGTTTAATTTTATCATATTAGATGTATTTTATCATAGCTTAATCTTGCATCTTGCATCTTAGCTTCATATTTGAATCTTGTTCTTTAGGAAGACAGTTTGTTGAGCCTAGCACACAATCTGAGAGTAAAAGCTGGAATCAACAAAAACACTAAAGATAGAGTGCAATAGGACGACATCAAAGGCAAAATACTGAGTTTTCATTTACTTACCTTTTATTTTTTGTTTTGATAAAATGTCTTATTGGTGTGTTTGAATCTGATTAATATTTATATACACTATTTTCGATCACACATTTTTGGCGCCCACTGTGGGGCCTATGCCCCAATTTTATACTTTTTTTTGGCAGATTTTCTGACAAGTGTTTGGCTCCCAAAATTCAATTTTTTGAAAAAAAAATGGCATTTTAGCGCATTTGATATTTCCTGAAGCGCATCTGAGATGTTTTGCAACGCATACGATGACTGTTTTAGTGCTTCTAAATTTTCTTTTAGCGCATATGGGGAACATAATGGCACTTCTAGTTGCATTCATTTAGAGTTAAATCTGCTTTTTTTTAGTTTAGCACATTTAGGAATCTAATTAGTGCATATAGGACATAATTTAGTGCATTTAAATCTATTTCGAAAAAGTTAAAAAAAAAATTCTGCATTTTTAGTTTAGCGCATATAGCTTTTATTTTCATGCATTTGGTTTATGTTCTTGTGCATTTGAGGTATTTTTCTGTGCATATACTTTCTATTTCAGTGCATCTGGGTTGTAACAGAAATTCTGAGTCTGACGCCTTCTGCAGACAGAGTTTCTTTATTTTTCTTGTTGGTTTAAAATGAATCAATCTAGGGTAGTCACCACACCTTAATCATGTAGTTAAAATGAACCCCATGTCTGTTGTGAAGCAACATCTTCACTTAGAGTAAATCACTTTGATTTGATGCATTTAAAATGAATATGTTTACTCTTCATGATTGTGCTTGAAAGTGGTAGGTGACTATGCTCTCACCCTATGCAAACTAGGTGATCAGAAAGCCAGACCCACTTTATCCTTGTGTAACCCTAATGCAATAACCGAAGTATCCTCTCCCCTTGCGCAGTGATGCGATCCTGGGTGTAAGATAAATGATTATTGTCTCTAGAAATTGGGCTTGCCTAGGGATTTCATCATCTCAACGTGACTCAAACTGGCAATGGAGCTAAGGCCAAGCTACCCCCAACCGGTATATAAATGTGAATCTTAAGGGAAAACCTAAGGTTACGTGTGCGGATGTGTCATACGGACGGAGTAGTACTCCCTTAAACCTTGTTTAGTAAGCCAAAAACCTTCTTTTTGCTAGCGCAACATCAGTCGGTGTGAAGGCATCCACATCATCACAGTCTTTAGTAGAGGTGATCAATATTCCATGGGAGTTTCATGGGGGTTGGAAGCTTGGTTGGCCTGAGAAGAGAGTACATTGTAAGGGGGATCCCATTCAGCCAAGCTTCTGAATTCACACGCTATTGATATGCGGCTAGGGAAACCCGCATGGAATCTAGCGGATATTGTCCTGGCCCAACTTTAAGTTGTGATTGGCTTATTCTGTGATTGGTTACTTTAAACTTAATTCAGACTGTTTGTTGTGTTTTCAAAAACATTAATTCAGATAAAAGATAATCCAAAAATGAACATGAGAAACTTCAGATGAAAACTTTCAAAACTAGTCAAAAACTGTCTTTGGAAAACTGTTTTAGCACATCTAGGGTATACTCTAGCGCATTTGAGGTCTGTTCTGGCACATCCACTGGCTGGTTTGGCACATCTGATAACTTGTAGTTACAAAACCAGTTCTGTTCATTGTCGAAACAATTTTTTGTAGAGCATCTGAGTCATTTTCCAGCGCATATAAGTTTGTTCTAGCGCATCCACTAGCTAGTTCAGCGCACCTGATAAATTACCAGTTCTATTCACTATCAAAAAAAATTTCTATAGCGCATTTGAGTCATTTTCCAGTGCATATAGGGTTTGTTCTAGCACATCCACTGGCTGGTTCAGCGCATCTGAGCACTGTAATTGCAAACTGGTTCTGTCACTGTCAAACTATAGCGCATCTGAGGTCTGTTTCTGTGCATTTGAGGTATTCTATTGTGCATTTGATTGTTTCTTCTATGCATCTACCTGATTTTGTAGTGCATTTGGGTTACAGAGTTGCACATCTGGTCTTGTCAAAACTCGATCTTCTAACATTTTGATACAATGATATTCTGATATTTTCCTCATACTTAGAGAGTGGAAATCAACCAAGTTCATAAAGAAATAAGTGTTCAATAGGATCAAGAAACCAAAAATGACCTTAGGATATAAGGAAACATTGCAATGAAGAGAATTTATGTATAAAAGTTGACACGTCTTGCTTCATTATTGCAAATTCCTTCATAGATACCAAGATTACGTTAGAGGATTCACTGACGAGTATGTTGTAGAACCTTTGGAAACTCGAGCTTATTATCAAAGGTTAGCCTTATCACAATACCACAATCTTAATCAACCTCTTGAGTTTGAGAATATACCACAACCTTCAATTGAATATTCAACACATCCTAGTCAAGTCCTTTGTTAATATTTCTTTGAAAACAAGATCAAAACCTTAGGAGAACACTTTACAAACAAAATTTTTGATTATTGATTCAACTTCCCGCAACAGGATTCTAATATCCTTCATCATTGGAAGCCACAATCAAGAATTAGGAATATCTTTGATTTTAGGATCAAGACATCATCATTTTTTAACTTGAAAAATTCATATGCCTATTTTTACGAGATCTCAATACAACAAACTAGAAGAAGAAATTCAATAGGAAGGCCATACCCACAACATTCAAGAAGAAGGTGAAAGTAGTAATCCTCATTACAGTGTGAGTCGCAATCCTTTTTTCAGTGACGAAAACATGGCTCATAGAGAAGAAAATTCATTTCATAAGTACAAAGCCATGAACAAAACTCCTGTAGATAGTGATGATGACCTAGAGGAAGAATGTCACCTAGAGAGGCTGAACAAGAACCCAAGTTTCTTAAAGCCATAGAAAAGATCTTGCAACGTGACAAAGAAAGGTATTTTCTCTTCCTTGCTGATCAAGGAGCTAAACTGCCTAAGGATTTTGATACTGAGAAATTAAAGAGCAAAGAAGAAGAAACACCCCAATTTGATCTTATTGCTCTAACCCAACAATTTAAGGCACTCCAAGGACAAATCAAAGAGTTACAAGGGGGCACCAAAAAAAGAAATATACTCTTGATGATATATGTCCTTATCCTTTTGATCGAAGTCTCAATATGATTCCATTTCCCAAACATTGTGAGATTCCAAAATTTGATCGTTATAATGGGAAATCGGATCCAATTGATCACATTAGAGACTTTCAAAACTTGACTTTGGAGTTTGCGCATGAAGACACTTACTTGATGCATTTGTTTCCTAGGAGTCTTGGAAGTCAATCTATGGAATGGCTATCAAAAATTACACCTCTTGTCAAGACATTTGAGGAATTGATCAATTTGTTCATAACACAATATTCCTATAACATCCAACACCAAATCACGATGATAGATCTTTGAAATGTTGCACAAAAACCTGGTGAGCCTTTTATCACTTTTCTCCAAAGATGGAGAAGAATGTTTGCTAGGTATCCACGTCCTGTTCCTGAAAAGGAAAAAATGGTTACTTTCATCAACAACCTAAATTTAGAAATGAGCTATCGCTTAAATTTACATTGTCCACCCTCTTTTGAGAAACTGATTGAGGATTCCATAACGATTGAAGGTGCTTTAGTCAAAAGAGGGACAATCAAACTCGACAAGGATAATCCTTGCTCATCCAACCACTATAACAGTCAGGACAAGTCCAAGTTTTGGACTCACAACAAAAACATTGTAAATGATGGTGTTGTAGATGCAAACCATGTCTCAATGAAGCCATTCATTCTGAGTACTCCAAACACTCCTCGCAACAACAACTACAACAATGTCAATTCTATAACAAATCAAGGAAACAACCTTCCTCCATGGAACATGGTTCAAAATCCTTATCCCAACCAAGGGACTATCCACAATCAAAATTACCGAGGAAACAACAACAACAACTCCTTAGGGAATGCATCAAATATGAACCCACAACATTTTTCATTCTTCTCTAGTAGAACTTTCACTCCACTGGGACAATCCTTGGAATCTGCATTCAAAAGAGGTGATGGCTAAAAATGCCCTTACTTTGCCACCTCAACACAATTATGAACCCAGTGTTAAGCCTCCATCATGGAACAAGGCTCACTATTGTGACTATCATAGGTGCAAAGGTCATTGTAAAAACAACTGTCAAGCTTTGAAACATGCTATCCAAGACCTAATTGAAAATGGCACTATCACAATAGAAGGACAACAAAAATCAAATGAAGATCACCAAGCATTTCACAACCCTTTGCCTAATTATCAAAAGGGTGAATCTTTTGACAAAAGTGTAAATCATACTAAGGACACTATAATTTGTCACATCTACACTAACAATGAGTGCGTTAACATTATAAAAGTCAATGAAAGGGTGGAACATGGACAAGTCAATGTAACAAGGCACAAGCCAAAGTCATCTTAAAGGGTGCCTCTTCAAAATCCATTGAGCCTCTACCTCAACATCAATATGACTTGGTCAATTAGCTTCAAAAAACTCTAGCTCAAATTTCCATTTTAGAACTCCTAAAGATTTCCCCAGCACATAAGGAAATTCTAGAGAAGGCCCTTTATGAAACAACTGTATCTACTGATTTGGACATGGACCAATTTCAAGCCATGATAGGACATTTTTCCTCACCCACATGCCTTTCATTTTTTGAAAAAGATGACATTTCCATGAATCATCCCCACAAATCATCATTATATTTAGAGGTCATGATCCACAAATTTCATGTTAAACGTGTCCTAATAGATGGAGGGGCTAGTTTGAACATATGCACTTTGAAGTTGGTTAAGGCTTTGGGATTTTTTGAAGACTCTATTGATCCCAGAAGAAAGATCACTATAAAGGCCTATGATGATGAGGAAAGAGCATCCAAGGGTTTGATCATGTTGCCAATCAGAGTGGGACCTATTATCAAAAATAATTTCTATCAAGTGCTCGATTGTGATCTTGCATACAACATATTGTTGGGTCATCCTTGGATCCATGAAATGCAAGCTGTCCCATCCACGTATCACCAATGTCTCAAGTTTCCTTATGATGGACAGGAAATCACTATACCAGCTGATAATTCAAACATTCAGGCATGTGCTAACATCAAAGCTAGTCAAGATACTTTGGTTCCTAACAATCGAGAAGCTCTCACTAGTTCTTCTCTTAAGAATGACACACAAATTAGTCAGCTAGCCAAAAGTTTTGAAAAGAAATTATAGTTCAAGGACAATGGAGTGGGAGAGTACTCTCTTTGTCTTTCCAATTTACCTACATCACCTCAATCACATGGGAAACCTTCTATTACACAAAAGCAGGTATTGGTTGCCTCCACATCAGCACAACCACCAAAAGAGCCAAGTACAAAGTTCAATGGACAATTTATCAAAGAACAATTTCCCATGGAAGATCCTGAGGATACAACAATTTTAAATTGGCTCTATAAAGATGAATATGAAATAGTTCTAAATGTCACCCTACCAACTGACCGATATGGAAAAGGATATTCCATCATGCAAAAGATGGGCTATGACAATGGCCCTATTGCAAAAAGAAAAGAAGGAGTAGTTGAGCCTATTCATCTACCAGGACTTGCTGCAAATGATAGAATGAGATCAGGCTATGATGCTACCTCAAAGGAAAGAAAACCAAAACAAATGAATGATACTGTCCTCATAGTGCAAGAAGGTGTAGATACAAGGGAAGCATGTTTGACAACAATCTATAATTTCATAGAAAACAACTCTGATACAGACTCTACTGAATATGAATGGGATACCATCCATGATGATAAATTTTGGAGAGATAAAGAGGTAGATGTGATACACAAATACATCCCAACTCTAATCAAAGGTGAAGGTTCAAGGTCCCAACCGCAAGAATCTAAACTACAAAGTAACTATGAGTCTAGTGATACTAAGTCAGATTTTAACGAACAAGATTATCATGAGAACAGTACCATCATTGATCCACCTCATATCTCAGATCCTATAGATAACTCTATTTTAACCATAACCATAGCTGATTTCACACAACCTAATGACTCGCTACCTTTACTCCATCCTAATCTCATTGACTAGGATCTATCGGAACCTATTGACATACGTATCTTTCCAAATGATGAAGCTATCATAAATTTCCTCTCTGCAGATGATACAAATGATTGTTCCACTAGCGATTTTCATCGTAGAGTCTTTAATCAAGAGGGTGTCAAGTCTCCTAGCTGCAAAAGTGAAAATAAAGAAGAAAGATCTAGTGGTGAAAACCATAATCTGGTAGTACTAGATAAAACAAAAGATAAAACAAAGAGCGTATCAGATGGTGAAAACCTTTTTAGGCACCAAATGATGGGAAACTTGACACTCTCCTGGAGCACTATCATGAGCGATTGCCTATTTTTATTGAGCCTACAAAAGAAATCAATATTGAGACTGAAAAAACCAAGGATTCTACAAGTAGCAGAATCAATGACAGATAATGAAGTCCCAGAGTTCATGAAATTTCTCAAAGAAAATCAAGTCAATTTTGAGTGGTCTTATGCAGACATGCCAGGTCTTGATCCCAATCTCATAATGCATCATTTATCTATCAAACCAGGAGCTAAACTAGTGAAACAAAAACTCAGAAAGATGCATCCTCATGTTGCACTACTAGTTAAAGAAGAACTTAAGAAAATCCTAGATGCGGGATTCATAAGATGAATTGCTTATATAGAATGGATCTCGAATATTGTTCCAGTAGCAAAGCCAGATAAATGCATCAAAGTGTGCACTGATTTCAGAGATCTTAACAAGGCATGTCATAAGGATGACTTTCCGCTTCCTAACATTGATACTATAGTTGATCTGACAGCTGGCCATGCCATGTATTCACTAATGGATGGTTTTTCCTGTTATAACCAAATCAAGATTGCACTTGAAGATTAGGATAAAATAGATTTCACATGTCCATGGGGGACTTATTGTTGGAATGTCATGCCTTTTGGTCTAAACAATTTCGGAGCTACTTATCAACGAGCTATGACAATGATTTTCCATGATATGATGCATACATTGATGGAAGATTGCGTTGATGACATATTGGCCAAATCATATACCAGGGAAGGACATCTTGAAGTGTTATCTAAAATCTTTGCAAGGCTAGAAAAGTTCAAAGTTTTCCTTAACCCTAAGAAATGTGTTTTTGGGGTCACATCTAGAAAACTCTTAGGCTACATTGTGTTAGAAAAAGGAATCGAAGTGGATCCTGCAAAAGTTAAGGAAATCACAGAAATGCCTCCACCAAGGAACATCAGTCAATTGAGATCACTACAGGGATGCCTTCAATCTATATGAATGTTCATTAAACAACTAGCTGACAAAAGTCTACCTTTCACACATCTATTGCATAAAAACATTCCTTTCAAGTGGGATGACAAGTGTGAAATGGCTTTTCAACAAATCAAAAAGTATTTAATGACTCCACCAGTTCTAGCACCACCAAATCCAGGCAAACCACTGATCCTATATATTTCCGCAATAGAGACATCTTTGGGGGCATTATTAGCACAAGAAGACTGTGAAGGGAAAGAACATGCAATCTATTACATCAGTAGAACACTCACAAGTCATGAGCTTAACTACACTTTCATTGAGAAAGCTTGTTTACCAGTAGTTTTTGCTTCACAAAAATTGTGACATTACATGTTAACTCATACAATCAATCTTGTTTCAAAAATTGATCCACTCAAGTATCTACTAAGCAAAGCATCACTGACAGGAAGGATAGAAAAATGGGTCATGATTCTGAGTGAGTTTAATATCCACTATGTTGATCACAAAGCAATCAAGGGACAAGTTATCACTGATATCAACTACAAGTAGAGCACCCCTTACACATTGAATTTCCAAATGCAGATGTCTTCACTATAGAATCCAAGCAACTATGGTCCTTGTAATTTGATGGTTCTTTTACAAAACATGGATTGGGGGTAGGCATCCTCTTCATCACCCCTCAAGGATACCATTCCTCTGTCATATAGGCTAATGTTTCCCTACACCAATAACATAGCTGAATATGAAGCATTGATCACTGGTCTTAAGACAACTTTGGAATGGAGATTTATAGAGCTACAAGTTTATGGTGATTCACAATTAGTCATTAATCAGATCAATGATGACTATCAGACTAAAGAGGATAAATTATTGCCATACAAGAAGATGGTCGATGACTTCAAGAAGTACTTTGTGAACATCTAGTTCACACAAATTCGAAGGCTTGATAACAAAGCAGCTGATGCTATGGCTATAATCACATCATTGTTACAACTCCCAGAAAAATAGACTCGCTATGAATTTCTGGTGGAACAATTATTTACACCTACTTATGACACACCTGAAAGCAAAATTATATGCCACTTGGTAGGATCCGATTCACCCTGGTATGGTAAGACTTATGCCTACCTAAAAGATGAAATTTTACCACCTGACTTATCCCATAACTAAAAGCATAACTTTATTCACCAATCCTCTCGCTATACCCTTATTGCTGATACCCTTTACCATCGTGGTCTTGATGGTACTTTACTTCGATGTCTTGAATGTGATGAATCTGACAAAGCTTTATAAGAAGTTCATGGGGGCATTTGTGGTTCTCATTTGAGTGGACTGACCTCATCCAATAAATTGATTAGAATGGGTTATTACTAACCTACAATGGAAAGAGAATCATTCACTTTTGTAAAGACGTGCTCAAAATGTCAGATTCATGGGAATCTCATTCATGTTCATGCTCAAGAACTAAACTCATTCACACCAACTTGGCCATTTTCTCAATGGGGGTTAGATCTAGTAGGCAAGATTCACCCTTCATCATCAAATGGGCATAAGTTCATCATCACAACAACAGAGTATTTCACTAAGTGGATTCATGTAGTACCTCTTACTAAGGTCACTAGAAAACAAATCTCTTCCTTCATACTCAATTACATCATCTGTTAGTATGGTATTCCTAATTCCATTATTATAGATAATGGATGACCTTTTAAGAATCAGGATGTTGATGAACTTTGTGAGAGATTTCATATTTAACATAGATATTCAACGCCTTACTATCCCCTAGGGAACAGTCAAGCAAAGGCCTCAAATAAGAATATACTAAATTTTTTAAAGAAGACTATGAATGATTCAGGGAAAGATTGGCATGTTCAACTCAATCCCGCCTTGTGGGCTTACAAAACTAGTGTCTGAACACCAATAGGAGCAACACCCTATGCTCTTGTCTATGGAGTAGAAGCCATATTTCCTTTAGAAGTTGAAATACCATCACTCAGAGTATCACTGAAAGGTATCATAACAGATGATGAATACAAAGTTTCCCAACTACAAGAGTTAGAACTCCTAGATGAAAGGAGACAGAGAGTAGCTAACCATTTGAAAGCATACCAAAAGATGATGTCTCATAGCTATAATGACAAGGTAAAGCCACGTACCTTTCAGGTGGGTGATCTAGTTCTAAAAGAAAATCCATGAAATTAGCAAGACAAAGAAAAGAAAGGAAAATTTGAGCCAAATTGGTTAGGTCCTTATGTGGTTATTGTAGTCTATGGTTCAGGGGCCTACAAGTTATCAACGCCAGAAGGGGACCTATTTGATGAACCTATCAACAACATGCACTTGAAGAAATACTATGTCTAAGTCAATTATCATCTTCCATAAAAGTCTTGAAAAAATTCAAAAAATAGCAGAAAAAAGTCCTGAAAATTTTTTAAAAACAGCAGAAAAAGTCCTAAAAAAATTTAAAAAATAGCAGAAAAAGTTCTGAAAAAATTAAAAAACAGTAAAAAGTCCTAAAAATCCATAAACGGTAGAAAAATTCTTGAAAAAAATTAAAAAAAAATCAGAAAAAGTCCTGAAAAAATCCATAAACATTAGAAAAAGTCTTGAAAAAAGATGTCATAGGGTGAAAACCTAGCAAATAGGTAGTCTATTGACATGAAATACAAAAAACTAAAATAAAAAAGATGTCATAGGGTGAAAACCTGGCAAACAGGTAGTCTATTGACATGAAATACAAAAAAAAAATCAAAAATATGTCATAGGGTGAAAACCTGGCAAACAGGCAGTCTATTGACATGAAAATACAAAAAAATTGAAAAGGAAATAAGAAAAATGCAATATAAACAGATGGTAAAAATCTGGCAAATAGACGCTATCTGCAGCTCTCCATCTATTAGTTCATGTTTTGCACTTTGGCTTTTCAGCTTTCTTTTTCATGCATCTTTTTCCACATCTTAGGATTATAACTGTATCATCCTGCTGTCATTTTCCTAGAACGATAAACGTCTTACCATGGCTTGATTCATGTACACATTCCTTTCAACAAGTTGTGTCAATAAATGGGGCAAAAGCTTTAACTGGGGGCATTCAACTTTCAGGTTAAACTAAAACAATTAGGCAATGCCATAAAATCCAATTCACGCGAAACATTATCTGATCATCAATCCATATCATGAACAGTTTTCAGTAGATACCATATCATTGTCTATTGGATGATCTAAAATCTGAATAATGTTTGGAATAATGGTATTACAGTTTGAATAAAGGTTGTTTGATTTTCGATATCATTGCTTTGGAGCACCCTCAATGATGTACTGAACTAGAGTGGTGAGGAAATGAGAATGATTTTTCTTTGTCTGTTGTCTTGAGGTTAACTATCAATTTGATGCCAATATGTCACGAGACATGATTACCAAAGTAATATCATTGATGACAGTTCCACATTTACATCAGAAAGTGGTTAATCTTTGTTTGTTTATGCAAGAAATGTTCAGGTCATCTCGGTTCAATTATACCTCGATGCTTGTGTTTGCTTGCTATATCAAAATTTATGAAAGTTGTACTCAGGTCATCATTGGTGCTAACTTCCCCTCTGATGCTTGTACATACTTCCAACATTTTAAAATGCTCTATGATGATTCAAGAATGCTTGTAATAGGCTCAACAAATTGATTAGTTGCATTTTAGTTAGATCATTGTATATATCTGCATATTGGATTCACATCAGTGTTTTGAAAGGTTGAATGAAAACAACAATGGTTGTCATGTATCTTTGAACTCTTAGAGGAGGAAATTTGGATATTTATTTTCCTCTATCATTCATTTATCCATTTCATCATCATTTCGTTATCATTCTTTACCATCCATTACCATTCCATTTCATTTGCATTATCCATTATCCATTTCATCATCATTTCATTATCATTCTTTACCATCCATTACCATTTCATTTCATTTGCATTATCCATTATCCATTTCATCATCATTTCATTATCATTCTTTACCATTTATTACCATTTCAGTTCATTTGCATTATCCGTTATTCATTTCATTTCATTATCATTCCGTACCATTCATTACCATTTCATTTCGTTTGCATCATTTCATTATCTTTTATCATTCATTTGCATTATCATTTATTATCATTATTTCATATCATTATTATTATTATCATTCCATTATCATTTTCATTTACCATTAATTATTCATTATCTTTTAACATTCTCCTTTCGCATTTCATTATCATTATCCTTATCATTATTATTTATTTATCAATCATTCATTATCATATCATTACCATTTATTATTATCACATCATTTTCTCTCATTATCATTTATCATTCATTCATTATCATATCATTACCATTTATTATTATCACATCATTTTCACTCATTATCATTTATCATTCATTCATTATCATATCATTACCGTTTATTATTATCACATCATTTTCTCTCATTATCATTTATCATTCATTCATTATCATATCATTATCATAATTTCATATCAATTATTCATAACGTTATCATTTATCATTTATTATCATCTCATTATCATAGCACTCATTCATTTCATATCATTTCATTAACATATCATCACATTGTCATTTTCATTGCATATCATCATACTTTATATCATTCATTCATTACCATTTATCATATCTTTTTTTTTTGATCATCTACCATTTTCATATCATAATTTCATGAGGCATTTCATAAACACACTATCCATTTTTTGCATTTGAAAAATCTTAAAATAAACATTTCATATATACTTTATCACAATCATTGCATCTACATCCTAGGTCATCCATCTGCATAAATATCATTAGTTTACATTATCAAAATCTCCATTATTTCATCCTGCATCACAAGGTTAGTCTGCCAAACATTATCAACATATCAAACTACATCTCATATCATATACGAATAAAAGCATAATCCATATCATGTCAAGAATGCACAACATATCATCATAAAAAATCATCACCACTACATATCGCTCATCAAAATAATACAAATGTCCAATGTCCAATGAAACCAAAAGGTCCAAAACATGATACATGGGATATGATAAAAAATCAATATACATGCTCCAATAAATAAAATACATGTGTGAAAATGTAACATGCTAGCTGGTCGATGCCCCTGAAGGAGCTGGTCTGGAAGAAGGCGGCCTACCACTACCCCCTGCATCAGGATCCTGTCGAGGTCCTGTCACCTCTCTGCCATGTGTCGATGTCCGTGAATGGGTCCTCGATCTGCTATGAGATCGCGAGAATGGCTCTTGGTGCTCAGGAGGACACAACTCATCATATCTGACTCTATAATACTCAGCCTCCATGGCCGCCTCAAATCCCTCTGCAATGGCCTCTCGTAATGATGTGTTCGCAAAAAAACTCACCAATCTCTATGCTACGCCCTCTGGCTCTATGGCCCGCCGTCTCAATGCATCTCTCTCTATTATTAGATCAGCTATCTGTGGGTCTGGGGTAGGAGGAGGAATCTGCTCATGCATATGTACCTCTACCTCTATCGGTGCCTGTACCAGTGTCTCTGCCCATACCTGAGCCTGAGCCTCTGCGAGCTGTGCTTGTAACTGCACTATCACACTCTATGCCTACCCTAACTGCTACTACATAGTTTGCACTTGGGCTTGCAGTGTGTCTATCTATGTTTGTTGTGATGAGGATGACAACCTGATAATAGTCTATGGTCTCCCACTGGATCTCGCTCTACTCACAATCTGTACTCTACCCAGGCTATCCAACCTCTTCCACCTCTCCTCTCCACCATCACCCCCCTATCGTCCCCGCCATCTGAGCTATCCTCGTCTCCATCTCCCTCCTCCTCATCTCCACCACCACCCTCCTCATATCCATCTCCCTCCTCCTCCTCCTCTCCTCCACCCATCGCCTACTCTTTTCCGGCCACATCCTCTTGTCTCCTTGCTCCTGGCTGTCGTAGTACCACAATGGCCCGTGGTTCATCTGGCACTGTAAACTGCGGGAATGGATGAGTATGGAAATAATCTAAGTAATTGTATGTCATCCCTACATCCTAAATCTCTGGTCTGTCAGCCCATACCTCTAGTTGTAAGGTAGAATATTCTATGTATGCTACCTAATATCTAATGCACGACCCCCATCTAGGATCACCCTTGCGCCACCCATAATGAGCAATTCCCTGTGGCATCCCTTGCATGAATCCGAACTGTCTCAGCACTCATAAGGCCAAAAATCTCTCAATAATATATGGAGTCTGCCCTATCATATATCGTGGCCTACAGAAAAATGGCATCTCTAAGTGATCGGTCTCCCATGCCTCACAATCCATGTATGGCCTCCATATCACTGCATCTATATCATCTAGAACACGGCGCTAGTAATCTACCTTGCCCAACTTCTACTAGACAAGTGCACCTGAGTAAGCATAAACATATGGCCTATAAGCTAGCCTATCTCTAGTACACTGAGGCCTCGTGATCGCAATATGCTCCCACGCCCAGATCTGCAGAAGTGTCACCCCACTCTCTAAGCTGGTGGACCCTCTATAAACAACTTGATGAAGATCATGATACATGTCAGCTAATATACAACTCCCCCAAGCATACCTTTGAGGTTGTGTCACCATCCACTCTAGCATCCTACCCCAACCAACTAAAAAATCCTTTGACTGATGGTCTGGTCCAAGGAAGTCTCCAATGAATGCAACCAGCACAACAACTAAGGCTGGATATCTACTGAACTCATCCCAATCTACCCAGTATCTTGCTATCAAGGCATTGCCACATATCCTCCATAGTTCCTCGGTCCCACCAATCTCCTTGTGGTCATACACCATAAGGGAATCGACAACTGGAATCCCAAGAATCCTATACACATCCTCGAGCGTCACACTCATCTCACCGGTTGGCAAGTGAAAAGTGTTATGCTCTGAGTACCATCTCTCTGCCAAGGCAGTCAACAGTCCCCTGTTGATCCAAATACCTCGCGGCATGGTCAAAAAAGGTCCCAGTCCATAGTCTACTATCCACTGTAACTCTGATGGGGTAAGCTCTCCCACTCACTCCCAACATTGTGGGAATCACTCTCTAATCTGGAAGCTTTTAAAAACCTCCTATTTTTGATCATCACAAGGACAAAATTAATCAGACTCATATCATGTGATCTATCTATCAAGAGGACTCAATTAGTGACCCATATCAACAAATCATATCAATGCATCATATCAATGATCCATATCAAATCTGTTAGTCAAACATATCATGCAATGCTTGCTACATTTATTTATCTGACTATCAAACCAATCTACTCTATCATCATTTACTATTTTTTTTTTCTTTTCAGGAAAGCAAATTTATCAACAATCAAATCATTTTCTATTTGTACTTCAGTCATGAATGCAAATTTATCACATCATTTACCATTTGGTTTCTATCGCAGAAAGCAAATTTATCAAACATCTACTCTTTGTTTTTCAATCACGAGAAACAAAGTTATCAAAACAATTAAACAATCAATCAGACATCTACTCTTTGTTTTTCAAACATGAGAAACAAGGTTTTCAACTATCTACTCTTTTTTTTTCAAACACAAGAAGCAAAGTTATCAATTAAACATTACATTCTATATCAATTTCAAATATCATAGCATGATGGTTCTATAATTTCATCTATCTATTGACTAAGGAAGCAGTTTAAATCATCATTTTTCATCAAACAAGCATTCTGTCAAAAATTTTCCATATGCGCAACTCTGTTCCCCAGATGCGCTAAAACTCAAATGCGCAACAATTTTTCTTAGATGCGCTAAAACCCTAAATGTGCAACTTCATCCCCCGAATGCGCTAAAGTTTTCCCCATATGCAAAAAACCCTGTATGTGCTAATCTATCCCGCGGATGCCCAGTTTTACCCCCCAGAAGCGCTAATTCCTGAATGCGCTAATTCTACCCCCATATGTGCAACTTCTCTATTTTGCCAGCCCTAGTCCTAAATGCGCAGTTCTATTTTTGGGATGCGCTACAGGAATTTCTAGCCATTTTTGCACCTATATTCGCTACTCTATCTGTTGGATGCACTAAAAGATCAAATTTTCACTATCCCTATATGCGCTACAAAATCTATCCTATGTGCTAAAATGCAATAGAAAAAACAAAAACCGCCCTAAAAATCTTAAAAAATTGATTCAAAATGTGAAATTTGAAATGTTAGAGGGATGGAATCACTCAAAAGGTGGTCCATACGCGGCTGGTCTCTGGTATCGGTGTGCTCGCTCGAATCTATGTCTATGCAAAGGGATTCCATCTCGCGAGGTCACTATTAGAGCTCACTATTCACTATAGCACGAGGGTGAAAACGACTCTTCTTTTTACCCCTTTTTACCTTTTAAGGGTCCATTAGGGTGAGGGTTAGTGGAATTTTTCATTTTTCCATCATTATTTTTCACTAGGGGCATCAAAAACATCATTTATTAGGAGCTAAATCACTGTTTCCCTATCATCACTAGCCTTTTATCCTCAAAATCAGATTTTTTATCAGACTTCATATCATTCTCTGTGATTTACCTCCTGAGGGGGCATCATCAGAATCAAAATAAAAAACATATCAGGGGCAATTTTTTTTTATTTTTCTTTGAAGCAATGCATTTCACACATCACTTCAAAGAGGGGCAAAATGTATATGCATAAAAATGGTCATGTCTATAATCCTGGTAATTAATTAAATATTTATTATTTAATTAATTTTCCTAAAGTCCTCTACATATGATTAAATTTACTTAATTTAATTATATTGTTCGTTTATCTTATTCTTCTTTCATAATTAAATAAATTTATTTTATTTAATTATTTCATATGTCCACTTAACTGATTAAATAAATACATTTTATTTATTTTAATTAATTATCATTGTTTGAATTTAAAATCCTTCTTCTAATTAATTAAATATTTTATTTAATTAATTTCATACACATGTCATTTCTTCAAATTTAATTAAATGTTTTTATTTAATTAAATATCTTCTGCTTTCTTTCTAAATCACAATTAAATATTTTATTTAATTGTGAGATCTTCTGTTTTCTTCTCATGTCATAATTAAATATTCTATTTAATTATGAAATCCTCTGCTTTCTTCAAAAAGCCTAATTAAAACTTTCTTCATATCATAAACTTTCTTCTGCTTTCTTTAAAAGCTTGATTAAATATTTTATTTAATTAAGAAAAGATTGCATGTCACCTAAAAATAGATAATTGAATTTTTAATTCATTATTTATCTTCTTTCAAATCTTTCTTTTATCCTTTAAAGAAAGATGTTTTTCTATCTTCTTATCTTATTCTTTTTTATGAAAATAGAAAAATCTTGTTTCTCAAGTTTTCTTCTATTTTTCTCTCCAGTATCATTCATCTTCAAGCATTTGATCTGCCAGGAATTATCACAACCATTGATCAAGACAGCTAATCAGAATCCTTTGGAAAGCTCTATAAATACCTGTGTGAATCCAAGCATTGGGTACCTGTGATTAATTAGAGTTCATGCATTTAATTTAGCATTCTAGCATATCATAGCATCATGTTTACTTTTATCATATTAGACATATTTTATCATTGCTTAATCTTGCATCTTGCATCTTAGCTTCACATTTGAATCTTGTTCTTTAGGAAGACAATTTGTTGAGCCTAGCAAACAATCTGAGAGCAAAAGCTGGAATCAACAAAAACACTAAAGATAGAGGGCAATAGGATGACATCAAAGGCAAAATACTGAGTTTGCATTTACTTACCTTTTATTTTCTATTTTGATAAAATGTCTTATTGGTGTGTTTGAATCTGATTAATATTTATATACACTATTTTCGATCACACAGAAAGAAACCAAATGTATCTTGAGGTACATTAAGGGGAGCACATAGTATGGAATTCACTACACATTAGGAGCCCCTCACATTGTTGGCTTCACTGACTCAGATTGGGCTGCTGATGTCAATGATTGGAAGTCCACTTTCAACTTTGTTTTTTGCATTGGTTCTAGTCCTCTCACATGGTCTTGCATAAACAACTTGTTATTGCATTATCATCTATAGAGGTTGAGTACCAAGTAGTGGTGTTAGCTATTCAAGAGACTTTATGGCTTTGACAATTGATAATAGAGTTTGGGTTTCCTCCTAATAGTCCCACTGTTCTTTGGTGTGACAATCAAAGTGCTATACACATTTATCACAATCTAGTGGACCATTAGTAGACAGAACACATTGAGATCCACATGCACTTCATTAGGCATTTGATTTAGGTTGGTTCTCTCATCTTGGAGTACATTCCTATAGAGGCATAGGTTGTAGAAATCTTCACAAAACCTTTGGCATCACCACACTATCTTAATTTGCGATCTATGCTTGGGTGAAGGAAGTTGTCCTTGGTGAGTCTTTGTGAGGCCTTCCCTCATGGTTTTTTTAAGCATGCTTTCATCTCTTTTTGGAGAGGAGTCTTTTCCCATTGGGTTTTCTCCTTTTCTCCACTTTACAAAGATTTGGTTATATTTGGGTACCTCATCTGGCCTTGTTTTTGGGACCCATCTTTGCTTTCATGGATTTTGTTCTTAGTTTTCTAGCTTCTCCCTAAGTTCATCTTAAGAGGGGGTGTTAGAGTAATACATTAATTACTTAATTAATTTAATTATATTGATTAATTAATTAGGTCACTTTTACTTTATTTTCACTTAAGCTAAACTTAGGACCATTAATAATAAATTATTAATTACTCACCTTTAGGGTTTTGATCTCCTTTCATAAGGATGGATCTTTTTGTAATTATTCAATTCTTGTTTATGCATTTTTTTGCTTCATGACAAGAAGAGCACCATTGTTGTGTTTCGATCTCTTTTCTGCATGATAGGTTATTTGCTTGCAGGTGTTCATTAAGTTATGTGAGGTTGTATTTCTCAACTTCAACACTTTCTCTTTGACTTTGTAAGCTTGTTTGATTATGGGGGATGTGATGGGTTGGTTTCATTATTTCTTGGTCATTTTTAGGATATGGGGTAGAGTTTCTATTTTAGGTTGGTCTTGGTTGTTTAGGTATTGCTTAGGTTCAAGCATGGTTTCGTCAAGGATGGGAGGTGTGGAAGTGGAGAGGGACATATTTCAGAGGGATAGTTTGACTATTTTCTTGGATTTGAATTTTTGGTAAGATATGAAAAAGAATTCTTCTCATCATTTAATGGGTTCCATGGGCTCAAGCCAAAATGCTTCTAAGGAAAAGTTTCCTTTGGAATACAAGGGGTTAAAGTTGCTATGGTGAACAGTGAATATTTCATTTTCCAAGGGAAACTTTAAACATTTTTGCACAACCGAAGGGATGAATTTCATTGAGTGAAGTCATGGATGGCCTATCCTCAAATGAAATTGGTCCAACTATGGGATAATGGAGAATGTGAAATCCAATATTTTTGGTCCTATTTGTAATCGTAAGGAGATCGATCCAATCATAGATCAAGAAAAATAATTGTGTGTCTTGATCCATTCTTTCAATTTATCATAGTCATCTTGATAAAGTTCATGCGATACTAAGAATTCCTTAGTGATTACGTTCTCTCCACAAGCAAGATCTATTAGTATCCCATTAGGCTTTTCATAGATACAACCGGCTATGTAGAGAGGACCATTGGGAAAATGCTTAAGTATATCCTTAGAGGAAAAGGCAATGTCAAGAGGAATTTTAGGTTGGACCTTATGAGGGATAACATTTATTGTCCCTACCATTTCATCCACAGCATTTACATTGATATCATTTAGAATAGGATCATTGTTTTCATCATCTATATCAACATTCATCACATCATTCTTTGTAGTTTCATTGGCTTTGACAAATGAAATATTATATTTCAACATTGGATTTCTAAAAAATTGCAAATTTTGGTTTAGAGGGGCAACAAACTTATTGCCTTGATCAATGACACCTCTAATGGATAGATGGTCAGAGTCAATGATGTCATGCACTAGATGTTTAAGATGCTTGCAATGTTCTATGCCATGTCCATTTTGTCGATGATAATGGAAACAAGCATTGGATTTAAAGCTTGGGGGGTAAAGGATTATTAGGGTTAGGTGTTTTGATAGGAGGCAAGGTAATCATTTGTTGTTGTAAAAGTTGGGACATTGCGTTAACAAGGGTGTCAAGCAAGGGAGTGAATTGTCTATTTGGATCTCCATAGCTAAAGGGCACTGTGGGTTAGACAAATACTATTTGATTATTGGTATTTTGAGTTTTTTTTTTGAGGATTGAATTGAAGGAGCCCTTAATTTTTGTTTCTAAAAGGTTGAGAATTATTTTGGTTTGTAGGCTCAAATCTCTCAATGTGGCTAGAAGTGGACCTTGTATCTTGACTACTAACTAAAATTTTGTAATCATGGAGGGAAGTACACAAGTGAATGAAGGATAGGAATTTCATCATATTGATTTTTTCTTGGATCTTAGTTTGTAAGTTTTCTATGAACATATTTTGAAGGTGTGGGTCAAGGACCTTGACATTGATTTGGGAATAAAGTGATTGATAGCATGAGATAAAATCAGTTATCTTTTCTTCCTCTTTTGCTTGCATCTCATCAAATTGGCCAAGGTCATCTTGGGAGTCATATGCACTTGGAAATGGTTTACAAATGCATCAAAAATTTCATTAAATGAATGAATTGAATTGTTTGGTAAAGAAGAAAACCATTCCAAGGTAGTATCTTTTAAGGACCTAGGAATAATTTTTGCCAACAATTTATCACCAATGATAAAGTCACTACATAAGGTAGTATAGGCATTAACATGGTTAGAAGGATCTCCCTTCCCTCCATATTTCTCAAATCTAGGCACCTCTACACCTTGTTGCATCGATGTTTGCAATATCTCCAAAGATAATGGACTACTTTTGACATAGCATGTGGGTGGGCCATTTTGATTTTGGCTTATGGTGGAGATTTTTTTTTGCATGGATGAAAAAGTTTAGAAAAGTTGTGTTATGAGAGGATCATTAATTGTGGTATGAGATGAAAGTGAAAGTAGTGATGGATTGTATGTCTTAGTAGGAAAATTGAATGAAATACTTATAGGTGGTAATGTGGTAGGAGATATAATGTGTGATGCCACATAGGAACTTGGGATGCTAGAAGGAATACCCAAGGAAGGAATCACATTACTAACTTGTTGCATTGTTGTTGTGACTTGAGGAGTGGTATAGTTAAGTATTGAGGCTATTGTTGAGGGAGGAGGAATTTGAGTTCCTCCTTGCTTTGTGACATTGTTTATTGGTATAGGAGTAATAACAAATGAAGGAAGATATTTTCCAAAGATCTCAACTATGCTTTTGGGTAAACCCACAAAACTAGTTTACAATTCCAGTGAGGAAGAAAAATTGCAAAAAATGCTCCCAAGGAATTTTTTTGGTTTTTTTTGGGGTTCAAATGAATATTTGGTTTGATTGAACCCAAAGGGGTTTTGCTAGAACCCCCTTTCGAGCTAACCCATTAAACGCTAGGCCCCACATTTCCAGAGAAGAAAAGCAAAATAAAATTTTGCGGGAAGGGGGTTCACTCAAACCATAGTTCAAGAAAAACCAGGTTCAAGAGAACATCCAAGAGGGGTTCACTCAAAGACCCCTTCCCCCCCTTCACCCCCTCTAGCACCAAAAAATCCAAAATTTTGAATTTCGAAGCTTGATTTGAGGATGAAAATGGAGGAGAATCATAGACCCAACTGAATGATGGTAGTCCTTGAAATGAGCTATACAATGAATATAATTTTAATATGTTTTGGTTTTATTATGTGTTTATTTTTTTAGTTTGATTAAACATAGGGTTTTCACTGAAAATCAAGCTCTTTGTTCTGCACATGTGGAAAAATAGCAAATTATCAAAAAATATTTGAAAAATATTAGTGCACTAGATATCGATGTACTTGATCCAACAAAAGAAAAAATTGAATTTTGATACATACAAAAAAGTTATGTTGTATATGATCCACCCATGTCTGAATTGTAATTGGTTTGACTTCAAAACTTGATGAAGGAAAATCCATTCAATGAAATGCTATGAAACTAATTCCATGCACTATATATAGTAGTTACAAATCTAAATTTGAAAAAAATAGAATTTATCCTTCATGGAAAAAAAGTTACATTGTATATGGTGATTATCACTCCTTAAAAATGGTGTTTATTGAAAAAACTAGTTTTTGAAGGAGATGGAAAAAAATGCAGTTTGATTCTAAAAATTTTGAAAAAAATATATTTAGAATCTATAGACAAAATGTCACAAATCACTAGTTTGCATCATCTTCAAATTCCTCATGGTTTAGCTACTATAGGTGCCCAAAAGTGAATATTTAGTTAGAAAAGATCAATTCAGTGTCCAATTTGGCCAAAAATTGTAAACCAGTATTGTGGGATCACCTTTTTCATAAGGTCAATTCCATCATCTCTTTCAAGCATGAGATGGATTTTTTTTGGTTGGAATTGTAGTAGTTGAAATGTTTTCAAGGCTTACTTGATGTTGCAGGTTTACTAAGTCCTCATGAATTTGAATTATCTTCTCTTCTAGGATATTATCATTCCATGGTTCAACTTGCATGCTATTTGAAGGCAAAGAGTTGCTAAGGGTGTTATCCATGCCTAGTGTACTAGTGTCAATACTAGGAGTGGAAGCTCTAGATAACCCAAGATCCACAATGAGTGTGTTATCACAGGATTCCATGAGTCTCAAACTTCTTCTCAATATGGTATTAGAAATAGGACACCAAACACTCATGAAAAGGTTACTAAATGTGAGGTGAGTGAAAATGCAATGTAAACTAAGAACAGTGAAATGCTTATAACAGAAATTTTGGAATGTAAAAAAAAATGTAGAAACAACAAATAGATAGTCAGAAAATGTAGATCAAAATATGAAAAGGAACTAATTCATCAAAGATGGTGAATGAGTCCAAGTAATAATTTTTTTGAGAAATTTCAGGATTTTTAAATTGGATTTTATGCTTTTTATGTTTTCTGATGCAAATACAAAAATTCATGAATTTGTAATGAATTCAAATGCAATAATTGAGCTTTTCTCTGATGTGAATTAAATAATGCAATGTTAATGCAAGCCAAATATAATATTTAAATGCACTCCAAATAAAAAATATGTTGTTCAAAAGTTAGGTTCACCAAAATGTGTGCATGGGAAATGGATGCTCCATTTCCTTGACTAAATGAGATGCAAGGAGAGGGATTTGATTTCACACTATTCACACTCAAGGACACCTTAGAGATCTCAACCAAATGAAGGATATGATATATCTAACAATAAGGTATCCTAGGATATGATTGAAACAATAAAAGGGGTTCACCACCAAGTGTAAACTCAGAAAACACAAAATGTTGGAAAACATAGTGTGATATGCAAAAAGACAAAAATATAATTAAAATATAATGCAAATCTATGAAACTAGAAATGTGCACCTAGGGAATTGGAGAAGGAAAAATGGAGGTCTATAATCTTGAAGAATCTACTATTTATGTCAATTGGGACTCATACACCTAGCTGGGTGAAACTGTCCAATTTAAGGTAAATTGTGTCGGAATAGGTTTTAGAAAAACATGTACTCAAATCTGCAAAAATCCCTGATAGGCTGGTATAGTGGGACTCATTTTCCAAAAGTGGAAAATGAGCCATCTTTTAGATTTTGGAAATTCAAAATTGGATTTGTAGCTCACAGACTGCTTTTTTTTTCCTTATTTAGATCCAGGTCTGAAACTTCAAAATTCAACTTGTAGACCTTCTCCAAGCTTCTCCAAGACTTGATGAAAACTTTGATAACTTTGAATTTCTTTTAAAACTTGATGAAATTTTTTCTAATTTTCCTTGTTAAATTTATGACTTAGACTTGTAAATCACATACAAAGAGAGGAGAAAATATTGTGGGGTTAGTGGATAGGTGTTTGCCTTGGTCAAACCCCTTGTTGGTAATGAAAACCTTGAAATAGAATGAAATAGAATGGAGAATGATAAATGATAAAATAATAATGTTGCAACTCACCAAACCCTAGCAATAAGGTGTTGCAAACATGTAAGAAATGGAACCAATGGATGTGGTTCTTTACTCTTACTTGAATTTGATGGATCTTGCTTGAAACACTTGCTTGAATCATAAACCCTACATCACAATTGTTAGAAAAACAACAAACATGATGCAACTAATATTTGACATGATGATTGACACTTGAAGAATGCTCTTGAATGCTTGATAATATGCCCTTGAAATTCCTTGAATGGTCTTGTGAATGCTCAAATGCTCTTGTGAACTCCTGAATGCTTGATCAAATCTTGCTAGGTATGAAAATGAATGAAAGAATCTTGTGTTTATACTCAATTATGCAATAATTCTCAAAATTAGAACACTACAAGATGACCTCAAATCTTGGAGAATAAAAACCTACCAGAAATTTGAATTAAATTTGATTTTTGAGTTAAATGGGACTCATTCACCCAAAATGGTGAATGAGTCCCACCTTTGGAATTTGAGGTGGGTTTCAAGATTTTGATTTTTTAAATGATATTTGTCAGGATTATCCTAAAAAATATACATAAATAAGACCCATGGATGCAAAATAAGGCCAATTAAAGCATAAGAAAGCCAAGTTATTAATGACAAGCCTTGAAAAATGTGAAAGTGTGTTACAAAACTTTACAACACTTTGAAACAAGGCTCAGAAAATGATGAAAATAGGTTATTTAGGTGAAGGGTATGTGTAGGATCATGATGGGCCAAAAAGTGGTGATATGATGTGTACGTGTACCTGGTATGTGGCTGATGACTTTTTTTTAACCCAAAATTATGAAATTAAGAGGGGTTTTAAAGGATGTTCTCATCTTTCCACCAATATAAATTATGTTTTACTTTGAATTTAATAATTAATTATTATTCATTTTCTATTTGAATTACGACTAAAGTCTTGATTGATAGGCTGATTGAAAAACATCTATAACTTTCAAATGGTATCACATTTTTTGAATTCAAAACATGTGTCACATTCCATGCTTCACATACTATAGGATTAAAAAAAAATTGAATTTCATGAAGTTTTGACCAAGTTAAGGTAGTCGTATACGGTTTTTATATTTTTAAAATTGTAATAGAAAATTCACAATTAATTATTTACTTGGAAAAAAATTACAAAAAAATATGCATCACATTGGGACATGAGTCCTCTACATATATCTAAAATATTATACAAAAAAAAATCATTTTATTGTGGTTAGGGTGGTCAGACATACACCCACTTCTTATCTTTTCCCTAAAATTTAAGTACTACTGCATTGAAATTTCAAATTTTCATCAAATAGATTTTAAAAAAAAATAAAAATAAACCTAGTAGTTTAGAAACTAAATTCAATTTTCTATAATTTCTATTCTTACATATTTTTGAAATAATATAGATAACTTATTAAAAAATTTATGTCAAGTTTCCTAACTTTGATTTTTCTAAATTTTTTGCCACTTAAGGGCCTTTTTTTTCAATGATGATACTGCACATACCCTAAAATATATTAACAAGACCTTAGAAAAGCATGAAATTATGTTACAACACTTAGGTAAGGTACCATTTAAATCTATTTAGTTCACAAGGGCCCAAGATCTAATGTAAATGTGTTGTCCACATTACAACACTAAATCGGGGAAAAATTAAGCCAAATTTGCGAGGGCCCAAACAAAGCAGAAAACATAGAAGGGTTACTTTTTTAGTGATCACACACACACACACATATACATATGGTCAATTTTCTTATCCCTAAAGACAATGTAATCTACAAGTAATAACTCACACCAATACTAATATACAACTAAAGTAAATCCCAAACCTTAGAACTATAAGGAAATCCAATAAGCAAAATAGATAAAATAATGAAGCTAGTTGAATGACACTTGCCCCATTTTCACAACAATTACAATAATATTTACTTTATATTTATCCATATATTGAGATATAGACTTAGACTTATTTTTCATTCTATATTCCCTTCTTAAGCCATTTTTCCTTAAATTATTAAAAAAATTACATCATTAAGTTCATCATCTATGCATTTTTTAAAGTTCTCTACTTGATATTTGTTTAATAACCTCTTCAAGCTTAGGCTTGGAGGATAACCCATTAATATCCATAGTTAGATAATTCCACAAATCAAGTAATGAGAAAATAAAAATTATAAATTTATCCTCTTCATTTAATTTAACATCAATTAAAGTTAGTTGACTTAAAATCAAGTTAAATGCATTGAGGTGATCATCTATATAGGGGTATGTGCAAGATCATGATGGGCCAAAAAGTGGCAATATGATAGGTATGTGTAGGGTATGTGGATGATGACTTTTTTTTAACCCAAAACTGATGAAATGAAAAGGGTTTTTAAAGGAGATTCTCAACTTTCCACCAATATAAATTATGCTTTACTTTGAATTTAATAAATAATTATTATTCATTTTCTATTTGAATTATGACTAAAGTCTTGATTGATAGTCTGATTGAAAAACATCTATAGCTTTCAAATAGTATCACATTTTTTGAATCTAAAACATGTGTCACATTCTATGCTTCACATACTATAGGATTAAAAAAAAAAGAATTTCATGAAGTTTTGACCAAGTTAAGGTGGTCAAACATATGAGTTTTTTATATTTTTTAAAAGTTGTAATAAAAATTCATAATTAATTATTTACTTGGAAAAAAATTACAAAAATATGCATCACATTGGGACATGAGTCCTCTACATATATCTGAAATATTATAAAAAAATATTATCATTTTATTGTGGTTAGGGTGGTTTAACACCTACTTTTTTTTTCCCTAAATTTAAGTACTATTGCATTGAAATTTCAAATTTTCACCAAATAGATTTAAAAAAACCTAGTAGTTTAGAATCTGCATTCAATTTGCTATAGATTCTATTCTTACATATTTTTGAAATAGTATAGATAACTTATTCAAATTTTTATGTCAACTTGCCTAGCTCTATTTTTTTTGAATTTTTCGCCACCTAAGGGCCTGCTTTTTCCATGGTGATCCTACACATACCCATATTATCCCTCCTTTAATAATTACATCATCTTTTTTGTTAGGATTAGGTGTTCTATTCACATTACAAGTACAAATTGAACAATTTGGCAATCTAGTTTAGCATTATATGGTTGCAAATAGTATTTCTTGTATGTTTCCAAATATCATTGAATGGGTGAAATGGGATGTCATTGTAAGAGTTGGAGACACATGTAAAGTGAAATATTTTTTTAGACACCTAGAAGTCATTTATAAGGGGCATAATGTTGTAGGGAGAAACATAATACATAATTCAACACTCGGGATGAATTGAAAGGGAAAATATGAAGCTTTATGGTGTTTTATGAAGTGCAATAAGAAAATATGACATTGTAAAAGGTGTAAAAAGAATCTATAATGTGTAAGAAGCTCATTATGGTTTTTAGAATTGGGTAGTTGAACTAGTTCTTTTATTTTCTAGTGAATATAGAAAATTGGGTTCATGAGGAAGTCTTTCACATGTCCAGAAAGATTTTTGTTACTCATAGACATATGTCATGAGGTCTACTTTCATGTTGACTAATTGTCTCATGGTTTTAGCTAATGATATTTTAAATTAATTAATGGTTTCTTGGATGAATTTTCCACCTAAAATGTTTTTCCCCATGTACATAATATGTTCTTTTTCTCTATGGCGGATGATCTATCTTCTCCTATTGTTTTTCTTCTTTTATTTTTCTTGAAAGTGTATTTTGAAAGACATTATGTTGTTGAAATTTGATATTTCTATAATCTACACAAATTTCATTAGGATGAATGGTGGAATCAACTCTATTTCCCAATACTCTTTAGAATGTTTTTTGCAAGAATCCTAGTCTAACATATTGTACCTATAGTCGTCCATAACTAATAGGTAGTTATTTCTATTGAGCACTCAAAATACTGAAAGCGAGGTGGATAAATAATTTCCCACCTACTACCTACCATAATTTCCCACCACCTACCATCAATTCCAACCCACCTACAATTCCAACTTCTCACAAACCAATTCATCCACTGATTCCATCAATAACCAATTATTGCAAAATGCATCTTCATTACAACAACAGTTAACCAACATAAGCCAAACCAATCTTAACCAACTCTTCCATCATATTGCATTGGTAGTCCACTTTAATATACCATTCTAAAGAACCCCATCCCTCAAAACATTGAAACACCATGTTTTGAGAAATATAATGGAATTTAAGGAGACCCTACCACTCATGTGTCAACATTTACTTCTTTATGCAATAATTTCATCCTTGAGAATTCTCTTCTTGCAAAAATATTTGCTAGGTCATTGAAAGATATGGCGTTGGATTGGTTTTTTTATTTACCTAGCAATTCAATTCACTCTTTTTCACAACTTGTTAATCAATTCTTACATCATTTTCAAAACAACATTGGACCTCAAGTAACATTAACTGATTTGGTGCACTGTAAAAAAGGTGTGAAATAAAAATGTTGATTTTATAGGTAGATATAAAACTTTGTATTCAAAATATTATTACTTTCTTCCTGATGCTAATGTGCAAGGAATTTTTATTGGAAATTTACAACAAAAAATTATAGATAAGATAATTTTTATGAATTTTTTCTTTTACACATTTATACATAGCCCTTCATGATTATAAAACTTTGGTTAGTCAATATGAATGTTATTTCTCCATGACTCTAGTTGAGAAATTTGATGTGGCTCCTTCATCCTATCATTCATTTAAGAAAAAAATAAAAAAAATGTATTAAAATAAATTCTTCTTCTTTGAATTTTTAGCTACAAGTTGCAAGTACAACACCTCCTATTGTAGCCCAATATTATTATAGACCAAAGAATAAAAAAATTTCCCAAATTTCTAAGTCCTTACATTCCCTTATACTTAAATTTCTAAAAAACAACTTAATTACACTTGAACCTTTCATTCATCCTATAGACACTTCCAAACGTCTACCTCCTTAGTTTGACTCAAAGACTTTTTGTCAATATCATTGTACTCTTGGACATGATACTAAGCAGTGTATGTGTTTAAGACATGAATTAAAAGACCTCATTTACTATAATATCATTCAGGTGTCTATTGTAAATGATAAAGGGGATAAATCTATAGAAAGTCTCATAATCAAAACTTACAAATTTTCACTAATCCTTAACCTACCCATTCAAAAATTGTGGTATCTAGCAAAAAATTGACTACATAGGTATCGATTTCCAAACAATCCAAGTAGAAAATTTAGTTAATGTGATAGAACCTTTCCTTAAAGAGAAACAAAAACCTAATATTGAGCCAAACATCACCTTCACCCAAGGTGATAACTCAATGCATGCACCTAATGGACCACTATACATCACCACTAGAATTAATGAAGAACCCACATGTGGGGTGCTCATTGATTTGTTATGTATGGTAAATGTGGTTACAAAATAGTTTAGTAAATGTGGTTACAAAATAGTTTATTTACACATGAATTATATAAAAACACTCATGGAAAAATTGAAGCCTTCATGAATGTGCATGATGGTTTCACTTATCCTGCTATTGGTTTTATAACCCTTCATGTCTAGGTTGGACCTTGTTGAAGTGTTTTTTTGCACTTCTCAACATAGGTAATGCATAGGTGAATCACCTCTCTTGAAAGGAAATCTTCAACAACAAGTTGAAAATCACCCCAATGTCTCTCGGTTGTTAGGTGATGACTTGCTTGGAATGTCTCAGTTATTTTGATGTGATTTTGTTGATAATCATAGGGAAACCTTATGTAAGTTAAGTTGGAGGGGATGGCTCTTCAAATTGAGTTCTTGAGGTGGGAAAGTTGTTACATAGTTGTTGTAGGTTCAAACAATAGTCTAGAACTCCTATTTCAGCTTCAAATTTGGCTTTCCAATGTGCAATGAACCTTGTTCAAAGTCACTATTTAAAAGAAAATTCAAAATGGAAGGGAAGAGAGGAAGTTCCTATACTTGAAACTAGTAATGAACAGTGATAATGGAGGACCCTACTATGAAAAACCTTCCTAAAACTAAGTTCCACTTAATTAGATTACTTCACAATCTCATGAAACTAGTGCAATCTTCTAAGGAATGCAAATTTTCAACCATTCATTCACCATAAACATGAATAAAAGATAGAAGTTTAGTGCAACATTCAAGTTATGTCTAAAATAACTTTACATTGTTTATCATCAACAAACAACAAAAAGTATGGACAAGGAAGGTTATCAACTCACAGTTCAGAATTCTTCATTACCAATGAATAACATTAACTAACATACTAGTAACATGAAAAAATCATAGAAAAACAATGTAAATGTATTCAAATTCATTAAATATGAGAGAAGAATCATGCAACATGAAATTGGAACTCAAGAATCCACCAAAATTTAATGAATTTCTATTAAAATTACAGTAGCATGTCTTTACAACAACATAAACTCTCTCTTGAAAATGAGACGAGACCCCCTATTTATGGTGTCCAAAAAGAAAAATGAATGGCCAACATTTAATCTCATTGTGTGGCCAAGATTCACTAAAAATTAGAGTTTCACCTACCCCTAAATATTTTACAATATAAAAATACATTTTTGTCCTCTAGCCTATTTTGTCTTCTTATGGCCAACACTGTAGATTTTTTTGTCTTTTAGCAGATTTCCCTTTTTGCTGCAGCTACACTATGAGGAATTCATCATCTATGATTGGATTTGGACCTTCATTTTTCTTGGAGGTGGCATATTCCATGAATTTTATCATTAGAATCTAAAGCTTATCTTTCTCGATGATCTCAGATTGGAGGATTTGGAAGTGAAGTTTCTTGGAATGATTGGCCACTTCCTCTTCCCGCTTTGTATACCTTGGGGCAGCCTTCACTATTTGTTCTAATATAATAAATGACCTAGCGACGAAATCCATGAAGAGAAGAGACAAGTCATCTATTGCACCCTCTTCCATATTTTTATAGAAGTACTCTTTAATCTTCTCTGCATCCAACTCTTTGGAAGACACATTCTGATCAATAATCAACTTGATATAATCTTTGTTGTCTGCTAGGTGTTCTTTTTCCCACTCGAGATCAGACTCAATTTCTTGCAGTACCTTCTCCAGTACCTCATTTTGATGGTCCAAGGCCATTTTCCATGTTTCAACCAACCAGTGATTGTCTTTGATGATCTCAGATTCCTTCTCCTAGGCTTTCTCTAATATTCTAAGGATAGCCTCAACCTTTGGGTTAGTGACCCTATAGAACTCAGGGTAGCACAGACACATTTTCTCCATATCCTCCAATTGCTACTACATGAGTCTGAACTTTTCATTCATTCTAATGGATTTCCCTAGGCCCATATCATCATTGTATATTAATCATGGGAGCCACTCTTTAGTGGATTTTGTCTAATTTTTCCTCCTTTCTAGCTTTTCCATGTGTTGCTTGGACAATAGTTGGGGCAACACTATTGATGTGGTAGGAAGCTCTTCAACTAATGACCATTGTTGAATATAGGCTATTAGATCTACCACCTATGCCTTTAGCTCCTCTTTAGAGGATTTCTCCTTATGCATCTAATACACAATGGTGGCAATGGATCCTTGAAGATGGTTGATTTTCTAATCTGTCATGGCTATCCCTAGATTGACAGTGGAGATGTTGTAGCTAACCCCCTCTTCCCCAATCACCAGTGTAGCTATTTGTACAATCCTTGATCCTGATGTTGGCATATGGATTGAGAAAATTGTGTATGACTTATAGCATTGTCATTGATGGTAACCTAAGTCATCTATAAGGTCCGTAGACTTGGCTTTGATCATTCCAGTAGAAATATTGAAGAACAATGCTTTACCGGAATAATGGATAAAAAACAAGGTATTCGGTCAGTTTATTGGTATGAATGCTTCACTAGATGAATATTTTGTGTTGTGGATGTTGGATAATATGTTTTGGTACCCCTACCATCATGTTTATTAACATTAGTGAAGTTGCATTATTTTGTGTCTGAATTAAGAGATCCAATAGAATTATTTTCTATTTATTTGTTCTCTGAGGCCGACTTGGTGCATGTATCATGTTGTGGATGTATGCAGATGTATAATGTAAAATTATTTTGGTGTCTCCATGTTCAAAGATTGTGTTTTGGGTCCTAGCTAAGTCTTAGCCAAATTTTGGGAGGTACGCATCAAATATTATATGTGATTGAACCAACTGTTGGAAAATATTTCTATATTTTGTTTAAGACGACATGTGGGTGAAATTTCTAAGTAGCATATATATATATGCAATTTTTTGAAGTGTGAATGCATGGGTTAGAAGAGTGGTTGTGTTGGATGTGTGTGTTTGAAGTGTGCAAATAACAAAAGATCAATTACACATAATTGTACACAGGACTTTTGAAGTGTGAATGTTGGTAGAGTGGAATGAAGTGCAAAATTAGATAGGAGGTCCATACTCTAATAAGTGAGCTTTACCGGAACCGTATCCAATCATATGTAGATGATATTTTCTCAATTCAACTTTTTTTTGTAATCCAAAATTTTGTAAGCCAGTGAGCCTTCTTGTTTTTGAGTAGTGACCTCTGGGTAGTGAGCCTGAATGCATGTGCATTCCCCTTATTTTCTTATACTTTTAACAAGGTATAAATTGTGGATTAACCTCCACCATGGTTTTTCCCCTAATAGGGTTTCCACACTTAAATATTGGTGTCATGGTGTTATGTGTACCTTTCTTTTATGGTTTCTTATTTAATTCTATTTATGTGACGTGAATGGTTTTAGATCTAGTTTATAATTTAAAGTTTATCTAAACACTGATTCACCCCCCTCTCATTGTTCCTTGAGTTCAACAATTGGTATTAGAGCAAGGTTCCTCCTTGAAATTTTAATAGCTTGAGGTGGATCATGAAGCTATGGACTTTGGAAATCTTAAATAGTAGCTTGTGGTAGCACTTGGAGTTAAAAGAAAATCTTACAAATATAGAGAAATTTATTCAATCTTTGAAGGATGAAATCAAAGAGTCAAGAGAAAAGAGGAAGGAATTGTGTGATCAGCTAAAAAAAGAAGAAGATATAAGCTTGTAAGATGTTCACCTAAATCAGACCCTAAAAGAGATAACTAAAGAATGTGAAAAGCTTGCTAAGGATAATGCTTCTCTAAAGCTTGAGATGGAATATGTGGTGATGAAGCTAACTAAAGAGATTGAAGAAAGGAAGAAGAATGGGGAAAATCTAGCTCAGTCCTTAAAATTGAAATCTAAAGAATGTGGTATAGCTAATAGAAGATTTATTTAGTTGGAGATGGAACTAAAACAATCCAAAGATCATGAACAAGAGCTTGAAAAATAGTTAGTTATTCTCAGTGGAGAACTCACTATTGTTAATGAGTACAAAGAAAATTTTAAGATAAGTTATGCTAAGCTTGATGAGTTGAATAAGGGACAAAAGAATGCAAATGACCAAAGAGGGCTTGGATATGAAAAGGGAGAAAGCTTTGGATCCGAACAAAAGAACCTAAAGAAATGAAACTAGATGAATGAAGGCAAAAGACATTCGGTAAGATAGCCTAATGCACAAAATTTTAATGGTTATTGATTTGTTTGTAATAAATTTGGTCATATGTCTTCTCAGTGTAGAAGGAAATAAAATTCAAATAATTCATCATTTCCTAGTCATTGTTTTAATTGCAAAAATTTGGGTCATAAGTCATTTGAATTTAGAGGTATGCCAAACAATTTTATCAGAACAAGGAATATTAAATGTTATAATTGTTGAAGATTTGGGAATGCTGCTAATCAATGTAGATCTAGAGGAAATTAGTGGAATGACAAATTTAGAAAAAGAAATCTTGTATGCTTCAATTGCAACAAAATTGGTCACATTGCTAAGTTTTGCTAGAATAGAAATATGGATAGGAGAGGTTCGACATACAAAGGAAGAAACTTATAGATGAATGACAAAGACAAAGGAAAAGTGTTAGTGGAAGAGATAAGGGATCAAATGAAGAAGACATGGGTGAAGAAAAGTGAATCAGAGTAAGGAAACAAGTCTGAACTAGAAGCAACTTCTAGTAATTCATCCAGCAATTCCTCTAGGAATTGATCTTAGGCCATCACCCTAGGGGGAGTTTTTCAGGAAAATCATTTTCCCCCCATGTCATTTGTTAGCTTCATAATGTAAGAGATCTTTGGTAGGTGTGCTAGCATCTTGTAAGTCTACAGATAATCTCTGAAGTAATAATTTGTGAAGTGGAAGGTTTACAGATAGATTTTGTTATTACTGAATGTGTAAATAGAGCTATTGAAACTCCTAGGGAAAAGTATTAAATGAAGTTAAAAGGGTTAGGTGCATGAAGTCATAAAAGGGTAATTGGTAATTTCATTTTTCACCTTGAATTATTGAAGATATGAAGGAGTGCTTTGTGGTGAAGTTTTGAAGAGAATTTGGTGGCAAATCTATCAGGTATTTTGAATTGTTTGCAAAAATCTCTCTTTTCGGTATTCATTCCATACACATAGAAGAAAGAAAGAATGAAGAAAATCAAGGGAATCATAAGTTTGGATGAATATAATAGTGATAAGATTAGAAATGTGAAGAATTCATTTTCGGCAAAGGAATTGAAATGGCTTGATGGAAAGAAGCACAAAAGCCTAGAAATTTGGAGTGAATTTCCATTCTTTGTGAATGTGGAAATTATTAGGTTTATCTTGAACTAATTGGATTGTGATATTCTAACCTTGGATAAACCCCATTGCATCTCAAAGTAAGTGATTCAATTTCTAACTAGGTTATGTGATTTTAGATATGTTCCTAAGAAGAAATCGATTTAGAACACAGAGGTTCAAACCCTAATCAATGTAACTAGCGATCAGCGTGCCTTGGTAATTTAAATGATTAATGATTTGATCACAAGGTATATTGCACACAAAATTTCTAACAAAATATTCTTTAGAAACAAAGAAGGATAAACTTTGACAAGTGTAGTATACATTTCACATAAAATGATCATGGAAGATGAAGACTTTGATTTGTGTGGCTTACTGAAAGATCAACTAAAGGAAAATGTTCAATTGACAAAGCAAGAAAACTATGCATTCAAGTTTGGAAGCCTAGCTATATGCATTCTAATGTATTTTCTGAATTGCTTACCCTAGATTAACAATGTGGTATGGAAGGAAAATGAACCGATCTGTCATCAAATATTCAAATATTGTAATGCTCTGAATAATTGTGAGGTTGAATGTGGAAAGTTCTTTAATGAATTACTAAAGATGTTCAGAGAAGTTAGTATTTCCCCTCTAGTGGGTACTCTTGAAGTTGGATCCTCTTCTGGAGGACACTCCTCTGGTGCCCACAATTTCTAAATCTAAGAAGAAAGGGAAAGAAGTGGTTTTGGAAGTATCTGATGAAGAATTTGAAGGATACACTCTGATGGACGAACTAGAACTAGTTGAATCGATTGTAATAGCTAAATAAGAAAGGGTAGAAGAAGAATATTTAAGCAAGGAAATGATACTGATGATAGTTCAAGAGGAAGATAGGATGAAGGATATTGCTAATTTATGGTTGGAAGAACCTTCTTTTGAGAAAGACCTAATTGAGAACACTCTAGGAACACATTTGAGGCACAACAATGTTTATTTGGATAGTTTGTAGGATGTATTTCCTAATGAAATGATTCAATGTATAAAGGAAGTAAAAGCTTCTAATTCTTAGGATAAAGAATAATATGAGATAATTCTACACCTAAAGAAACAATTTAGATTATCTCTTGTTACATTGAAAAAGAAGATGAATGAGTTGATATAGTGTATTATTAAAGAAAAAACTATCTACAATTATTGTCTTTGGTGGCCCCATGCAATTGGGAAGTACAAGGAAAAGTTGTAACAGATTGAATTAGAACTTAACAAAATTGGTCAAAGCTACATTATGAAGCAGGACTTGGACAATGCAGTGAAGAAAGAGTTCAAGTTTTACCATCAAAACATGTACAGGTACAGTACAAAAAAGATAAGCTTGTGGAAACCTTTTGGAAGGTGAAGGATTTGACAAAAGGAAGATTGGAACAGTTAATTGAATTCATGATGAAAGGAGAAAAACTAGTAGAAGAAATTACAATTTCTGAGTCTTTGGTGAAAATTGTAAATCAAACATTTGCAAACAATAGCATAATTCTCATCAGTGGGTTTATAGTTGATGCATGGAAGAAATTTCTTCCAGTGATGAAGGAGAAGTATAAGGAAGTTTTATGATTGTGGTATTAGTTTTTGGAATTTTTGAGTAAAGTTTTGGGAGAATAAGAATATGTATGGAAATGTTTTTGGGTGATTATATTTCTAAGGGGGAGATAAGTTGGAAACTTTGAGAAAATTGAAAGAAATTTTTTGTCATTGATGTAAAAGAGGGAGAGAGTGCTACGAAAAATGAATCTAAATTCGAGGGAGAAAAAGAGCTGAGGGGAAGAGAGTGTTGTGAAGAATTGTATCTTGGAATTTTGAAAATTTTGAATTTTGGCAATGTTCTCATTTTTCACTAAGTGTTGGCATTAATGCCAAAGGGGGAAATTGTTGGCATATGGCTTGAGGAATTGTATATTACTTCTATTATTGTCATTGATGGAAAACTAAGTCATATATAAGTTCCATAGACTTGGATTTGGTCATTCTAATAGAAATATTGAAGAACAGTGCTTTACCAGAATAACTAATAAAGAACAAGGTATCCAATTAGTTTATTGTTATGAATGCTTCACTAGATGAATATTTTGCATTGTGTGCATTGTGGATATTGGAGAAGATTTTTTGGTACAACTAACATCATGTTATTAACAGTAGTGAAGTTGGATTATTTTGTGTTCAAATTAAGAGATCTGACAAAATTATTTTCTGTTTATTTGTTCTCTAAGGCTGACTTGGTGTGTGTATCATCTTGTGGATGTATGTAGATGTATAAGGTAGAATTATTTTGGTGTCTTCATGTTCAAAGATTATGTTTTGTGTCCTAGCTGAGTCTTAGCCAAATTTTGGGAGGTGCACATCAAATATTATATGTGATTGAGTTGATTGTTGGAAAATATTTATATATTTTATTTATGCCAACATGTGGGCAAAATTTCTAAGTAGAAGATATATATATATATATATATATATATATATATATATATATGCAATTATTTGAATTGAAAATGTGCAGGTTAGAAGAGTGGTTGTGTTGGGTGTGTGTTTGAAGTGTGCAAATAATAAAATATCAATTACACACAATTGTACAGAGGACTTTTGAAGTGTTAATGTCAGCAGAACAGAGCGAAGTGCAGAATCAGATAGGAGGTCCAAAATTTGATAAGTGAGCTTTACCAAAACTAAATCCATACATATTTAGATGCTATTTTATAAGTTCAACATTTTGTTGTAATCCAATATTTTTTAAGGAAGTGAGCCTAAATTCATGTGCATTCCCCTTATTCTCTTATAATTTTAATAGGGTATAAATTGTGGATTAACCTCCACTGTGGCTTTTCCCCTAACAAGGTTTCCACACAAAAATATTGGTTTCATGGTTGTATGTGTACTTTTCTTTTATGGTTGCTTATTTAATTATGATTATGTGATGTGAACGGTTTTAGATCTAGTTTTAAATTGGTTTATAATCTAAAGTTTATCTAAACATTGATTCACCCCCCTCTTAGTGTTCCTTGAGTCCAACACCTAATGCATCCATTGTTAGATGGGATCTAACCTTTCGATTCTTCTCCTTCCTTGTACTTATTTATGCTCGAGCCAAGATTTTCTCGAGTCTTGACTTTGGATCTCTTGGGGTTGGGGTTTTGTTTTCTAATTGCTTCTCAAGCCACTCAGGCATATGGGACCCCTCCTTGTTATTCATGATCACTGTCTCCTTCTTCTTGAATACGCTTGATTTCTTTTTCTCTGTTCCCGGGAGCCTCTCGTTCTATCTTTGCTTCTTCTTCTTCATTTGAATCATGGATGAATACTATTTCATTCTCTATGGATTTGATGGTTGTGTGTTCTTTGGGGCTTTCTTCCCTTTCAAAGGATTTCTCTACGTCTTCTTCTCATTGCTCATGTTCTTAATGATGTTCTACTTCTAGGATCCTTTTGGTTTTAGCCTCTTCTTTTGGCTTATCCTCTTCTTTCTTTTCTTCTTCCTTTTCTTCTTCCTTTTCTTCTTCCTCATGTAGAGGAGGCATTTCTTCACCATGCTTGGGGCTCTTCCTCTATTTCCCAGTTGGAGGCTCAGTGCTCATCTCCATTTCATCATCTGATTCTTTTTCTTCTTCAAGGGGCTATTTTTCTATTTCTTCACGAACATCCCTGAGTTGCTTGGAGAATTCTTCCTCAAGCTCTTGTTCATAGGTCTCCATGAAGTACTTGGTGTCGGTATCTTCTTTATCTTCCTTGGAGGATTTTGTTTCTTTCAACTCACACACCACCTCATCAATTGTTAGGTGCTAATGCTCTAGGTGCTCATGGTCTTCATTGACCTCTTCCTCCAATTCCTCAAAAAACCTCATACTTGTTGTATGCAACCTAAAATGGTCACCTAGACTTTGGGACCCATTTATTTAATTTGTCAACATCAATTTTCTGAATCAATGATTGTCGCATTTTCAAATCAAACTTCTTAATCAAAAGAAATAAATCCCTTTTAATAAATAAAATGATGTTATTTAATTGAAGTTAATATTACTTAAATAAAATGATGCTATTTAATTAAATCTATTTTTAATTAAATTATTTTATTTTATTTTATTAATATTCATTTCTGAATTACATAATCTTATTTTATTTTATTAAAAGAGATATTATCATCTTAAATTAAATTAAATAAATGAAATATCCTCTCAAGAATATCTTGTGATGAAAAAAAGGGAAACAAATCAGTTAAAAGGGAAATAAACTAAAAAAAGAATTCCAATCAAGATGTGTTTCTATTTTTCTATTTATCCCACATTGCTTCTGAATTTGCCTTCAATTCCACTTTTGCCTATAAAATGAGCCCTCTCATTCTCATTTCAAAAAAAGAGGGGAGAATCACGAATTTTTACATCAAACTTATGCTACAAATTTTCTTGAGTTTTATCATTTCTGATTACACATTAGTTTGATTTTATAAGCATTTTAGTTTTAGAGTATATAGTTTAATATTACATTTTAGCTTAATCTTCATAGTAGATTAATTTGCAAAGTAATTCATTTATGGCATTGCATGTAGATTAATTTTCATTTCAATAAATTAGTTTTGTTTATTGCATTTTACATTCATTTAGATTAGTTTTCATTGTTGCATTGCAAGAACATGATTCATGGAGATTGACATTCTTGCTTCTCCTCTTTGAATCTCTCATTCCGAGACTATATTTGCAGGGGTAACTGGGTTAATCTGAGGGCCACAATATCAATCCCTGCTCTTCTCGGATAGAGAGCTGTGAATTGATTTGCAAGGACTCGTTATTGAGTATCCTTGCATGCAAGGATTCATAGAAGTATAACATATTTTTAGTTATACACTTGTCTCCATTTTTTGTGGCTTAGAAAGAGGATGTGCTAGGAGACCAGCAAATTGTGCCAAGGTAGCTTGCATAGATGGATTCATTAGCACCTCATAAAGCTCTATTGGGATGTTCTACATATGTTAGGAAAGAGCCTTTGGGAGTGAGATGGTCAAAATTTTAGTCATTATGGTAGCCAGTGGAAGGCTTGTGGATGGAGACATGGAGGAGGTAGAAGGTAGAGAAGTGGTGGCTAAGGAAGAATCAATCACTATTACCTATGTAGCTAGCAGGGTGGAAGCAAGGTGGACTGATATGTCCACTATAGGCAAAGAAGAAGCAATCATTGCTTTGGAGGAAAGTGGAGTAACTATTGTGGTAGCAATAGTGGTAGCAAGGGTAGAGGTGGTAGGTGGTGACTTTGGCTACTCAATTTCTCCCTCCTCTCCCTCATGAAGCAAGTCCTCTTCAATGGTGGGAATCTCTATAAACCCACCTATCTTGTTTTGTTTCTTGGAAGGAACACCTTTCAACACTTTTGTTGAGTATACTTTGTGTTTAGGTTGGTGTTCAACCATCTCCTTTCTTTTCTTTAACTAGGTGGTTGGAGGAGATGATGAAGTTTCTCCTAATGAAGTAGTAGCAGTTGCACCCTTAGTCTCACTCTCGGTTTCATCTTCAAGCTCACAATATGTTAGAGTGACTCCTTGTAGTTTTAGTTGAGTGATCTATCCATCAATCCATTGTTTTGTCATTTCCTCTATAGGATTCATCAGGAGATTAAGTTCATTGACCTCTTCCTTGTTCTAGTCAATTAAGGGCAGTGATAGATTGGAAAGTGCATTGTACTAAGGATCATCCACTATGTTTCCATCCTTTACTATTTGATCTAGCATAGGAAACAACTTGACCATTTTGAGAAAGTATGTTGTCATGTGCATGTAGTTCCTAATTCACACTTCGTTGTCACCCCTACAATTTTCCCAAAAGTCTTCAACATTAAGCACATGGATGTATTCAACCCTAACCATCTTTTTGAGCTTACCATATGGATCCATTCTCAGTCGGGTAGTGTGGAGCTCCAAGTTGTACTCATCAAGTTCCTTCTTAGAATAATCTGCACATTGGGATGTGAGAAGCGAATGCATTTCTTGACCGAAGGAAAGGGGATAAGGAATCCACACCCTATTCTTGTCACTTGGTAGGGTGTGGGCATGCTACAATTGCCTAGACAGCTCTAGCAATACCATCTAATCATTCGAGTATCGAGGAAATTTATAAGGTCTCTTTGAGAATCCCTCGACTTAGATGTAGGTAAAATTTGGAAATTGAATGAAGAAAAATCCAAATGGGCAAATGTAGGCATTAGTACTGTGTGTGACACTTCTTTCAAAGTCACCCCCAAGCAATTTGATAATATGGTTAATGAAGGAATCATTGACCTAGCAGTATTCCTTCTTGAAATTCTTGTATTAGAGCTAAGGATACTTATCATATACCTTCAATCCTCTTCTAGGAATCTAGATTGGAGCCAAAAATAACCCTTTGTATTGCACCCAGTCAGCTAGCAGGTAGACCAGGTATGATCTCATATAAAACTATGAAGTTTTATTTACAACCACAAATTGTTCATGCAAGTAGTGGTTGATCATTCCTGCCCAATAGAATTTTGTTTCCCCTCGAAGGATTTATTCTAGAAAGTATAACATCCACTCCTAGAAGAAGGTTGTAGTCAAAAGGGCTATAACTCTACTCAATAAGGTTACCAAGTCATGGTAATCCTTCTAGAAGTCACTTCAAAAGATATCTTGTGGAATTTTGTTTGCACTACCCCTCTTCTCCTTAAGCTAGTATTGATTGATAATTTTCTTAAACTTGAGGGGGTTTGCATCATATGTGATCTTGGAATATCCCTTTGTTGTCTCCTCCATTTCATTGAAGGTAGGGATGTGAAAGGTTTTCCAAATTGACTTGGCCAACAGATCAACTAGTATATTGCCATCCCTGTTTACAATCCTTCTAGTATTCTCCTGATATGCCTCTTTGTAGGCCATTACTAACTCGGGGGAAATGAGGGCAAGTGAGAAACTGATAGCCTTGGCCGACCCAAATTTTGTAATATTTCTGGCATTATCTATAGTTGGGTTGATGATGACCCTCCATCAAAATTCATCGATGTCAATATGTCCCATATTTGTGTCTAAGATCTCCTTCTAGTCCATGGTGACCTTTGAATTAAGGGTTTCCCCTTGGAACTTGTACTTCATATGGTCCTTATCTTCTTTCCCTCTGGGTGCCTTGGCAACTTTCTTTCCCTTTTCTTTCTCCACTACTACCTTTGAAAGTCCTACAGCTAGTTGCATATATCTTGCAAGTGAAGGAGCAGTAAGCACATTCAAGTAAAAAACATGAGGAATGTTAGCCAAAATCCTAAAAAATGATGTTAGATCAAAATAATTCATCATTCAAAGATATTAATATCTCTTATAGGTCAGCATTAGCCCTTGACTAGAGGTATTTATAGCCATGTGGGCCTAGGGGTGTGGAATTCCTTGGGTTGGCAGCTGTTTTGAAGGTGGTGGTGAACATACAAAAATCAAGGTACAGTGGCCCACATGTCCCAACCCGCATCAAGATTTGGTCATAAGGTAGAGTACATCAACGAGGTCATGCAATTTTGGCATGTGGGTCAAATATCCTTTGAAGTTTTGGAAATGTTAAGTATTTGATTTAGGCTTGGGGACTGAAGGAATGCAGAGGCAGAAGATGATTTGGTTGTTTGAGTTTTTGCTATTAAATGACACTGGCAAGGTGACATCTTACAAGCAGTGTTCCACCATGCGGGACTCGAGGCCTTAGTAGACAATATTGCTCTATCATTAAAGCTCAAGCCATTCAAATGAATGCAGAGTGAAAGATGCGGCAAGGCATTGGATGTTAGCCATTTGAAATAGTGAAGGTGAGATGGAAGTCCACCTAAGGAGGTTCGCATCATCAGGTCTGTAAGGGGCTTTAGTATTTCTTGTTTGTTATTGGATAGTTAAAGGGAAATAGTGGGGTAAGTCCCATGTATCAAACTCATGGGGGTCAATGTCTATTTTGGAATGATAGGAGTAGGATGGAAGTTCACAAACAGTCGCTTGCATGGGGCAGCCCGCCTAGGGCTTGATACTTGGTCATTTTACATTTGGGATTAGATGGAGATGGAAATTGTAGGCTTCGTGAGGTAGGTAGATGGTCACTTGAGGCTATTTGGAAAGGAAAAATAACCACGATAGGCCATGGAAAGAAGTCCATAGAGAAAGGTCCATGAAAGGGCTGATCACTTAGTCATTTAGCATGGAGAAATTGGATGACACCATTGAGGTTGGGACCCACTTGTTGGAAGGACCTTAGGGTTTTGCCATTCTTGGGTAGTCATTAACACGACAACAAAAAGATAGTGGAAACCCATGGAGGATGGTCCACAAGAGGAGGTTGCCTTAGTTTTGAGCTCAGATGGTGGCCATAAATAAGGGTCCCAATGGGCAGACAAATGGGTTGTAAGGGTTGTTTGAAATGGTGAACCTCGAATGGAAACCCACAGATGGAAGTCCACAAGGAGAAGCCTGCAACAACCTAGACTTAGGTATTTTCGATGTGATTGAGCTTAATTGAAAATTAATGGAGTGGGGCTCGCCTAGTAGAAGGAGGTTAGTGTTTCACTATTTAAAGTGATTGATTGAATGATGGTGAAGGCAGGTAAAAAATCTACATAGGTGGACCTGATGAGGTGGGAGGCCATTTTTTCAAAGTTTGGTTCTGCACAAGTTTCTAGTGGCAGCAAAGTGGGGATGTCTTTCTGTGAACAAGGGTCCATAGGGAATATTAGCTGACCATCCCAAAGTTTGGTGTTTTTGGGAGATGGACGATGGTGGCAAGCATCTTATAGGATCACAAGGTTTGAAAGCCCTAGTTGAAGAATGACTGCAATGTCCTTGAGTTCTGCACATGCCTCATGGGCTATTCTCAACCAATTTCAAGTTTCTAGAATATGGGTTTTCATCACCTAGGGGTGCCCTAACTAGGTTTCAAGTTTTTCTTGTTGAGATTTTAAACAAATTTAAAGAAATTAAGAAAACTTAAAATGTGAATGGCCATAGAAGAAAAACCCAAAAATTGCAATGAACTCGATGGAGAGACTGAAAGAAAAGACCTCGAATTGATAAAGGAGCTCTATGAGCACGAAGGTGATGAAGGTAGCAAGCTTTGACAAGTCTTCTAAAATTCCTAATGATGAAAATGATAGCTCGAATGGGATATTTATAGACTTTTTATCATTTAATGCATGCCATTAATGGGGATATGATGGTGACTGCGGTTGGTGGGCAAGTGTTTTGAGAAGTGCACCGAGAATAGTGAGGTTTGCAAAGCAGACGAATACCCATACTTGGCTATTTTCAATGCTAGGTAGAGGGAAGATGGTGAGGGTTGCAGGTCCCAAAGGGTGGGTAGATGAATAAGCCCAACCACTACAAGGATGACAAAACCATAGTGCACCTTTGCATTGGGTGGCCTACGAAGGTGGACTTGCATTGCCCCAAGGACAACAACTTTAGAGTTTAAGGGAAAATAGCTAGGGGATTTCTGCAAGGGCCAATGGCTTTGAATTTGAGGGTAGAAAAATTTGGTCAACTCAAGATGACTCTTCTAAGACTCATTGACCACTTAGGACTCAAAAATAGGGGGTACACAAAACAAGGTGGCAACAAAGCAAAAAGAAAAGGGGGGTCCCTATTCTGAACGAGGTGTGTGTACTATAGGCACAATAAATGACGACTCTACTGGGGAATGATCTTGAGCATTCTAAGGATAAATGCTCATTCGAAACCAAAAATATTTGGTTTCACAGACCAAGGGTCAGTTTCTAAAAGTGAACTAGGGGGCTTGGAGGGGAACAAGATCCTTAACTGAACCAAATCATGAGATGTCTCAAAAGTGTGTGTATGTATAGTGAATTCATTAATTCTCCTTAGAGACTATGACCAATAGCTACTAATCAGGCTAAAAAAGCTACATGAATAATTTGACTCCAAAAGTAACCTGAACATTGCCTCACTGCCAGTTAGGTGTCCATAGCCCCGATGGAGTTGTTGTTGTGATCCCACAAACATTTCTCTATTGCTAGTCAAACATCCATAGCCCTAGTAGAGTTGCCCACACACCCACATAGTTGCCTAATTTTGAAATTTTCTTTATTTTCTTTTATTTATTGGGTATGTGCATGATCATGGAAAAAATAGGCCCTTAATGGCAAAAAAATTAGAAAAATCAAAGTTAGGCAACTTGATGTAAATTTTTTAATACTTTATCTATATTATTTAAAAAATATGTAGGAATAGAATTTGTAGAAAATTAAATATAGTTTCTAAAATTATACTAGGTTTATTTTTTCAAAAATAAATCTATTTGGTGAAAATTTGAAATTTCAATGTAGTAGTACTTAAATTTTAGGTAGAAAATAAGTAGGTGTCTATCTAACCACCCTAACCGCAGTAAAATTATAATATTTTAGATAGAAGTAGAGGAATCATGTCCCGATGTGATGCATATTTTTTTGTAATTTTATTCCAAGTTAATAATTAATTATAATTTTTTTATTACAACTTTTAAAAAATATTAAAACTCATATTTCTAACTACCTTAACTTGGTCAAAACTTCATGAAATTCAATTTTTCTTTTGCTAATCCTATAGTATGTGAAGCATAGAATGTGAAGCATGTTTTGGATTCAAAAAATGTGATACCATTTGAAAGCTATAGATATTTTTCGATCAACCTATCAATCACGACTTTACTTGTAATTCAAATAGAAAATGAATAATAATAATTTATTAAATTCAAAGTAAAGAATAATTTATATCGGTGGAAAGCTGAGAATATCATTTAAAAACCTTTTTTGTTTCATCAATTTTGGGTAAAAAAAAGGTCGTTAACCACATACCCTACATATACCCATCATATTGCCACTTTTTGGCCCATCATGATCCTGCACATACCCTCTTTTCTAATATTATATTTAATATTTTTCTTTTTCTGAAATTTGTAAGAATTGAAGCCCACTGTGGGTTTGGAATCACAATGGTCACTAGAGCAGATTTAAAATTTTCCACTTTCCTCACCTTCATAACAGATATCGTATAGTTTCTCAAAGACAATTAGTTGTGTATTTCATGTAGGGTCTGAGACAAGTGTGAAAGGGTTCAATGAAGGGTCATGCTTTAGGTCAAGCTTTAGTTCAAATAAGGAAACTTCCCATGGAAGCAATTTGAGACTAATGTTTAAGAGTGAATGTTTATCCGAGGAACACAAAGAGTAGACAACAAAGTGAACCATTCGTTAAATGGGAATGATTACCACATCAAAAATGAAGAGAGACCCTCAAAAAAATGAAATAGATGGGAGACAAAAAAAAAATTAACATGAGACAACAAAGCAAGGACACCAAAAGCAACCTAAGCTAACCTATATGTAGCTATTTACAAAGATCAAGCTCAAAAGAGCTCAGGCAAGGAAATAATGCTTTAGGTGTTGCTCATTGATGAGCAACAAGACATTTTCACCAGTTAATGTCTTGAGCTGGAAAGCATTATCATCAAGAATCTCAAAAATTTGAAAGGGGCCAAGCTATAGCTTGTCGAATTTGTCATGTCCCCCTTTCTTCTCATGGGCCTTGTCCCAACATAGGACTAGATTAGCAATTCTAAAGGCCTTGACTTTGGCTTTTCGAGTGAACCATCTTTTGACCACTCTCTGGTGCTTGGAAAAATTTTCAATGGCTCAATCACACACTTCTTCTAGGTGGAGTAACTCAATAGAGATGATTCATGGAATTATGATGTTCGGTGAGATTGTTTCATATGTATGCTTTTTATTTCCATTGTGCTTTGTTGTTAGATGTATGTTTGGTTTTTTAGAATTAGTTTGCTTACTTTCACACTTATTTTCCTGCATTACATATGTCATATCCCATGCCAAGCATAATTTGTATTCCTTTGTTGTTATCATCCATGGGAAGGTTGGCCACATGCCTGTTATCTTGGTCTAGTAGATTTGATGGGTCCTCTTCTACCACTTCTCAACTTAGGTCTCCCCAACACTTGAATTTAGAGGGGTTTACTTTGAAAGTTTGGGATGAGGTGGGATTTGGATGTGGTTTCCCATGAGATCTAGGAGATTGTGGTAACTCTCCTATCATAAAATAATTCTTCTTCATTTTTGAATCCCCACACTTCTTCTAGGTGGAGTAACTTAGCCTGATGACCTGTGTGCTAAAGGTGGCCTATCATATGGTCCTGGTCTCGAAGGCTGCTCTACACCCTCTATACTCACTATCCTATCATGAGTCCTAATTTGTGACCTGCCACCATGTGCCTATGAATAACTAGGAGCCTATCTCTCAGGAGGAACCTCTGCCTCATATAAGTCTTTGTAATAGGTAGCTCTCTCCCCAGCTTTTAATAACTCCTGGGCAAAAGCCTCAGCTAGTCCACTGCAAAGAGATTTGATCTCTAAAAATTGTTGCTCAGTCTCATGTCTTTGAGATATGGTGTGGTACATGTCCATATATGCTCTGTCTCTCTCCATTTGAAGAGCATCCATCTCCAGAGATGCAATCTATGCCCAAAGGGTAGTAGTGTTTGAAATATTATCTACTAGATCCTCCTATCTGCCCCTCTCCATCCCATCATCATCGTCCTCCATCTCCTCCAAGATCCTAAAATGGTACTCCTACTCCTGGCTATCCTCCTCCTCCTTGTCATCTTGGTATACACCCAGTAGTCTAAGGGCACCAATCTCTACCTCCTCTGCATCCTCCTCTGGGATGTCCTTTATCACATGCTCCTCCTCACCAAATCCTACCTCCTCTGCATGCACCTCCACATGCACTCCCTCTCTCCCTAATTGCCTCCTCCCTACCTCCTCCAATGTTTGGCATCAAAATTTCCTCCTCTCCCTCTCTCTCCCCCTCATGAATAGGAGATAGTGGTGATCCTCGTCCTTCCTGACCACCACCCCTATGACCACCTCCACCTCTACCTCCACCTCTCCTGTCCCTTCCTCTACCATGCCTACCACAAGGTCCTCTCCCTCTATGCTCTACCGGTGCATCTTTCTTAGAATCTATAAGTGGAACTGGCTTGTGCTCAGCCCACCATCTATTTTCTGCCTCCATAGTCCCTAGATCAGCTAAACCATCTTGCCATCCCCACTAAACTACCTGCAAGCTATCAATATTTGCCTTTGTGGTAGAAACTATAATATCTGGGCCCCACAATACAATCTCTCTAGATGACCTCATGAACTCTGCTCAGCCTTGAGGCTCATCCTGAACCTCTCCAAACTATCTGAGAACGTGGTCTAGAAGGTGCCTCTCAATAATATGGACATGAGAAACTTTCAGACCAATCAGGTAGCGTGTTTTTCTACACCACACTAAATGATCATCCTCATCAAACCATCATGGGAAGTCCATGTATGGTCTCCAAATAAACTGTTCCATCATGTCGATGGTATGTCTATGATATCCTATATCACCAGCATGGTTTTGAATGTTATCCCCTGCATAATGGAAGGCATATGGTGACCCCTGTTGCGCAACCACTATCACTGGCAGATGGAATATGGCAATGTGCTCCCATGCCCATACCATCAGTAGCGTCATCCCACAACTCATCGACTATGCCTCTTTGTAAGCAATATCATGTAACCGAAAATAGAACATGGCTAATAGACATGGTCCCCATGTGTAGACCTCTCATCTCTCCAACATACCTAAAAGCATCTCCCCCCACCCAATAGGAAATCCATCACCTCGTCGATCAGGAAGAACTATGCCACCTATCAATGTACATAAAAGATAATCTAACTTCCTATACCTCTGAGCTAGGACATGCCATCTAATGTCATAATGATCTATACCTAATTGTCTAATGTCCTGATGAGGGTAATATCTACATTGCTCCGCCAATTTTCTCTGAGTATCATATATCACTCACCTCCCTTTGATAGGTAATCTAAGAAGCCTATGTATATCCTCTAATTTCATGGTAGCATCTCCTGTTAGTAGATGAAATGAAGATGTCTCTGAGTTCCACCACTCACAAAAGGCTATCAGTAGTCCCTGGTTTGCCTGGATGGTGGGCATTATTGTCACATGGTATAGTTTGACCTACCATATGAACAGTTCCTCCACAGGTTGCAAACTATCGTGGAACCAGAAGGTCAATGGTGTCATCTCTCTCATGTAGATGGGATCTAAGATAAACTACAGTGTCTCATGTTAGAATTGATGGTTTATCCTAGTCAAATTAATGGAAAATTCTTTACATTCAAATGCATCATTTTATTTTTAAATGCGGTTTAAAATTTCAAATGTGTGCTTTTTAATTGCAAATGCCTCACAAAAGTTCAATTGTGTTATTCCATTTCACAAATTCATCTACAAATTTCAATTGTGTGCCTATATGTCAAAACCTATGTGTAATAGACAAATGCATCATTAAACTATACATGCATTGAATCTAAATGCAAATGTGTTGATATTTTACACATGCGGCTAACATAATTACAAATGCATTTTAAAATTTAAAATATACACTATCCTAATGCGTGAATTGAAAAATGTGTCATTTCAAATGCAAATGTGGCTAAAATGAAAACATATGCAGTTAAAAATTAAAGAATGCATTTGTAAAATGAATATTAAATGCCTAAAAACACATGCAAATTAAACTTTTTAGAGTTTAGTCTTAGGAACATATAGGTGGCTCTGCGTTGGAAAGTTGTCGAAACGTCCGGATGCAATATGAGCCATGGTGGGTGTGTGGAATTGGAGACACCTTCACTTGAGGCACAAAGCAACAAATCTCAATTTCTAAACTTAGAGTGTGAAAATGACTTCAAATTTTCAAAATTTCTATTTATAGGTAGGGTTTTGGGTGGCATTTCTTCTAAGCTTTTCTATTAGCCACATCAACATTCAAATTCAAATGACCCGTACTCATCCATAACACCTCCAAATTCATTTCTATCAGTCTCATTAAACTTCTTACCATCAAATTGACTAATCGGGACAACTTCCAAAATTTTCCAATTTTTTTCAAAAATTGTCAATTTTCCCAAGGGGGCATACCCTAACTTGTTTTACACTGAGGCATGATCGGGGCATATTTACACTGATTTTCTTTGACACAATGTGATAAAATGCATTATATCAAAGAGGGGAAAAATGTAGACATTGAAAATTGGTATAGACCTACGACTCTAATTTCTTCATCATTCAACATTGTTCTTCTCCAAATTAAATAATCTTAATTATTTAATTATGTTTCTAATGTTCCTTTCTATCTTTTAATTAAATAGTCTTAATTATTTTATCATTACCTAATCCTAATTAATTAAATAAATATCCTTTATTTATTTGTGTCACTAATTAACATTACCCTTTTTCTTAAATTAAATAAAATCACTATTTAATTTATCTTTATTAAATTTTGACTATAATCAAATAATTTCTTTTAATTATTTAATTATTCAGTTAACCTCTTCTTCAAGTTGAATTAAATAAATTCTTATTTATTTAATTCCTTATTTTCAAATGTTGAATTAAATTACTTGTTTAATTCATTAATTAATTATTCCATGCATATTCTTCTATAATTGGGTAATCGCCAAGTTATCTAGTTATTCATTGTCACTTCAGTTGAGATCTAAATTAAAGCTTTTAGTTATCTTCTCAGATCAATGTTGTTTCTAACGACTAGATCACTCTTGATGTCATCACTCAGTTATCTTCTTCCACCTATTTTTGCATGTGCACATCTATTAATTAAATAATTTTAATTAATTAATTAATTTATGTGTGCATTCTAATAGACCATTTTCCTTGTGCAAAACATCAACTTGACATGTAAATTCTATTCTTCCAATTTTTGAATAGTCACTACTGAAAGATTAGATTTTTATTTAGTTTAATCTTTCAGACCTTTGTGAATTCCATCTTTCACTTCTAAAACCCTAATTTGAATGCATGACCTAATTTTAATCTCAATCATCCATTTAGTTTCAATCTTATCCTTTCATTCAAAACACCAATTTTCTATAAATTGATTAATCTCTGTCATTATTTCCTCTCCCAAAATCTTATACTTTTTGGAAGCAATTATCTTTGATGTTTTGCCTTGATCATAACTAAGAGCTATACTTGCATACATTAAAAATCTGAGGGAAAGGATATCTTCTAAAGAGGAAATGGAGAAGAGCAATAGAGATGAATCATGGAATTATGATGTTCGGTGAGATTGTTTCATATTTATACTTTTTATTTCCATTATGCTTTGTTGTTAGATGTATGTTTGTTTTTTAGATTTAGTTTGCTTACTTTCACACTTATTTTCCTACATTACATATGTCATATCCCATGCCAAGCATCATTTGTAGTCCTTTGTTGTTATCATCAATGGGAAGGTTGGCCACATGCCTATTATCTTGGTCTAGCAGATTTGATGGGTCCTCTTCTACCACTTCTCAACTTAGGTATCCCAAACACTTGAATTTGGAGGGGTTTTCCTTGAAAGTTTGGGATGAGGTGGCATTTGGATGTGGTTTCCCATGAGATCTAGGAGATTGTGGTAACTCTCCTATCACAAAATAATTCTTCTTCATTTTGTAATCCCCACACCCATTATCTTAGATAATTACTTTGATATCAGAAATGTTGGGAATGGTGGTGTTTTTGTCTCAGATGTGGAGGCCAAGGTAGATGGGTCTAAATATGGAGTTGAGAGGCCTTTATCATTCTTTGTGACTTGGGGGATCTTATAGTATTTAGATTCTAAATTCTTGCAATAGTAAAATGGCTCAAGATCCCCATGGACAGTGACCTCTTGTCCTTGATATGGAAACTTGACACACTGGTGGAAGGTGGAGGCCACAACTTGCATCCCATGGATCCATGGGCATCCTAAGAGGATATTATAAGGTAGCTCTAGGTCAAGAAATTAGCATGTGGTTTCCATAATATCTAGACCAACTTGAAGTTGGAGTTGAATAGTGCCTTGAGACACTCTTTCCTGATAATTATATGCCCTAATTATTATACCTTTTCCTTTTTCAACAAAATCCTTAGAGAAGCCCAAATTTTTTCTTAGTTTAAGGATGCAGATATTCAAACCTGTACCTCCATCCACTAAGACCCTTTTGACTTTACTTTTACGGATGAAGGATTCAATATGAAGCACACAGTTGTGAGATGGTGTGGTTGGGAGATCTGGTTCTGAAAATGTTAGGAGATGAGATGTGGTGAGGTGCACAACCATAGCTTGGAACTAATTTGCATCAAGATCTGTGGGGATGGAAGATGTGGCCAATTCTTCTTCTAGGATCTTTCTATGTGTAGGTGATATTTTCAGTAACTCCATGATGGAGATCTGAGCGGGGGTTCTTTTCAACTGGTCTAAGACATTGTAGCCATTAGGAATGGATCTTGTATTTGAGGTGGATACCCTAGGTGGTTGAGATGGTCTAGCAATGGTAACTTTTCTACCTCTTCTGGTGACTCCACAATCAACTTGGGCTCCCTTGATAGTGACGATAGTGACCCATTCATCTAGGGATGCAACAACATGATCATAAACATGGTTTACGCTTTTATACTTTCCTTTTCCATTGTCATTATTTCCCTTATTCTGATTGGGCATCAGATTCATGAAAATATTTAGATCTTGATTCCCTGGAGGTTGTTCAACATTTATGATTTTGTCATCAATAAGGTCTTGGATCAAGTTTTCCAACCTCATGCAATTGGTCATTGTACACCCCTTGATTTTATGGAAATCACAAAGGTGATTTTCGTTGCACCATGGTGGTTTCACTTGGGGTTCTTGATAGTTCTCATAGATGGGGATTGTGATGAGTTTTTCTTGCACTAGTTTCTTCATGATGGATTCAATTGGTTCCCAAGGGCTGTGTATTTCCACTTGGAGGAATATTTGTTTTGTTGGGGTGGTCCTCCTTGATTATTCAAATTATTCACTATTTTATTGTTCAGTTGTGTTATGGTGTTTGCTTGTCTATTGTTTTGATTGTTGGCTTGTGTGTTTTTTCATGGAGCACTGATGACAACTCTGGTGTCAGCTACACCATCATTGGTAACATTCCTATTTTTTTCCCATGTGTGGGGTTTTTCATTGTAGCTAGTGGATGGGTGGTTGTCTTGATAAGTAGGTGTTCCCCCTTGTGTGATAAGGGCTCATTCAATATTGAGCACCTTGGGGATCAACTAGTCATAGGTGATGATGCATTGAATCTAGAGATGGAAGGACAAGGTTCCTTCAAGATTTGCAATGATGGTATATATTTGGTGTTCCTCAGGCATGGCCCATTTACTTCTATTGGCTTTTTATTTCCATCATTGTAAAAAGGAAGCAAATGTCTCTCCCTTAGCTTGTTTTAGGGTGGATAGTTCTTCCAACTTAGATCCATAACTATGTTGTATGAATAGTTCTGTATGAATTCATCCATAATTTTTGGAATTTTTTGATTCCAGGGGAGAGAGAACCATTCAATGGCAGGACCAACCAAACTCCGAGGGAATAGCCACATTAAGTATCATTGTATGTGACCTCCATGCAATGTACCTAGAATTCCCTAATGTGATCTTCATGGTTTCTTGTCCCATGATATTTGTCAAATTTTGGGATCTCAATTCCTTTTGGGAATGGTTTCATCACAATACTCCTGTCAAATGGATAGGGGCATAAGTTTTTTGGAGTTTTCATTGTTTTCCCTAACTAGAGGTCCAACACCTATTGTGAGAGAAACTTGATCTATGCTGAAACATCATTTTGAGGATTAGGAGGTGGAATGAAAGTGTTTTGAGGTTGTGTGATTGTTGGAGTGATGGGTGGATTTCTTGGTGTTTTTGTGGGAGGTGATTTCAAGTTTTTCTATGGAAATAAGGCTTGTTGATATGCTTGCAATTGTTGTTGTACCAACAATGCTTGTTGTTGGTCTTGTTATTGTTGGTCCTACTACTGTTGTGCTAACAACACTTGTTGTTGGGATTGTAGTTGAGTTGCTTCTTGTTGCTCTTGATATTGCTGCAACACTTGTTGGTATGCCTGCTATTGTGTTACTTGTTGTTGCACTTGGTATTGTGCTTGAGCTTGCACTTGAGCTTGTTCAGTGGCTTGTGCAACTTGGGCAACTTCTGCTACTTGATTAGCTTGAGTTGCTTGTGTAGCTTGTGCAGCTTGTGTTGGTTGTCCAACTTGTGTGGCTTATTGTTTTTGCAATAGTGCTTGGGCTTGTTCCTACACATTTTTTTGTGCTTGTTGTGCAACTTGCGCTACTTACACTTGCTAATTTTGGTATTGTAGGAGTGTCATTTGATAGGCTTGTCAAGCTACTTGTAGTTTTCTACTATATTGTTTTATTGTGTTCAAGTTTGGAGGTGGTGGTGGGGAATTTGGAATAATTTTTTGAGTGCTAATTGGGGGGTGCATTGATGTAGATGGTGTGATTGATATGGTGGGTCCTTGGGAGATCACATTTTGAGGCATCATGATTGATGGAGTTGTTTGGATGGATTCCACCTATTGTTACGATATCTGTGGGATAATGGGAGGATTTGGTACACTTATTTGATTTATGGTTAGAGGATTTCTTTGGATTGATTGATTTGTGTTATGTAGAGGGGGTTTCCCTGAACCAAGGATTGATGTAGATGTTAGTGGTAAAGGAGGTAGTGATGGTGGTATATTTCCTTGAGCCAATGAAGATGAGGCCCCAAAGAGTTGCCCTTGTTTGAATAGGCCTACTTATCCTGATGTAACCAATGGGAGAGAGACTTGTGCATTTAGAGAATATGAAATTGTTCCAAAGAAAGTGGATGGATTATTGGTGTCATGGAAGATGAGGGGGATGTATGGATGCTTGGGATCTTGAGGGATGACATTTGATGTTCCCAAGATGGTGTTTGCATCCAAATTTTGGTTGTTCACAAGGAGGTGTGTTTGAATGGCATGAAGTAATGAACTCCCCTTGTTGACAATAGGTTGAGTTGGAGCCAAGGATGATGTGGATTGTGGAATGGGTTGGGCAATATCTTGAATAGGTGAGATGAATGGTACAAGTGGCATATTATCAAAGAGCTTCTCCACAATAGTTATTACATCAAAATTGGAAGGGAATTTAGCCCCTTCTTTTGCCAATTCAAGCATGTATTGGGAAGGATTAAGTCTGATCATAGCATTGTAAATTTAGCGAGTCTCAATATTTTGGACCATTTCAATGATTTCATCATGTGTCATCCCCAAAACATTATTGGTGATGTCTTTCACTTTTTATTCCTCTTTAGGATCTTGTGGTATTAGAGGAAGATTGGGTGGGGGGTTGCTTGATCTAATGAGATTGATTTCACGAGTGGTTTGACTCAAGTTAGTCAAAGTAGATGTTTCTTTGTTGGATTCCATGTTCTTCTTGTGTTGAGATCTAGTTTGAACCATAAAATAGGGATCAATTCTCAATAATATGGGAGATGAATCTCTAACTCTTTTATATTGATCTAAACTTTAGGCACAAAGAAGAAAATCTAGGATGATTAAGGATCAAAGCATGATGATGGAAGGCAGATGATATGAATGTTTGAACTCTTGAGAAATCCTAAAGGGGATACTAGATTTTGATCTTGGATTTTGATTTTTTGAATTTTGATTTGGATTTGGATTTGGATTTTGGATTTAGATAATGAAAAAATTCAACCCAAAATGTTGGATGTTATATATGGGATAAACTTTCTCACAAGATGATAATTTGACTAAGTATATGGAGAAGGATGCATCTATACACACCTAGCCAAATAAGATGTTTTGGTTTTTGGATTTTGATTCAAGGATTTGCCAAAACTTCTAGCATAGAGTATTTTTTCAAGATTTCCAAGAGTCATTTGTGAGATGATTTTGATCCTATGTGTACCTAGAGAGACTCTTGTTTACAACACCTCAGTTTTGAAGAACATGCTTTACTTCCTATGTGAGATACTCAAATTGTCAAAAGAGACCTAGATTGTGATGACAATAGAATTAATGCAAATTAGCATTGTTCTTTCATGCACATTTGTAGAAATTAAAGACCAGTGTCTCTCTAAATTCATATAGTGTTGAGAGATATTTATTGAGAGGTCTTGGACTAAGACCTTTGGAATTTAGTTTTTTGGATCTTGATTTTTTGGGAAATCATTTGGAAAAGCACATGTGTGAGGTTAAATTGTTTCTTATCTTTGCTAAATGACTTCCTTTTACCACAGACACTCTCTTGATTAGATTTTTGAAGCTAGATGCCTAATGTCTCAATCTCCTTTTCATCCCATAAAGTCCATTATGTGGAAATCAAGAAAAATCAAGGCAGTAGTTCCCTATTTTTAACTTTAGTGAGAGAAAATTGAGATATAAATCCAAATACTTAGAAGCCTCTAAGGATAGAATCCCTAGGACAAGCAATAGCACTTGGATTTCTTTCAAGGGTATTTGCTCCTCCTAAAGGGTTTGAAATTTGATGATCATGTTGAATGTTCGTTTTTCCAATGTTTTAGATCAAGCAAAGTGTTTTGGTTAGAAATGATGCACAACCATAGGATAGAAGAGACAATATTTGTTGAATCCCCACTTGGATAAATCCAGCTGTGCCTATTCAAACTGGATGACTAGAATCATGACCACACTAGCTCCCCTCCATGGCACACTCTTCTTGGGTCAGCCAAGCTTCAGTACTAATGAAACTCCCATGGAATACTTCTCATCTCTACTAGGAATTGCAAAAAATGTGGGGTGGCTTTAGATGTCTGACCTCTTACACCAACAAATAGCAAAGGGATTTTTGGCTTCTAAACACTTTTTTTTAGTCAATGCATCTATTTGAGAGAGATTACACATATGATGAGTGACCATTGTGTCCCATCTTGTCTGTGTAACCAATCATGAGCTTGATATTTCCTCAAGCATCCATCTTATATACCGGTCGAAAAACAATTGGCTTTAGTTTGTAACCAATTTGGGTTGTTCCCTTGGGGTGAGTAGTTTTTCCCACCAAGGAAATCCTCTAAAGGTGAACAATAGCTAGCAAGAACATTCATAGTTTGATCAATCTTTGTTTGCAAAAACAAAGAGAGAACACTAAAAATATACTTAACTCACACTAGCAAGATTTGTTCAATTTTATAAGCCCAAATTGAAATATGGAGGAAATATTTTATAGAACTTAGTGTCACCAAAAATACTTTTGATTCTCAAGATTACCATGAAGAACGAGAGAAGTGCATATGCCTTTTTAAATGATATTGCTTTGTATAAAATATTACAAAACACAAAAGGAACATGTTCATTTTACACCTCAAAGCAATAATGGATTCTTTTTAAGCACCAAGATGAAGTGTGAAGCTTGATCTTTCAATTTTCAAATCCAAAAACCAACTCTAATAAGTTCCTAAAGTTCTTTTTAAAATTCAAATGAAACTTATTTTAAGTCCTAAAACTTGAAGATAGCAAAATCCTTAGATTGGAATCATGATTGCTTCCAAAGTGTTTAAAAACACATGTTTTAATAGAAAGAAGATATCTTAAATAAAATTCTCCTATCCTCCTCCTTTCCTCCTTGAGCACTTCAACCTACAAAAATTGATTAATTATATAAAACCGAAACACCAAGCAAGTGAAAAGTTCAAATTGATTAATGATAGAAATCACATGATAAAATGAACTTGAAACTTAAACTCTTACCCCACCATAGTAGCACAAACTATAAATGTGTCATAGTTTAGAGTAGGTTAGCAGCGCACTAGTGAAATCAACATCGAACTGTGGAAAAACATTGAGTGCATATGCATCACTATTTCACCTAGCGACACTATTTGGAGTTTGACTTGGCCAGATCATAGGAGAATGACTAAAGAATCACACTTTGAAGAAGAAGAAGTGTCACTATATAGTGATGTTGGGTTGATAGAGGCGTTGTTTGTAGTTTCCAATGTTGTAGTTTCCTCTAGATACAAAATTTTGAAAAAAAAAAGAATTTTTTGAAAGAAAATATGTTAAATCTTCAAGATTCACCCTCTTTCTAGTGCCAAAATGTGAATGGTCAATCTAGGCCTACACAAACATGAGAAAACAATACAATTTTAGTCAATTATACAAATCTAAATCAACATTCCCCATAAGATTCATTTGAAATGAAATAAACAAGAAAATAAGAGAGAATATCAAATAAAATCTATTGAAAGCTAAGTAATCTCATTCAAAACATTCAAACTCTCAATCCCATGGGGGAATTGGTGCTATTTTGATGTGGAAAATAGTACTTTCCCAATTCCTTACAAGCTTTGATGAATTTTGATGAAGAATTATGCTACTTGATAAAATTTGACCATAACCTAGCTATGAAATTGATAAAAACTATGAACACTTAATGAAAATGGATAAAGATTGCTCAAGATATGAAGATAATGACTTTGCTTCAAGTTGTGCCTCTAAAATAAATAGAGGAAACCTCTATTTATAGAAAAGAATGATGGAGGAATGATAAACATGAAGGATGTGGGATTAAAGATGAACCAATTTAACAATGTGCCACTAATCAACATGCTATTGAAGAGAGGTGGAACACATTTTAATCAATGTGCATGATAAATGCAATTAGGTAGAAATTTGAAATTAGAGAAGTGACATGTTGGAGGGAAAAGAAAGAGGAGTTAATGCCACTTGGCTCAACAAAAAGGACATGTAAGAGGCCTTTAATGCCTTGTTGGATGGATAAGTCCTTTTGGAGGGAGTTTTTGAATTGGGGGAATGTTCCACTTTTTGAATGAGAAAAGAAGAATTAATAAATCAAATAAATTGATTTCTTATGCAAGTTGCAAAATCTAGAGGATTTGATGGATTAGGATTAGAGTTAATTAGGATGTAATTAACTTAGATGGGGATTTAGCTGATTTGAAATTTGACTTATCTTTTTGGATTTATTTAAATCAAATGAGAGGAAATTGATGCATTAGTGATTTAATTAAATTAATTTGATTTATCCAATTAAATGAAGAACTTTAAAAGGTAATTAAATAAAATTGATTTATTCAATTAAAGAGAAGATGATTTAATCAAATAGAAATATATATTTAATTAAAAGATGAACATTAGATTTAATTAAACAAAGTGATTTATTTAATTAAGAGAAGATAATGATTTAATCAAATAAAGCTGATTTATTTGATTAATAGAGGAAATAAGATGATTTAGTTAAATAAGGATTATTTAATTAAATGGTTAGTAAATAAATGATTTAGGTAGAATTGATGTTAGTAAATTAGGATCAAGTATGTGATATCTATCAAGATAATTTTTGTGTCTACACATACTGACCCTTTGTTCTTAGTCTTTCTGGTCACAATATGCTTTTAAATGTTAATTAAATCCTTTCCTATGGATCATGAAATACTTTATATAATGCATAAAGTCTTAAATATTTGGCTTGATGTTTACTTTAAGTCTTATTTGTTCATTGACTTAGTAAATAGACCCATTTTAAGTCATAATTATCTTAAAGAACTTCCCCTCGGGTGGGTTTCATGTTTCTTGAATGTTTTCTTATCATTGGTTTTGCTATCCCACATTGAATTTAAAGTATTCATTAAAATGTATGCAAAATCGTGAGAGAGTGCCACGTGTTCAATTCATGCAAGGGTATAAGTTGGGCTTATAAAATGATTTTGGTGAGCCCATGATTCAATGGTTATAAGAGTGTTGTGTGGAACAATATAAATCATTCCCGTCCACTCCATAGAGAACCATTTTAAAAAACTTTGTTGATCATGGAACCATGGGATGGTGCCACATGGTGAGCTCTCCATTTTTCAATTAAGATTCATGAGATGCTAAAAAAAATGGCTAAGTATTAAGAGTGTAAAGGGAGATTAAATAGTGCACATGTTAGGAAACATGGCACAATTTGGGAGGCTTTTCACTATTACATGGGCCTTGATCTATCAATCAAATACAATACCCTAGAAATGCAAGGAGGTGACAAGTCAACTTTGCTAACATATTCAAAGGTGCTTGAGCCTTGCATGACTTAGAAAAGTGCTGCAAGCATGCAAGATCACATTGTTTCTCAAGAAAATTAGATTGGGTTAGCAGATTAAATCTATATCAAAATCCCAAAGAAACTATTAAGAACAAAGGAACATTAAAACAAACAAGAAAGATTATACCTGTTGCTTCTTCAATGATTCACCTTGATAGCACCTCCTAGCTTGTAGATTGTGATGTTGCCCTCAGATTCATGTGAGCAAATGATTGTGACTATGTCCCTATACAAGTTTTGGAGGATTTGAATAAAAAGCCATGACTATGCCTATAGGAAAACTCTAAGTGTTGCAGAGAGACAAATGAAAATGACCAGCAAGAAACAAGTGCGTTTAGGTGAAAAGTTTCAAGAGAGAAAGAGAGAGCCAAAGAGCATTCAAAATTGTCATTTTTATAGGAAAATGCAATTTTGAATCAACCGTCAAGATTAAAAGTCAAATCGACGGACAGGATTGAAAGTTGAGATGAGGACAAAATTGGCTAAAAGAGGACTGGGAATCAAATTAGTAACTACCACTTGACCATTGGGTGTAAAAGGCATCTTTTGAATTAAAAATTGATTTAATTCAAAAGTGGAGGAATCTTATGACAATCAAAATAAATGCCCATTTTGTGCCAAAATAAGCAATTGACCATTTTAAATTAAAAAAAATTATTTAAAATGAGGAAAGTGACATGTGGCCCTTAATTAAATAAATTAAAGAATTTAGTTAATAAAATTAGCAACATATTTAAATAAACAAATAAAATTTATTTATTTAAATAGTCTAGAAGAATTAACAGATAGGAATAATTAAATAGATTAAGAAATTTATTTAACTATAAAGACTTTAGATGATTGAGGACTGAGTTATCTTTTTGAATTAAAAATTAATTTAATTCAAAAGTGGTGGAGTCATGTGACAGTAAATAATTAATTTAAATTATTTACTTGGATAGAAATTAGAAAGTGGAGGATAATTAAATAAAAGAGAAAAACTCATGGTGGAGAAATTAGAAAGTGGACAATTTTAAATAAATAACTTTATTTAAAATTAGAAAAAGACAAGGTGGATAATAATTAAATAAATTATAGAAATTTATTTAATTATAGAAAGACATGGAGAAATTAATGATATATTTAAATAAATAAAATTTATTTATTTAAATAATTAAAAAGACAATAGTGGACAAGCAATAATTAAATAAATTTATTTAATTATAAAGAGACATAGGGAATTAGCGACGTATTTAAATAGAAATAAATATAATTTATTTATTTAAATAGTCAAGAGGAATAAAAGATGTGAATTAATTAAATAATTAAGAATTATTTAATTAATAGTTGAATTTGGACTATAGACGAAATATGATAAGACATAGAAAAATGTGGTTTTTGGGTTTATGACATTTTTATGTGTCTACATTTTGCCCCTCTTTGTCATAATGCAGTTTATCGCATTGTGACAAAGAAAACAAGTCAAAAATATGCCCCAATGCAAAATAGGATGAGGAAGAATGATGAGGAGGGTTGCGGTATGCCCTCTCGAGAGGATAGTCGGGTTCCAAGAACACGGGTGTGCTCTTGAAATGAAATGAGAAGACTAAAGGACAAAAATAAGGATGATGAAAATGGGGACAAGAAGAAAATGTTAGAGGGAAAAAGAAGAAGGGTGGACGGGAAAGAAATCCTTCAACACTTGCCAAAGTACTAATATGTGTTGCTCTTAATCATCATTGGGTAGATTGTTGTAATGGCCTACAAACACCATGCTATGACATAAACCAGGGTGTGCAAGGTTGAACCATTACATGAGACAAGCAGTCACAGAAAAGGGTGATTATGACTCATGCCAAGAGCATTATTGCCCCAGTCTTTTGTCATAGTCAACCACAAGCAAAAAAAGACAAAAAAGGACAAGTCATGAAATGTCGTTGCTCCTCTAAATCCTGTTGCCAGGACATCCTTGAGGAACTAGCAACATGACTACCATAAGATAAAGCCATTATCATGATACATCGTTGTTTTTCTAAATCGTTTAGTCGGGATCTCGCTGAGAAACTAGTAACATGAATGTCAAAAGACAAGACATATGTCATGATACGTCATTGCTTCTCTAAATCCCGATGTCAAGATCTCATTGAAAAACTAGTAACATGAATGTCAAAGATAGGACAAACATCATGATACGTCATTGCTTCTCTAAATCCTGGTGTGAGGATCTCGCTAAAAAGCTAGTAACATGATGAAAAAGCCAAAAACGAATGCCAAGTATTTTCCAAGTGTGTCTGGATGTCAAGTTTTAATGATGTCGAGATGATGACTACCAAAGGTTGCCATATTCAGGAAGGACACATCTTGAATAATGTCAATGTCTAGGAAGGATTCATCCTAAAACACCAATGTCGGGGTTTTGTTCTTCAGAAGGACACATTTGAAAGAACGGTGGTGTTGAGAGGAATGATCCTTAAGTGTTAGAAAGGATCCCTCGAAAATGCCAAATGATATGGACGATGCCTAGGAAGGACACATCCTAAGGCACCAATGATAGAGGTCATTCTTCAAAAGGACACATCTGAAAGGTAACTAAGAATTGACAGTTTGACCGGTTACAAAAATTTGACCTGCTTTGACTGAATTTGACTTGTTTTCACTGAGTTTCACTTGTGTTGGCCAGATGATGATAATACCACGGTAATACGATTGTCATGCTGAATGAATGATTGTCATACCTTGTTTTAAGATTTTTCTGTTTGGAGAAATGATTTGTCATGACTAGCAGATTTTTGACGTGTGTGCCAGTGTAATGCCATGAACCCTAATGGAATGACCTAGTGCAGCCTCAGGGGCTCATCGATAGATGGCCTTGCCTACGTCATGCACTTAGAGACCTCGTAGTTCAACACGACCAATGACTTTGTTTTGATGACAAAAGATTGAGTCATGATTTATTGTGACAAACCTAAAGGGACTGACCTAATGTATCAGGGACTCAAAAATGAGTCTTGCCTACGTAGCAAATGCGCAAAGACAACGTAGTTCAACCATGACAAAGACTAACAAGACTTGGACTGACATGACTGTGTTGACTGAGATGACACTATTTTTGGAATTTTGAACTCTATTTGAATTTTTTTGTGTTTTCTTTAGGACATTTTTCAATTTTTTGTCTTTTTTAGGACCCTTTGTGATTTTTTTTGTCTTTTTTAAAGACATTTTATGATTTTTTGGTCTTTTTTTAGGACATTTTATGATTTTTTCGTCTTTTTTAGGACTTTTTATGATTTTTTGGTCTTTTTTCAATACCCATTGTTGTATCATGATAAAAGTTGCCCCTAGTCGATTTAAGGTAAGGCAAAGTGAGATAAGATCAAAAAGGACATGACCCGCGGGAATGGTGGCTAGAATACAAGAATTGATGTCAACCCCTTTGTCAGCCATGGGTGAAAATGTCATGATGGTGAGGTGTATGTGTCAGAAGAAGGATCGTGTATTAGGGACAAAGGCAAATAGAATGACAGTAGATGGTAGAGCAATGACCGAATACTCATGGTGCTTGTTTGCCAGGTTTTCACCATGGTACTTATCCAAAGCGCCTGTTTACCAATTTTTCACTATTGGATGAATTATTTCTCTTTATTTTTGTCATTTGATTATTATTTTTTTGGTGTCGCCAAGACGCCTGTTTGCCAGGTTTTCATCAAGGTGATGATTTTTTGTATTTTTGTATTTTTTTGTATTTTTCAATGGTTGTTGGCTAGGTTTTTTGATGCTATGCATAGAATTTTCACAAATGCAAACTATTGATTGGTTCAGTCAAGTGTTCACCATCAGGAGTTGCCAATTGATATGCACCTGAACCAAATGACAATGTGATGACATAAGGACCCAGCCAATTAGGCTCAAACTTTCCTCGTTTTTCCCTATCTGCTTGATTCCTGGGATTTTGCATGAGCACTAGGTTCACCAATGTCAAATTTTCTAGTCATCACCCTTTTATTATAGTTTCTGTGAAGACGATTTTGATAAGCTTGTAGGTGATTTAGTGCATTATGTCTACACTCATCCAACATTTCCAGCTCATGCAGTCTTGACTGTCTATAATCTTCCTCACTGATAAGGCCTTTCATGGAGACTTGCAAAGATGGTATCTTGACCTCTATGGGAAAGATGGCTTCAGCTCCAAAGATGAGGGAAAAAGGAGTGGCACCAGTAGGGGTGTGGATGCTTGTACGATACACCCAAAAAGCGGGGTTAAGTTGTATATGCCAGTAACGGCCAACATCATTGACTGTCTTTTTGAGAATTTTGATAATAGTTTTGTTAGACACCTCAGCTTGACTGTTTCCCTATGGGTAGTAAGGCATGGAAAAGTGATGGGTGATGTGAAAGTGATGAAAAAGTTCACGGACTTCCTAATTTTTGAATGGACGACTGTTATATGTAATAATGGATTGTGGAATGCCATACCGACAAATGATGTAATTGAGACTGAATTTAGCAATTTGTTTTTCGGTAATGTATGTGAGTGGGATGGCCTCTATCCACTTAGTGAAGTACTCAGTAGCAGTGATAATGAACTTGTGGCCATTAGAGGATGTAGGATGAATCTTTCCCACAAGGTCGAGTCCTCATTGTGCAAAAGGCCAAGGAGAAGTGATCGGCCTTAACTCTTGTGCTAGCGCATGAATTAAATCACTGTGAATTTGACACTAACGACATTTTCTGATGAATTTTAATGCATCCTTCTCTAGTGTTGGCCAATAGTACCCAAATCTCATGATCTTCTTAGCTAAGGTCAGGCCACTTGAATGGGACCCACATATACCCTTATGTACCGTCTCTAAGGTTGTTTTTGCTTCAAAAGTGTCAAGACAATGGAGAAGGGTATTGTCAAAGCTTCAACTAAAAAGGGTGTCACTGATGATGGTATGACGTGCAGCTCTACGATTAAAGGACTTTCATTGGTTGTTTCACAGATTAGGTGGAAGGGTTTGTGCTTGAAGATAGTCATAAATTTCCTTATACCAGGGAGAACGGAACCAACAAGCTCATAGACCATTTCTATTTCAGGGACATCATATGCTGGGATCAATAATTGCTCAACTAGAAACTCAAACTGTGGGACATTAGAAGGGATATCCAACAAAGATCCAATTGCTGCCATAGCATCAGCAGCCTTATTTTGTGTTCTGGGAATCAACTCAAATGATACCATGGGAAAATATGTCAGAATGCTATCGACCATCCTTTTATAAGGCATTAGTTTTTCATCTTTTGTCTCATAGTTGTCATTGATTTGGTTTATTACTAGTTGAGAATCACCAAAGACCTGTAGGTTTCTGATTTTCCACCTCACAGCCATTCTGAGTCCTGTAAGAAGTGCCTCATATTCTGCCATATTATTTGTACATGGAAATTCTATGCGAAATGACTTTGGTATAGAATCACCTTGGGGTGTGATGAATAAAATTTCAGCCCCTGACCCATGGTTAGTATGGGATCCATCAAAGTACAATTGCCAAGGTCGCTTAGGCTCTATGTGAAATATGGTTTCATCTAGAAAATTTGTAACAAGAGGATGATTGTTAGTTATTGGTGCATCTGCTAGCTGATCTGCTATCACTTGTCCCTTAATGGCCTTCCTTTCGACATATTGGATATCATATTTGCTAAGAACCATGACCCATTTTGCTAAGTGTCCAGTTAATGCTACCCAAATCAAAAGGTATTTTAATGGATCAATTTTAGCCACCAATTGGGTCTTATGGTTTAACATATAATGTCTTAATTTTTGTGCTGCAAATACTACTTCCAAGCAAGCTTGCTCGATGGCTATATAATTGAGCTCATATCCCACCAATGGTCTGCTGATGTAATATATAGATCTTTCCTTTTCCTCATGATCATTTTGTGCCAGTAATGCCCCCAGTGCTGAAGTAGTGACAAAGATGTACAGGATCAATGGTTTGCCTTGTATAGGAGCCATGAGAATTGGAGGTGTCAATAGATATTGTTTGATTTGGTCAAATGCCCCCTGACATTTATCAGTCCATACAAAAGGAATACCCTTGTGTAGAAGATACTGGAATGGTTGGCATTTATCTGCCAGTTGAGCAATAAATCATCTTATGGACTGAAGTCGACCATGCAGTGTTCTTAGAGCACTTATGTCCTTGGGAGGGGGCATATCTAATATAGCCCTAACTTTGGTGGGATCAACTTCAATTCCTCTGTGTGAAACTATGTACCCCAATAACTTGGCTAAGGTTACTTTGAAGACACACTTTTTGGGATTCAACCGAACCTTATATTTTTCTAGCCGTGTGAAAATTTTTTCTAAAACTGAGAGATGGTCTTTTCATGTCAATGATTTTGCCAGAAGATCATCCACATAATCTTCCATTATTGTGTGGATCATATCATGAAACATTGTGGTCATTGCCCGCTTATATGTGGCACCTGCATTCTTAAGACCAAATGGCATTACAGTCCAACAATATGTACCCCAAGGACATGTAAAGGTGGTCTTCTATTGATCCTCAAGAGCAATGTGTATTTGATTATATCTAGAGAAACCATCCATGAGGGATAGCATCTCATATCCAACTGTTAGATCCACAATAATGTCAATATTAGGCAGTGGGAAATCATCCTTTGGGTAGGCTTTGTTGAGATCTCGAAAGTCTATGCATGTGCAAATTTTCCCACTAGGCTTAGTGATTGGAACAGGATTAGATATCCATTCTGCATAATCAATTGATCTGACATATCTTGCATCTAATAACTTTTTGAGCTCAACTTTGACCAGTAGAGCTACTTGCGGATGCATTTTTCTTAACTTTTGCTTAACTGGTTTGGCATCCGGTAATAGTGGCAAGTGATGTAAAACCAATTCAAGATCCAAGCCCAGCATGTCTGCATAAGACCATGCAAAGTTGATTTTATGTTCTAAGAAAAATAGTTGAAACTCAGGCTTTTCTTCTTTTGTCAGTGATGCTGCAAAGAGTACCATTTTAGGATCTTCTATAGTTGCTATATTGACTTCCATAGTATCTTCAATAAGCATTGCAGATTTTTCCCTGTCGACAGGGAGAAAGTCCAATCCTCCACCTTTAGGCGCCTCAAAGAGGTTTTCACCTTCGGGTACGTCTTTTATTTTTACTTTTTTACTGTCAGAAGGTGCCTTTCGATTTTCACCTAAATATGTGTCATTTTGTGCTTTATTTTTCTTTTTATTTTTACAACTAGAGGATGGTGTAGTCTCCCCAAAATATGCAGTGCAGTCCAAGTCAATAGAAAATCCAGCCTTATGGTCCCCACTTGGAATGCCTTCACATAACCCTAGAAATTTTTCTATGGCCTCATCATTCTGAAAAGTATCCATTATTGGTGGGCCTTGTTGGTTCCAGTCAATTAGGTCAGGATAGACTAGGGATATTCCATCATTGGCAGGTGAAAATTCAGGAGATGAAGCGGACAACATACAAATGGATTCAGTAACATGAAAGATGAAATTATCATCATCATTTGGGTCTATGTCGGATTCTATCCAGTACTCCACTTCATTTGTTTCATATTTTCCATCGAAATAGGGGACAAATGGTGTAGAACCAGGGTTAACATTAGTGGTAGCCAATGGTGATTTAGGTGACTCCGTTTGATGGTCGGTTGATGGGGATGTTTGAGAAGGTATATCTGGGCTATGATGGATGGGAAACCTAGGTGTAATAATACTTATCATTGGATTGATTTTAAACATTTGTGCGAATTGCTCTTCAAATGAAGGCTCTCCCGGTTCAATGAATAATTCATCAAGACAATAATCGCTGAAGGATCTTTTAGATCCAAGCTCCCATTTGTGAGAGTCAGTTTCAGAGGAGGTTTCCTCAGTTGTCTCAACACAGTCTGAAGCATAGACTAACTCAGAAGAATGCACATTGGTACTAGGATCGCCAGACTCGTGTAGACCTAACCCTAACCCAAGATGCTTTGGTTTTTGTGAGACTATTAATGGCTCATGTCTTCCATCTTTATCCTTTCTGAGGCCGCTCTTTCCATCATAACCTTTTGCTTTGAACATTGTGTATCCTTTGCCATATGTTGTTAGTGACAAGGGAGTCAAGTCTTGTGGTTCCTTATTGTGAACCTCAAAATTTTTCCTATTCTAGTGCATAAAATAACTCAAAATACGAATAGTAAAATAACCAAGGACACCTCAAGATTAGCCAAAAGAGAGTGACAAAACAATAAGGAAAATAGATAGCATAAGACACAAATGGTTTTACCTTCCTTTGTTGTTGAGACCCCTTTGATTGGCCCTTGCTTAAGATGGGATGTGTGCTCCTTGATGGCTCTATTGAGGATCTTTACTATGTGCTTGGATGCAAATGCAAGTGGATGTAATTGAAAATTGGATGAGTGCACAAAATGGAAGCATGTAGTTGCAAAATGACTAATTGTTTTAAATGCCCTTGAGGAGGGGGTATTTATAGAAGAACTTGAATTCTCTAGAGAATTCAATGGTCAAGATTGATCCAACAAGGTCAAGATGCAGGGCTATGGTGGGTTGAGGACTCACAAGCCCTCACATCTTGACATGTGGATTGTGAAGTGGATAAAGGTAGGATGATGTGTAGGTGATGTGTCAAAAAGGTACATGATGTGGAGGAAGGACAAGTACCTTCCAAGTACATTGGGACATGGGAAGAATCTTGGGTGAATAAAAGTGAATTAAAAATTCACAATGATTGGAAGAATCTGGTGGATAAGACAATGTTCCCAAAAGGTGGGAGTTTGTCACATGTGACTTGATTTGAGAAGTCAAATATTCTAGAAGGTGCATGGGAAAAGGGGATTCTAGAAGGAATAAAATGTGAATTAAAAATTCACATGGGGAAGAGAGGAGCCTAGGGTGAATAAAAAGGAATTAAAAATTCCTTGGGAGATGGGAGGATTGACCAAGGTACTAATTAGGTTTGACTAATCATTAATTGGGGATAATTAGGGGCTAATTAGGATTAAAAGCCAACTTGCAAAAGTTGGAGGATGTGACACATCCTAATCAAAGATTAGGCATGTGCACATCCTTAATGAAGAGATTAGGAAATGGATTAGGATTAGATGAAAATGACATGTGAAGAATTAAATAAATGTAATATTTATTTAATTTATTTGATGAAAAGGGGATTAAAGAGGGTAAGGTATTTAATTAATGAATACCTTAGGGATTTGGAAAAATTAAGGATATTAATTAAATAATAGTAATATTACTTAATTAACTCAGATAAGAGGATGTTTAGATGAAAAGTAATAAATTTGGATAAATTAAGTTGTCAAATTTGGATGTCTACATTTTGCCCCTCTTTGAGATGGTGTTACGAAGTAGCATCATTTCAAAGAATATTAAAATATAGAACCCAAAAGGAGATGGTTAGATTGGAAAAGATGCCCCAGTCATCAAAGGGATGACTAGAAAGATGATGGGGGTCAAGATGAGAGTAGGGATTGAGGTAGGAAGAAAGATGATGGGGGTGAAAATGAAGAGTAGGGATTGAGGTAGGAAGAAAGATGATGGGGGTGAAAATGAAGAGTAGGGATTGAGGATGCCCCCTCGAGAGGACATGCAGGTTGAAGAGAACACGTGTGTGCTCTCGAAATAGATGATGTGATGCAAGGGGAGATGAGGAAGATGATGAAAGGTGATGGGTAAGAGAGTAAGTGATATGGAAATGGATGAAGCACAAATGGATTTGAGGACAAAAGGTGATGTTGCCCCAGTCAAGGTACAAGCCAAAATAGGTTGATGATAGATGGAGTGTTGTCAATGAGGAAATGAAGGATCCCAAAACAACACGAGGATAGGGAAGGATACATCCCACTGAGTGGTATTGATGAGGGAAGGATACATCCCAAAACACCACTAAAGGATAGGGAAGAATACCTCCCGATGATGATGATGAAAGTGTGGTTGATGAGGGAAGGATACATCCCAAAACACCACTAAAGGAATAGGGAAGGATACCTCCCAATGATGATGATGATGGGTCAAGGCTGGTAACAAGACTGGGAACAAGACTGGGGACAAGGCCGATGATTTGGCGAAATGGAATGGATGGTGGTTGGATAGAGATGTGAGATAAGGATGAAGGATGAATGGATGGGGGGATTGTGATATATAAGAGGATGGGGGATATATGCAAAATGATGGAATGGAGAATGAAATGCAATCCTAATGCAATTTTCCATCTTCGGAGCACTGATTTTTGTTATAGCATAAGACACCAAGTGCTAGGGTATGTGGAACCAAGGCGTAATAGTGTCTAATGCATGAAATAAACACAACAGAAAAGAAGGCTATCCCAACACCCCAAAGTCACAAAGACCTTGGTCGGGCCAGGTATTGAGATAACCACAAGCACAAAAGGATGCCCCAGCATAACACAAGACCTCAGGGATCTTGGTGGGTACTATGTGGTACAACCAAGAAGACAAATAGACATAAAAAGATCAAGATATGCCCATATGTTGACCAATAAAAACACACCATAATATGATGGATTATGGTGGTCTTGACAAGTGATGATAGGGAGCTCAAATGATAAACAAAATCCAAAAGCATCAAAAGATTGCGATCAATTTCAAATGTCCTTTGCTAAGAACCAGCTAGATACAAGTGGATCTCGTTTGTTAAGAACTAGCTAGATAAGGGCATAGCTTGATGGCACGACACAAGGAAGATAAGACATGGTACTGACACACCCAAAAGACCTAGGGGCTCGGGGGCCGATCAAAGAGTAGCCTTGCCTACGTAAAAGCACAGAGCCCTCGTAGTTCGACAAAAGGCGGACGACTGACCATGATGGAGATTTTGATGGATGACCAAGATAGGATGGAGAATAGGAGAAAAGTGGACAATATAGATCAATGATGAACCCCGGGGGTGGATCAAATGATCGATCTTGCCTACGTGAAAGCGCAGGGGCAACATAGTTTGACAAAAGGTCACAGACAAGTGATGATGAAAGATGATGAGATAACCTTAGATAAGGGGTTAAAATGATGGAACTGACATAACGGAACAAGATAGACCTGTTGGAGTGGATTGGAGGATGATGGTGATCATGAAGCTCAGGGATGGGATAGTTATCCAAGTCATCAAAGATGAAGTGGGTGAATGACATGCCATAGAGATGAATGATGAAGTGATGAACGATGAGATAGAAAAGATGTGCAAAAGAAGTAGAAGTGATGACGATAAGATAGATGACATTGGATTGCATGGGGAAAAGCCTATAGCTAGATACCAATGACAAGGGATTATGAGATAGGATGAGGGGAGAGGATGGTGGGAGGAAAAGGATTGTTTGGGTGGATTGGATAGAGGGATAAGGATTTGGAAGAGGAAAAGGTGACCAGATGGATAGGCGACTAATTCTTGGAACTAGAAGGTGAAGGGTGAGAACAGGTGGGAGATTACTCAGAATGAGTAAACGATTGATCAAGATTATGGAATGAGAGTTTGAAATGATAGGAGGTTTGATGAAGTGTTGAGATGATAGATGAAGGTGCGAAGTAGATGAATGGTTACATGGAATGAGTGAATGGATTTATTAGAATGGATGAATAGGACAAAATTGAAGAAGATGGAAGGAGGGATCTTAAGACTTTGTTCGGTAGCCAAAGACATTGACTGCAGATGGATGAAAGCCCAGATTAGGGGTTTGGTTAAGCTCAGATTGGGATAAGATTAAAGCTCAGATGAGGATTGGATTGAAGACTAGAATGATTGAAGGATATGATTGGATTGATTCTACACCAAGTTCTGGGGCTTAAGGGATGTAAGGTGTTGACAAGCAGATTTTTCCAAATTTGGCAATTTTTAGAAATTATCAAATTTTACCATTTTAGGAAACCTCAAGGATATGCTTGCGAGAGTCCCAATTTTTTCTGAGAAATACCCATTGGTGAGATAGGATGAATTGCCAACTAACATCCCAGATTCGAGATATGCATTTTGAGTTATGAGCGAAAACAATTTTTCAAAATGTTGGAAAAAAATACTAAATTGGGATTTTGAGGGCCTAGATGAAAGTTTGAGGCTCCAAAAATGGGTCCAAACGGGTTCCAACAACTTTCAAAGAAACTAGTTTGAAATCCACTCGTTATCGCATAACGCAACTACCCGTCAAATTTCAGCTCAAACTGACACCCGAGTAAAAAGTTATGGCCTTCGGAAGTTTGGGTGTAAAAATCAAAAATCAATTTTGAAAATTCAAAACATGGGTTTTGATGGCGGAGAAAAAATTAAGCTGGGTCGGGATTATTTTTTGAAAAAGACTATAAAAAGTGAAATTTTGGCGGGGTAAAGAGTATACATGGTGGAGCATTATGGGAGACATGAGATGAACCGCCGGGGAGGTGTGGTGTGTCATGGGAGGCGGAAGCCCCATCGAGCGGAGGCAGCCCTAGGGCTCGGCAGGCGTGCATACTGGGAATGAAGCATATCCAGTGAGAGATGCCGGGAAGGCGATGGGGTGTGTGCATACAGGGGGCGAAGCCGGGGCCGATAGGGTGTGTATGCCACAGTGGAGAGCATGCAGTCGTGAACCTTGGGAGGAGCCAGCCCAGTGGCATGGCCAGGAAGGCAAGCAGGGTAGTATGCATACAGGGAAACGGAAAGCGAGGCCCGGCGGGCATGTATATGCATGGGGAAGGCAGTGGGGCATGTCGTCCGAGAAGCGAGGGAGATGCCAGGAGAAATGCCTACTTGCTCCCACGGGAGGAATTACACAAGCCAGGGGAGGGAAGCGGAGCCACTACGACAAAGAAAAGCAAAAAAAAGAGGGATGGGGCGATGAACACAGAGAAAAGATAAGAGATTGAAAAGATGTGTAAGAGAAGCAAAAGTGAGGGCGATGAGATAAAGGGAATTGGGTTGCATGGAAGGAGGCCTATAGCCAAATACCAATGACAAGGGATTGTGAGATGGGATGAGGATAAAGATGAAAGAATGGATGAAGGATGGGAGGGATTGTTTGGATGGATAGGAATATAAGGATTGGGAGATGAAAGGGATGCTAGTATAAATGGATATGAAGATAAGGATGGGGAGATGGAAGGGATGCTAGGATAGATGGATAGGGACAGAAGGATTGGGAGATGAAAGGGATGCTAGTATAAATGGATATGAAGATAAGGATGGGGAGATAGAAGGGATGCTATGATAGATGGAAGAGATGCTAGGATAGATTGATGCGAAGATAAGGATGGGGAGATGGAAGGGATGCTAGGGTAGATGATGTCTCCAAAGACTATGTCACAAAGAAAGAAGATGCCCCCACTCTAGATATGTCATATATGATGAGGCGTGAGGGATGGGAGATGAGTAGATGGGAAGATAAAAAAGATAACTAGAGGAGGATAGGATGGGTGACCAAGGAATACAACATAGCATGGATGAAGGGAATGTAAACTAAGAGGTGGCCAAAGCATATATAGATAGGTGCCCCTATTTTGATCAAGATCACAAGAAGAATGGAGGGATGGGAGATAAATGGGATATGATGGTAGGATGCGGAAGATAGGTGGGATGGAGGGGTTTTATGAGGAGGACAGGTGCATAGCGGGAAGCATAGCGAGAATGCATATTAGGAAGTTGCCCCAAGTACAGATGGGGATTTACGTATGACGCCTGTTTTCCAGGTTTTCATCATGTTACTTATCCAAGGTGCTTGTTTGCCAAGGTTTCACCATTGGATGAATTATTTCTCTCTCGCTCTCTTCTTTTTTTTTTTTTTGGATAGTATGCAAAAGGAGATGGATAAGGATAGGGAGGCGAATAAGTGGATTTAGAAGACATGCGATAAGGATATGGACGAAGGACTCAAGCATCAAGTTCTATACAAGGTATTAAGAGCTCATGTTCGAACTAACTATTGGATGTTGGTACAACCTTAGGAGGATAAATGGATTATGCAAGAGGATGAATTAGAGGGATGGGATGCTGCAAAGGGTATGGATGGAATGATGGGGGGGATATGTGATGGGGATATGTGTTTAGGACCAACATTGGCACATGTGGTGGTGGATGTGAGAAGATAAGAGGATTAAGGGATGTAGAATGTGTGGATAATGGAGGGGATGGGGTGGTGAAATTTGGAACATAAGGACCCAAAACAGACTTAGGAGAAAGGGGTGTATGACTAGCTTTTGGATTAGCAACTTTGGATGTTCTTATAGATTTTTCCTGTGATGGCATTGCATCTTTTTTCTTTGGGATCCACATGGTTTTGATCTTTGCTTTGGTGGGCCTTTGTGGCCTATGGATTGGATGTATATTTATATTTTTCTTCTCTTCACCATGTCTTTTAGAGGGGACATTGGGAGCCGTAGATTCATGTGGATGCTTGGATTTATGCATTTTTTCTTTAACAACCAAAGTGCTTTTAGTAGCAATGGGATGGGTGTGAGGAGATGGGGGTAGGAGTATGGGGATTATGTGTAGATGGAGGATGTTTTGGTAAGTGCCTTTGTTGATCCTGACTATGGGGTATGTGAGAGGGATGTTTATGATGGATGAGATGGATAGGTGATGAATGGATGAAGGGATGGATAGGATGAGATGGAGGAGGTGATTTTGGGATATATGGACCCAAGATGGATGGAGTGGATGAAGGATGGGATATGGTGGATGGAGGGATGCAAGGACCCAAAAATGGATGGAGCAGATGAAGGAGGGATATGAACGGTGGTTTTGAGGCGATATGATAGAGGAGGAGGGATGGAAACATATGATCTAGTGGGTCGATGGGAAGAGCCGACATTTCATTTGGAAAAGGCTCGTTGAGGACGTCTAGAGGTTGTACCAACATCTTTAGATTGTGAGGCTTGGGAAATAGGTCGAAGACCTTGCATGCAGACTTTTTCTTTGACTTGGATGGGATCTAAAATACCTTGCTCATGAAGGCCTAGACCTTTTCCTTGATAGTTCATTCTCTTGAGCATTTGATCTAGGACAGGATTTGTGTTATTCTGAAAACATGATGCGAGTCCATTATTAGGTGGAGAATGATGGGTGGTAAATACACTATTCTTTTCTTCTACGAGGAGGCCACCATGGAAGAATGTGAGAGTACCAAGGGGATATGCAAGCGGTGTAGGTATAGCAGTTTTAGGCGATGATGGGGGATCATGAGAGGGAGATGGTGGGATAGCAACATGTGGATAGGTGATATCAGGAGAGGGATTAGTGGATATGATAGGATCTAGATTTGTGGTAGTGGGATCATGTAATGGAGATGGAGATGGAGTGGTGAAAAGTTGAATGACAAGGGGATCATGGGATGGAATGGATGGGGGATTGGGATCTTAAGGTGAACTAGATAGGATGGTAGGATCTTGATCTATGGAAGGGGATATGTTGGCATGCTTTGGATTAGACTCTTGGCATGGTGCATCTTGTGTGGACGGAAGGATGACAGAGTGTTGGAGAGACTCTTCAAGTTGGGGAGATGGAAGGATGGAGGATTTGATGCAGTCATCAGAATGGATTTGGGCGTCATCGATGGGTTCGATGACTCTTGGAGTAGGAGGTGGATGTTCAGTGGATTCAACAGATTTAAATGATGTGATGGTAGGAGATGGGGGCTCGGTGGATTCAAAGGGTGTGATGGCAAGAGATGGGGACCCAGTGGATTCAGAGGATGTGACGGTAGGAGATGGGAGCCCAGTGGATTCAGAGGATGTGATGGTAGGACATGGGGGCTCGATGGATTCAGAGGATGTGATGGTAGGATATGGGGGCTCGATGGATTCATAGGATGTGATGGTTTCATCAGTGATAGGTGTTGAGTGGAGAAGGGTCTCGTCACTAACGACCATGGATGATGGGTTGGGATGGCATGGTTCCACGACTGCAATGTGTGGAGTGGGGGATGTTTCCTTTGTTATAATTCCTTGGAGAACTTCTGAAATGAGAGACTTGCATATGGTGGGCTTGGCTAGGGTGGTAGAAATGGATGAGGGATTATGGATTAGTGGACTAGGGTTAGATGGAGGAATGGGATTGAATGTAGGACTATGAGTAGATGGGGGACTAGGATTGGATGGAGGACTAGGAGTAGATGGAGGACTAGGATTGGATGGAGAGTTAAGCTAAGGATATTGGAGTGGTGAATTAAGATAGGGGGACATGGATTGTGGATTAGGACAAGAGGATATAGGTGGTGTAGTGGGACAAGAGGATGTGGGGGATGAATTATAATAAGGGTATTGGGATGGTGGATTAGGATGAGGACATGTGGATGTAGGATTAAGGTAAAAGGGCGTGGATGTAGGATTAAGATAGGAAGGTACGAATGTAGGATTAGAGTGAGTAGATTGGCATGGAAGATTAGGGTAGTGGGTATACGCGGATGAAGGATTTAGATAGGAGGATGTAGATGGGGGATTAGGATAGGGGTATTGAGGTGGTAGACTAAGATAAGAAGATGCGGGTGTTGGATAAGAGGATGATGTAGATGAAGGGTATGATGGATATGACGGATATCCCTTGTCAAAGGTAGCAGAAGCAACATGATTAGGCATGGACGAAGACATAACAGGATAACTCAAGGGGGTGATTGGATTTTGGAAAGTGGGTGGAGAAAGCTTACTAGAGATGATAGTGTTAATGGGATCTATGTCATATACCTCTTGATCAACAAGACTTTCGTTATCGTCATCAATGCAATTAGGGTTTCCCTTGACTACTTTTGATGGAGGATAAGGATTCATGATGATGAAAGCATAAATAGAATGGATCAAAGATTTTGGATGGAGATGGATGAAAGCTCAAATTGGGATTTAATTCAAGCTCAGATGAGGATTTGGATTAAAGCTCAGATTAGGATGTTTGGATGATGTGATGGGATTGATTTTGATTTTGATGGGATTCGGTAGATGGATGATTGGATAGGGATGTGATTGGATCGGATTTGGATTTGGATCATATTTTGTTGGGATATATTATGTCGGATTGGATTTTGATTGGATTGGATTTCGATTTGATTGGATTAGGATTTGATTAGATTGGATTGGATTGGATTTGGATTTGATTGGATTAGGATTTGATTGGATTGGATTGGATTGGATTTGATTGGATTGGATTTGGATTTGATTGGATTAGGATTGGATTAGATTTGGATTTGATTGGATTAGGGTTGGATTGGATTTGGATTTGGATTGGATTGGATTGGATTCGATTGGATTGGGTTTGATTGGATTGGATTTGATTGGATTTAATTGGATTGGATTTGATTGGATGGTAAGAGATGAGAGGGAGACCTTGAGTTTGATTGAAGGAAGTTACCTTTAATAACCAAGAGTTTTAATTGATTAAGAGGGTGATTATGACATCGAATCCACCTTAAGATAGGAATGGATTGATTGGGTCGAAGATGATAACTTACGCCACCGAATTCGCCTCAAGATGGAGGAAAATTGATTGGGGTCAAAGTTAAAGACTAATAATCAAGTTCAAGCGCTATGGTCAATTTGGGTGACCGCTTTGTAATACAAGGTTAGGACAGTTTGGTTATGGGTGGTGTTTGGAGATGCAAATGGTAAGAAATTATTGGTGGATTAGGGAGATATTAGAATGAATGGGGGATTAAGGATAATTGTGGAAAATGTATGGGGATTTAGAATGGTTGAACGAAAGTTTAGAATAATGAGACAGAGGTTTAAAATGGTCAAATAGAGGTTTTTGGAGGTTTAGAGTGACAAAACGAAGGCTTGGGATGATAAGGTGATGGTTGGGAATGGTTAAATGATGGTTTAGAGGCTAGATGGATCCAAATGGGGTGATTTCGGGTGTTCAAGAAGGCACATTCACCCTTTTGCAGCAAACCAGGGGCATAATCGCCTTTCTGCAGTAAAACAGGGGTGTAATTGCACTTCTGCGGTAAAACAAGGGCGTAATTGCACTTTTGCGGTAAAATAGGGGCGTAATTGCACTTCTACGGTAAAACAAGGGTGTAATTGCACTTCTACAGTGAAACAGGGGCGTAATTGCACTTTTGCAGTAAAACAGGGGCGTAATTGCACTTCTGTAGTGAAATAGGGGCATAATTGCACTTTTGCGGTAAAACAGGGGCGTAATTATACTTCTGTAGTAAAACAGGGGCGTAATTGCACTTCTGCGGTAAAACAGAGGCTTGGTTTGATGCAAATGACTATTGCAAGGACTTTAAAATGATAATGATAAGGCCAAATTGTCAAAAGTTCACTAGTTTCTCACAAGAAAACACTCTCAAGCAAATACAACCCTATGATTAGTGTTAAGGGTATGGCCAAAGTGGTCTTAATCTAGGATGCACAAGGTATCTAGGGAGTCCTCGATATACTCTCGGTACGTGAGGGACAACTATGAACACCAGCCCATCATAAGCATGAGTCGGGAACCCCAGCGAGATATTGAAGGGCTCAGACCAACTCTTTATGTCTATCTAGGTATCACCCTAGCTTCGACGCTCCACCAATTACGACGTGACTGGATTGGGGTATAGCTTTCGCTCTCCCCCTTTGTATACCCCGCCGGTACGCGTGGTTGGAATCGTCCCTTGGGGCGATGAAATCCCCAAGCAAGTCCCACTATGGAGAAAGCACTAACTGCTTCCAACTACCCCCCAGGTTCACACGAAGTGGAAGGGGAAAGCGAAAACAAGCTAATGCTCCCTTTGGGTAACACAAAAAAGATAAAAACAACAAGCAATAAATATTACTCCCTCTAATTAAGCTTGTTCTTAGATTAATGCAAACAACAAGGATAATTTTAAGAAGATTGAGCAAATGGATAGCCCTACAAGCAAATATTAGATATTTTATCCCGCTTTCTCCATCAACTTCACAAGAATATGCTGTAAAAAGTTAGCACCAAACACATGTATCCTTGCAAGAACAATGTTAATAAGAAAACAACAAATAAATTCGAAGCCAAGATAATAATTTTACCTTCCAGGGGGCGCAGTCGCCCTTCTGCAGCAAAATAGGGGCGTAATTGTACTTCTGCAGTGAACAGGAGGGCGCAATTGCACTTCTACAGTAAACAAGAGGGCGCAATTGCACTTCTGCGGTGAACAGGAGGGCGCAATTGCACTTCTGCAGTAAATAGGAGGGCGCAATTGCAGTTTTGCAGAAAAGTGTTAGTAACAATTGAAATTTCAGTCACGTGGGCGCACACGCCCTTCTGCAGAAAATGTTAGAAAAAGTGAAATTTTAGCCACACACGCCCTTCTGCAGAAAATGTTAGAAAATAGTGAAATTTCAGCCATGTGGGCGCACACGCCCTTCTGCAAAAAATGTTAGAAAACAGTGAAATTTCAGCCATGTGGGCGCACACGCCCTTCTGCAGAAAATGTTAGAAAAATTGAGATTTCAGTCACGTGGGCGCACACGCCCTTCTGCAGAAAATGTTAGAAAAACTGAAATTTCAGTCATGTGGGCGCACACGCCCTTCTGCAGAAAATGTTAGAAAATAGTGAAATTTCAGCCACGTGGGCGCACACGCCCTTCTACAGAAAATGTTAGAAAATAGTCAAATTTTAGCCACATGGGCGCACACGCCCTTCTGCAGAAAATGTTAGAAAACAGTGAAATTTCAGCCCTGTGGGCGCACATGCCCTTCTACAAAAAAATGTTAGAAAAAAATTGAAATTTCAGCCACGTGAACGCACAAGCCCTTCTGCAGAAAAATGTTAGAAAACAGTGAAATTTCAGCCCCGTGGGCGCACACGCCCTTCTGCAGAAAATGTTAGAAAAAGTGAAATTTCAGCCACGTGGGCGCACACGCCCTTCTGCAGAAAAGTGTTAAAAACATTTGAAATTTCAACCCAGGTGGGCGCACACGCCCTTCTACAGTGAAAACAGGGGCGTAATTGCACTTCTGCAGTAAAACAGGGGCGCAGTCGCCCTTCTGTGATGTGTTCCTAGAAAAACTTCAACAACAACAAACGTAAAAGTATGGGAACCCGTTTGTGGGTCCCACCGGGTGTGCCAGAAATGTGAACCTCAGAATTTGTCCTATTCTAGTGCATAAAATAACTCAAAATACGAATGGTAAAATAACCAAGGACACCTCAAGATTAGCCAAAAGAGAGTGACAAAACAATAAGGAAAATAAATAGCATAAGACACATATGGTTTTACCTTCCTTTGTTGTTGAGACCCCTTTGATTAGCCCTTGCTTAAGATGGGATGTGTGCTCCTTGATGGCTCTATTGAGGATCTTTACTATGTGCTTGGATGCAAATGCAAGTGGATGTAATTGAAAATTGGATGAGTGCACAAAATGGCAACATGTAGTTGCAAAATGACTAAGTGTTTTAAATGCCCTTGAGGAGGGGGTATTTATAGAAGAACTTGAATTCTCTAGAGAATTCAATGGTCAAGATTGATCCAACAAGGTCAAGATGCAGGGCTATGGTGGGTTGAGGACTCACAAGCCCTCACATCTTGACATGTGGATTGTGAAGTGGATAAAGGTAGGATGATGTGTAGGTGATGTGTCAAAAAGATACATGAGGTGGAGGAAGGACAAGTACCTTCCAAGTACATTGGGAGATGGGAAGAATCTTGGGTGAATAAAAGTGAATTAAAAATTCACAATGATTGGAAGAATTTGGTGGATAAGACAATGTTCCCAAAAGGTGGGAGTTTGTCACATGTGACTTGATGTGACAAGTCAAATATTCTAGAAGGTGCATGAGAAAAGGGGATTCTAGAAGGAATAAAATGTGAATTAAAAATTCACATGGGGAAGAGAGGAGCCTAGGGTGAATAAAAAGGATTTAAAAATTCCTTGGGAGATGGGGAGAGTTGACCAAGGTACTAATTAGGTTTGACTAATCAGTAATTAGAGGATAATTAGGGGCTAATTAGGATTAAAAGCCAACTTGCAAAAGTTGGAGGATGTGACACATCCTAATCAAGGATTAGGCATGTGCACATCCTTAATGAAGAGATTAGGAAATGGATTAGAATTAGATGAAAATGACATGTGAGGAATTAAATAAATGTAATATTTATTTAATTTATTTGATGAAAAGGGGATTAAAGAGGGTAAGGTATTTAATTAATGAATACCTTAGGGATTTGGCAGAATTAAGGATATTAATTAAATAATAGTAATATTACTTAATTAACTCAGATAAGAGGATGTTTAGATGAAAAGTGATAAATTTCGATAAATTAAGTGTCCAAATTTGGATGTCTACACTTATAAATCCAAGATTCTATGTCATCTATGTCCTCCTAACTCAATTCACCCCACTTTATGAAGATTGTATTTGGAGGAACTTTGAAAGTCTCTTTTTCCTGTATTCTGAAGCAAGGTTTTCCATAAATTTAAGGAGACTTGGGCATCTTAGTTATGCAATAGGCCAGATTGAGCTTGTATTCTTCGTAGCCTTGATCCTGGATTTGAAACTTTGGGTTGACACTTGAGGTGGTGGATGATGCAGTGGGTGTTATTGAAGTGGTCATGATGGGAGAAGAAGTGGAAGTGAATGGAATGGATGATGAGTTGGAATGCTTGACAAGTGCTGAGGGGTCAATGTATTTTGAAGTTGGGGACGCGGAAGCTTCCTGATTGATAGGGACTTGATAGTCAGAAATACCCCGTAGATTGGTACAGTAAGAGAATGGATCAGGGTCTCCGTATATGGTGATTTCCGTACCTTCAAAAGGGAATTTCAAGCATTGGTGATATGTGGAAGGGACAGCTTTGAGAGCATGGATCCAAGGTCGACCAAGCAAAATGTTATATGGGAGATTCAGATCTAGGACGTGACAGGTTGTTTCAATAATAAGAGTTTCAATTTTCAATGGAATAGTGATTACTCCCAAAGAGGAGCGTTCTTCATCATCATATGCTTTAATCACAATATTTCGTGTATCGTCTATGCATGCATCAGAAAACCCTAAAGCCTTGACCAATTTTAAGGAACATATGTTTAGTCCTGCTCCACCATCTACTAAAACTTGTATGACTTTGTGCTTATGGACAAGAACCTCAATATGAAGGGCGTCGTTGTGGTTGGATTTAGAGGATGAATAATCTTGTTCAGAAAGGGTGACATGGTGGGGAGTCATGAGGTATCCCACCATGGCCTCGAATTGGCTAACATTAATGTCTTGAGGTATAGAGGACTCTTGCAATGTCTTGTCTAATATAGCCTTATGAGCGGGGGAAATACGCAACAACTCAAGGATCGAAATTTGTGCCAGTGTCTTTCCCAACTAGTCAATGAGATTAAAATGTGCTTTTGGCTGGGACTGCTTGGGTTGTGAATGAGATGATGGCTGGGAGGTGGACAGGCCAACGATTTTTACCTTTGGTTGTCTATGTGGAGGAGGGCCAGCTATAGTGACCTTGCCACCTTGAGTTGTGACATTGCATTTAGGGTCTTTTCTGATGGTGACGATGCAGACTTCTTCATCATTCATTTGAATGTGGTTTATGATGGATCCAATGGAATAGTTATATGCAATACGGGCACGATTGGCTTTGTTATTATTGTTATTGGCATTTGACGTGGAGGGGTTTCCAGAACCATGATCTTGCAATGGGTTCTTATGTATTGTATGATCTGCATTGGAAGTGAATTGTGATCCACCAACTTCAATGACACACTTTTCAATAAGATCTTGTATCAAAATTTTCAATTGTCTACAAGAAGAGGTTTTATGTCCCTTTGCCTGATGATAGTCATAGAATGCATTGTCGTCCCACCATGCTGGTTTAAACTGTGTTGGGTCATATGGTTTAGGGTCTTGAAGTGTAATGACACCATTCTGAAGACATTTCTTAAGGAATTCTTCAATAGGTTCACCCAAAGGGGTGTATGTACGTCCTCTTGGAAATTGTCTTATTTGTCTAGTCTGTCATTGTCCTTGATTATTTTGATTTCCATTGTTACTTTGATTTGTTTGGACAACACTAGCAGCATAATTTTGTGTTGTCAGTTGTGTATTTTGAGGTTGTGTCCCTTTCAACGTGATCATGGGACCCATGGTATTAATCACTTTGGCATCGACTACTCCATCATTAGTGACATGTTTGTTTTTGACCCAGAATTTATTCTTGTCAGTTGGAGGAGGATTTGTATTCATGTTTTTGGGACCATATTTCAATTTTCCCTCTGCAATTAGGGCTTGTTCAACCTGAATGCCACATTCGACAAGGTCTGCAAAAGTTGTGTAACAATGGACATGCAAGCCATTCCTTAATGGACCCAAAAGTGTTTGTACAAACATGTTGACTTTTTCCTTTTCAGGTATATCGATATGACAATGACTTGCTAGGCTTCTCCATTTTTGAAAGAATGGTATAAAGGTTTAACCTGAATCCTCTTGTGTGAGTTGGCATAAAGTGGTGATAGAGGTGTCTGTGTCAATATTGTATGTGTAATTTTTGACAAACTTCTTAGCAAGTTCTCTCCATGACTAGATTCCTGGTTGTAAGGTATAGAACCATTCTAGAGCTGGGCCTGCAAGGCTTTTAGGAAATAGACGCATTAGATATGTGTTCTCATGAGCGATGTCTGCACAACTTGTGACAAATTCCCTAATATTGTTGATTGGACTTGTTTTCCCTTTGTACTTGTTAAAGTTTGGAGCCACATAACCATGTGGAAATGGTGGCATAGACAATGTCATGTTGAAAGGATATGGACATAAATCATATGAAATTTGTGTCTTTTTGTCGAGGGTCTGCATATTTTCTTTCCATTTTCAAAGGTCACTCAGTTTCGATAATATGGTATGTAGCATGGTATCATTGGTTGATTGAAGAATTGTCTGTTGTGGGATGTGTGACATGTTTTGAGTGTGAATCTATGATGAGTATGTTGGGATATGTGACCAAACTATGTTTGTTTGTATCTGAGGTATGTGGAATCCGTGACTCATTTGATGTCCCAAGGTATGCATTTGTTGTGTCATTTGAGTGCCTTGTCCATGTGGGATGTTGAATTGTGATGATGTATGGACATTATGGTGAGGGCCTTGAATAAAGAGACAATGTGTGTTTCTTCCAAAGGGGTTGAATGAAGTTGCACCATAGGGGTGTGACGATGATACCCCCATTGTCATGGATGAGGAGCCAAACATGGAGTTAGAGGTGGTGGTCCCTATTGATGTGGATGCAAAGGTGGCTCCCATCGTTTGGGAAGATAATGTGGACATTGTAGGCATGGACTGTGTAAAAGTGGCTGCTATTGCTTGTGAAGGTATGGTAGTCATTGTAGGAATGGATTGTGTAGATGACCCTCCCACAAATCTTGTGGTGTTTGATGTGTTTTGAATTATGGTACCACTAGATGATCCAGTAATGATATTAGTGCTAACTTGTGTAGTGGTACCTATGTTGTTGTTGGAAGTGGTGTTCATGTCTTGGTGTGATGTCATGTTTTGTGTGACAGTGTTAGGAGAGGAAGGTCGTATGGAATCAATGTCAAAACCTTTTGATAATCGTGCACCTCTATCTAAGAGCATAGCCAAGTATCTGTCAGGATCATTTAAGACCAAGTCTTCTAGAAAAGTCGCTATGTCAGGGTCTTGGGTTGCGCCATGCAAATCTTCAGCTATTACTTGTCCACTTGGGTCTCTTTGTATAAACTGTTCAAAAAGTGGGTTTTGAAAAGACGCTGACATATTCAGGGATGTTGGGATAGTTGCATTTCCAAAGGGGTCATCAAAACTCCAAATTTTTGGGTTAAAATGAGGGTCTATGTTGTCCAAGTTCTGTCCAAAGTTTGCCATTTCTTGTTTCTTTCTTTGTAGTCTTGTTTGTACCATCAAAGGAAATTTCTCAAATGACTATGAGGGTAATGCAAGTGAGACACTAAACTATGTTTTTGTCTTTTTGGAATAAGGGATGATGATTCAATAAGGTAATGATGACCTAAAATGATAATGTTGACTCAAAGATTACTAATGCAAGACTAAAGATGACAAGTATTTTTGTATTTTTAGAATACGGTATGCAAGATGCAAACTAGGACTAATGTGACTTGGCAAAAGGAAGTACCTAAGCATTCTAAGCTCAATCATTTCTTTCTAATTGGGAATACCAATGGACTTGAAGATGAAAGGATGACAAAGGACAAGTGAATTTTCCTAACTAGACTAATGAGTTAGAAAATTTCACCAAAAGGACAATGACTAAGATAATGATGACATAGTCCAAGGGTAATTGAATGTTGAAAGAAAGGATTTTTCAAAGTTTGACAAGGTCAACCTAAACCAAGGTATGTAGGATGGCAGCCTATGGTCAAACTAATGTCAAAAGACTTATGATTATGACACCTAAGGGTTGGAATGACAATTGAAAAATCTATACCTAATGTTGCAAATGCAAGATGATGGGAAAATAATGCAGACTTTGAGCAATTTCTGGATAGTTTATGATAGAGACTCATTGAGGACAGTGTTTAGAACAGACTAGAGTTATCTTGATTCAGTTTCTGGTCTGTAACAGAGTGTTTAAATTTTGCCAGGCAAATGTGTGTTTCTAGGTCGCTAATGCGGTTCAGTTTCAAATGCGGCGTTACAGACTACAATTCCGATTTAACACAGGTAGATACGATTTTTAGATACTCGAATGTGGATTAACAGAGTGAATGTAGTTCAACTAAGCGGATGCGGTTTTCAGATGCATTGCAGGATGACTGTAAATTGATTTTTTGAGTTTGTGTTTGAAAAACTAAAGTGTTGACAGTTTGACCTTTTGTTGAAGTGTTCCAGTGTTGTTTTGTGTTGTTTTAGTAACTAGAAAACACTTGGCAAGCACAATATTTTGAAAATTAAACAAGCGCACAAGAGAACAAGTACAATCCTAGGTTAGGCCATGACAATATTTGCTAGACTCCACATGGGTTTCCCTAGCCGCATATCAGTAGCGGGTGAATCCAGAAGCTTGGCTGCACAGGCTCCCCCTTACAGTGCACTCTCTTCTCAGGCCAACCAAGCTTCCAACCCCCATGAAACTCCCATGGTGGATTGATCACCTCTACTAAAGACTGCGAAGACGTGGAAGAATTCACACCGACCGGTGCTAGACTAGCAAATAGAAGGATTATGAATTACTACATAAGAGTTTTTAGTTCGGGACCCCCGTTCGTGTGGCCATACATGGGGCAATAGATTAATCACCATTAAGGTGGCACTCCAGCCTGAAGAGGTTAAGCTCAATAGGGTTTAAGGGAGTACTACTCTGTCTGTATGACACATCCGCACACGTAACCTTAGGTTTTCCTTAAGGTTCACATTTATATACCGGTCGGGGGTAGCTTAGCTTTAGCTCCGTTACCGGTTTGAGTTTCCTTGGGGTGAGTACTTTTTCCCGCCAAGGAAGGCCCAATTTCTAGAGTTAGTAACCGTTTCTCTTACACCTACGATCACTCGAAAGCGCAAGGGGAGAGGATACTTTGATTACTAAGTCAAGGTAATGACAAATAAAAATGGGTCTAGTTTTCTGATCACTAGGTTTTCACCAAGTGAGAGCATACTCACCTACCATTTTTCAAGCACAATCAAGCAAAGCAGACATGAAAGTTCTTTTTATGTGCACCAAAATGAAATGTTTGCTAATCTAAGAAAAAAAAAGACAAGCATATTGTTTTCTTATTCCAACTTTGACATTCAAACCTGCAGACAACTTGTTAGTAGTTTTCTTTTCAAATAATCTTGGAGCCACAAAATGTAGCTGCCACATGCTGCAAAATCAAAAAAATAATATTATAATGCAGCCATAAATAAGAATAAGCTCATGAGAAAATTGCAATTTCAGACACATATTTTTAACATAGCCAAATTAGATTCGATTATTTGAAGACATTATTGTTCTGAAAAATACAAAATCAAAGAAAAGACTCCTATTATTTTTCTGAGAGCTTTCCAGAAATGTAAAGAAGTAAGAAAAAGTCCCTGTTTTGCGCCCAGAAATGTGGATTTATGAAAAACCTATTGAAATCAAAGATTGAATGATTTAGCACCTCATATGACCTCAAAATAAAATCTGTAAAAAAGAGATCCCTATTTTAATTTCAAGAGATTTCCAGAAAGGTAAACATTTCTAAAAAATTCTCTAATTTGCATCCAAAAAGTTGATTTTATGAAAAATCATAAAATAACAATAAAGCCTAGAAAAATGATGATAAACCCATAATATTTTAAGTGTAGCCTCTTGAGATGATTTTCAATCTCTTGTGAAAATATTATGGAAAAATTCATAACCGTTTAGAAGATATGAAGAAACTTGTAAAATCTTAGGCTTTGTCCAAAAAAAATTGCAGATTTGCAACAAAAGGTCAGTAAAACCTACAAAATAAAAGAAGCAAATCTGCAAAAGGGTCGGGTTCACCAAATTTTTCTCAGGAAAATTGGTTGGGTTAGCAGATTAAATCTATATCAAAATCCCAAAGAAACTATCAAGAAAAAAGGAACATTAAAACAAACAAGAAAGATTATACATGTTGCTTCTTCCATGATTCACCTTGATAGCACCTCCTAGCTTGTAGATTGTGATGTTACCCTTAGATTCATGGGAGCAAATGACTGAGACTATGTCCCTATACAATTTTTGGCGGATTTGAATAAAAAGCCATGACTATGCCTACAAGAAAACTCTAAGTGTTGCAGAGAGACAAATGAAAATGACCATCAAGAAACAAGTGCGTTCAGGTGAAAAGTTTCAAGAGAGAAAGACAGAGCCAAAGAGCATTCAAAATTGTCATTTTTATAGGAAAATGCAATTTTGAATCAACGGTCAAGATTAAAAGTCGAATCAACGGACAAGATTGAAAGTTGAGATGAGTACAAATTTGGCTAAAAGAGGACTAGGAATCAAATTAGTAACTGCCACTTGACCATTGGGTGTAAAAGGCATCTTTTGAATTAAAAATTGATTTAATTCAAAAGTGGAGGAATCTTATGACAATCAAAATAAATATCCATTTTGTGCCAAAATAAGCAATTGACCATTTTAAATAAAAAAAAATTATTTAAAATGAGGAAAGTGACATGTGGCCCTTAATTAAATAAATTAAAGAATTTATTTAATAAAATTAGCAACGTATTTAAATAAACAAATAAAATTTATTTATTTAGACAATCTAGAAGAATTAACAGATAGGAATAATTAAATAAATTAAGAAATTTATTTAACTATGAAGACTTTAGATGATTGAGGACCGAGTTATCTTTTTGAATTAAAAATTAATTTAATTCAAAAGTGGTGGAGTCATGTGACAATAAATAATTAATTTAAATTATACCTGTTGCTTCTTCCATGATTCACCTTGATAGCACCTCCTAGCTTGTAGATTGTGATGTTTCCCTCAGATTCATGTGAGCAAATGACTGTGACTATGTCCCTATACAAGTTTTGGAGGATTTGAATAAAAATCCATGACTATGCCTACAGGAAAACTCTAAGTGTTGCAGAGAGACAAATGAAAATGACCAGCAAGAAACAAGTGCGTTCACGTGAAAAGTTTCAAGAGAGAAAGAGAGAGCCAAAGAGCATTCAAAATTATCATTTTTATAGGAAAGTGCAAATTTGAATCAACGGTCAAGATTAAAAGTCGAATCGACGGACAGGATTGAAAGTTGAGATGAGGACAAAATTGGCTAAAAGAGGACTGGGATCAAATTAGTAACTGCCACTTGACCATTGGGTGTAAAAGGCATCTTTTGAATTAAAAATTTATTTAATTCAAAAGTGAAGGAATCTTATGATAATCAAAATAAATGCCTATTTTGTGCCAAAATAAGCAATTGACCATTTTAAATAAAAAAAAATTATTTAAAATGAGGAAAGTGACATGTGGCCCTTAATTAAATAAATTAAAGAATTTATTTAATAAAATTAGCAACGTATTTAAATAAAAAAATAAAATTTATTTATTTAAATAGTCTAGAAGAATTAACAGATAGGAATAATTAAATAAATTAAGAAATTTATTTATCTATAAAGACTTTAGATGATTGAATTTATTTAACTATAAAGACTTTAGATGATTGAGGACTGAGTTATCTTTTTGAATTAAAAATTAATTTAATTCAAAAGTGGTGGAGTCAAGTGACAGTAAATAATTAATTTAAATTATTTACTTGGAGAGAAATTAGAAAGTGGAGGATAATTAAATAAAAGAGAAAAACTCATGGTGGAGAAATTAGAAAGTGGACAATTTTAAATAAATAACTTTATTTAAAATTAGAAAAAGACAAGGTGGATAATAATTAAATAAATTATAGAAATTTATTTAATTATAGAAAGACATGGAGAAATTAATGATATATTTAAATAAATAAAATTTATTTATTTAAATAATTATAAAAACAATAGTGGACAAGCAATAAATTAATAAATTTAAGAATTTATTTAATTATAGAGAGACATAGGAAATTAGCGACGTATTTAAAAAAAATAAAAATAATTTATTTATTTAATTATTCAAGAGGAATATAAGATGTGAATTAATTAAATAATTAAGAATTATTTAATTAATAGTTGAATTTGGACTATAGACGAAATATGATAAGACATAGAAAAATGTGGTTTCTGGGTTTATGACATTTTTATGTGTCTACACACATAAGTTGAGAATTAACGGCGAACAAGATGTCATACAGCCTGAAATTTAATGTAATTTCCATAAAATTTAATTTTAACACATCACTGTGAGTCACCAAAGCATTTAGAAGTATAAGCAGATAAAATTTGGCAAAGTTTCAAGATCTCTACATCAAGAATTAGGGTTTCTTTATCTATGCACCCGTAAGTGAAATTCTTCTCAATACTTACTCAAATCTTTACAAAATTATATGCAATTGCTAGTTTTAAGTTTAAAATTACATTCTACAGTTTTCTTAGGTTTGAATTTCATTTCTTGCAATCAAATTGTTTAAAATTTTCTCTACTCTCATTTTCACCTGCATCAAAGCCCTAGAACTACCCTTAAGCCTTAGTTTTCTTGTATTCTATTGAAAAATGGCATGACCACAACTATAAGGCTCTACCTTTGGCCTAAAAAAATCCCTCCATGACCTAATTTCATAATTTCCTAGTTCTACCACTCCAAACCTTAGGGTACATGACCTTGGTGTAGATAAGATTTTAGCGAAAACTACCATGGAGTTAAGGATGTTAAATTGACTTTGACGAGGTGGGATTTGTTTAAAAATTGGTATGAAAAGAGAAATTTCCCCATCCTCACATGCAATATGTGGAGACTTGACTTAGGGGAACTAGTTGTCCCCAATGTCTTCGTTGATATTGATCTATTGAATGCCATAACAAAAAATTTATAATGATGCAGTACAAGTTCTAAGGACCTCAATGGGTAAGGTCATGGTTATGTTGGATAGAGAATAATTTGCAAGGGTTTTCAAGCTCAACCACTTTGTGAGAAAACCCATCAACTTTGCTAAGCTCACAAATCAATTTGAGAAAAATAAGAACACATACTAAGCCATGTTACTACCAAGATTTATGATTAAAGACCCTCAAAGGAAGATTATTAGAATATCCCCAATTGAGAAAGAACCTTGTACGGTGGATAATTTTAAGGGATAATTCTCAAAATATTATCATTCCTTTTGTCAAGTATTGGGATTTGCACCACTAGAGAGAATGTCAGGGTATGTGCAGGATCATCATGGAAAAAACAAGCCCTTAAGTGGCAAAAAAAAAAAAATTAGAGTTAGGCAACTTGACATAAAAAATTGAATAAGTTATTTATATTATTTCAAAAATATGTAAGAATAGAATTTGTAGAAAATTGAATGTAGTTTCTAAACTACTAGGTTTATTTTTTCAAAAACTAAATCTATTTGGTGACAATTTGAAATTTCAATGTAGTAGTACTTAAATTTCAAGGAAAAAATAAGAAGTAGGTGTCTGTCTGACCACCCTAACCACAATAAAATGGTAATATTTTTTTATAATATTTTAGATATAAGTAGAGGACTCATGTACTGATGTGATGCATATTTTTTTGTAATTTGTTTCCAAGTAAATAATTAATTATGAATTTTTTATTACAACTTTTAAAAAATATAAAAATTCATATGTCTTACCACCTTAACTTGGTCAAAACTTCATTAAATTCAGTTTTTCTTTTTTTAATCCAATAGTATGTTAAACATAGAATGTGATGCATTTTTTAGATTCAAAAAATGTGATACTGTTTGAAAGCTATAGATGTTTTTCAATTAGCCTATCAATCAGGACTTTACTCATAATTCAAATAGAAAATTAATAATAATAATAATTTTTTATTTTTATTTTATTTGTAATGGGCACTTATTAAGGTTCCTAACACTATTGTTGTTCAAATCCGCGAGCCCACTAGCCCAACAAAAACACAAAGCTTGCGAGCGTAGCGGCCCAGCGGGAATTTGAACCTTGGTGGCAGCGTCACCAGGCAAGTGTTTCAACCGCTGCGTTAAATAGGTCACCCCTAATAATAATAATTTATTAAATTAAAAGTAAAGAATAATTTATATTGGTGTAAATATGAGAATCTCCTTTAAAAACCCTTTTTGTTTCATCAATTTTGGGTAAAAAAAGAGTCGTTAGCCACATACCCTACAAATACCCATCATATCGCCACTTTTTGGCCTTCATGATCCTGCACAAACCCATCAATTGTATTCATGTTCATGGTAGAAGACATTCAGAATGAAATTGTAAATAATGAGTTTTATTTTGTATCATATTAATATAATGCTATTCATAAAGGATTGGTTAGCAAAACATTTTGAGTTTCTTATGCCACATGTTCTTGGCTTGGGAATGGAAAGAATTGGGTCTAGGGTTATAAATCAAAATAAAGGATGAAAAGGGTTATGATCTCCTAGTCTAAATTTGAACACATCTATTGGACATGCATTGTCAATATTTTGAATGTGGAGCTTTCACCAATCTTTTCTTAGCAAAGATAATGTACTTTTTGAAGGGCCAATTTCATAGAATTCAAATAAAGTTTGACGATTTTCTAAGGCTAGTAGAGAGGAGACCTAAACTTCGAATTGGCCACAATTGGGGTGATGTTATAGCCCATTCTGATAGCATTGTGTTGAGAGTGTATGGATGCCTCATCTCAACACATTTTTTACCCAAATATGTACCACTAAGGATTGGATTTCTTGAAGTGATGTGACAATTGTCCCATGCTAAAGAGGAATACCTGTACAATAAGAAAAAAGGTTCTTTCTCCCCATTCCTCACCATCTTTTCAAAATTTTCCATGAACAAAGATGGTTGGAAGTAAATTCTTGACACATTGAAGCTGGGTATGTGTATGATCATGATGGCCCAAAAAGTGGCGATATGATGGGTATCTGTAGGGTATGTGGCTAATGACATTTTTTAACCCAAAATTGATGAAATGAAAAGGTTTTTTAAAGGATATTCTTAGATTTTCAAAAATATAAATTATGCTTTACTTTGAACTTAATAAACAATTATTATTCATTTTCTATTTGAATTACGACTAAAGTTGTAATTGATAGGTTGATTGAAAAACATCTATAGATTTCAAAATGTATCACATTTTTGAATAAAAAAAATGCATCACATTTTATGCTTCACATACTATAGGATTAAAAAAAAGGAATTTCATGAAATTTTTACCAAGTTAAGGTGATCAAACATACATGTTTTTATATTTTTTAATTTAAGTTGTAATAAAAAAATCATAATTAATTATTTATTTGGAAAAAAATTACAAAAAATTATGCAACACATCGGGACATGAGTCCCCTATTTATATCTAAAATCTTATAGAAAAATATTATCATTTTGTTGTGGTTGTGGTGGTCAAACAAACACCTAATAGTTTAGATATTACATTAAATTTTCTATAGATTGTATTCTTAAATATTTTTAAATAACATAGATAAATTATTAAAAAATTTACTTCAAGTTGCCTTACTCTGATTTTTTTGAATTTTTGACAACTTAAGGGCCTATTTTTTCCATGATGATCCTGGACATACCTAGCCCTATAGAACAAAACCATCAAGGGAAAGAAATTTTGTCCATGAAGGATTTAATAAGTTAATAAAGAAGATCAACAATTCAAAATTCCATCATGGCATTGATTATGCAAAGGATGTTATCAGACTCTTCCTTGATGAGAATGAAGTATGTACAAGATAGAAATGCCAAGTAGATAGCATTCAAGAAATTTGAGGATGCAAGGGGCATGTTAGCAAACATGGCACGATTTGGGAGGCTTTTCACTATTATATGGGCCTTGATCTATCAGTTGAATACAATACCCTAGAAATTCAAGGAGGTTACATGTTAGCTTTGCTGACATATTCAAAGGTGCTAGAGCCTTGCATGAGCTAGAAAAGTGTTGCAAGCATGCAAGATCACACAAGTTGAGAATTAATGGGGGACAAGTTGTCATAGAGCCTAAAATTTAATGTACTTTCCAAAAAATTTAATTTTAACACATCACTGTGAGTCACAAAAGAATTTAGAAGCATTAGGAAATCAAATTTGGAAAAGTTTCAAGATTTCTACATCAAGAATTAGGGTTTCTTTATCTATGCACTTGTAAGTGAAATTTTTCTCAATACTTGCTCAAATTTCTAAAAAATTATATGTAATTGCTAGATTTAAGTTTAAAATTACATTTATGGTTGTCTTAGGTTTGAATTTCATTTCTTGCAATCAAATTGTTTAAAATTTTCTCTACTCTCATTTTCAATTGCATCAAAACCATAGAACTACCCTTAATCCTTAGTTTTAACATATTCTATTGCAAAATGGCATGACCACAACCACAAGGCTCTACCTTTGGACCAAAAAAATCCCTCCATGATGACCTAATTTCATAATTTCCTAGTTCTACCACTCAAAATGTCAGGGAACATGACCTTGGTGTAGATAAGGTTTTAACGACAACTACCATGGAGTTAAGGATGTTGAATTGACTCTTATGAGGTGGGATTTGTTTAAAAATTGGTATGGAAAGAGAAATTTCCCTTGGTATGGAAAGAGAAATTTCCCCATCCCCACCTACAATATGTGGAGACTTGACTTAGGGAAACTAGTTTTCCCTAATGTCTTCCTTCATATTGATCTATTGAATGCCATAACAAAAAAATTATAATGATGTAGCACAAGTTGTAAGGACCTCAATGTGTAAGGTCATGGTTATGTTGGATAGAGAATAATTTGCAAGGGTTTTCAAGCTCAACCTCTTTGCAAGAAAACCCATCAACTTGGATAAGATCACAAATCAATTTGAGAAAAATAAGAACACATACTAAGCCTTGTTATTACCAAGATTTATGTTTAAAGACCCTCAAAGGAAGATTATTAGAATATTGAAAATTGAGAAAGAACCTTGTAAGGTGGATAATTTTAAGGGATACTTCTCAAAAAATTATCATTCATTATGTCAAGTGTTGGGATTTGCACCACTGGAGAGAATGTCAGTTGTATTCATGTTCATGGTAGCAGACATTCAGAATGAAATGGTAAATAATGATTTTTATTTTGTATCATAATTATCTAATACTATTCATAAATGATTAGTCAGCAAAAAAATTTGAGTTTCTTGTGCCACATGTTTTATGGAAAGAATTGGGTCTAGGGTTATAAATCAAAACAAAGGATGAAAAGGATTATGATCTCCTAGTCTAAATATGAACACATCTATTGGACATGCATTTTCAATAGTCTGAATTTGGGGCTTTCACCAATCTTTTCTCAGCAAAGATAATGTACTTTTTGAAGGGCCAATTTCATAGAATTCCAATAAAGGTTCATGATTTTCTAAGGCTAGTAGAGAGAAGACCTGTTATGCCTTGCATAACCACCCCCATTTTCACTGTCTTAGAATGGGTCCCCCCTTCTGGTTTTGTTTCCTTTTGGTTTCATGTTTGTGCCTTAGAAGTTTTTCTTACTTCTCTCAGCCTTTTGTCTTTTTGTCCTTGGTAGGGGAAGAATAGGAATGGAAATTGATTTTGAAACTTTATGTAAAGTTCCAGAATCGGGTTCCATTCCTGTTCCAATTCTGCACTCTTGTGTTTTGTTAGTGTTTTCCCTTTTTCTTCTATTGGAAGTGGGAGCGGAACAATAATCAATCTTGGGACTTGTCTCAAGGTTCCAGGATCGAATCCCGTTTCGTCACCCTTTCCATGCCCTTTTTTTTTGCCGGAGGCAAAACCGGAACTGATATTGAACCTTGGAACTTTTTTAAAGTCCCTATTTCTTTTCTTTCTAGTGGAGTCAGAGGCAGAATGGAAATTGAACCGGTGATGTGTGACTTATGTTTCCACTTTCTATTTCGGTTCCCATTTCGGTTCTGGGTCCACCCTTGCCTTTTGACTTTTCCTTGTCTTTTTTGCTTTTGTCATTTTTTGCTTTGTCTAGGGTCGGTCTTGGTTCCAACCCCACTTGTTTTTTCTTTTCTGGTTCCCTTCCTATTTTGGTTCCCTCCCTGCAGTTTTGAGGTTTGGACCTCTTCCTCATTCTGTCCTGCCTCTGACAAGATCAAATTTTGCTAAGTATGGAAGTCTTGGAAGCATTATTTTATTGTATTATATCTAGTGTGCCTTCCGAGACTTATTTTGACACATGTACTTACAGGATCTAGATGTGTGTCTCTTGTCCACAAATAACTTTTCCATCCTACAAGTTAACCTCTTCGTTGGCGGTTTTGTCCTGGTTGTTCTCGCTCTCCACACAACTGCTAGCGGTTTATGTTTTACCTTTAGCATGGGTAGCGTGTGCTTCACAAGTGTCCCTGGGGCCCACCTTGCAATTATGCCTAGCATACCTCTCGATGAAATGTTGTCACGTGTCCATGCGGACCCCACCTGTGGGCCACAGCTCATTGAACGCTTCGGCAGATATTGACGGCTCCTAGGTAACTCAGGATTGATTGAACGGTGCACAATGATTTTGCCTCTTTAAGTTGCTCAATCTTTATGCTCTGCGAGGAGACCGTCGTGGTGACATGTGTCTGTGGATCCCACTTTCAGCCCCGTGCCCTAGTTTGTTATTTATCAAAGATCTACGATGTCAGATGATTTCTTATTTGATCTAATGGTCCACGTCGTCCTCGCTCGACAAAAGAGCCATATATTTAAGACCCGCGAGATGAACGAGATGGCGCCATGTGTCCAGCCAGTGGCCGAGATGTGAGATAATGCTGATTTAAAGGCCGAGCTACTAACGAGCCATCAAAGTGCATGTGCCAAATATGAACGATGATATTTTAATCAAGAAGATAAAGGTGCCCGGGGGATATTCACAGACCAAGTGCTAGGTAAACTTGCAGACAACCGCATAGATCGATGGTTCTCAGATGCCAACAGATGTGATCAAGGGCTCTTGCTGGCCTTGCTGATGCGAGCTACAGGGATGATAAGTCTTGCAAGGTGAGCGATGAGCCGACACGTGGATTATGTAGCCAAGAGACTTGGTGGGACGTCAAACAGCTCAATGAGATTTAAAAGGCTACTGTATGATCTCTAACGATCAACAACTCAGATTTAATTTTACACTCCTCTAGGGTTTTGAGGATGTTTTGTGCACGAAGACTAGAAGCATTCATGGTGGCAGATGGAAGTGGTTGCTGACCCAGCTAGCATTCAGGGCGATATCTCTAAGACCAGATGTTGTGGTGTGGGTATCGGCTAGCGGATTCAGTACGCAAACATTGATGGTAGAAGAGACATTTATTAGTTGAGGTTGGTGGATTTGAATGATAGCACCCCTACAATGCTCCAACAGACATGCACTGAGCCATCTCCTACTTGCAGATGGGACACCTACTGGCCGAAGTGGGTAGATATAAATGGCGAGGCTCTGGGAACACTCAACCAATCCTGGCATAATTCGAAGATAATGATGAAGACTCAGATCTTGGTGACGGGAGTGATCTTGCTGACAGAGACCATGCTTATGAAAGATCTTGCATCGACATGGATAGGGTACCAACATTAAATGCATACCCAGACTCCAGGGGGAGTTGTTGGTGACTGGTTCGATTATTGAAACCCTAATTTTGGCTGAATGACCCTAGTTCTCCTATATGTATAGCATTTTTCCTCATTTGTAAGGGTTCGAAAAAGGTTATAAAATTCAGGTTAGATGGTAGAGGAAATATTGTTAGCTATTACAAGGAGAGAAGTTAGCAGTTAGATTCCAGGCATTAGGAGTAGAATACATTTTCTGATTTTCTTAGTTTAGATGGAGGTAATCTGAAGACATGGTTCTCTGTACACTGGTGAAGCTTGCCAGTTTTGTAAATGCTGCTTATCTGTCTTGCAATAGTAGGGGCAGCCAAACCTAATCTCCTTCATGTTATTCTCTAGAATGGTATTCATCTTGTTAATCATCTGACTTGAAAATTATTCAAGGAATGAAAAGTTTGTCTTGTGTTTTGTTTAAAAATGGTGTTTTACGATCTGTTAAGTTCTTACTGTGAATGAATGCAATTGTGTACATGTTACAAATTAATTTCATTTCATAGCAATATTTTAGAGATTCCTTGAGTGATAACAAATCTAGTTAATGTGGATAAATCAACATTCTTTTCTGTCCCAAAGTCTTGACCTATCTTTTCTATTTCTTTGAAATCCTGATTAGAGTAGGTTTAGATAGATGTTTGACCTTGTAACTATCTAGAAACTCAACACTAGTAGGCCCCTTGAACATTATAGCCATATTGACCACTTTGTGAAAAAAACATCATTGTGAACCAACACTAAGGACCTTGGGAGTTGGGCGAGGGCCCTAGCTCGGTTGGCTAAGTAATTCCGTTGTGGCTCTACTGGTCACGAGTTCTAGTCTCTCCCATCCCGTGGTACCGGAGGGCGTGTCGCGCCAGCGCTGCCGGTCACGTTAAAAATTTTACCAGGCGCACTGCAGTTTATAGGGGGTTGTGCTACCCGATTCCTGCAGTCTAAAAAAAAAGGACCTTGGGAGTTGATCAGTTTAACCACTAATTGCCTCTTTCACGAGAGGTGAGATACTTGTATCCCACTTGCATATTGTGTGTGTCAAATGGCCCCTCAATAAGACCCTAGCTTGGAATTGGCCACAATTTGGGTGATGTTATAGCCCATTCTGATAGCATTAAGTTAACAGTGTATGGATGCCTCATCTCACCACATGTTTTATCAAAATATGTGCCACTAAGGATTGGATTTCTTGAAGTGATGTGGCAACTATCTCAAGCTAAAAAGGAATAGCTATACAATAAGAAAAAAGGTTCTTTCTTCCCATTCCTCACCATATTTTCAAAATTTTCCATTAACAAAGATGGTTGGAAGTAAATTATCAACACATTCAAGCCAGCTATGTGTATGATCATGATGAGCTAAAAAGTGGTGATATGATGGGTTTGTGTAGGCTATGTGACTAATGACCATTTTTTACCCAAAATTGATGAAATGAAAATGGTTTTTCAAGGATATGTAGAAGTTGTCAAAACTAACTTAAGAGCCCAAGAACACTTGCATGCAAAGAGATACTTGTCACAGGGAAGAGAATGGAGAAAAGAGAGAGAGCGAGAGACAAATTTTGAGCTTTGTAAATTAAAAGATGAATTCACAAAACAACAAAAATTGAATAATACACCATAGATCAATCCTTAAGAAAGGAGATAAAGAAAAACCTAAAAGTAACCCTAATAGGTAGAAATTTAATAATTAATATAATCATTTAATGTCGCAATATGAAAAATAAGAGAAATATTAAGAGAGGAATAAAGGTAACTTAGTTAACATAATTAAGTTAAAGCCTTTACTCTAACACTCCCACTTAAGATGAGCAAAAGTGCAGCTACAAACATGTGCAAGAAAGCAAAGGTAACTACAATGCTAGAAAGTAAATGTGGGTCCTAACAACAAGGCCAGATAAGGTACCCAATTACAACCAAATGTATATAAAGTAGAGTAAAGGAGAAAACCCAGTGGGGAAAACTCCTCTCCAAAAAGAGATGAAAGCATGCAATGCACTAATAAAAGAAGGATAGGAGGTGGATTACATGATACCCCCATACACAAATTCTATCATATAAGTATATATACAATGGTCTCCATAGGAGAAATAGAATGAGACTAGAAGGCCCCCCCATAATGAGGAAACTCCTGTCGCACTGATGGATGCCTAATGTAGAATCCAGAAAGATATCCTAAAGCATAAAATAACATTCCTCCCCTTGGGAAGAAATGGATCCAAAGGATGATATTGAAGAAACCCTATGAAGATTGAAGAATCAATCTATCTCAAGATGTGTGCCATGATAAGATGCTAAAGAATCTCTGTGTCTGAACTGAAACAAATGATGAAAAATCCAAATTGACATGAAGAATCTTGAACTGTAACCTCTGAATGCACTAATAATGGTGGGGTAAGAGTGAGAATATGGCTATCAAGTTAGAGGAAATGAATGTCCTCAAAATAATCCTCTAGATCTGCAATATAGTACTCTACAAACAAGGATGATATGTCTATGAAATACGAATCCCAGGTAGCTATGTTTGGAAGATGGATGATGTCTTACTATACTGAATCAATAGCATCCAAAGATGTGGCGATGTCAAACTAATCAGGAACAACAGGAGATGTTGATGTAGTCTCAATCTCAAGAACATGAATACAAGTCTCTAAATCATCATCACATGCAAGACCTGTAATATACTCAAGCTCCTCTAGAGTATGGTTATCATAGGGTGTGAAATCTACATTTGCAAGAGGAATGAGATAATCTACAGTGGGATCCTCTAGGAATGCAAAGATATGAGTCTCCAAAAATCTCTGAAAGATGTTGCCAAAGTGTGCGAGGACAATGAATGTCAAATAAAGCACACAAAGTGTTAAAATAAACACTACAACCAATTACCCCTACAATATGATCTTGAAGAATAACCCATGCTAATAAACTCCTTGATGTGTCTGGTGTAGGTATGAGTCCATAAAAATGAGGCAAAAGACCAAACCACCTAAGATGTGTTAGGATTCCATGATGCCAAGACTCATAATTGTCCTTGTCTAGGTTGATAAAAGAAGGATGAATAGAAAAATCCATGATACTAAAACCCTCAATACTGATAAAGTAGATCAAAGACAAAAATCCTCAGTACTGATAAAGCAAATCAAAAAATGCCATCTCACACAAATAGATCCTTTCATGGTGCCAAAACATCCAAGTAATTAAGCAAAGTGTGAAAACACAAAATATTGAATAAAAAGTACCTAGGGAAAATTCTAGAAAAATAAATGATAGATCTTGAAAGAGCACAGAAATATCTTTCCAACACCTATTCTTTTGCAAAAAAGGGAGTTCATACGCAAAAGTTACGCCCTCGGGAGTGAAAAAATCATGTTCTAAAATTGACTAAGAAAAATTGCATCAAAATGGAAAAATAAGGAAATCAAACCTACACCATCAGATCAGCAATGGAATTAGCTTTCCAATGGTATCTTTTTTTCAAAAAATGAAGACCGTATGCCCATTTTACGCCTGATTTCATGAAGGAGCTCGAAACAGCACAATAAGGCTCCCTACAGCCCTCAGGGGCTAAAAAAATTGGCACGTAGTGCATTGGGCCAAAGCCCTTGATCTCTAATATGACCGTCTAAAGGCGCTGGATGATGTTGAAGGGGACTGGGTGGAGTGGTTGGTCGCCTAAAAGACTAGGCATAGAGCTAAGATTGGAGGCATGTGCCTTCTCCTAAGCAGCGAACCGATGGGGTCAGAGAGGCCGCCAGTGGTGGTGGAGAGTGGGTGGCCGCCTCGTGGCGGATGGGAGGTTGCTGAGTGACACCCAATTTTTAAATTGTACACAAAAAAAAATGAATTTTTATATATTTTTTCAATTTTTGACCTTGGAAAGTGTGCCCTAGGGCCGTATGTCCCTCGACTAATTTTTTTCCTCCTAGATCAACTGTGCCTAAAATGGTTGTGCATTATATGAAAATATAGGTTTTCAGGTGTTGTGAATCCAACGACAAGGTCCGTTTGAGCCCAAAATGAACCCAAAGAATGAAGTAAGCCAAATCCACAAAAAAACAACTTGAAAACTTGTGAAAGCCTGATCAAACCCTCATAGCTCCAAATTCTTCAAAATAAGAATAGGCTATAGTAGGTCCATGCTCTGATATCATGTAGGAGTTGTCAAAACCAACTTAAGATCCCAAGAACACTTGCATGTAAAGAGATACACATCAAATGGAAGAGAATGGAGAAAAAAGAGAGATTTTGAGCTCTATAAATTGAATGATGTATTCACAGAACAATAGCAATTGAATAATACACAATAGATGAATCCTTAAGAAAGGAGATCAAGCAAAACCTAAAAGTAACCCTAATAGGTAGACATTTAATAATTAATATAATTATTAAATGTCACAATATGAAAACTAAAGTGAAATCTTAAGAGAGGAATAAAGGTAACTTAATTAACATACTTAAGTTAAAAAATTTACTCTAACACCCCCCCTTAAGATGAGAAATTAGTGTAGCTACAAACATGTGCAAGAAAGAAAAGGTGTCTATAATGCTAGAAAGTGAACTTGGGTCCCGACAACAAGGCCAGATAAGGTACCCAATTACAACCAAATGTATATAAAGCAGAGTAAAGGAGAAAACCCAGTGGGGAAAAATCCTCTCCAAAAAGAGATGAAAGCATGCAATGCACTAATAAAAGAAGGAAAGGAGGTGGATTGTATGATACCCCCCATAGACAACTTCTATCATATAAGTACATATACAATGGTCTCCATAGGAGAAATATAATGAGACTAGAAGGCCCACCCATAATGAAGAAAATCTTGTCACACTGATGGATTCCTGATGTAGAATCCAGAAAAACATCTTGAAGTAGAAAATAACATTCCTCCCCTTGGGAAGAAATGGATCCAAAGGACAATATCAAAGAAACCCTATGAAGTGTGAAGAATCAATCTGCCTAAAGATGTGTGTCATGATAGGATGTCGAAGAATCTCTGAGTTTGAACTAAAACAAATGATGCCAAATCCAAACTGACATGAAGACTCTTGAACTACAACCTCTGAATGCATTGATAATGGTGGGCTAACAATGAGAATATGGCTGTCAAGGTAGAGGAGATGAATGTCCTCAAAATAATCCTCTAGATCTGCAATATACAACTCTACAAACAAGGATGATATGTCTATGAAATATGAATCCCAAGTAGCTATGTTTGGAAGATGGATAATGTCCTACTATACTGAATCAATAGTAGCCAAAGATGTGGAGATGTCAAACTAATCAGGAACAATAGAAGATGTTGATGTAGTCTCAATCTTAGGAACATGAATACAAGTCTCTAAATCATCATCACATGCAAGACCTATAATGTACTCAAGCTCCTCTAGAGTATGGTTATCATAGGGTATGAAATCTACATCTGGAAGAGGAATGAGACAATCTATAGTGGGATCCTCTGGGAATGGAGAGATATGAGAGTCTCCAAAAATCTCTAAAAGACATTGCCAAAGTGTACAAGGACAACGAATGTTAGATTAAGCACACAAAGTGTTAAAATCAACACTAAAACTAATAACCCCTACAATATTGTCTTGAATAATAACTCATGTTGATAAACTCCTTGATGTGTCTGGTGTAGGTATGAGTCCATACAAATGAGGCAAAAGACCAAGCCACCTAAGATGTGTCAGGATTCCATGATGCCAAGACTCATAATTGTCCTTATCCAGGTTGATCACAGAAGGATGAATAGAAAAACCCATGATACTAAAACCCTCAGTACTGATAAAGTATATCAAATAATGCCAGTTCACGCAAATAGATCCTTTCCTGGTGCCAAAACATCCAAGTAATTGAGCAAAGTGTGAAAACCCAAAATACTGAATAAAAACTACCTAGGGTAGATTTTGGAAAAATAAATGATAGATCTAGAAATATCACAAAAACATCTTTCCATGCCTATTCGTTCGCAAAAAATGGAGTTTTTATGCAAAAGTTATGCCCTCGAGAGTGAAAAAATCATGTTCTGAATTTGACTGAGAAAAAAATATCAAAACAGAAAAATCAGGAAATGAAACCTACACCATCAGATTGGTGATGGAATTAGCTTTCCAATGGTATCTTTTTTTCGAAAAATGAAGACCGTATGCCCATTTTACACCCGATTTTGTGAAGGAGCTCAAAAAAGCACAATAAGGCTCCCTAGAGCCCTCAGGGGCTAAAAAAAATTGGCCCTTGGTCGCTTGCAGGACTAGGGGCTGGCATATAGGGGGTTGAGCCAAAGCCCTAGGTCTCTAATATGACCATATGAAGGGGTTGGCTGGCACTGAAGGGGACTAGGTGGAGCAGTTGGTCACCTAAAAGACTAGGCACATAACTAAGATTGGATTCAGGGGCCTTCTCCTAAGTAGCAGACTGACAGGGTTAGAGAGGCCGCCAGGTGGTAGATGGCTAGTTGCTGAGCGACACCCACTTTTAAAATTGTGCACTTAAAAAGAAAACACAAAAATTGAATTTTTTAATATTTTTTTCAATTTTTGACCTTGGAAAGCATGCCCTGGGGCCTTGCAGCCCTGAGCTAATTTTTTTCCTCCTAGATCAACTATGCCTAAAATGTTTGTGCATTATATGAAAATATGGGTTTTCAAGTGTTGCGAATCCAACGACAAGGTCCGTTTGAGCCTAAAATGAACCCAAAGAATGGAGTAAGCCAGATCCACAAAAAACAACCTGAAAACCTATGAAAGCTTGATCAAACCCTCATAACTCCAAATTCTTCAAAACAAAAATAGGCAATAGTAGGTCCATGCTCTGATACCATGTAGAAGTTGTCAAAACTAACTTAAGATCCCAAGAAAACTTGCATGCAAAGAGATACATGTCACAGGAAAGAGAATGGAGAAAAAAGAGAGGGATTTTGAGCTTTGTAAATTGAATAATGTATTCATAGAACAATAGAAATTGAATAATACATAATAGATCAATCCTTAAGAAAGGAGATCAAGAAAAACCTTAAAGTAACCCTAATAGGTGGACATTTAATAATTAATATAATCATTAAATGTCACAATATGAAAACTAAAGTGAAATATTAAGAGAGGAATAAAGGTAATTTAATTAACACAATTAAGTTAAAACCTATACTCTAACACCCCCCCTTAAGACGAGAAAAAGTGCAGGTACAAACATGTGCAAGAAAGCAAAGGTAACTACAATGCTAGAAAGTAAACTTGGGTCCTACAAACAAGGCCAGGTAAGGTACCCAATTACAACCAAATGTATATAAAGCAGAGTAAAGGAGAAAACCTAGTGGGGAAAACTCCTCTCCAAAAAGAGATGAAAGTATGCAATGCACTAATACGAGAAGGATAGGAGGTGGATTACATGATAACCCCCATAGACAGCTTCTATCATATAAGTACATATATAGTGGTCTCCATAGGAGAAATCAAATGAGACTAGAAGGCCCCCCCACAATGAAGAAAATCATGTCGCACTCATGGATGCTTGATGTAGAATCCAAAAAAATATCTTGAAGCAGAAAATAACATTCCTCCCCTTGGGAAGAAATGGATACAAAGGATGATATCAAAGAAACCCTATGAATAGTGAAGAATCAATTTGTCTCAAGATGTGTGCCATGATAGGATGATGAAGAATCTCTATGTCTGAACTGAAACAAATAATGCCAAATCCAAACTGACATGAAGACTCTTGAACTACAACCTCTGAATGCACTAATAATGGTGGGATAATAATGAGAATATGGTTGTCAAGGTAGAGGAGATGAATGTCCTCAAAATAATCCTCTAGATTTGCAATATAGGACTCTACAAACAAGGATGATATGTCTATGAAATATGAATCCCAATTAGCTATATCTAGAAGATGGATGATGTCCTACTATACTGAATCAATAGCGGCCAAAGATGTGGTGATGTCAAACTGATCAGGAACAATAGGAGATGTTGATGTAGTCTCAATCTTAGGAACATGAATACAAGTCTCTAAATCATTATCACATGCAAGACTTGTAATATACTCAAGCTCCTCTAGAGTATGGTTATCATAGGGTATCAAATCTACATCTACAAGAGGAATGAGACAATCTACAACCAGATCCTATGGGATTGGAGAGATATGAGAGTCCAAAAATCTCTAAAAGATGTTGCCAAAGTGTGTGAGGACAACAAATGTCAGATAAAGCACACAAAGTGTTAAAATCAACACTACAACCAATAACCCATAAAATATGATCTTGAATAATAACCCATGTTGATAAACTCCTTGATGTGTTTGGTGTAGGTATGAGTCCATACAAATGAGGCAAAAGACCAAGCCACCTGAGATGTGTTAGGATTTTGTTGGTTCTTTTTATTGCAGCAACCAGGCTGGCCTCCTACTCTACCTATGGAATAGCCAATTCCAATCAGAAGCAACTCAGAGGACTTGGACCAATTCACGAGGACTTCAAAATGCCTCCTACACTTTGGGATCTGCAAGACCTAGGAGGGTAATCCCTTTCTCAAAGCAGATGCAATCTCCTTGTAGTAGATTTACCAGACTTCACTCAAAGTTGGCAACCTTTGAATAAGCAGAGTATATCACACTGAGAATGATAAAACATACATAATAAAACATAAAATGGAACTGCTAACTTCAAATGATTTTTTCTCGGGGTTAAAGACTAGGGTAGTGAAGAAATGCAACAAATACTAGACCAGTGCCAACATCTTTGGGCTAGGAGTCACGACAATGTGCAATAAAAGGAACATTTAATTCTGGAAACCAAAGTATTTATGAAGTTAACAAGGTTGCTAACTCATAAACTAGTGATCAAATCCTTCAGACTTCTTACCAAATCCTTTGATCATGCATAAGAATCTTTGATCTAATTGAGGAAATTTAGCTCATTCCTTGACCAAGAGCTACAATCAAAATAAACATTAAAGTGTTACACTATAATGATTAATGAAATGATCCTTGATCAATATTTTCATTAATAATCTGCATACACCATCACACAGAGAGATTGAAAGACATGAACAATTTCATTAATAGCCCAAATACATCTAGAAGCCTTACAATCAACAAAATTTACCCTAGACTCAAAGATTGACACACAATCTGGTTTGTTCTATGTGTTCTTTTCTTCAAACCTAACCCTATCCATCCAACCAGAGACAACTGGTTCTCTTTTACAATTTTTGAAACCTTTTCAGAACCCTTTCAAAGTGAACATAAGTTACATTTATACACCCACGGTGACTAACCAACTCAAGGCCATGTAGACACATCATCACAAACCCTAACTACCCAAAAGGAACTTTACAACTCGTTGTCATCCTTCACCTGCCTCTTTGAGTTGTCTTGAAAGCTCTATCAGGTGAAGTAGAAGAATATCACACCATTAGGTCAAATCAGGAAAGTATAGGAATAGCTAGCCATGGCTATTAGACCAAGAAAGTACACCCTTCAAATCATCCCAAGGTTTCCATAGGCACAATCGACTGCAAGTCCAGAAGAAGCAAATGAAAATGCTAACTATCTCGACTACCTCTCCTCTCCAGAAGATCCTTCATTCCATCCCTACATTAAATTTCATCTCTGTCACACCAACCCGCACCAGTGTTCGAGGCACAAGATTAGATTGAAACCATCATGCCCAATCTTCTACAATCTCCATTATCATCCTCGAGCCAAGAGAAAGCGACCTACCACAGTAAATGCATCACCAGTTCCATCCATGTCCGCCCAGGCTCCCAAAAAACTATTAGCATGACAGTGTTCAATCAGCAAGACCTCATAAAAAAAATTCATGTTTCATCGAGCAATCATATCAGCAAGAAAGAGCACACTCGGCTAGACATCTCACCGAAGGTCTTACGCTATTGACGAGAGGTATCTAGGTTAGCCAAACATCACAATGCTCGATAAAACATCTCAACGACAAGCCCAGGTCTCGCTGACAACCTACCAATCATTCACTTGGCCACCTGACTCGGACGCCAGCCCACAGTTAAATATCGAGCACCTTTATAATCTAGACTATATCATCACCATTCATTATCAACACGTGTTCATTGGTGGTCGCTTAGTAACTTGACATTTAACCTCATATGTTCATTTCTGTCAAAGGAAAAACCAAGATGGAAATAGGAACAAACCATCGCAAAGGCCATCGGGATAGGAACCAAAAATGAAATGGAAACTGGGCTAGAGAGAGAACCAGAGCTAGAACTAGAATGGGGGCCGAAAACAAAATAGAACAACACACCCAAGACAAGACCCCACCCTGATCCTGCCTCCATAAAAAGGTAAAGGAGGTAGAAAACAAAATGACAAAATGAAAACAAAGGCACGTGAGAGCAAAATGAAAACCGATCCAGGAAAAACATAGCGAGGGTGGGAGCGGAACAAAAACCCAACCCTAGAACTTTTCCTAGTTTCAAGATCAATTTTCGTCCCAACTCCGCCTCCAACAACATAGAAGAAAAAAAGAAAAAGACAAAAAACCAAAAGAAACAAATGGAAAAGAACACCCAAAAACCAAACACAAGCACAAAAGAAATTAAACACCCAAACACACAGAACTGGAGTTGGGACAGGATTGAGAATAGAATTGGGAACTTTGGAAAAGTTCCCTGTTCAATTATCTCTTTGGTTCTACCTCCGCTAGAACAAAAGAAAGAATGTAAGGGCAAAAAAAATAGAAGGGGAAACCAAGGAACAACAACACGACAAATATCTACCAACCAGAGAAGTGAAAAATAGCACGCTGGGCTCAACTCTTGTTGGAGCCACTTAACCCATGTGCTAAAATGAAAACAAAACCCATACCAAGGGTTTAACATGAAAACCAAGGGCATCCGACCAGGACTTGAAGGGAAACCAGAAAGGGTTCCAACAAAGGCTCCAATTGGGGATGTTTGAACCTTGTGGGCATAGCAAGATTCCAAATCTCTAGGTGAGTAGACCAAACACAGAAGAAACCAAAACAATCAGGAGCTAACCCAGACAAGGTCAGCAAAAACAACAAAAAGGAAACACACCAGACCCAACAAACAAAATATATAGGACTATACAATGTACATGGAAAATAACCTATTTCAGGAGAAATAGGGTTTCAGGAACTATCCATGTACTGGAAATTCCACAAATTCATCTATGAGTGATTGTAGGAAATAAGAGTCTTCTCCATGGTTTTCTACAATTAGATAAGGACCCAACCATAATGGATCAAAATTTTCATGCTTTCCTTTATCTTCCAATCTGGCGTTCCACACTAGTACCATGCATCCTATGTCAAATTTTCTTTGAATTTCTCTTTTTCCATGCAGATATTTGACCTGAAGCTACATCTTTTCATTTTTTCTATGAGCTTCACTCCTCTTCTCATCAAGTTCAATCAACTCATTCATTCTGCCATGCATCTCATCATAGATGTTTGTATCATACTCCTGAACAAATTTGTACATTTTTAACAAATTACTATGGGGAATTCTAGCTTCTAATCCATACACCAAGCTGGAAGGAGAATGCCCAATAGCCCTCTTGACAGTAGTTCTATCTGCCTACAAAGCCAACTGTAATTTTGAGTCCCATTCCTTTTTATTTCTGTCTAGAACTCTTTTGAAAATATTCATCAAACTCTTATTGTTGGATTCAACCTGTCCATTTCCCTAAGGGTGATATGGGGAGGAATAAGACACACCTATGCCATGCTAATCACATAAATTCTTAAACTCTTCAGATCTAAAGCACATAGCATTGTCTAACACACTCCTCTCAAGGACACCAAACCTACTCAGGATGTTGTTGGTCAAAAATTCAGTAACAACCTTGTTGGTAGCCCTCCTGGTTGGAATTGCCTCAACCCACTTTGTAAAGTAATCAGTTGCCATCAAGATCCAAGAATGTCCTCCACTAGACCTTGTTGTTATCTCTCCAATGAAATAAATTCCCCACTGCTGGAAAGGAGCTGATGTTGAGACTGATTTAAGGGGCAAGTTGCCTGAAAACTTTAGCTTCCCAGTGAATCTCTGGCATGCATCACAATTCTTAACATATTTATGCGCATCTTTAAATACAGTAGGCCACCAAAAACTAGCCCTCAATATCTTATGGTTGTGTAGTGACCTCCACATACCCCTTTGTGCATTTCAATCAATAGACCTTCTACTTGATCACCATCTACGCATCTGAGAAGTATACCTTCTGGAATTCTCCACCAAAGCTCACCATCAATGATGACATATTTGATTGCCTGCAGCTTTAAATTTCATTTTTCATTATTTGGCATGTTATTAGGGAACCTCATCGTCTGCAAATACTCAACTATTCTTTGGTACTGGCCACAAGTTTGCATATCATAGATGTGAGCAACATTATCTTGATCAATTGCATTGATCTGATTTTCCTCTAGGTTAGTTTCAGCCATGAGTTTGGCTAGACCTTGACCTCTTACCAATTTTGCAATTTTGATGTCTATATTAAACTCTTGGATTCTATTGATCCATCTGCACCTTCTACTAGTAGGTTCTTGTTGAGTGAAGATATCCTTGACTACTGCACTAGGGACATAGGTGATTATTGTTGCATAATTCAAGTATGTTTTGAAATTCTTTATTTCCTTGACTAAGGCATAAGATTTCTTTTGAGTAGCATCATATTTAAGTGTAGCTTCCTACAAGGACTTTATTGAAAAAGGCAATAGGTTGCTCAAAAACATCATCATTCTTTTGTAACAACACACCTGCCACAGTATGGAAAGAGGCAAATGTAAACAACTGAAAAGGTTTTGAATAATCAGGTGTTTTTAACACAGGAGAATCTTTGATATCTTCCTTAATAGCTTGAAAAGAATTTAAAGGTTCTTTTGACTAGATTATCTTTTCATTCTTCTTCAACATATTTGAGATTGGTCTACTTATTTCTACAAAGTTTTTAACAAATCTTCTCAGGAAGTTTATCTGAATAAAGAAAGGTTGTATCCCCTTAACATTTTTTGGTGGGGTAATTTTATCAATGGCTGCTATCCTTTCAGGATCAATCTGGATGCCATCCTTAGAAACAATGTGTCCAAGTAACTTACCCTCCTTAGCTCCAAAAGCACATTTCTTGGGGTTAAGGGAAATACCATACTCCAGTGCTCTAATGAAAATTTTCTCTAGGTGAGAGCAATGGTCCTCTTCTTCCTTACTATAAGCAGTCAGGTCATCTTGATAGATGGTGAGAAACAGATCTAGAAAATCAGCAAAATGCACTTCCATGGCTCTTTGGAAGGTGGCCCTAGAATTTATCAGGCTGAAAGGCATCCTTACATAGACATATGTACCCCATTGTGTGGTGAACATTGTTTTATATTATTTTGATTCCTTCACCATGACTTGATTGTAGCCTAAAAATACATCCATCATGGACAACAGTTCACATCCAGTTACCTTTTGCAACATTGCCTCCATATTGGGAAGATGATAATTGTCTTTTAGAGATGCAACATTTAGGTTCCTGAAATCAACACATAGCCTGAGATCACCATTTTTCTTTCTGACAGGAACTAGATTAGACACCCATGAAGAATGTCTTATAGGCTTGATAATTCTTGCATCACTCAACTTTGTTAGCTCTTCTTGCATTTTAGATCTTAGAGTCAGATTAATGGGTCTCTACTTTTTCCTAAATGGTCTTACATCAGGTCTTAGGGGAATTTCATGTTGGAAAAGGTCCTCCCTATATGCTTTCAAATCATCACAAGACCAAGCAAACACATGCCTATATTTTCTTAAAAGGGTAATCAACATAATTTTCACATGGGGCTTCATTTTTTACCTATATACACCTTCTTTGGTGCATTATCAGTCCCCAAATTGATCTCCTCAAGATCTTCCTTATCAGTAGTAGCTTGTTTTACATTTGATTTGTCTGGGCCGTCAAAAACTCTTTCCAGTGCTACCAATCCCTTTGGGATTTTATTATTTTTTAATTGGATCACTTCATTCCCAAACAGTGTTTCCTTGCCATCCACTTCTACTACATATGAACCAAAATCAATTTCTTGATGTTCATACTAGTCCACACAATGCAAGAATTTCAAGATATCACTATCATCTTCAAATACTTTCCAATTACAAATGTTATTAGGTACTACAGGCCTAGTTTTTACCTGAATCCCAGAAGTGCCATCAAAAGTCACCTCATCCAACTTGATTGCAATGCTAGCTAACAAATCTGCTCTAACATTCTTCCCCCTCTCTATCCATTCTATCCCAAAAGCATCAAATGCCTCAATGGTATCCCATACCTCATTTCTATATTTCCTCAGATGTTTGTCTTTAGTGATAAATCTAGACCTAACCTAAGAGACTACCAGCTCTGAGTCACCAAATAATTTTAATAATTTTATTCCATGTTTAGAGACAATCTTCAGACCAAGCAATAATGCCTCATATTCAACTACATTATTAGTGCATGCAAATTGTAGCAAGAAGGATTATTTGAAAGTTTTACCTTTTGGTGAAATGAGTATGACTCTAGCACCTGAGCCCTCTTTTGAACAAGTTCCATCAAAATAAATAGTCCATAACAAGCTCTCTAAGGCATTTTGCATAATCTCCTTGACTATTGGCACTGGTTTCATCTCTCCCTCTTCTTGTTTCATTTCCTCAACTCTGAAAGTATCCATGTCAATGTCCACAAAGTTGATAAGTAGGGATTCATCTAGTTTCCCAACATATTCAATCATATGTCGACATCTTGATTCCTGAGCAACTTTGACATCCTTTTGATCAATTGAGAAGGTAGTAGATGACAAGTCACACTACATATTTCCACCCATAGAGGCACACCATTTTCTTGAAAGTAGCATCCCATATGTTGGGGGGATATCCACCACTGTGACACTCATGACTAGTTCCTTTTTAGGGAACGATGCCATTCTATATGGGACCTCATTTATGACACCAATCATAGGGATCTCCTTGGAATCCATAGCATAACATTTCCCATAGTACTATCAACCTTCAGACCCATTTATTCCATTATCTTGATAGGCATGACATTGTTTGAAGCACTTGAATCGATCATGCAATTCTTGAGCACTTTTCCATCAATGATCATGCTCAAAAAGAAAGGGTTAACCAAATATAGGTTAGTAGTAACTGTGGTCCATAGGTAAACCTCAGGGTTTTCATCAACATTTGTGCATGTTGCACCATCCTTTACCTAGCTTGCACTTGTTTCAGGTACATCAATATCTACTTTAGGTGGGTTGCTACTAGCAATATTGTTAATCACTACAATTGCTTTGTGCTTATGATCATCGAACCTCATCATCTCAAGGAGTGGAACTGTGACTTGAATTTGAGACAGGACTTGGAACATGTCAACTGGTGAATAGCTTGGTATTTCTGGAAATACCACATCATGAGGAACCATTACATCAGTTTTCTTGCAATCCCTTGGGCCAGTTGGCCTTAATTCTTTCGTTCTTAAATATGGATGAGTAACCTCAGATACATCATTAGGTCTACTACCTTTCTTAGCTCAAATTATTGATTATTTAATCTCCTTGTATTTAGTAACTTCATTTATGTTTTTAGTCCTAGCTTTCTTGGTGTCAGTGCTATTTTCCTTGATGAATATACCTCCTTGGTGACCTGGGTTGGCACTTACCACCCTACTCCTAAGATGAATATTATTCCTAGCTTGAGCCCTAGTAGCCAATGCAACTGTATACCTTTCTATTTCTTCATTTGAAGGTCTCCTCAAAGAAATACCACATGTCTCAAGGTTATAGGTAGTAAATTCATCGTCTTTTTCTCTATCAAAAAGTATTTGCTGCTGGTGAAGAATGTCTTCTTCTCTTCACACATCCACATCACATGTGTCAGCATCATCACTAGAGGAATAATCACTATACTCCATATCTGATTTGGTCATTAGTACATTTGAGGTCTCATCAAGACTATTAGGAGAATCACTCTCCTTCTGATCATTCTACCTGTCTTCCATTGTTCTGACTGCAACAACACATTGTTGTGAAGAATGAGGTATTTCACAAGTGTCATACCAAGGTAATTCTTCCACCATATTTGTAGTGTTTTGCTACAGTGGATCTGGAACTCCTTGGAAGTTCTTTTGATTATTAGGAATGGGTCTTCCATTATTCCAATTGGTATGGTATGGATAGTCTTGAAGTCTTGGGGGTCTCTCACTTTTTTGAAACTGAGGTTTATCACTCTTTTCCTACTTTTGCAACAAATTTAGAACTTGGTCAAGCTTATCATTTGGTATAGTGGCTTTAGTTACCTTTTCATTCAAAGGCTTTGAGCTTTTAGAAGGCTTGGGGTCGTCCCTTCTACCAACTTTACTAGATGCTCTTTTGTTACTCTCAATTTTTATATCCACTCTAAAAGCATCCCTCATAGTTTGTGGGTCTTTATCTCTAAGGAGATATTCCATTTTAGCATCAAAAGCATTGAAATATGTAGTTAGAAAAATATTTTCATCCAATGTCAAAAATTAAAACAACTTATACATTTCCTTTTGGAATCTCAAATTAAATTATGTCACAGATTCATTCAAATGACTTCTTGATGTTATTGAATTCATTTAACATGAAACTAGCATTTGTCTTATCATCATATTGTTCGTTAAAGTAGTTTTCAAATTCATCCCATGAACAAATACTAGTGTTAGGTAAACCTCTGTACCAATCTCTTGCATCTTCCTCTAGGGATTGTACAAATAGTTTTATGACAACATCCTCATGTTCTACCTCATAGTCATTGATTATATCCATAAAAACCTTCAAGTGTTCTTCTGATGTCACAACATTGTTACCAGTGAACTTACTCATCTTTTCTCTCAAACCATCAGGAATGGGATTTGGATAACCAGGGATGCCATCAAAATACAACTGCCTATATTTTTCCAAGTGTATAGTCCTGTGTTGAAAAGGTCCATGAGTCTTCGAAGGATCAACACCATACCCTAAGTTCTATATCCTGGGACCACCCTAACCTGAAACTACAAAATTAGTTGTCTATACCTTAGGACTAGAAATTTTTGTGGTCAAATCTACACTGGTTTTAGGACTATTTTCTAGAACATCTTGATGACTTGATGAGGCTCCAACTTCTGTAGCTTCATCCATTTTCAAAGTTTTCAAGAAGCTCAATTTCTTCCTTATCTCTGCATTTGCAGCCTCAATCTCTACTCTTTTCAACTCTTCTGCAAGAGCCTCATTTTCCCTCCTAGCCTTTTCTAAGGCACTTTCACCATGTTTTTTGGGAGAATGGGAAATCATTATTTTGTTTATTGTTATCCCCTTAACATTTTATTTTCCCTTATCTAAGACAAGCTTAGGGTTTGGATTATTCATTTGAATTTTAAAAGGGTCTGAGGGACCTAGGTCTATAGGTTTTGATTGGGCATTGTCTTGAATTACATGACCCACATTAGGAACTAACACTGTCTCCCTATTAACAATTTCTTGTATAATAGGACCTTTAGCTTTTGACTTAGGCTTTTCTTGATTGATAAGTCTCATTGTTTCTAACTGTCTCATTAATCTATCCCTTTCAACTATAGCATCTACCAAGTCCACTTCTCTTTCCTTTTCCCTTTGTTTCTTTCCTTTTCCCTTTGTTTTCTAAGCTCAACTTGTCTTTGAATCTCTTGTCATAAGGAATTTATATCTCCAAAGACATCATCAGGATTAGGAAAAGTCATTTCAAAACTTGATGAATCACTAAGATCAATTAGATTTGTCTCTCTAAGTATGTGCCCAGACATTGAAAGGATTTCATTATTGTCAGTAGGAGGAGGAGGCACATCATTGATACTATGATGGCTTTGACTTCTACTCCTACTTCTTCTTTTTTTAGCATATTGTAAACTAACATGCCCTTTATCTTGACATACTACATTCCTTTGAGCAGGTGTGTCAAATAATGCATCAAAAAATCCACTATTATCTGATCTTGAACTTGTAGACACTTCTTCAGAGTTTTCAGGGATAAGATGTAAAAACTTACTTGTATCTTGGTGTGCATGGTCCTGTGATGAGGGAGCACCACAGCTAGATTTAGGCTTCTTCCTTATCCAATCCTTCTTATTTTTTCTTGGAATCCCATCTTCCAATCTCTATTCTGGATGATTCTTCATGAATGATCCGGTGTTCTTCAGCTTGAGTACTCTTCTTTTAGAATGTTATGCACATTGGTGGAGAGATATCAAAGTCACCACCCAATTACTTGGGAAAATCAAGTACTTCAAAATGTATCAACTTAAGAAGAGAGGAAAAAGACCCAACACCAAACTATGGGCTTAACCATCAAGTCACAAGATAACATGAAACTCTATGCAACAAGGATAACTGACACACTTGACTAGATTTATCTATAATAATTCCCCATTGGAGTCACCATCTTGTTGGTTCTTTTTATTGCAGCAACCAGGTTGGTCTCCTACTCTACCAATGGAATAGCCAATTCCAATCAAAGGTAGCTCGGAGGATCTAGACCAAATTAGAGGCAACAGATATACCGGACTTCACTCAAAGTTGGCAACCTTTGAATAAGCAAAGTATATCACACTGAGAATGATAAAACATACATAATAAAGCATAAAATGGAACTGATAACTTCAAATGATTGTTTCTCAGGTTGAAAGACCAGGGCAGTGAATAAATGCAATGAATACTAGACTAGTGCCAACATCTTTGGGCCAGGAGTCATGACAATGTGCAATAAAAGGAACATTTAATTATGGAAACCAAAGTCTTTATGAAGTTAACCTTGCTAACTCATAAACTAGTGATCAAATCCTTCAGAATTCTTACCAAATCCTTTGATCATGCATAAGAATATCTGATCTGATTAAGACAATTTAACCCATTCCTTGAACAAGAGCTACAATCAAAACAAACATTAAAGTGTTACACTATAATGATTAATGAAATGATCCTTGATCAATATTTTCATTAATAATCTGCATACACCATCACAAGGAGAGATTGAAAGACATGAACGATTTCATTAATAGACCAAATACATCCAAAAGCCTTACAATCAACAAAATTTTCCATAGACTCAAAGATTGACACACAATCTGGTCTATTCTATGTGTTCTTTTCTTCAGACCTAACCCTAGCCATCCAACTAGAGATAACTTGTTCTCTTTTACAATTTTTGAAACCTTTTCAAAACCCTTTCAAAGTGAACATAAGTTACATTTATACACCCAGGGTGACTAACCAGCTCGAGGCCATGTAGACACATCATCACAAACCCTAACTGCCTAGAAAGAACTTTGTAGCTCTTTGTCATCCTTCACCTAGCTCTTTGAGTTGTCTTGAAAGCTCTGTCAGGTGAAGTAGGAGAATATCACACCATCGGGTCAGATCAGGAAAGTACAAGAATAGCCAGCCATGGTGATTAGACTAGGAAAGTACACCCTTCAAATCATCTGAGGGTCTCTGCAGGCACAATCGACTGTAAGTCTAGAAGAAGCAAATGTGAATGTTAACAGTTTCAACTACCTCTCCTCTGTAGAAGATCCTTCATTCAATCCCTGCATTAAATTTCATCTCTATCACACCAACCCACACCAGTGTTCAACGCATAAGACTAGATCGAAACCATCATCAGGGAAAACTTTAGTGGTAAATCTTCGTCAATTGGCGAATACTTGAAATCGAGACTTGCAGAAATGGTGAATAGTACATGCTAAAAAGGATGTTGAATCACTAGGTTTTTACAAAAAATCAATTTCCTCTTTATTAATTCGCCTATGCATTATCTTTTAAACAACGCATCATGGGAACTGATTCACCAGTATTTTATATTGCAATTAAAAATATTAATTATATTTTCCTTGAATAGGGGCTAACTCTCATTTATTGTCATTCATTTTCTTTTCAATCGGATGGTTGCAGGTTGATTCCATGGCCTATATGCACGTGCATATTAAAATGACTATTGAGGCCCAAAATTTGTTTTGGGCAACACGATTAAATCTAATTGTGTGGCCCAAAACAAATTTTGGGCCTCAACAGTCCTTTTAATATGCACGTGCATATAGGCCATGGAATCAACCTGCAACCATTCAATCAAAAAGAAAATCAATGGTTATAATTTCACTTTTCATTTAGTCTTTTTTTAAGTGATATTTTTAAAAAAATGCTTAATTTGTGTGTGCTCCAAACGAATTCTGACCCTCAACTTTCCTTTTAAAATGCATGTGTGTATTAGGGCGTAGAATAACCTACAACCATTTGATTAAAAAGCTAATCAACAGTTAAAATTTCACTTTTTATTTAGTCTTAATTTTAAAGTGATATTTTAAAAAAATACTTAATCCATGTGTGCTCCAATGTGTTTTTGATAGTGAATTTACCCCCACAAGGGGCGCTACCCCTTGACCTCGCCAGTGGCTGCCACCCTAGGGCCCCTACTTCAATATTACAAAAAACAAAAAAATTATGGAGGATCTACACCCACCAAATATGCAAATTTTTAAAGGAGATATTTCCCATTTTAATTAATCTTTTTAGTGATTATTATTTTTTCCAATTATTCATTAAGATTCACTAGGATTTTACAATTTTTTGTAATAATCTACATAGATTCTCCAAGAAATTTAAATATTTTTTTCAAATAAAAGGAAAGATTCGCTAGGATTTTACACCTTCGCCCAGGGGGGTTTCTTAAAGTTATCCCTGATCATCATGCCCGATCTCCTGCAATCTCCATTGTCATCCTTGAGCCAAGAGCAAGTGACCTACTACAGTAAATACATCACCTGTTCCATCCATTTCAGCCCAGGTTCCTAGAAAAACTATCGACATGACACTGTTCAGTCGGCAAGACCTCATACAGAAAACTTCATGTTTCATCAATAATTCATATCGGCAAGACAAAGCACACTCAGCCAAACATCTCACTGAAGGTCTTATGCTATCGACGAAAGGTAGCCGAGTTGGCCAAACATCACAACGCTCGATAAAACATCTCAATGAAAACCCCAGGTCTTGTCGACAACTTACCAATCGTTCACTCGACCACCTTGACTTGGACATGAGCCCATGGTTAAATATCGAGCACCTTTATCATCCAGATTATAACATTGTCATTCATTATCAGCACGTGCTCATTGGCAGTCACTTAGTAGCCCAATGTTTAACTTTGAACATATGTTCATTTGTGTCAGAGGCATAATCGAGATGGAAACAGGAACAAACCATCGCAAAGGCCATCAGGACAGGAACCAAAAATGAAATGGAAACAAGGCTAGAGAGAGAACTGAAGCTAAAACTAGAACGGGGGCCGAAAATGAAATAGAACAACACACCCAAGACCAATCCCCACCCCTATCCTGCCTCTGTGAAAAGGAAAAGGAGGTGGAACAAAAAATGACAAGAAGAAAACAAAGGCAAGTGGAAGCACAACGAAAACCGATCTAGGAAAAACACAGTGGGGGTGGGAGCAGAACAAAAACCCGACCCTGGAACTTTTCCATGTTTGAAGATTAGTTTCTGTCCCAACTCCACCTTTGACAATGCAGAAGAAAACAAAGCAAAAGGAAAAAAACCAAAAGAAAGAAAGGGTAAAGAACACCCAAAAACTTAACATAAGCACAAAAGAAAGCAAACACCCAAACGCATAGAACCAAAGCCAGGACAAGATCAAGAATAGAATTGGGAACTTTGGAAAAGTTCCTGGTTCAGTTATCTCTCTAGTACCACCTCCGCCAAAACAAAAGAAAGAACCCAAGGAAAAATAAAACAGAAGGGGAAACCAAGGAACAACAACATGATGTATATCTACCCACCAGAGAAGTGAAAAATAGCATGCTGGGCTCAACCCTTGTGGGAGCCCACTTAACCCGCGTGCACAGAAACATCTTTCCAATGCCTATTCGTTTGAAAAAAAATGGAGTTTGTATGCAAAAGTTACGCCCTCTAGAGTGCAAAAATCACATTCTGAATATGAATGAGAAAAACAACTTCAAAATAGAAATATCAGGAAATCAAACCTACACCATCAGATCGGTGAAAAAATTAGCTTTCCAACAGTATCTTGTTTTCAAAAAATGAAGACCGTATGCCCATTTTACACCTGATTTTTTGAAGGAGTTCGAAAAAGCACAATAAGGCTCCCTAGAGCCCTCATGGGCTAAAAAAATTGGCCCCTGATCACTTGCAGGACCAGGGGCTGGCACATAGGGGGTTGGGCCAAAGCCCTTAGTCTCTAATATGACCGTCCGAAGGGGCTGGCTGCTACTGAAGGGGATTGGGTGGAGCGGTTGGTCACCTAAAAGACCAGGAACAGAGCTAATATTGGAGGTAGGGTCCTTCTCCTATGCAGCGGACCGATAGGGTTAGAGAGGTCGCCAGTGGCGGTGGAGAGTGGGTGGCCACCTGGCAATAGATGGGTGGTTGCTGAGCAATACCAACTTTTTCAACTGTGCACGAAAAAACAAAACATGAAAATTGATTTTTTAAATATTTTTTTTCAATTTTTGACCTTGGAAAGCATGCCCTGGGGCCATACAACCCTGGACTAAATTTTTTTCCTCCCAGATCAACTGTGCCTAAAATGGTTGTGCATTATATGAAAATATTGGTTTTCAGGCGTTGTGAATCCAACGACAAGGTCCATTTGAGCCCAAAATGAACCCAAAGAACAGAGTAAGCCAAATCCACAAAAAACAACCTAAAATCCTATGAAAGACTCATCAAACCCTCATAGCTCCAAATTCTTCAAAACAAGAATAGGCTACAACAGGTCCATGCTATAATACCATGTAGAAGTTGTCAAAACCAACTTAAGAGCACAAGAACACTTGCATGCAAAGAGATACATGTCATAGGGAAGAGAATGGAGAAAAAAGAGAGATATTTTGAGATCTATAAATTGAATGATGTATTCAAAGAACAATAGCAATTGAATAATACACAATAGATCAATCCTTAAGAAAGGAGATCAAGCAAAACCTAAAAGTAACCCTAATAGGTAGACATTTAATAATTAATATAATTATTAAATGTCATAATATGCAAATTAAAGTGAAATATTAAGAGAGGAACAAAGGTAACTTAATTAACATAATTAAGTTAAAACCTTTACTCTAACAGGATATTCTCAGCTTTTCACCAATATAAATTATTCTTTACTTTAAATTTAATAAACAACTATTATTCATTTTCTATTTGAATTACGACTAAAGTCCTAATTGATAGGTTGATTGAAAAACATCTATAAAATTAAAAAAGTATCACATTTTTTGAATCCAAAACATGCATCACCTTTTATGCTTCACATACTATAGGATTAAAAAAATTGAATTGAATCACAAAATTTTTACCAAGTTAAGGTGGTCAAAAATACAAGTTTTTATATTTTTTAAAAGTTGTAATAATTTCATAATTAATTATTTACTTGGAAAAAAATTACAAAAAAGTATGCATCACATCAGGACATGAGTCCCCTACTTATATCTAAAAAATTATAATAAAAAAAATATCATTTTCATGTGGTTGGGGTGGTCAAACAAACACCATGTTCTTATTTTTCCCTAAAATTTAAGTACTACAACATTGAAATTTCAAATTTTCACCAAATAGATTTTTAATAAAAATAAACCTAGTAGTTTAGAAATTACATTAAATTTGCTATAGATTCTATTCTTAAATATTTTTAAATAATATAGATAACTTATTAAAAAATTTACGTCAAGTTGCCCAACTCTAATTTTTTAGAATTTTTCGCCACTTAAGGAGCTATTTTTTCCCTGATGATCTTGTACATACCAAGCCCTATAGAACAAAACCATCAAGGGCAATAAATTGTCCTTGAAGGATTTACTAAGTTAATAATAAAGATCAACAAGTCAAAATTTTATCATGGCATTGATTATGTAAAGGATGTTATCAGAATCTTCCCTGATAAGAAGGAAGTATGTACAAGATAGAAATGCCAAGTGGATAGCATTCAAGAAATTTGAGGATGCTAAGAAGAAGAGGGGCATGTTAGGAAACGTGGCACGATTTGGAAGGCTTTTCACTATTATATAGGCCTTGATTTATTAGTCGAATACAATACCCTAGAATTGCAAGGAGGTGAAAAGTCAACTTTGCTGACACACTCAAAGGTGCTTGAGCCTTGTCTGACCTAGAAAAGTATTGCAAGCATGCAAGATCACACAAGCTAAGAATTAATGGTTGACAAGATGTCATAGAGCCTGAAATTTAATGTACTTTCCATAAAATTTAATTTTAACAAATCATTATGAGTCACCAAAGCATTTAGAAGTATAAGGAGATCAAATTTGGAAAAGTTTCAAGATCTCTACATCAAGAATTAGGGTTTCTTCATCTTTGCACTTGTAAGTGAAATTCTTCTCAATACTTGCTCAAATTTCTACAAAATTATATGCAATTTCTAGCTTTAATCTTAAAATTGCATTCTACTATTGTCTGAGCTTTGAATTTCATTTCTTGCAATCAAATTGTTTAAAATTTTCTCTACTCTCATTTTCAATTGCAACAAAGCCCAAGAACTACCCTTAAACCTTAGTTTTCTCATATTCTATTGCAAAATGGCACAACCACAACCACAAACCTCTACCTCTAGCCCAAAAAAAGCCCTCCATGATGACCTAATTTCATAATTTCCTAGTTCTACCACTCAAAAAGTTAAGGTACATGACCTTGGTGTAGATAAGGTTTTAGCGACAACTAACATGGAGTTAAGGATGTTGAATGACTCCGACGAGGTGGGATTTGTTTAAAAATTGGTATGGAAAGAGAAATGTCCCCATCGCCACATGCAATATGTGGAGATTTGACTTAGGGAAACGAGTTGTCCCCAATGTCTTCCTTGATATTGATCTATTGAATCCCATAACAAAAAAATTATAATGATGCAATACAATTTGTAAGGACCTCGATGGGTAAGGTCATGGTTATGTTGGATAGAGAATCATTTGCAAGGATTTTCAAGCTCAACCTCTTTGCGAGAAAACCCATCAAATTGGATAAGCTCACAAATCAATTTAAGAAAAATAAGGACACATACTAAGCCATGTCATTACCAAGATTTAGGGATAAAGACCCTCAAAGGAAGATTATTAGAATATCCCTAATTGAGAAAGAACCATGTAAGGTGGATAATTTTAAGGGATACTTTTGAAAAAAATATCATTCATTATGTCAAGTATTGGGATTTGCACCATTGGAGAGAATGTCAATTGTATTCATGTTCACGGTAGCAGACATTCAGAATGAAATGGTAAATAATGAGTTTTATTTTGTATCATACTTATCTAATGCTATTCAAAAAGGATTGGTCAGCAAACCATTTTGAGTTTCTTGTGCCACATGTTCTTGGCTTGGGAATGGAAAGAATTGGGTCCAGGGTTATAAATCAAAATAAAGGATGAAAAGGGTGATGATCTCCTAGTCCAAATATGAACACATCTATTTGAGATGCATTGTCAATAGTCTAAATTTGGGGCTTTCACCAATCTTTTCTCAGTAAAGATAATGTGCTTTTTGAAGGGCCAATTTCATAGAATTCCAATAAAGTTTCACGATTTTCTAAGGCTAGTAGAGAGGAGACCTGAGCTTGGAATTGGCCACAATTGGGGTGATGTTATAGCCCATTCTGATAGCATTGTGTTGAGAGTGTATGAATGCCTCATCTCACCACATGTTTTACCCAAATATGTACCACTAAGGATTGAATTTCTTGAAGTGATGTGGCAACTATGTCATGCTAAAGAGGAATACTTGTAAAATAAGGAAAAAGGTTCTTTCTTCCCATTCCTCACCATCTTTTCAAAATTTTCCATGAACAAAGATAGTTGGAAGTAAATTCTTGACACATTGAAGCCAGGTATGTGTATGATCATGATGGCCCAAAAAGTGGCGATATGATGGTTATGTGTAGGGTATGTAGCTGATGACATTTTTTTACCCAAAATTGATGAAATGAAAAGGTTTTTTAAAGGATATTCTCAGCTTTTCACCAATATAAATTATGCTTCACTTTGAATTTAATAAACAATTATTATTCATTTTCTATTTGAATTACGACTAAAGTCCTAATTGATAGATTGATTGAACAACATCTATAGATTTCAAAAAGTATCACATTTTTTGAATCCAAAACATGCATCAAATTTTATGCTTCACATACTATAGGATTAAAAAAAAAAAAAATTCATGAAATTTTTACCAAGTTAAGGTGGTTAGACATACAAGTTTATATATTTTTTAAAAGTTGTAATAAAAATTTCATAATTAATTATTTACTTAAAAAAAATTACAAAAAAATATGTAGCACATTGGGACATGAGTCCCAGGTACTTATAACTAAAATCTTATAATTTTTTTTATCATTTTATTGTGGTTGGGGTGGTCAAACAAACACCTACTTCTTATTTTTCCTTTAAATTTAAGTACTATTGCATTGAAATTTCAAATTTTCATTGAATAGATTTAAAAAATAAAAAATAAACCTAGTATTTTAGAAATTACATTCAATTTTCTATAGATTCTATTCTTACACATTTTTAAATAATATAAATAAATTATTCAAATTTTTACATCAAGTTGCCTAAGTCTGAATTTTCTGAATTTTTCACCACTTAAGGGCCTATTTTTTCCATGATGATCCTACACATACCTATCCCTATAGAAAAAAACCATCAAGGGAAAGAAATTTTGATCTTGAAGGATCTACTAAGTTAATAATAAAGATCAACAAGTCAAAATTTTATCATGGTGTTGATTATGCAAAGGATGTTATCAGAATCTTCCCTAATGAGAAGGAAGTATGTACAAGATAGAAATGCCAGGTGGATAGCATTCAAGAAATTTGAGGATGCTAAGAAGAGGAGGGGTTCTTCTTTCCAAGGGACATTGATAAATTTTGGTGATTTGGTCTTGAGAATTTGGGACATTTTATAGAACTTTGACTAAAAATTTGGAGAGGCATCAAAGGCCCAAGAGAAGGAAAATGATAAGGAAAAGGGGCCTACATTGTAGGAAAGGCCCACATATTAGCCTCCAAAAATACCATATGTCTTTACAAGGATACCTAAAGGAAATGTAATTAAGGAGCAAAAAAGGTCTTCTACTTCTCCATCTACTGAATATATAGCTTCATCACCAATGAGGCAAGCATCTCCATCTCCTCCACAAAACATAATTGATTTGGATGAACACTCCCTAGGGAATCCTCACCAAAGAGGAGACCTAAGAAGGCACAATTATTTTATTATCCCCTTGACTTATATGATGAGGATGTTCTTGTGTCTAGAGAAGAAATAATGCAAGATATGTCATCTCCCCTGAGAAATGATGACTTACTAGCTCTACTGGGAAGAGTGACACAAGAAATAATTGGGGGGTGAGACAACACTAATGATATAAGAGAAGAGGAATTTTTGGACTTCATGGATGATAATGTATTTTTTAAGAGTAATATTTTTAAGGAATTTTTATGGAGAAGTAAAAATGATGAATTTGAGAGAAGACTACATGAGGAAATAACTCAATTTATTGATCAATCCAAGAAAGAAACACTAGAAAAAGTGGTTGTTTAGATGAAATTAGAGAAAAAGTAGATGAAACCAAAGGAAGGTAGGAAAATTGTGGGAGAAAGTGGTATCCCCCTCCTTCTTGAATGGGATATAGCATCTTTTATTTCCATAGACACTGTGAGGAATCATGATGTACAATTTTTTTCATCAAAGGATGAAGCACTAGTTGTCTTGATTATTTCTACATTTAGTACTAAGTGGGACAAATTGGCTACTAGGCTCTTTCCCTAAATAGAAAAATTCCAATAGTTGTTGATCAATCCTATTACTAACATAAGAGGAGGGTTAATAATTAAGAGAGTATCAAATATATAAGTAGTTGAGGTAGCCACATTATTTGTTAATGTTGCTCATTTGATTTTAAGGAGAAAACTAAATCTATATGTAATAGCAACATGATCAATCCCTCAAGAGATATCATGGTTTTCTAAATGAGAACAATAAGGATAAGATGAAGATAGGTCAATTGGAGCTACAAGTTGAAATGTTACAAAATCATCAACCAAAAGTTCAACAAGTGCAACAACAACAAGAAGCTCCTACATCACCCTCTTCACCACCACCTCCATCATAAGAAATAGTTGTATGGCAACCGAGGTTTGAGGTTCTCATTACTTCTATTGCACTAGGCCTCTTGCAACTAATAATGACAACATGCACATCATTTCTACTATGTTAGGTCATTTGATAGGAATGTTTTTGAAGAGATAAAAATGTTCATACAAATTATTCTTTGATGATAACTTCCATTGATATATTTATTAATGATAAGACAAAAGAAATTCCTCTGATGCATACATGGATACCAAGGTTAAGTTAATTGATGGGCATGAACAAAGGATCTACCTATGATCATAATAAGCTTGAACAAATCACTCCTACATATTAGATGGTTAAATTAGCAAGTGGATATCATGGTATGGTAAACCCCATGGAAGATAGAATAAATGAGTTGATATAGGAGTTTGATAACAACTTAAAAAAAATTCCTCATATTAGGGATGTTGATGGAAAAGTAAAATAATATGACGATTGGAAACACAATTAGAGAAAATCACAACATCCTTGGCTTCAGTGGTTTGTGAAAGGGATCCTATTGTCACTAACTTCTTAAAGAGTTGCATCAACATTATTTGGGGAACTTGTAGGTTCCTTGAAGAATATGATAAGGAAGCAAATTTAGTTGTCAAAAAGTATGACACTTATAGAACTAAATTGGATGATTTTTTGGCCTTTAATTGACCTATTGAAGAAGAATATGATGCTTGGGATAAGAAGTACAACCGACTTCCAAAAATGTAAGCCTTTTTAGATGATGTGGAAGCAAAAAAAATTTCATATGCTTAATTAGTGCCAAAAAAGTCTACAACTACTTGAGAAGGAGTTTTGTCTTTTTTAGACTAGGATTTTTGTCTTATCTGCTAGGTCATCTTCCAAGCTTCCACTAACTAAAGAATGAAGAAAAGAAGCAGCAAAGAATGTATAACCAACAACATCAATCCTTTTTGGAGAGGGAATATACTTGAAATAAAGGATAATGACTCTTTTCCTTTAGAATATTCACTCCAAGAGCAATTGTGCTCATATTTTTTAATGTAATTCAATGTCAAATGAAAAGATGACATTTGTACTTGGTCTAAAGCTTGTATTTCTCCCTTATTCTTTGTAAAAGGGAATTCAAGGCCATTTTCATGGATCTATTAGATAATTCTATAATGCAAAAACATAGAGAATAGAGTTTACGTCTTTCTAGGTTATTGAGTCTAAATTGCATGTAGCTTTTAGGTTATTCTTAATTGTTCTAGCATCTATTGAATATAATGGCACAGTTTTTTGGAAATTGTCTCTTGATGTACATTTTATACAAATTATGAATGAAAAATGATCAAATTTCGTTCATCTCATCATCATTGTATTTCCTTTGATGTATTTTCTTATTTTAGCTCTGGTTTAAAGGATAAGTTAAATTATTAAATAAGAATATTGATTTGTATGAAATGATGCAACGAGTTTGAAGTAGAGTTAGTTAAGAATTTTTTAGTGCAATAATGTAAGGGATTTTTGTAAATCTCTTTGATGTTTGGGTAAAATTCTGTTAATCAACTTCAATTACATCTATTTTGACTCCTTCCCTAGGTCAAGGCACCATTCTTTTGAATTTATGTCTAATTGCAACTTTGAGGTCAGACATACAAGGAAAACATACAATCTTTCAATTCATTTGAAGTTATTTGTTGAATTTTCATGTCTTGTCTTGTTCTATTGTTGTAAATTATTTAAAACCTTAAATGATATTGCCATATCCTGATATTTTCATAATCATCAAGCAAATCTATAGAGAACAAATATTCTAATTACAATGTTTAGGATAATTTGGTATAGGATATTTTAAGAAAATTCTAAGGGACTACCCTCGAAAGCTTTGGATAACCCAAAGTGCTGAGGAAAATTTATTTCAAATTTTCACCTATTCGTCAATCAATCCCTCCAAATAATTTATTATTGGACATGGAAAAATACATAGATTAATTGTGATATTTGGTTGGGAATTAAAAACAACCAACAAAATGGATGGATGAGATGCAAAATTAGTTTGAATTTTTGTGGCAAGTCTCTACATTTAATGGATTTAGACAAGCTCTTAGTTAGTCATGTGACTCTCAATAACTAATTAAATAACAATAAAAATATTTAATTAATTATTAGAGAAAATGATGTGAAATGATGAATTAATTAAATAAATAACAAATATTTATTTAATTAAAGTGGGGGACAAAGGTGAAGGATATATTAAATAAATAAATACTAATTTATATTTATTTAATTAATGACTTACAATAAGGTGGAATAAAGGTGATGGATAAATTAATTAAATAAATAATCAATATTTATTTAATTAATGAGTAAAAGTCAAGTGTAGTTGGTGTATGGTCAAATTTCATGTGTCTATAACACTTATAATGTATGAATAAGAGAACCTTTAAGAAAAAATCTTGAAGGAATTACTAACCCGCAATTTAATGAAACATATACTATCATAGTGAATAACACACATACATTTATAGAACTACATTCACACATGTAACAAAAAAATCATTCTCCTTCCCTTGAGTGAGTGGCCTACTCCTCTAGAAGAATGAGAAATATTTAATGATCACAATCAAATTCTTAAGAACTCATGTGGAGATTACAATTGCATAATTGATTGTATTCCAATCTACTAAATATAAATTACATAAACAAAGTAAGATCTCTACTACTAAGAACACAGGTTTTTCCAACATAATATCAACTACCCTTTTCCAACTCCTTGACAAGCTCACATATGTAAAAAATTTCCAACTTTCCTAAGATTACTATATGGGAGAAGACCCAATAGTTAAGTTCCCTAACTTTGCACTTCTCAAAATTCTATGTGGAAATTTCAAATCACAACAATTTTTTTACAACTTATTTGGCAAGTCCCCTACATATAACTTAGACTTGAAGGCTACATTATCAAATATGATTCCACATCAACATGCTTTATTTATCAAGGTGTCCAAAAAGGCCCAAAAAAAGTGAGACAAATAATTGTACCCTAAGTCATATTTTATTAGTGTGTTGATGTGGCATCACATGATTTGTTATTTTGTAGATCTAAGAAATACGCTTCATTCAATTATGGATAATCATCATCAACACTAAAAACTTTAAAGTCACATCTATTGGTCCAATATTATTAAAAATATTAGGCACTAAATCAACAAGTGCTATAACAACTATTGAAACATGATCAAGTGTGATGTCCTCTCCCATATATCCTAACACCATGCTTCTGCATATTGTATTATTTCTACTTTATTAGAAATCTAAAAAATATGACTATACTAGAACAATAAAGGAGCAACCTCCTTCTTAATGAATAAGTTACTATTATGGCTTAGAAAGTGGAGAATTACACTTAGACATGTATGTTTTTCAAATCTAAGAACATAATTATATCAACTACTTATAATTAATAATGCATGGTGTATTTCAATACCCAAGGTTGCTCTTGCACGGTCTTGTGGAAGACTTTCCACTATCTACTGCCTGAAACCTGTCTCCAATGGTTTCCTCTTGAGCTTCTAGGTTGACTAAACCTTGCTCCAACTCTTTTCAAAGAGTTTCTACCTTGTGCTTTACCTTGGGTAATCAATCACCTTCTTGAAATTTGAATGCTCTTTCTAGGACTTAGAAGAATCTAAGTGCCCTGTTCTCCAACTGACTTGAACCTCTTGCAGGGGAGTTAGAGATGTTGGTTTCTTTCATTTCATCTCCAAATGGGTACATCTTGCTTTTAGTTCAACCTTCAAATCACCCGTTTTGTGAACTTGCCTTGGACAGTCCCAAATCTCTTCTAGCCCTTACCAGTCGGTATTTGGCTTTTTACTCTCAATTTTCCCAAACAACATACCAAAAAAATAACAGTTTTAGACACCCTTTTCAGGGTTTTAAATTTTGGAAAATTTTTAGGTTGCCAGCTGGTCCGTACAGGTGATTCCAAACTTCTTGGAATGGAGGCCTAATTGCCCCTTTTCACTAGGTTTCACTGGTTTTTGTTTCTTTGCTCACCCAAACAAATTGTTCAGGCCTTCATTGCTCTGGAGTCTTTGTATTTGAACTCAGTCCACCTGAAAATGTCCTTGGCCGTACAACTGTACCTTTCCCCTGCCTTAGGTTCTTTATTTTCCCACCAAACACCCAACCGGGTTCCTCTTACTCGCCTAGGGTTTGGTATTTTCAGATTTTGCTTGGCTTCCAAAAGTCCCTATCACCAAATATTTACAGTGACATGGCTTCCCAATCATCTCCATGAATCCCAAGAAGAATCCACGGGCAGATTTCAATGGAAAGCCATGTTTTGACTGGTTATTCACAACTATTTTTTTTTTGTAAATCTACCAAATGTTGACCTAAGGTTTTAGTTCAAGAGCCTTACACTACTCCACGTGTTTCTACAAAGGAAAAGGAATACAATCTATCCTAATAACACGAAAACATTGCCAAAACTGTGTAAACAACGCCTAGAATAACACTGTTGCAAAACACAGTGTAATTTTCTGAAACAATGCGCTATAACACTAAACTTTTCTCAATGTTTATTTACAACAAAATATCCACTCAAGCTATGCAAGGAACTTAAAAACAGTGAGAAACTAATATGTGTAAATTCATTCTAAATCTCTGTTCACCAAGTACACGGGTATCACACAGAAATACAGAAATACAGAAATACAGACTTTTACTACCCCTGTCAACACAAAACTTAACTGTCTCGCATATATCTTGATTCTATAAACTATCTACAAGATAAAAGATACGTATGCATGTTAAAGAAACTCTGATCAAATGCTAAAGCAGCGCGTATCATGCATAACACACACTGTCAGAAAACACACAGAGTTTTCAAAACTGTCCATATCCAAAATCTGCCAACTGTTCTTTTCATTCCTTTCAAGAAAAAACTGATTACAATCCTCTAACTGCCTATCTACGAGCCCATCCTCCTTATTTTGATGTTGTTTCCAAAGTTTAAGGGGAGTTGGTCGCGCACTTCCCTATTTTCTAGGGATTCCCATCATTAAGTTTCATGCAATCTTCACAAATCTTAACATGCAACTCCACATCCGCAGCTTGTAACTTCCACTATGGTTTGATTATGCCATATTCCTCAAATCTAGGATCTCCATTACCTTGAACTCGAGCAATCAGCTTCCCTTAACCATTCCTTGGCATCTTTTATACAATGATGAAGTAACTTTAACACACTAAACACTTAATAGCTTCAAATATGCTATCCAAAGTTTCATAAAATAGAATTTAATGTTGATGATGACCTAATGAGATTTTAATCCTAAAGACTAACTCTTCACACAAATGCAAGACCTTCTAAGGTCCAAACCTAAACACAAGTATAACAATATTCCTGACTTGGCTAGGGTCAGTACAAGCCAAAATTGTTTTTAACCCAAAATGGAGGTCAGCCTAGGTGCTCCTGCACCATCCTCCCTAAAACAGAAAGATTCAATCCATCCTTGGATTGAGAAAGTTAGGATCAACTCCCAACTTCTTGAATTCTGCCTCCTTGATCCAGGTTGCATCAACTTCAGGTTGTCCTTGTCTTTGGATTAAATGTTCCTTATATTCTTTGGTTCTTGTTCGTTTGTAGACCCTGGTATCCAAGATCTTATCAGCTGATTGTACTGCAGTGGAGGGCAGTTTGAGCTCTTCTACATCTTGATTAACTTCATGGAGTGTCTGATCCAAGTTTAATGGTGGTCCTTTGTAATGCATCAGATCTGTAACATTAAAAACAGGGGACAGTCCACTGTCATCAGGCAATTGCACATTGAAAGCATTGTTGCCATACTTTTCCAAGATAGGGCAGGGACCTATCCTCTTCATCTGCAGCTTGTGAGGGACTCCCTTCTGCAACCTGGCCTTGTTCAAATGTACCATGACTAAGTCACCAACATTAAACTGGACTTCTCTTCTATGCTCATCCACCTTAGCCTTATGCTTCATGGTGTTTTCTGCCAAGGTCTTTCTGACTGTCTCATGAATCTCCTGCATTGCACAAGCAAAATCATCTGCATAACCACTTCCTTTGACTCCATCCTTCAGCTCTCTCAGCTCATAGACACCCCTGGGATGTAAACCATACACAATTTCAAAGGGGCTCTTCCCTGTGGATCTATTGACTGTGTCATTATATGCATACTCAGCCTGCCCAATAATCTGATCCCATTGTTGACCATACTCCTTGGTCAAGCATCTAAGAAGGTTTCCAAGTGTCCTATTCACAACTTCGGTCTGACCATCAGTTTGGGGATGGTATGCAGATCCAAAGGACAGATTGGTGCCCATTCTCTGCCAAAGTGTCTTCCAAAAGTGGCTCATAAATTTAGTATCCCTGTCAGATACAATGCTGATTGGCAAACCATGAATCCTAACTATTTCCTTGAAGAAAAGTGAGGCTATTTGACTGGCATCATTGGTTGTTTTGCAGGGTATAAAGTGAGCCATTTTGCTGAATCTATCAACCACAACATAAACACTGTCCATTCCTTGCCTTGTCTTGGGTAAACCAACTACAAAGTCCATGCTCAAGCATTCCCATGGCCTAGAAGGGATTGGCAGTGGCTGGTATAAGCCTGCATTTGAAGAAGTGCCTTTTGCTTTTTGACACACTACACAACTCTCTACATATTTTCTGATATCTAGATTCATCTTAGGCCAAAAATAAAACCTTTGGACAAGCTCTTGAGTTTTGGTGATCCCAAAATGACCACTCAATGCACCATTATGTTTCTCTTGAATTAAATTCTCTCTAATAGACCCTCTAGGAACACAAAGCTGATTCCCTTTGAACAACAAATCACTTTGCAATGTGTATTCAGCATACTTGCTATGAAAATGGTTCTTAAACTCAAGGCATACCTTATAAATTTCTCCAAAATCTTCATCATCTGCATATAGATCCTTGAAGTGATCTATTCCCATGCTCTTCAATTGGATTTCTTGAATGGTAAGAACTCTCCTGCTCAATGCATCAGCAACTTTGTTGAGAGCTCCCTTCTTATGCTTGATGTTGAAGGTGTAGGCTTGCAAATACTCCACCCATTTCATGTGCCTGTGACTCAACTTCTCTTGTGAATTCAGAAAACTGAGTGCTTGATTGTCTGAGTACACAATGAACTCCTTAGGAAGCAAGTAGTGCCTCCACTTCCTTAGTGCTTGGACCAATGCATACATTTCAAGGTCATAAGAAGAGTACTTCTTCTTGGCTTCACTTAGCTTCTCAGAATGAAAAGCCACCGGTCTGCCCTCTTGGCTGAGAACAGCTCCAATTGCTACATTACTAGCATCACACTCAATTGTAAATAGTTTCTCAAAACTTGGCAACACCAAAACAGGTTGAGTAGCTACCTTTTCCTTCAGCAACTCAAAACTCTTGTTAGCTTGTTCATTCCACACAAACTTGGTTTTCATTCCTCCCTTAATTGTATCCAACATAGGAGCACAAATTGCACTAAATTGTTTGATGAATTTCCTATAGTACTGAGCAAGACCATGGAAGCTTCTTACCTCTGTTGCTGTCTTGGGAGTAGGCCAATTAAGAATGGCTTCTACCTTGCTGTTGTCCATCTTCAAATTGCCATGTGATAACACAAAACCAAGGTACACCAGCTCTGTTTTGACGAACTCACACTTTTCCAGATTAATCTTCAGCTTCTCCTCCTGTAGCTTCTTGAAAATCAGCTCAATGTGTTGGAGGTGCTCTTCTCTAGTTCTGCTATAAATCAGTATATCATCAAGATACACTACCACAAATTTTCCAATGTAGTCCTGGAGAATTTCATTCATGAGTCTCATGAATGTGGAGGGGGCATTAGACAAACCAAATGGCATTACTAGCCACTCATAGAGACCCTCATTGGTTTTGAAGGCTGTTTTCCACTCATCACCCTCATGTATTCTAATTTGGTGGTATCCACTCTTTAAATCTATCTTGGTATAGTACCTAGCTTCACCTAGACAATCCATGAGATCTTCAATTCTAGGAATGGGAAACCTATACCTGATGGTTATCTTGTTGATTGCTCTGGAATCAGTACAAAGCCTCCATTCTCCTCCTTTCTTGGGTGCTAAAATAGTGGGTACTGCACAAGGACTAATGCTTTTCCTAATGAGACCTTGATCAAGCAATTCTTGAATCTGCCTGGCTATCTCCTCATTCTGTTGAGGTGTCATCTTGTAGGCTGCTTTGTTTGGAAGGGTGGCTCCTGGTATCAAGTCTATCCTATGGCTTATGGCTCTTTTAGGAGGTAAAGTTGCTGGTTGACCACTACTTACTATGTTCTCATAGGTCTGCAACAAGTCTTGAATCTCCTTTGGTAGTTCTTCCTTTTCAGCTGCCTTCTCTTTGCTTGCCTCTCTTGGCTTGATCATTATTGCATAGCCAACTCCTTCTCCTTCTTCCAAGGTCTTTAAGAACTCTTTTTCACCAGTTATCAGCAACTTAGAACCTGCTGTCTGCACCTCATTATCTTCCAACAAAGATTGAATCTTGTATGTGACATTGTCCTTCTTGAAGGTGTATGAGTTCTTGGCTCCATCATGTACAACTTGACGGTCAAATTGCCATGGCCTACCTAGGAGCAAGTGGCATGCATCCATAGGTAACACATCACACAACACTTTGTCCTTGTACTTTCCAATTGAAAACTCCACCCATGCTTGTTCATTTACCAAGACATGCTGACCCTTGTTGAGCCATGTAACCTTGTAAGGATTACTGTGAGATATCCTTGTCAATTTCAGTTTGTTGACTGCCTCTTCTGACACAATATTTTCAGTAGAACCTGAGTCTATAATCACCTTGCACACTTTCCCCATCATCTTACACTTTATCCTAAACAAAGATCTTCTTTGGCTTGGTTCCTCTTTGACCGGTTCCTTGATTAAGGTCCTTCTCATCATGAGATTCTCCCCTTCTTCTGAGTTCAAGGGTACTTCTGATTGTTTATTTGCTGCAGCTGCTTCATCTTGAATCAGATGTGTTCTTTTATCTCCTCCATGGGATGTGCTTCCTTTCTCAGGACATCTATAGGCTGGGTGTCCCAACTGATTGCAATGATAGCATTTCATGTTGGTGAAGTAACTACTCCTTCCTTGTCCACCACTTCTTCCTCTAGGGCTGAAACCTCTTCCTCTACCACCTCTACTGGAGCTTCCTTCTTGCTGATCAGAAAATCTGACTTCTCCTTGAGTTCTTGATTCTGAGCTTCTTCCACTATAACTTCCTCTTTGTCCTCTGTTGTCTTTGCCTTTACCTCTACCTTTGGGGTTTTGTTCCTGCTTCTTTTTGCCTTTCTCTTCTATTTTCAAAGCCATTTGATAACATTGGCGTACTGATTTGAAACTTACCAAGCTCATATCTTCTTGGATAGACCACTTGAGTCCATTAAGGTACCTTGCTAACCTGATACTCTCATCTTCAACCACCTTTGATCTAAGGCACAGTTTTTGAAACTCCTCTGTATATGTTTGGACATCCATGTCCTTTTGTCTCAGATTGTGTCTCCTCCTATGCAACTGGACTTCATAATCATCTGGAAGATAAGTTTGCCTTATCTTGGTCACCATTCCTTTCCATGAAACTATGGGACCCTTGCCTTCTTTCTCTCTTTCTGATTGTACAAACTTCCACCATGTGAGAGCTGCTCCTCTCAACCTAGACTTGGCCACCTTCACCTTTTGGGCCTCTGTTATGCCATCACACTCAAAGTGATTCTCAATACTTTCAATCCAGTCCACAACTGAATCTGGGTCCATTTGTCCACTGAAAAGTGGCACACCATCCAATGCTTTACCACTCAAGGCCTGCAATGCCTTCAAGAATGGTTCCTCTGCAAGAACAGGATCAGGCTTTGGAGCTTCCTCCTCCAATTCCACCTCTTTTTCCTTGGCTTCCTGCTCTTCCTTTTTCTTTATCTTGTCCTTCACAGTGTCTGCTGTTTCTTGGACTTCATCCAGGAGTTTCTCCATCTGAGATATCCTTTCTCTGAGCAACCGGTTATCTTCCTCTTGCTCTTCTACCTTCTTTGCTAGCTCTGCATTTGTCACCATGGTTCCTTCCTCTGGTGTATTCTCTCCTACTGACTCAGTGGATTGGCTCATGAATCACAAGCCTAGAATCTACTCTTGGCTCTGATACCAATATGGTGTATTTCAATACCCAAGGTTGCTCTTGCACGGTCTTGTGGAAGACTTTCCACTATCTACTGCCTGAAACCTGTCTCCAATGGTTTCCTCTTGAGCTTCTAGGTTGACTAAACCCTGCTCCAACTCTTTTCAAAGAGTTTCTACCTTGTGCTTTACCTTGGGTAATCAATCACCTTCTTGAAATTTGAATGCTCTTTCTAGGACTTAGAAGAATCTAAGTGCCCTGTTCTCCAACTGACTTGAACCTCTTGCAGGGGAGTTAGAGATGTTGGTTTCTTTCATTTCATCTCCAAATGGGTACATCTTGCTTTTAGTTCAACCTTCAAATCACCCGTTTTGTGAACTTGCCTTGGACAGTCCCAAATCTCTTCTAGCCCTTACCAGTCGGTATTTGGATTTTTACTCTCACTTTTCCCAAACAACATACCAAAAAAATAACAGTTTTGGACACCCTTTTCAGGGTTTTAAATCTTGGAAAATTTTCAGGTTGCCAGCTGGTCCGTACAGGTGATTCCAAACTTCTTGGAATGGAGGCCTAATTGCCCCTTTTCACTAGGTTTCACTGGTTTTTGTTTCTTTGCTCACCCAAACAAATTGTTCAGGCCTTCATTGCTCTGGAGTCTTTGTATTTGAACTCAGTCCACCTGAAAATGTCCTTGGCCGTACAACTGTACCTTTCCCCTGCCTTAGGTTCTTTATTTTCCCACCAAACACCCAACCGGGTTCCTCTTACTCGCCTAGGGTTTGGTATTTTCAGATTTTGCTTGGCTTCCAAAAGTCCCTATCACCAAATATTTACAGTGACATGGCTTCCCAATCATCTCCATGAATCCCAAGAAGAATCCACGGGCAGATTTCAATGGAAAGCCATGTTTTGACTGGTTATTCACAACTATTTTTTTTTTGTAAATCTACCAAATGTTGACCTAAGGTTTTAGTTCAAGAGCCTTACACTACTCCACGTGTTTCTACAAAGGAAAAGGAATACAATCTATCCTAATAACACGAAAACATTGCCAAAACTGTGTAAACAACGCCTAGAATAACACTGTTGCAAAACACAGTGTAATTTTCTGAAACAATGCGCTATAACACTAAACTTTTCTCAATGTTTATTTACAACAAAATATCCACTCAAGCTATGCAAGGAACTTAAAAACAGTGAGAAACTAATATGTGTAAATTCATTCTAAATCTCTGTTCACCAAGTACACGGGTATCACACAGAAATACAGAAATACAGAAATACAGACTTTTACTACCCCTGTCAACACAAAACTTAACTGTCTCGCATATATCTTGATTCTATAAACTATCTACAAGATAAAAGATACGTATGCATGTTAAAGAAACTCTGATCAAATGCTAAAGCAGCGCGTATCATGCATAACACACACTGTCAGAAAACACACAGAGTTTTCAAAACTGTCCATATCCAAAATCTGCCAACTGTTCTTTTCATTCCTTTCAAGAAAAAACTGATTACAATCCTCTAACTGCCTATCTACGAGCCCATCCTCCTTATTTTGATGTTGTTTCCAAAGTTTAAGGGGAGTTGGTCGCGCACTTCCCTATTTTCTAGGGATTCCCATCATTAAGTTTCATGCAATCTTCACAAATCTTAACATGCAACTCCACATCCGCAGCTTGTAACTTCCACTATGGTTTGATTATGCCATATTCCTCAAATCTAGGATCTCCATTACCTTGAACTCGAGCAATCAGCTTCCCTTAACCATTCCTTGGCATCTTTTATACAATGATGAAGTAACTTTAACACACTAAACACTTAATAGCTTCAAATATGCTATCCAAAGTTTCATAAAACAGAATTTAATGCTGATGATGACCTAATGAGATTTTAATCCTAAAGACTAACTCTTCACACAAATGCAAGACCTTCTAAGGTCCAAACCTAAACACAAGTATAACAATATTCCTGACTTGGCTAGGGTCAGTACAAGCCAAAATTGTTTTTAACCCAAAATGGAGGTCAGCCTAGGTGCTCCTGCACCATCCTCCCTAAAACAGAAAGATTCAATCCATCCTTGGATTGAGAAAGTTAGGATCAACTCCCAACTTCTTGAATTCTGCCTCCTTGATCCAGGTTGCATCAACTTCAGGTTGTCCTTGTCTTTGGATTAAATGTTCCTTATATTCTTTGGTTCTTGTTCGTTTGTAGACCCTGGTATCCAAGATCTTATCAGCTGATTGTACTGCAGTGGAGGGTAGTTTGAGCTCTTCTACATCTTGATTAACTTCATGGAGTGTCTAATCCAAGTTTAATGGTGGTCCTTTGTAATGCATCAGATCTGTAACATTAAAAACAGGGGATAGTCCACTGTCATCAGGCAATTGCACCTTGAAAGCATTGTTGCCATACTTTTCCAAGATAGGGCAGGGACCTATCCTCTTCATCTGCAGCTTGTGAGGGACTCCCTTCTGCAACCTGGCCTTGTTCAAATGTACCATGACTAAGTCACCAACATTAAACTGGACTTCTCTTCTATGCTCATCCACCTTAGCCTTATGCTTCATGGTGTTTTCTGCCAAGGTCTTTCTGACTGTCTCATGAATCTCCTGCATTGCACAAGCAAAATCATCTGCATAACCACTTCCTTTGACTCCATCCTTCAACTCTCTCAGCTCATAGACACCCTTGGGATGTAAACCATACACAATTTCAAAGGGGCTCTTCCCTGTGGATCTATTGACTGTGTCATTATATGCATACTCAGCCTGCCCAATAATCTGATCCCATTGTTGACCATACTCCTTGGTCAAGCATCGGAGAAGGTTTCCAAGTGTCCTATTCACAACTTCGTCTGACCATCAGTTTGGGGATGGTATGCAGATCCAAAGGACAGATTGGTGCCCATTCTCTGCCAAAGTGTCTTCCAAAAGTGGCTCATAAATTTAGTATCCCTGTCTGATACAATGTTGATTGGAAACCATGAATCCTAACTATTTCCTTGAAGAAAAGTGAAGCTATTTGACTGGCATCATTGGTTGTTTTGCAGGGTATAAAGTGAGCCATTTTGCTGAATCTATCAACCACAATATAAACACTGTCCATTCCTTGCCTTGTCTTGGGTAAACCAACTACAAAGTCCATGCTCAAGCATTCCCATGGCCTAGAAGGGATTGGCAGTGGCTGGTATAAGCCTGCATTTGAAGAAGTGCCTTTTGCTTTTTGACACACTACACAACTCTCTACATATTTTCTGATATCTAGATTCATCTTAGGCCAAAAATAAAACCTTTGGACAAGCTCTTGAGTTTTGTGATCCCAAAATGACCACTCAATGCACCATTATGTTTCTCTTGAATTAAATTCTCCCTAATATCTAGGAACACAAAGCTGATTCCTTTAAACAACAAATCACTTTGCAATGTGTATTCAACATACTTGCTATGAAAATGGTTCTTAAACTCAAGGCATACCTTATAAATTTCTCCAAAATTTCATCATCTGATATAGATCCTTGAAGTGATCCCCATGCAATTGGATTTCTTGATGGTAAGAACTCTCCTGCTCAATGCATCAGCAACTTTGTTGAGAGCTGTGCTTGATGTTGAAGGTGTAGGCAAGTACTCCACCCATTTCATGTGCCTGTGACTCAACTAATTCAAAAACTGAGTGCTTGAAAGTACACAATGAACTCCTCAAGTAGTGCCTCCACTTCCTTAGCTTGGACCAATGCATACATTTCAGGTCATAAGAAGAGTACTTCTTCTTGGCTTCACTTAGCTTCTCAGAATGAAAAGCCACCGGTCTGCCCTCTTGACTGAGAACTCCAATTGCTACATTACTTCACACTCAATTGTAAATAGTTTCTCAAAACTTGGAGGTTGAGTAGCTACCTTTTCCTTCAGCAATCAAAACTCTTGTTAGCTTGTTCATTCCACACAAACTTGTTTTCATGAATGATCCAACATAGGAGCACAAATTGTAAAGTTTGATGAATTTCGAGCACCATGGAAGCTTCTTACCTCTGTTGCTGTCTTGGGAGTAGGCCAATTAAGAATGGCTTCTAGATCTTCAATTGCCATGTGATAACACAAAACCAAGGTACACCAGCTCTGTTTTGGTTCACACTTTTCCAGATTATCTTCAGCTGCTTCTTGAATCAATGTGTTGGAGGTGCTCTTCTCTAGTTCTGCTATAATTAGTATATCATCAAGATGCCAATGTAGTCCTGCATTCATGAGTCTCATGAATGTGGATTTAGAAAAAATGGCATTACTAGCCACTCATAAAGACCTCATTGGTTTTGAAGGCTAGTATTCTAATTTGGTGGTAAACTCTTTAAATCTATCTTGGTATAGTACCTAGCTTCACCTAGACAATCCATGAGATCTTCAATTCTAGGAATGGGAAACCTATACCTAATGGTTATCTTGTTGATTTCTCTAGAATCAGTACAAAGCCTCCATTCTCTTCCTTTCTTGGGTGCTAAGACGGTGGGTACTTCACAAGGACTAATGCTTTTCCTAATGAGACCTTGATCAAGCAAATCTTGAATCTTCCTGGCTATCTCCTCATTCTGTTGAGGTGTCATCTTGTAGGCTGCTTTGTTTGGAAGGGTGGCTCCTGGTATCAAGTCTATCCTATGACTTATGGCTCTTTTAGGAGGTAAAGTTGCTGGTTGACCACTACTTACTATGTTCTCATAGGTCTGCAACAAGTCTTGAATCTCCTTTGGTAGTTCTTCCTTTTCAGCTGCCTTCTCTTTGCTTGCCTCTCTTGGCTTGATCATTATTGCATAGCCAACTCCTTCTCCTTATTCCAAGGTCTTTAAGAACTCTTTTTCACCAGTTATCAGCAACTTAGAACCTGCTGTCTGCACCTCATTATCTTCCAACAAAGATTGAATCTTGTATGTGACATTGTCCTTCTTGAAGGTGTATGAGTTCTTGGCTCCATCATATTAAATTGCCATGGCCTACCTAGGAGCAAGTGGCATGCATCCATAGGTAACACATCACATTACTTTGTCCTTGTAAATTGAAAACTCCACCCATGCTTGTTCATTTACCAAGACATGCTGACCCTTGTTGAGCCATGTAACCTTGTAAGGATTACTGTGAGATATCAATTTCAGTTAACTACACAATAAGTAGAACCTGATCTATAATCACCTTGCACACTTTCCCCATCATCTTGCACTTTATCCTATATCTTCTTTGGCTTGGTTCCTCTTTGACCGGTTCCTTGATTAAGGTCCTTCTCATCATGAGATTCTCAGAGTTTGATTAGCTGGAATTAGATTATCTCCTCCATGAAAGTGCTTCCTTTCTCAGGACATCTATAGGCTGGGTGTCCCAACTGGTTGCAATGATAGCATTTCATGTTGGTGAAGTAACTACTCCTTCCTTGTCCACCACTTGGGCTGAAACCTCTTCCTCTACCACCTCTACTGTTCATCAGGAAATTCTATCTTCCACTACTCCTCTTTGTCACCTCTAAAATCCATTTGCATACTGATTTGAATTTACCAAGCTCATCAATAGACCATTTGAGTCCATTAGGTACCTTTCTAACCTAATGCTTTCATCTCAACCACTTTTGATCTAAGGCACAATTTTTGAAACTCCTCTGTATATGTTTGGACATCCATGTCCTTTTGCCTCAGATTGTGTCTTCTCCTATGCAACTGGACTTCATAATCATCTGGAGATAAGTTTGCCTTATCTGGTCACCATTCTTTCCATGAAACTATGGGACCCTTGCCTTCTTTCTCTCTTTCTGATTGCACAAACTTCCACCATGTGAGAGTGCTCCTCTCAACCTAGACTTGGCCACCTTCACCTTTTGGGCCTCTATTATGCCATCACACTCAAAGTGATTCTCAATACTTTCAATCCAGTCCACAACTGAATCTGGGTCCATTTGTCCACTGAAAAGTGGCACACCATCCACTGCTTTACCACTCAAGGTCTGCAATGCCTTCAAGAATGGTTCCTCTGCAAGAACAGGATCAGGCTTTGGAGCTTCCTCCTCCAATTCCACCTCTTTTTCCTTGGCTTCCTACTCTTCCTTCTTCTTTATCTTGTCCTTCACAGTGTCTGTTGTTTCTTTGACTTCATCTAGGAGTTTCTCCATCTGAGATATCCTCTCTCCGAGCAACCGGTTATCTTCCTCTTGCTCTTCTACCTTCTTTGCTAGCTCTGCATTTGTCACCATGGTTCCTTCGTTTGGTGTATTCTCTCCTACTGACTCAGTGGATTGGCTCATTAATCACAAGCCTTGAATCTACTAACATGGCTCTGATACCAATATGGTGTATTACAATACCCAAGGTTGCTCTTGCACGGTCTTGTGGAAGACTTCCCACTATCTACTGCCTAAAACCTGTCTCCAATGGTTTCCTCTTGAGCTTCTAGGTTGACTAAACCCTGCTCCAACTCTTTTCAAAGAGTTTCTACCTTGTGCTTTACCTTGGGTAATCAATCACCTTCTTGAAATTTGAATGCTCTTTCTAGGACTTAGAAGAATCTAAGTGCCCTGTTCTCCAACTGACTTGAACCTCTTGTAGGGGAGCTAGAGATGTTGGTTTCTTTCATTTCATCTCCAAATGGGTACATCTTGCTTTTAGTTCAACCTTCAAATCACCCATTTTGTGAACTTGCCTTGGACAGTCCCAAATCTCTTCTAGCCCTTACCAGTCGGTATTTGGCTTTTTACTCTCAATTTTCCCAAACAACATACCAAAAAAATAACAGTTTTAGACACCCTTTTCAGGGTTTTAAATCTTGGAAAAATTTTAGGTTGCCATCTTGTCCGTACAGGTGATTCCAAACTTCTTGGAATGGAGGCCTAATTGCCCCTTTTCACTATGTTTCATTGGTTTTTGTTTCTTTGCTCACCCAAACAAATTGTTTAGGCCTTCATTGCTCTGGAGTCTTTGTATCTGAACTCATTCCACCTGAAAATGTCCTTGGCCGTACAACTGTACCTTTCCCCTGCCTTAGGTTCTTTATTTTCCCACCAAACACCCAACCGGGTTCCTCTTACTCGCCTAGGGTTTGGTATTTTCAGATTTTGCTTGGCTTCCAAAAGTCCCTATCACCAAATATTTACAGTGACATGGCTTCCCAATCATCTCCATGAATCCCAAGAAGAATCCACGGGCAGATTTCAATGGAAAGCCATGTTTTGACTGGTTATTCACAACTATTTTTTTTTTGTAAATCTACCAAATGTTGACCTAAGGTTTTAGTTCAAGAGCCTTACACTACTCCACGTGTTTCTACAAAGGAAAAGGAATACAATCTATCCTAATAACACGAAAACATTGCCAAAACTGTGTAAACAACGCCTAGAATAACACTGTTGCAAAACACAGTGTAATTTTCTGAAACAATGCGCTATAACACTAAACTTTTCTCAATGTTTATTTACAACAAAATATCCACTCAAGCTATGCAAGGAACTTAAAAACAGTGAGAAACTAATATGTGTAAATTCATTCTAAATCTCTGTTCACCAAGTACACGGGTATCACACAGAAATACAGAAATACAGAAATACAGACTTTTACTACCCCTGTCAACACAAAACTTAACTGTCTCGCATATATCTTGATTCTATAAAATATCTACAAGATAAAAGATACGTATGCATGTTAAAGAAACTCTGATCAAATGCTAAAGCAGCGCGTATCATGCATAACACACACTGTCAGAAAACACACAGAGTTTTCAAAACTGTCCATATCCAAAATCTGCCAACTGTTCTTTTCATTCCTTTCAAGAAAAAACTGATTACAATCCTCTAACTGCCTATCTACGAGCCCATCCTCCTTATTTTGATGCTATTTCCAAAGTTTAAGGGGAGTTGGTCGCGCACTTTCCTATTTTCTAGGGATTCCCATCATTAAGTTTCATGCAATCTTCACAAATCTTAACATGCAACTCCACATCCGCAGCTTGTAACTTCCACTATGGTTTGATTATGCCATATTCCTCAAATCTAGGATCTCCATTACCTTGAACTCGAGCAATCAGCTTCCCTTAACCATTCCTTGGCATCTTTTATACAATGATGAAGTAACTTTAACACACTAAACACTTAATAGCTTCAAATATGCTATCCAAAGTTTCATAAAACAGAATTTAATCCTGATGATGACCTAATGAGATTTTAATCCTAAAGACTAACTCTTCACACAAATGCAAGACCTTCTAAGGTCCAAACCTAAACACAAGTATAACAATATTCCTGACTTGGCTAGGGTCAGTACAAGCCAAAATTGTTTTTAACCCAAAATGGAGGTCAGCCTAGGTGCTCTTGCACCATTGAAGACCTATAAAAAGACTTTAATGTTGCTCCAATGCTTCAACTTTACTTTCTTTTGGAATTAGAATGCTCTTGTGAAAGCTTGCTTGAAGATTCTTGATGCTTACCTCTTGAAAAATGCTTTCTCAAAATACTTAGAGTTGATAAAAATGACTTAGAAACTTGCTTTTATAGGCATTAACACCTAATTGACCATTATTTAGATCTCAAAGGCCAACATCCACTGACATTTGAATTAAAAACATAAATTTCCAGCTAAAATTTGAAAAAGTCCCCAAATGGGGCTCATTTGCCACCCTTGGCAAATGAAACCCACCTAAGGGGACTCATTCGCCCAAGGTGGGGAATGAGTTCCACCTTAGCTTTTTGAGGTGGGTTTTCAGGATTTTCGGGGATTTGAGTGATTTTATGGGATTTTTGAGTGAAATGAGCCTTGAGATCCAAAATAATGGGTCTTAGGGGACTACAAATGATGATAGAAAGAATAATTAATGCAAGGGTACCAAAATAGGTCCAAATTAAGTGTGAAATTTCCTCGCTTTCAAGATCGTACAATTTTATACACTACAATTCACTATGCCTTTGACATGATGAAATGACCCTTGATTTTTGCAATAATCTTCAATAAATATTCCCTTGAATGCCTTCAAAATATTCTTGAATGCTCTTGTCCAAGTACTCTTGATTTTTTATGAAGATCTAGTTGAAAACATAGTGAAATAACCTGGTATTTATACATAACTTATTCTTAATTCTTGAAATTCAAATAACACAAGCTAACATCATATTTAGGATTTCAAATCATTAAAATATCACCAAAAACACATCGCAAGGGGTGGGGGTCCTAGGGTTAAGTGAGGACCCTTTTTCCATGTGGTGAATGGGTCCTAGCTCACTTGACTAGAACACACTTCAAGGAATGTCAAATGTTATGTAAAATTAGGGTCCTAAGAGCTATTGATGACCCATTCACTAGGTGGAAAAAGGGTCCTAGGTCACTAACATAGGACACAACCTTGTAAAATTAAGCATTGTGTAATATTATTTACGAATTTTGGGTTTTATCCCTCAGAATTTGTAATTAATTAGGCTTGGATTAGAATTGAAGGGGCCAATCAACCTCAATTGATTAATAAATCCCTAGATTAGTGTGAAAATGTAAAGATACACGTTACAACACCCTAAATAAGGCACCATTAAGTCCATTTTATTAAGAAGGGTCCTAAACTTAATGTGAATGTGTAAAACACATTACAACACTAAATTAAGGCATAATCAAGCTCGTTTTATTATTAATTATTCCCAAATTAAGTGTAAAAAAGGGATACTTTTTTTGACACTATAATAGGATAATAGATCTTCAGCCTTGTTCATGCTTGTTGTGTCTTGATCCTTGGTACATATTGATGTGATCCACGATAGCCTCCTTATCAACCTATTTTATGTGATTCATGTCATTTTTTATTTATATATCTATCCAAGGGAGAAAAGTGTCTCATCTTGGTAAATGGAGGTGGTTGGACTAACAACGGATGGACCAAATTTTATTTTATGATCATGGATGGGATAAAAATGGATGATGGGATCATCTTGTATTCCTTGACCATAGGTAGGATTTGGATCAAATATTTTAAATTAGCTTAGATGTCATGATAATAGAGAGGATCATCAAAGAATAAAATGAGTGTATTTTTTAGCGACTCCATTTATTTAGATCACTTAAATTCATAAGAAAAAATAAATTAGAAACACAGAAAGTCAAAAAAATATTAAATAAATAAAAAATAAATGATAACACTCTTTTGTGTCGAAATTAACCATTAAATGAGGATTTCCATTCTCCCAACAAACTAAGAATGGAAAAGCACATTATAAAAATGAAAATAAAGAAAAATTTTAAAAAAAAAATTGAGAGAGACTAATCTTAGATAGGTGTATCTTGGTATTATTAATCCATTAGAATGCGTTCATCTTAGTGATAGACACCAAAATACTCTTTAAAAACAAAAATATTAGGATAGACTTAGATCAACATGTATTTTAAGTCCTTATACAAAGGTGATGAGAATGATATTTGATTTTTAATTTAGGAGTTGATACTTTTTCATATATGATCCTTTTGCATTACTATACTTGTTTCATCACGTGTTCTAACACTAGCTTTTTATAACATGCTTGCAATTTTTTTTCAACTCTATTATCATCTTTGTTTGCTACATGATATTCTTGTTCTTTTCTACTTAGTAATTTCTAAAATACATAATTTTGTATTTTCTTATCAAGATTATTTGGAATTATTTTTTAGGCGAATATATCAAATTTCCTATGCAAGAAAAGGTTAAAAAGAGTCATACAATTCATCTATAACCATATAGATTTATACGATGGTTGTTCAAGTGATTAATTTAATAAATTAAGGGTCATATTCATGTATCCTAGCTTATTTTCTTATAAATAACACTTCTACATATTGAAATTGTATTATATTACTCATAATCTTGAAAATTATTTTTGTTTAACCAATTCAAATAGATGTTGATATTCAAGTTACATAACATTAATCCTTCACATCATGTAAGAACTTCACACATGATTTGGTGAAATATATGTTATGGTTTAGGATTTTCCTTATCCAAGGGTATCCAAAAATTTACTAAAGTGATCTAAAGTTTTTATAAGATGAGATTACATATGTAGCTCTTTTGTATAACATTGTAGTCTTAATATTAGTAATGCAAGTGTGTCACACATACTACCACAATTTTTTAAAGTGTGGCTAGAGGTAAGAAATTCAATACTTTTCACTTCATCAAGGATTGTAATGATTGTTGAAGTATATAAGTAGGTATTGTTGTAATGATTGTTGAAGTATATAAGTAGGTATTGTTGAGATAGAAGTGGGAATAAGAGAAGAGACAACGAGATGACATTTTGGGTGCAAATAGGTTGGATGGTGGTGGAGGAATATGGGATTGATCTCATCTTAAAAGTGAGAAATAGGAACTAGATGAGGATTGGTTATGAAGGGAGCTATGGATGATGGAAGAGATATAAGCATGGGAGAAGTAGATTTTCTCTAGAAATGAGGATTCTAAATG